>CM055116.1:1111363861-1111996203 GCA_029206835.1 Rana muscosa | reverse complement strand
GCATTAAGATAAAAACTTCTGCCCTCACAACCACTTTAAAGCAACCTTCAGCTCCAGTTAGGCAATGCCAATCACAGGTATAAAAGGGAGTGTTTAAATATATCTTTAAACAAGCTGCTAGTGGGCTTTATTGAAGTAATTCTGAAGCATACCGAAACCTGCTAGTTCAAAGTAAAGTCCTTAAGTTCAGAAATGTCCTTTGCCCTCTGCGCCCTTCCTATGTTGTCTCCAAGAGCCCTCCTAGTTCTTATCCTGGACTACAGAATGATTATCCTTTATGCTATAGAGATCTGATAATGGGAGTGTTTGAGTAGTTTAGCAAAAGTCTCACTGTGGGGCAGGGCTGGTGAACCTCACGCCACAAAATGTGTGTTGTCAGCCCACAACATGATTTAGGAGTTGAGTGCATTTCTGGTAGGGTAACAGGTATTTTTTGTTTGCTCGCTGAGCCTTATCTATGTAGCGATACCCCCTAGAGGGCTGCTGGATTAAATTTGGGTCCTGCCGTTACCCCACCTTTCACCGTCCCAGAACTAAGAGTCTATGTTGGCAAGTTTCAAACAGATGTGAGCGCCAGTCACTTGTCTTTTTTCCAATGCTTTATTAAACAACTTGCAGCAGAAAAAGAATAGAGGGTTAGGGGAAGTTCAGATACCTTGTTTGCAGATCACTGATGAGGTTCTTGGATCCAGAGGACAAACAGCTTTCTGTCTCTGGATCTTGCGACAACCGGATAGGCCTCTCACACCGACCTTGCACCTGGTATGAAGCACGAACAAGTCTCTGCCACAGACTTGGCAATACGTGGAACTCCTGGATAATCCTCTGCCACAGAATTGTTTAGTCAGTCATAGGTCAGCTGCACAGTACCAAAACATTTAAGCCATCCGGCAGTACTGTGAGGTGGGTTAACTTGGGTGCATCCTCCAACAGAGTCACCAGGCCCTTCCTGAGAAACCAGCCTTCAGTTCGGTTCTCTCCAGCAAGGTCCTCCCCTGGAATCTTCTCCGTTTGAGTGGCTTCTTCCACGCAGGCAAGACAGCACAGGACCACCTTCAGTTAAGTAGGCCCCAGACAGACTTCTGGGCCTACTCGTAGTAGCACAGCCTCGAGCCAGCAGGGCCCGAGGTAGAAAGAAGCAACAGCCGCATACCTTAGGCCAGGAGGGCCATGAGGTCAGAGAGCCAGCAGGCCCCTGGGTAGAAGAGACTGAAAACATGGCGTCTGTCCCTTAAATATCCTCTCCCAGAATGCACAGCAGTAAGAACACTCCCACTGGGCTGTTTCTGGGAAAGAACAGTCAATGCACTTAGCTTGCTGTATTTCTCACACTGGCCTGTAGTGACGGTGACACCTACTGGCAACAGTGAGAAATGCGCACAACACAGCCAAACAAACAAAAGTAAATCACTTTACACAATCACTCTGAGCTATTTACAGCTCAGATATCACTAATTCTTCAGGAACAGGGCGCTACTCTATCTCTCTAATCTCTATGGAACTGAATTTATTCACTCTTGAGAATAAGGGGGATATGGTCAACATGTACCAATATATAAGGAGTCCATATAGTGAACTTGGTGTTGAGTTATTCACTTTACGATCAACACAAAAGACAAGGGGGCACTCTACGTCTAGAGGAAAATAGATTTCATCTCCAAATATGGAAAGGTTTCTTCACAGTAAGAGCTGTGAAAATGTGGAATAGACTCCCTCCAGAGGTGGTTCTGGCCAGCTCAGTAGATTGCTTTAAGAAAGGCCTGGATACTTTCCTAAATGTACATAATATAACTGGGTACTAACAGTAAGGCCCCTTTCACACGGGTGGACCGTATGGCCATTTTTCACCCATCCGTTTTCGGATGAAAAACAGACATACATGTATCCCTATGGGATAGCGAATGTCAGCCGATGAACATCCGATCTCACCCGTGTCCGCTATGCTCCGCTTTTCAGGATAGAAAAATTCCTATTTTTCTATCCGTCTGCGGAGCGGAACGGATGAACACGGACAGACGGTCCGTGTTCATCCGATCCCCCCCATAGGGGAGAGCGGAGGTCTGACAGGGCAGTCCCTGCACAGTGTGCGGGGACCGCCCTGTCATCCACCGGCTCAGCGGGGATCAACAGAGCGATCCCCGCAGAACAAGTGGAGGTTCACGGGGCGGATCATGACTGATCCGTCCCGTGTGAAAGGGGCCTTTTATAGGTAAAGTTGATCCGGGGAATATCCGATTGCCTCTTGGGGGATCAGGAAGGAATTTTTTTCCCCTGCTGTAGCAAATTGAATCATGCTCTGCTGTTTTTTTTTTTTGTTTTGTTTTGTTTTTTGCCTTCCTCTGGATTAACTGTGGGTATAGAATTGGGTATATGGGATTGTACGATTTTTTTTTTTTTTTTTTTTTTTTTTTTTTTTTTTATGGTTGAACTGGATGGACTTGAGTCCTTTTTTTTTCTACCTGACTAACTATGTAAGAAATGTGCAGTAACACAGGTTTAGATGAGGGGCGTACGTACAGGAGTTGACATTGTGACCCGGCCCCATGCTCTAGGAGGCCCGTGTGGCCCCGCTGTACACCTGGATAGGAGGGCAGCGGCATGTACAGGAACCGATACCTCAATGTAGCCGCTGAATGGCTGCTTCCACACTCACTCACTCACACACACACTCACTCACACACACACTCACACACACACACACTCACTCACACACTCACTCACTCACACTCACTCACTCACACACACTCACTCACTCACACACACTCACACACACACACTCACTCACACACACTCACTCACACACACTCACTCACACACACTCTCATCACACACACACTCACCACACACACACTCATCACACACACACACACACACACACATTCGATGGCTGCAGGAGGGAAATGCATTAGCATCAGTTTCTCTATATGCTGCTGCCACCGCCTCCCTGTCCTGCTGCCCGATGTCCTTGTGTGCTTCCTTGCGCCCCCCCCCCATTGTGCTGCTAGGGGGATCTGTCAGGATTGAGAGCGGGAAAGGGCTGGTAAATGTGTAGTTTACCCATTTCCTGGGCGCTTTCTTGTCTTGATTAACTATTTTTTTTTAGTCATTCATAGCTGAGGCATAGTAAACGGTGTTTTACTATATTTCAGTTTATGAACAAATGGGAAGCTCTGTTCAGAGCTATTCCTGTTCATTCATTCTGTGTAGCTGAGGCTGCAGAGAAAGGGACTGATGAATCTGTCATTGGTCCCTTTCTCTGTCTCAAAAGTGAGACATCAGGGGTCTGTTTAGACCCCTGATATTTCCCAAAATGGGTGTCCTAAAAAGTATATGTGTAAAAAAAAAAATATATAGCATGGTAAAAACGAAACCACAAAAATAAAAAAAACTGACACCAGTGGCGACTGGGCTCCGGCGTTCCACCACCATGGGGGGGGGGCCCTAAGACAGCAGGAAGGTGGACTCTGGGACCATATTAAAGGGTACTACAATGGGTGTAAAGGGCCCCGGGATCATTGGTGAGGGGCCTGGTCGGGGGCCTTCATGGTTTCTTGCACCAGGGCACTGAAGGTTCTAGTTACGTCTCTGATTTACATGATTGTGTCATCTCTAAACCGTCATCCCTGTCCAGAGTGTAGGTGATGATCTCGGGTAATGCCTAAATTAAGATGGCTCCATCCTTCTGCAGAGAAGAGCAGATGAAGGTACTGTCATGAGTCTTTGTGAGAGGTAATACATACTGGAAAGTATATTTTATGTATTCCTTGCATGGACCTTACATGAATAAATATATCTAATGGTAGGCCTACTTTACCACCCATAGATAGGATCTGGTACATTAGCTGATCTTTCAGCTCTATTTTGAAAAATGTAAAACTGATGTAGCGCCCTCTACCATAGAAAGGTGTTGGAGGTGAGGACTTTTGTGATAGCTGCCAGGCTGGTAAATTTAGGCAGGCCTATGCTGCATGCTAGGCCTGCTTGTTTTGATCTGGGGGGCAGGGAGTGGTTAGTGTAGCAGTGGGTTTGACCACCTGTCCTTCAGTTCTTAGGCGCCTCCCCTGCTTCCAGGGAGAATGTTCTGGAAGAGGAGCTGGGAATTGGAGTGACAGGGAGCACATGTGAGGAGCCCTGACCAATCCCCCAACTGAAATTGGCAGGGGGCAGGCCTCGTTCATAAGCTCAGGTCCAGCCCACTGGAGGGGGGTTGTCGGCTGGGTGAAGTGAAGAATGGAGTGTTAGACTGCAGCAGGAGGCCCATCCCCATCTTGGGGGGGGGGGTGCGCGCCTCGGCGGAGCTCGGGTCATGGAGGAGGTGTCCTGGAACAGAGGAGCTGGAGAAGCAGTCGGTACGCATGTCCGGGTAAATTCTTCACCAAGGACTCAAGGCAGGAGAAGGTTGTTGAGTGAGGCACAGTGGATATCTGGAGGAGGCATGCCGGGGGAGCTGGGTACAAGGCCAGAGGAGAGACTGTGGGGTTTTGTGTCAAATCGATGTTGCCTGCGGGCACAGGATTTGCAAGTTGGGCTAGCTGGGATCAGTAGTCCAGTCCACCAACTACACAAAGCTGCTAAATTACTAGGCCGCCAAGAGGGGGTACTGCAGGCCCCTGGCCTATCAGCGTTCAGCAAGTCGACTAACCACCTGGGATTATTCAGAGTGATCCCAAGTGCAGTGTAAAGATGATGGGGGGAAGAAACTAACATGTTACAGTGAAGTTCGTGCAGGAGGAGAAGAGTCCTGGGAGTAACAGTCTGCAGGAGTTGGTGCAGAGGAGAGACTGCAAATGTTAGTCCATCACTTATTCAGTGCTATTGATTCAATAATTCAACAATGATGGCAAAGTGATCTGTTCTATGGGCATCCCATACCTCCTTTCCCTAACCAAGTTATATCCCCCAAATAAACAAAAGCAAATGACTGTTCATTGTCTCTAAGAGTGATAGATGGAGGTCTGGCAGCAGGGTGATATGGTGGATGATAGTAAGGCCTCATGCCCACGGACGTTTTTTACAGCTTAAAAACGCCTGTCCATGTTATTGTATACATTTTTTGACTTTTTCGAAAAAACAAAACAAAAAAACGTCGGAGCTCAAAAACGCAATTGCATCGTTTTTGCGCGTTTTTTTTTTTTTTTTTGCATTTTTAAGGCTTCGCAGTTTTTTTTTTATGCCTGATGCCGAGGAACGCACTGGTCCTAGGTTTTTTTTTTTTACAGCTTAAAAACGCCTATGCTATTTGCAGCTCAAAAACGCCTAGGTGGGCGTGAAGCTATAGACTAACATGAACAGGCGCTTTTAAGCTGTAAAAAACGCTCAAAAACGCGGCTGTAAAAATGTCCGTGGGCATGAGGCCTAATATAGTAGCAACCATCCGCTACACTACATACTGTATACCTTTTTTGTGTGTGTGTGTGTAATATTTTCTTTTTTTATTTCTAACAAAACTTGTCACATCACCACCTTTGCCAAAAATATACTAGCAGTGTCCTAGAAAGGGCTGTGAACTTCCAGCCAGGAATGTTGTGTGTGCCTTTCAAACAGGAAACTGCTGGAATTCCCATTACCATTGTCGTGCGGAGGTGGGGGTCGTCTCTTCTCTGTGCACCGACAGAACGGGTGAAGTTGGCTTTCTTTTATTGAGCTGGAACCGTGCCAATGTATCACCCAGATGCAAGCTATCTGATGCTGTGTAAACACATTGCAACAGCAACACTTGAACTGTGGAAGTGAACCTTGGCAATTTGTGTACAGTGTTCTTTCCCTGTAAAGGCCAAGGCTGGGAATACAAATTCTGCTACCTCTTGCGGGATTCGAATTGTGTGCTAAAGTTTAGTAAAGATTTTCACTGGCAAGCCTACAGAACTGAAAAGACCACAAACACACAAATAGAGTTAACTAGTTGGAGCCCGGGCCATAGACGAATGACGGCCTCAAGGTGGCTCTAGATATCCGGGAGGACGTCAATAGACATCCTCGGCTCCTCCGGCCACTGGGGGGCATGCATCACTGACATGCCGATGCGCGTGCCTGGCGGCCGCGATATCCGCCAGGCACCCGCGATTGGCCGGTACACAGACAAGGATGTGGATCTCTGTGTGTAAACACAGAGATCCACGTCCTGTCAGGTAGAGGAGACCGATGCTGTGTCCCTTGTACATAGGGACACAGATCGGTCACCTCCCCCAGTCAGTCCCCTCCCCCCACAGTAGTAATCACTCCCAGGGCACACATTTAACCCCTTCCTCGCCCCCTAGTGTTAACCCCTTCCCTGCCAGTGTCATTTTTACAGTAACCAGTGCATTATTATAGCACTGATCGCTGTAAAAATGACAATGGTCCCAAAATGGTGTCAAAAGTGTCCGATGTGGCCGCCATAATGTCGCAGTCACAATAAAAATCGCTGATCGCCGCCATTACTAGTAAAAAAAAAAAAAAAAAATATTAATAAAAATGATATAAAACTATGCCCTATTTTGTAGACGCTATAACTTTTGCGCAAACCAATCAATAAACCCTTATTGCCATTTTTTTGACCAAAAATATGTAGAAGAATACGTATCGATCTAAACTGAGAAAAATAAAAAAACATTTTTTTAAATTGGGATATTTATTATAGCAAAAAGTTAAAAAAATTGTGTTTTTTTTTTTTTTTTTTTTTTTTTTTTTTCAAAATCGTCGCTGTTTTTTTGTTTATAGCGCAAAAAATAAAAACCGTAGAGATGATCAAATACCACCAAAAGAAAGCTATTTTTGTGGGGAAAAAAAATTGGCCTGGGCAGGAAGGGGGTTTAAGTGCCCAGTAAGCAAGTGGTTAAAAACCTATCCAGGCTCAAAAACAAAAATTTTATATTGGGTCCCTTTTTGTGAATCTGTAAAAGGGCATCTAGATTTGACAAAGTATTACTAAAGAGATTATGGGGTAGGGAAAGGGATCCACTAAGTCTTCCACTGAACCAGTATGAAGCACAGTAGAGCCTTTTATATATTATTAGGTTGTATATTTGTGTAAACCAGAGTTTTTTTTTTTGTACAATTGGCCCCAGGGGCATGAAAGAATGATTTACCTGCTCTGTCCACTATCAAGAAATGAGCAATCAAGTCCTTATTTCTTTTAGGATTTATGATGAAGGGAGATATACAGATACATTCTCTTATCCCAAATCTGCATTAACCACTTCACCTGGACAAAAGCAATTTTTACATCTGCTTTGGACCTGTTTATTTGGCAATAACTTTGGCATTACTAAAGATAAGGTAATACCTTTTTTTATTTTTTATTTTTTTTTAAGGACAAACAAGGCTTTCTTTTCATGATAAAACATACATTATTATTTATTTTTTTTGCAGTGTTGGCTTAAAAATAGTGTTCCTGCACATAAAATGTAAAAACATTTTATTCTGTAATTTTGTTCTGAATGACACTAAAATTATGATTCTGGTTCAAAACATTGCAAAGTTATTTACAAATGAAATAAAATGTGTTAATATTTTTACACATTTCCCATTTTAAAAAGCACAAAATTATCGGGGGAAAACAAAAAAAATTTAAATGTTAACCTAGTAACAAATCAGCAGGAAAATTAATATTTGAAGAACGAAGGAGACTAAGGAGTCAATCAGGGCTGATTAGAGTAAACTAAGGGTTAATAAAGGGTTGGGTAGAGAAACATTTTGTTTAAAAAATAAATAAAAAATCTTGGGCTGCTTTAACTGACATTATCTGCAGATCTAAGTTCATCCCTTTTGTCTGCAGATGAATGAGGAATATGATACAATGTTACTTTGTATCTTTTTATAAACACGTTTCAGATGGCTTTTTTTACCAGCTTGAGATCAAAGTCTGCAACTAGTTAAAGCGGTAGTAAACCCTCCAACATTAATTACAATTTTATAATCTTATGAAAGACATCATGAAATCCAAACGATTCATCCCTATCTATACACATAAATGGTTTATCCTACTGTATTTTTACTTTTACGTTTTCCCTTGTCTCCTCGCTGGCGCCATCACCACTGTGGTCTTTCTAATTTGATAGCAAAATTACTTCCGCCCATAGTATGTAATCGTCACGGTATTCCCGCGCATGCGCAGTAATAACTTAGCCAAGCCTCCTTCTTCGTTTCCGGTTACTACGGAAACGAGGCATAGCGAATCACATCTTGCTCCAGATATATCTGCCTAAACATCGCGGGATGTCGGGGCTGACGTCAACAACAGGAAATGACGCAGCCCCGACATACACAAAGAATCTTTCTGGCAAGGGTCTCGGGCTTGCCGGAATTTAACGATGATACGGCGCATGCGCGTATCGACGTCATTACTCTGAAATATATGGCATACACGGAAAGGAAGCAGGTAGGCCAAAAAAAAAATATGGCAATAGATTGGGGAGATTAGGAAACACAATTCAATGTAAAGTTACGGATTTAGGTTTACTACCACTTTAAAAAGATTGGAGAAGTTGTAGCAAAACTCCCCAAAAAATGCCACCGTAAGGTTCCTTCTGTAGGTTTTCTCATTTAAAAATCGGCAAAATATCCACTCTGACCTTTTTAATAAGTAGACCCCAGTGGTGGCAGCAGGACAGGGCCAGTAATCTTATTTCCTCTAAATGTGGTGGAATGCCTTTTAGGTTTTAATGAGGTATGAGGTGCTGTGTGCTCAGAATATTTGCTTTGGATGGAAGCTAAGTAGGGGGGGATATGCCAGCTGGTCTGCACAGCTGTTCCTGTCCAATCTGTCCCAGACATATCTGATAAGTGACGTATATGCTGTTTTAAATCAGTTTAGGATTAAACGGAACCGATCCGGAAGAGATATGAAAACTATCTTGGCTGGCTTGTTTTTGATGATGTATGCTTAAGGGCTGTCGTGCTTATCCTTTCCTTACTACTTACTGAGCCATTGATTGACCTGAAAACATGCATGTGCATATCGCTTGTCTAGATGTCTAAGTATTTTCCTGTTCTTGGTTATGGCTCACTAAATACCTAAAGCTGGCCATACATGGCTCAAATTTTGACCAATTTCTTGGCTGAACTGGGATGCAGGCACTGTTTGGGTATTTTGACAGCCGTGGGTGCTGGCTGTCGGGATACAAAAGCCAACACTGCAGTTTTGTCCAGCCACACTTTTTTTTTTTTTTTCCGTGGGTAGTGGAATCAAGTGAGAGTAATTTTAATGTGTGTCCAACATAAGAATCCCAGCCCTGGAACAAGCCCAAAAAAGCCAATCTGCTCAGCCTTTCAGTCAGGCAAAGCTTTTATGTGCTCTGATGTGCCTATTCCCTGCTAATCTAATGATCTAGTCTCCCTTAAAAAAAAAAAAAAAAAAAAAATTTGGTTGAGTAGTTCCCAAATACCTACCTGCAGGCGTTTTGCGGCACAAAGTCTGCTGTATTAAAATGTCGGTATTTTAAAGTTTCTGCCTTGGAAAGCTTTTAGATATCATCATATAGGGTTCTGGGAAAATTTAGCAATTCCAGTATAGGGAAGCATATGATTTTCTCACCTACCTCCTATAATGTAACATTCAGTAGTGGCAACCAGAAAATTTTTCCTGTGCAAAAGTTTGATGTCCCGGTAAAAGGTATTGAGAATGACACCACGACACGGACATATAGCCTCAAGCCTTGCTGCCCTATCGGACTGGGGAAATCCCAGAAGCCACTAGAAAGAACAAACAAGAGGGACCTTGGCTCTTGGGAAGAAGGTGCTGCCTTTGAAACGCGTCAACCAGTGAGGTCCCCCTGTTTTCTGGTGTTTGCTGTTTTTGGAAATACAAGGCAACAGACGAGTAGCTCGATGAGAGTGATTTTATTGCATATGTTTGCGAGTATAATCTATGATGACTTTCTTCTTTAAAGAGGCGGTCAACTTCCTTTGCTGACATTTACCTATAGATAAGCCTATAATAACCTGTACAATACCTATAGGTGTGTAAATATCTCCTAAACGTGAATAGTTTAGGAGATCTTTACATACAGCCAGTGACATCACTGAGGCATGTGCTCTAAAGCAACGTTCCTTCCGAATCACAGAGCCAGAGTCCGAACCTGGAAGCGTCGCTTTTAAGGTAAGTTTCACATAATGTGCTAGTATGCGATACATACTAGCACATTATGACTTTACCTTGCTGGAAGAAAAGGAAAAAAAAGCGTCCAGCGGTATACAACTGCTTTAAACAACGTGGGATAATGCAGTAGGCTGGTGCACCCTCTTTTGTTTGCTCTTTTTGTAGCGTTTAGTGCCTGTGTTCAATCATCGGGATGGAGTGCTGTCACATGGGGCCAGTACTGTGTAAGCTCTGATTTGGTCAGTAGTGAATGAGTATGTACGGTTCCTTATGCCAGTGAACCTGTGACCTAAGTGGGTAAACTACAGATTTTTTTTAGTACAGTTTAAGGCAGATCTAAATCCAGAAAGAAAAAAATAAAGGTTGAATCTTACCAGTCTTTAGACTTGATGGTTGCACAATTTTATAGGCTTTTCCCACTTATTTTCATCTGGTAATCCTGCAAATAACACAATTTTATGTCCATGGATGGCTACACTCACTCCTTTGCAGGATCTATGGCAGGAACCATGGTTGATATCCAGGCTGGTCCACAAATATGGATCCTCATATACAGGGCTCAACAAACCCCGGGCGCCAGGTCGCCATTGCGACTAGAATTGGCGACCTGGGGCAGCACAGCTGGGGTATCCTGTGTCTCCATGCACCCCCCGATCGCGACGGTCCGCGTCGGCCGGTAATTGAGGCCGTGGCTTTGCGGCCTTCTGCAGGCCTATGCTTCCTTCTGTGATATGCCGCCATCTTGTGGTGGCCGTTGGTATGACAAGGCAACCAGCAATGCTAATGGAGCTTCCCCTGTCTGTTTTCACTGCCATCTCCTTCCCTCTAATTAGAACCCCCAAAAATTATATATATTTTTTATTCTAACACCCTAGAGAATAAAATGGTGGTCGTTGCAATACTTTCTGTTTCACCATATTTGCGCAGCGGTCTTACAAGCAAACTTTTTGGGGAAAAAATACTTTTCTTTTTCGTACATCACGGGACACAGAGCGACTTAGTCATTACTAATGGGTTATATAGATACCTTCAGGTGCTGGCACTGGCAACTTCCAAAACCGGAAGTACCCTCCCCTATATAAGCCCCTCCCATCCGGGAGCACCTCAGTTTTTTGCCAGTGTCTAAGGTGTTGGCCAAAGAGTAACATGTGTTTTCACTGGGCTTGCGTACAGGTTCTTTTATGGGCCTCAGTAAGCTGTTCCGGATCCGACCAAAAAAGCTTCATAGCTAAACGGTCGGTACCCGGGCCTTGCAACAGAAGAGCAAGGTTTTGCCTGTAATGCCTCTCTTAGGAGGGCTGGACCCTGGGATCCAGAGCTCTGGTCATACCCACGACCAAGATGTTGTCTGTGCAGGGTGCTATACAGGTCCAGGGGAGTGGAATCCTTGTGAACCCGGTCCCTGAAGGTTTAATTACAATGCCTGCCGTGAGAGGTGAAGTTTGGGCTTCTGTGGACCAAACAGAGTCCTGCGGCGGGGAACAGGTAAGTGGGGGCCCCCAGGAACTTGGTTCTATTGGGGGACCCCCAAGCCTAATTTGTCTTTCTGTCTGTTACCTAACGGTATTCCCGCTAATATCTGTGTATGCCTGTAACTACTGGAAAATGTAAAATTTTAATAGTAGTCAAGAAAAAAAAAAAAAGGGAGACCGCGGTACCTGTGTTAAACCACTAGAGGCCGCTGTGGTCCATTTTTCTTGTCATGTGGATCTTTGGTTTTTTCAAGTCAAAAGATCCAGGCAGTTGGTAAGTTTCTCTGTGGGAATCCACTTCCTCTGCCCTGTTGCTGCGCTCATCCACCGCACAGGCCCTCCGGCAAAAAGGGCCCTGGCTCCTAGTCCCTGCTTGTTTTCAAAAAAGAGCGCCGAAGGCGTGCGGGCGCGTGCACGCGCCACCTATGAAAAGAAAGGGGCGGGGCGGGTGGATGACGCTCGATGCGCGCCGCGGCGCTTCTGCGCATGTGCAGGCGTCCCAGCATGGATAAAAGACACAGTACAAGTGTCAGCTGGATGCAAGCAGAGCTAGCAACAAAAACGGTGGCACACAGAGGCAGTTGATGCAGGCATCCCCATAGAAAAACACTTTAGTGGTCACCAGCTGGTATATAGCAGCAACTGTGTTAGACTATTACCAGTAAAATTGGTGTATGACGACGGGAATACCTCAGCTTTGTGCTTAAAGGATATGTCGTCCAGACGCTCTGGAAATAAGTCTTCCAAGAAGCCAAAGGGGTCTCCATCGGGCTCTGAGGATTTTGGGCATGCTTGTACTGCACCAATCTCCCCTGAAATTTCAGAGGTTAGTAGCCGTAGGAACCCCGCAGGAGTACCTGGTGCTGCGGCTGTCCCCAGTCCACCTGCTCCTGTGTATATATAACAGAGGAGGTTTTTTCCTCAACTCTGGGAGGATTGGAAGAGAGATTAACAGCATTGATCGCTGCTTCCCTGTCACAGGGAAAGCTCGTCCGATCTCAGTCTCCTCCTTCAGAGTGCCTGTTAGTGGAGGAACAGCCCCACACAGAGATCGACCTACCTGAAGGGGTTCAGGATGAGGTTGATTCGGTTATAGAGGAATCAACAGGGGAAGAACCTTTCTCAGCATCTCAGGCTGAAAGTTTATGGGTTCAGTCTCTGACTAACATGGTCCGATCAGTATTTAAAATGCCTCTTGCGGAGCCATCAACCACTACCGTCTCCTCGCTGGGGTCGCTGAAAGCTCCCCAGACTGTCTGTTCCTTCCCAATCCACCCTTTATTGGAAGGGCTTATTTACCAGGATTGGGAGCATCCTGATAAAATATTTACTCTCCCCAAGAGATTTCCGGTGATCTATCCCATGGAGGATAAGTTCATAAAAAAATGGGGAGTCCCTACAGTGGACGCAGCTATCTCTTGTGTGAATAAATCACTGACATGTCCAGTAGATAATGTTCCAATGTTCAAAGACCCAATAGATAAAAAATTGGAGTCTTTACTAAAAATCTGCTTTCTCTACAGCAAGCATGGTGACACAACCTGCAGTAGCAGCGATTGGGGTCTGCCAAGCAGTGAAGGATCAGTTGAAACAAGTCTTAAGACTTACCAGATCAGCAGGCTCTTGCCCTAGCTGACCTACCTAGAGCCTTGTGTTTTGCGGTAGACACCATAAAGGATACAATCCAACAGGCCTCCCGCTTTACGCTGTCTGTAGTACATATGCGTAGGCTTCTATGGCTCAAAAACTGGTCTGCTGAAGCTCCCTGTAAGAAATTGCTGATTAGCTTCCCATTTCATGGAGAACGCTTATTTGGAGAAGATCTGGACAAGTATATCCAGAAAATTTCTGCCGGTAAAAGTACACTCTTGCCGGTTAAGAACAAGGGTAGAAGTCCTTCTTTTAAGAGGCCTACTTCTCCAGTCCCTGGCACATCGGCTGTGAAACAGTTCCGACGGGCTCCGCGGTCAAATCCAGGGGGCAGGAATCGGGGACAATCACAGGGTAACAAGAAACCCTGGGTCAAGAGAGGTACGAAACCTCCCCCCAAGTCATGAAGGGTTGCCCCCACTCAATCGGGTGGGGGGAAGACTTCAGTTGTTCAGAGACCTGGTGGGACACCATCAGAGACAAATGGGTGATCTCCGCAGTAAGTCTGGGATACAAGCTGGAGTTAAAAGACACTCCTCCTGCCCATTTTATGAGGTCAAACGTGCCAAGCGATCCCCAAAAGAGAGGATCCCTCCTTCTGGCACTAGAACAACTATTGCTCCAAGGTGTAATCATGAAGGTTCCCTTGGAAGAAAGCGGGTTCGGGTTTTACTCGAACCTTTTCACAGTCCCCAAACCAAATGGGGACGTGAGGCCGATATTAAATCTAAAAGGGCTAAACAAATTCCTACATATCAGGACTTTTCGGATGGAGTCGATCCGATCGGTGGCCACCGCCCTACAAGGGCAGGAATGGTTAGCCTCGATCGACATAAAGGATGCTTATCTGCATATTCCCATCTTTCCGGCCCACCAGAAATTTCTACGCTTTGTAGTAGAAGGGCGCCATTTTCAGTTCAGAGCCTTACCTTTCGGTCTGGCCACAGCACCACGAGTGTTCACAAAAATTCTGGCCCCACTATTGGCCAATCTAAGAACACGGGGTGTAACGATAATGGCATATTTAGACGACCTGCTACTAATAGACCACTCAGTGGAAAAACTGGAAGTAGCTATTCACGAGACAATCAAGTATCTGGAATATCACGGTTGGATTATCAACCGAGACAAGTCGGCTCTAAGACCAGTCAAAAGTCTGGAATACTTGGGGCTAAGGCTGGATTCAAATCAGAGAAAGATTTTCTTACCTCCAGAGAAGGTGTCGTCTTTGAGAGATTTGACCGACTTAGTGGGTACAAAAAGAAAACCATCCATACGCCTGTGCATGAGGCTGCTGGGAAAAATGGTGGCTTCATTCAAAGCAGTACCCTACGGTCAATTCCATTCAAGGAACTTGCAGAGGGCCATACTGTCAGCCTGGAACAAAAAAGTTCAGGCTTTAGACTTACCAATGTCCCTGTCCCCTTCTGTTCGCAAGAGCCTCCATTGGTGGTTGGTGCCCCAGAATCTGGAAAAAGGGAAACCCTTCAGTCCAGTTTCTTGGAAGGTGGTCACTACAGATGCCAGCCTCATAGGCTGGGGGGCAGTACTGGAGCAATGGTCTCTCCAGGGCAGGTGGTCAGAAGCAGAGAAGGCCCTGCCCATCAATCTCTTAGAGATACGAGCAGCCCGGTATGCCCTAGTAGCATGGACATCCAAACTCCAAGGGTCCCCTGTCAGAATTCAATCAGACAATGCCACAGCAGTGGCATATATCAATCACCAGGGTGGCACCAGGAGTCGTGCAGCCCAGAGGGAAGCGAATTGCATCCTGGAATGGGCAGAAAGATATGTCCCAGCCATATCCGCGGTTTTCATCCCAGGAGTGGAAAATTGGAGAGCGGACTTTCTAAGTCGCCAGCAATTATGCCCGGGGGAATGGTCTCTTCACCCCGAGGTTTTCCAGGCAATATGCCAGCGGTGGGGAACACCGGATGTAGATCTGCTAGCATCCAGATTCAACGCAAAGGTGGACAGATTTGTGTCTCGCACAAGGGATCCCCTAGCTTGCGGCTCGGGTGCCCTAGTGTTCCCTTGGGATCAGTTCAAACTGATATATGCATTCCCACCGCCACAATTGTTACCGCGATTAATCCGCAGAATCAGGGTAGAAAAGAAACCAGTGATTCTGGTGGCTCCAGCGTGGCCCTGAAGAGCATGGTACGCGGAGATCGTAAAAATGTCAGTGGGGAGTCCTTGGACTCTCCCACATCGTCCGGACCTGCTTTCGCAGGGACCGATATACCACCCTTCCTTACCAGCCCTGGGTTTGACGGCCTGGCTATTGAAGCCCACATTCTAAAAAAGAGAGGGCTCTCTAATCCTGTGGTATCTAACATGATCAATGCCAGGAAGCCGGTATCCAGGCAGATCTATTATAGGATCTGGAAGGCGTACATCGCGTGGTGTGAGGCCAGGAAATGGCATCCGCGTAAGTACGTAATAGGTAGGATTCTGGACTTCCTACAGTGGGCTGTAGATAGGAAGCTTGCCTTGAGTACTATCAAGGGTCAGATTTCGGCCTTGTCAATATTTTTTCAAAGGCCCTTGGCTTTGCATTCATTAGTCAAAGCTTTCATACAAGGAGTGATTTGTATTAGCCCTCCGGTTAGTATTCCCATATGTCCATGGGACTTAAACCTGGTTCTGTCGGTTCTACAGAAACAACCGTTTGAACCATTGCAACACATTTCCTTGGTTCTTCTCACCAGGAAATTGATTTTCTTAGTAGCCATTTGTTCGGCTAAAAGAGTATCGGAATTAGCCGCCTTGTCCTGTAAGGAGCCATATCTGGTTGTCCATAAGGACAGAGTAGTATTACGTCCTCATCCAGCCTTTCTTCCTAAGGTGGTATCGAGGTTTCATTTGAACCAAGATGTGGTTCTTCCTTCCTTTTTCCCCAAACCTAGTTCGGTAGAGGAAAAGTTATTGCATTCTTTGGATGTAGTAAGAGCAGTTAAAGCTTATCTAAAAGCCACTGCTCAGATTCGTAGAACGGATACTTTGTTTGTTCTGCCGGAAGGCCCCAGAAAGGGTCAGGCAGCATCAAAATCTACGTTAGCCAAGTGGATTCGACAGGTCATAATACAAGCCTATGGCTTGAGAAGGAGACCGCCTCCGTTCAAAGTTAGGGCGCACTCCACAAGAGCAGTTGGAACTTCATGGGCAGTGCATCACCAGGCCTCCCTGGCTCAAGTCTGTAAGGCCGCAACATGGTCTTCAGTACACACGTTTACTAGATTCTACCAGGTAGACGTTAGAAGTCAGGAGGATGTCGCCTTTGGGCGCAGTGTGTTGCAGGCCGCAAAAGATCCTCATGCCTGATGGCGCCCAGCTTATGTATAGTGTATCCCTCCCCTCATTTGGCATTGCTTTGGGACGTCCCATTAGTAATGACTAAGTCGCTCTGTGTCCCGTGATGTACGAAAAAGAAAAAGGGATTTTTATAACCGCTTACCTGTAAAATCCTTTTCTTGGAGTACATCACGGGACACGGAGCTCCCACCCCTCTTTTTGGGACACTTATTGCTTTGCTACAAAACTGAGGTGCTCCCGGATGGGAGGGGCTTATATAGGGGAGGGTACTTCCGGTTTTGGAAGTTGCCAGTGCCAGCACCTGAAGGTATCTATATAACCCATTAGTAATGACCAAGTCGCTCTGTGTCCCGTGATGTACTCCAAGAAAATGATTTTACAGGTAAGCTGTTATAAAAATCCCTTTTTTTTAATTAAAAAATAAGACAACAGTAAAGTTAGCCAAATTTTTTTTTTTATATTGTGAAAGATAATGTTACGCCGAGTAAATTGATACCCAACATGTCACGCTTTAAAATTGCGTCCGCACGCGGAATGGCGACAAACTTTTACCCTTTTAAAATCTCCATAGGCGACATTTAAAAAATTCTACAGGTTGCATGTTTTGAGTTACAGAGGAGGTCTAGGGCTAGAATTATTGCTCTCGCTCTACCAATTGAGGCGATATCTCACATGTGTGGTTTTAATACCGTTTTCATATGCGGGCGCTACTCACGTATGCTTCTGCACGCGAGCTCGGCGGGACGGGGCGCGTTCCTAGCTCCTAACTTTTTTAGCTGGCTCCTAGATTCCAAGCAAATTTGTCAAGCCCTGCTCATATATATCATATGGAATATAACCAGAAGATATCCATAGTGTAATACTGTTTGTTCAATTAAAAACTTGATTTCATAGCCAATTAAAAACTTACAAGATTCTCCTTGTATCTGAGCATATGCTAACGCCATCCACACATAAGCGTAGTGCTTTGCCACGCAATGTATTGCAAAACCGCACCGCGATTAAGTGCCTTTTGAAAATGAATAGCACTCGAACATGCATTTTGCAATTGCAGTGCAATTTCAAATCATTGGCAGAATCCGACAAAGATCCCAAATCGCCAAATTTGAATCGTCTAAATTTTTCACAGAATCTAAAGTATCACATTACTGTAGTAAAGCAGTTGTGACGTTTAGCAGTCTTCTACTTTTGGTGTCTGTTTTTATATAAATATATTCACTGCTTCATTCTCAAGAGATCGTTTGTTCTCCTCTGGATGCCAGTTTATGAAGCGGAATAGATTGCTTCACCTTTGAGGAGTAAAGCGATCTACAAACGCTTCCAACACTGGAGAACGGCCCCTGATACTGGAATCTCGTGAGACTTTGAAATTACAGTACCAGAAATTCACAGACACACAGATGTCGGTTTATTAAGAGCTGATGAATCTGGGAGTGTGAGTTCTGACACAGATTGCCAGTGAAGCGATGAGATCGCAGCTTCATAAACTGGTCATTTCTGTGTCAGTCAATGAGGATTCTCTGTGTACGGAGAACATGTTCAAACATGTTCTCCCCCATTTATCTCTGTTTCATAAACTGTTTATGAGCTGAGATCAGCGGCGATCCTTGGAATCACCACTGTTCAGTTTCATAACCGGACACCAAAGTCATTAATGAAATAAAAAGTGTTATAAGGAGAAGGCACTGGAAACCTAACATGATCATAAAATAAGATCACTGTTCAAGATGTAATTGGGTTGGACAACCATCAGACCATAAATCTTGTTTTTTCCCCTTTCTTTGCCTCCTGCAGAAAAGACAATAATTACATTGAGCCAGCACCTCGGTCTTCCAGGAATACCGTATTTCTGTTGGCATTTATTTCCTTTTACAGTCAGGAGAAAACATAATAATGGATTTGTATTATGCACATTCTTGTACTGCGCTTCTATCAAAAAAATCAAATATTAACGTGGACCTGAACTCAAGAAGTGAAGATTTTTTAAATTGTGCCTAATGGGTACCCTTGTAACGTTGTTTTTTTTTGTTTTGTTTTTTTGTTTTTTGGAATTCCTGATGAAAAATAGCAGTGTACTTCCTAGTATGAGTGTGCCTAGGCACGCCTTTGCCTACAGTCTCATAGATGTATTTTTGCAGTATGAGCCCTCAGGAGGTTTGCCGTGAGATTTGGCGACATCACTACTGTGCTTCTCACCATTCTCCCTGCTGGAGGCTCTGACATGGGGAAGCGTTGCCTCTACTATGAAGGATGCCTCCACACAGACTGCAGAACAAGGCATGGTAAGGCCTCATGCACATGGACCCTAAGCAGCTCCTGTGTGCTGAGACATAAAATACCTGGTGCTTTCTGCTTCTACATCAGCGCCTACCTGCATGTACTGTGCTTTTCTGTAACACTTCCCAGAGACGTAACTAGAACACTTAAGGGTCCTGGTGCAAGAAACCTTGAAGGGTCCCCCTGACCCAAACCAGGGGCCCTTTTGAATGATCCTAGGACCCTTTACTCCTGTTACAGGGATCTTTTTATATGGTCCCGCAACAGCCCATTTTCACGTGTTTTGTAACGGGCCCCCCTTCCTTGCATCTTGACACACACACACACACACACACACACACACACACACACACACACACTGGCAGAATGCCAGGGCCCAGTTAACCTTTGTCTCACTTCTCAGTAAAAAAAAAAAAAAACACGGCAGACCCCAGTGTAATTAATTTTTTTTATCAAAGTGGTTCTTCACTCTAAAAGTCAGCTACAAATCCTGTAGCTGCTGACTTGATAAAAGGACACTTACTTGTCCAGCGATCCAGCTTCTTCACTAGCCTTCGGTTTCCGGGCACTGATTAACACAACTCATTAACAACCGGCTCCCCACATGCACGAGCCGCGCAGCGCTTTGTGAATTGACCAGCAGTCCTCCAGGTCCTGTGTCTTCTTCAAGAAGACGGCGGGGGGGCGGAGGATAACTTGCGCTCGGATTGAATCAGCAGAGGAGGGGGGAACTTAATGCAGAGCTTATCCTTTTTGGCTGAAGTTTCACTTTAAGGACATTTTAAAAACCATAATCCATTGCACTCTCAAAAAATGCACTTTTGTTTCAAGAACATCAATAATCTCTCACCAGACCGGAGTCTTCTGAGATCCCTTCTGGGCACTGGATAGATGGCCTGTCAGTATGGCTTTCCTGGTAACGGACAGGCGGGAGATGACACTGGGCAGGGTGAAGCAGCTATGGTAAAAAGCCGCTGCCGCTCTGTACAAACAGGGATAGCTAAAGGAAGACTGGTGCTGTCAGCTAGTTTGGATTGCCTGATATTCTCCAATCAAGCAGGTCTGCGGTAGCCCTGAGCAAGCACTAAA
Organism: Rana muscosa; assembly: GCA_029206835.1. Classification (NCBI taxonomy): domain Eukaryota; kingdom Metazoa; phylum Chordata; class Amphibia; order Anura; family Ranidae; genus Rana; species Rana muscosa. The sequence continues at coordinate 1,111,976,322 of CM055116.1, read as the reverse complement.
CTATAGAGGAAAGCCCGCACTGCTCAGTTAAGGTGGAGGAATGCTAGGGCCTGGTCGCAAGTGCGACCTTTGTAACCCTGGTAGTTCCGCCACTGTTAATTTATTTACGAAGCCTACTAAATGTACACTTTTTTTCAAATTAAACAGTCTCTACTCCTTTAGTAAATTAACCAAAATGGTCATCTTTTACTGCTCTTTCTCACAACAGGAGTCTCAGTTGGACATCTTATTGAAAGCCATGTTCTCCCTGTGTTTTGCATCTTCTCCCAATAGTTGACCTGTGCAGTAGCTAAACTACTCTACCATTACAATGAAAAAGATCTAACCTATTCCTCCATCCACACTAAACAGTGCGGCTGGATAAATCTCTCCCTATGGTTTTTGTATTCTGACAGCCGGTGCTGTCGGCTGTGAAAACGCCTGATCTGAGGGGATGCAGATGCTGTTCAACCAACAACTTCACGCCCGGCTCATTCGGTTTTTCAATTGAAGGATGTTGGTGGGAGGGTGCAGAAAGGGCAACCCATGGAACCAATTTCATCCGGTTTATCTGAAACCAGCTTCAATCTCGCTACATGTATGGCCAGCTTAAGACTTCTATACATCCTCAACTGAAAATGCGTCCCACTCTATAGTATGGGGTAGGTGATGTAGTTTTATGGAAAATCTTTACCAGCATTTCCTGTTCATGTAGAACTGTAAGAATTTAATATCAGCATATTGTTGCCCATTGTATGCTTTAAGGGTGGATTTTTCTCTCTTGGTTGCCATAGGTTTACAGTAAGACTCTGTGATAAGTGAAAATCTGTTTGCATAACGGATGCTGGCTTAGAGACCTAACAAGCTTGTTTTGCTGATTATTCTGCTTTAGGCAATGATATACTGGCATGAGTGATTTTATAATGTTTATTCCTAGAAAAACAGCTTTCCTGTTTGCTAATGAAATACCTTTTTATATCATAGTCCAAAAAACACATTTGGTAAAATATGTGCAATAACTATCTTTTGTGTACCAGTTAGACCAATCACAGCTCAGCATTAACACTGCAGTGTATTTAGCATGAAACTTACTCTTGTAGCAACAATTTTTGATGTGCAGTGATCATCTTCCTATCGAACGTGGGACAAATAATAAAAAAAAGCAAACCTGCACTTCATACCAAAGGAAGGCCACAAGTGCCAAGATGTTGGCGGAACTCAGTGGGTATTACCACAAAAACTATGCTCACAGGAATTTTGAGAGTTGCACTAAGAAAGCTAATACCACATTAAATAAAATAAATACAAAATTGATTCCATAATCAAGTTAAAAATAGTAAATCGTATGTCATATTAAAGAATACATATATAGGTTAATCTATATTTGAATGTAAACTATTTTAAGCTTTGCGTGGAAACATGCATACTGTAATTTGATGTCTCGACGCGTTTTGTCAATCGGCATTCACCTCTTCAGGAGACATTCAAGGCTAATATATCTGTGGAGAGACCGTGTCATAAAAAGTAGTAACCCTGATAATCAAAAATAGGCCCACCATATGGAAGGAAACCATCTTTTCCCCAAAAAACTAAAATACTTACATATCCTCTAAAGAATTTGGGGGGGGGGGGAAAGATCTAAAGAGAATGCTCAGAAGGGCTTCTTTTCAAATGCAGTGGCAACACAGGGATCGAAATTCAGCCAGTCTCTGCTAAACCGGTCAAGTTTTGGTGTTCTGCCAAAACAGCCAACTCGACAAAATCTCCAACCTCGTCACTTCCGGTGACTCTCTCCTGCAGTAGTAATTGCAGATTTCGACAACTTGGCTGTTTTCACAGAACACAGGCAGCGTATACACTACGATATGAGTGGACATTGTTAGTCCGCCCGCTAGTAACCAACAACATGGCTGCCTCCAAGGCGGTGACCAACTTTTTTTTTTTTTTTTTTTTTTTTTTTTTTTACTCCTTGGCAGGTATTATGTCAGCCAATTCGTCGTGTTGCATAAAAAAAAAAAAAATCATTGTGTAGCACTGCAGAGCAGGAAACCAAGCCAGAGAAAATATAATACAAATTATTCATAGAAACAAAATGTTGGGGGGGGGGGTTTACCCACATTACGCACATTACATTATTTGTTTACATGAAGCTGATCTTGTTTATTTTCTTTAATTTTTAAAAGAACTTGCCTTTCCTTTTAGGTCTCATGCTCACGGACGTTTTTACAGCCGCGTTTTTGAGCGTTTTTTTACAGCTTAAAAACGCCTGTCCATGTTAGTCTATAGCTTCATGCCCACCTAGACGTTTTTGAGCTGTAAAAAACGCTCAAAAACGCGGCTGTAAAAACGTCCGTGGGCATGAGGCCTAAAAAATGCAGCTGTTAAAAACGTCTGTGGGCATGAAGCCTTAATGTTTTGTGTGTTCCACTTTGTACAGGGTGTGGTGACATGCTATAATGTATAGACGGTGCAATCTTCAGTACCATGTCTTGTGTGATTGATGGTGTCCATCCTATAATGTGTACGCGCTTGTACAGATCGCCTTTATGCTGTATTTCCACCTCCTGTACAATAATTGAGTTGAGTGCTGGTAATCTCTTACCCTGCAGCTTGTACACTTCCTGCTATTACTGAACATTTTCCCTCCAGAAGGAACTAGCTGTATCTTATTATGTGTGATGTAATGATGCATGTTATGGAAATGATCTGTTCTGAAGCATACAGTATATGGATTTGATTTATGACCAAAGTTACCAAGAACAAAGACATCGGACGTATTTTATTGGTAACATTAAAGCTAAGACTTGAGTTCACAGCTGAATTAATGATGTCACCCTTCATGACACCAGTACAAAGTGAAAGGGACCCTGTGGTCCAGTTCATGATGTCATTAAAGGGTATATTAAAGGGGTTGTAAAGGTTCAGGGTTTTTTTTTTCCCTTAAACAAACATGTGATACTACCGCTGTGCAGTTGGTTTTACACAGAGTGGCCTCGATCCTCCTCTTCTGGGGTCCCTCAGCAGCGCTCCTGGCTCCTCCTCTTCTCGAGTGCCCCATCAGAAAATCACTTTCCTTTGTGGATACCCATGCGGGCGTGCTCGCATGTCCTGCTTCTGCAGCTATTGACACAGAAAGTAGGACTCAGCCCAGCCCCCTCCCCTGGCGCCCACGTCATTGGATTTGATTGACAGCAGTGGGAGCCAATGTAGGGTTGCCACCTCATCCCTTTAAACTTGTACACAAATGAATTACACAGGTTCTGAGGCTAATTTAATGCAGATAAGGCACCAAGTGAGTTTAATTGCCTCCTTAATCAGCCACAGAACCTGTGTAATATGTGTTCAGTTTTAAAGGGATGAGGTGGCAACCCTAAGCCAATGGCTGTGCTGCTATCAATCTATAAAATCGGGACACGAGACACTGGCCGGAGCTTGTGTGTCCGTTCCCGTTGTGGGAAACACAAGGCTCAGGTAAGTATAATGAGGGCTCGGGGGGCTGCTGAGTGACAGAAGGTTTTTCACCTTATTGCATAGAATGCATTAAGGTGAAAAACCTTGATGGTTTGACCCCCTTTTAAGTATTTTTTTTTGTTTTAAATCAGTGTTAAATTGCTGGAATAGTATGCATCGCATACTAGCACATTTATGAAATACTTACCTTGGAACGAAGCCCTCCAGCGGCATACTGTCACCGCTGATGGGACTTTCATATTCACCCGGTCTTCCTTTCGGGTTCACGGACTCCGGCTGTGCCAGTGGCCGGAGCCACGATGTCACTCCTGTGCATGCGCACGGGAGCCCTTGGTTACGGCACGGTATGCTGGACCTTCAGAGCGCATGCACCGGTGATGACACCGGCTGCATCTAGTGTCAATATCTTCAAAACGCTTCCAGTTTTAAGAGAATTATTTTTACCCTATAAGGCTTACCTGTAGGTAAAAATCACAAAGCGCAATTGCACGCTTTAAGTCTCTAAATGCAGAGGGAAGGGTTAGACCCTGTATCAAGTTTTTTTTTTTATTGCTGTCTGTGTCTACACTGGGGAAATTAACCATTTTATTCATCCTGGTGACCTTTATCACTAAGACCTAAAGTAAGGGAAAATCTAAAATGTTAGGGTTGTCACCAGTCCAAGAGCTGAGGAAAAATCCTAAAGCTGGCCATACACCAGTAGATATTCATTCAAATGTTCATACAAAAATCCCCAGAGCAATCGATCTTGCCATCAAGTCAACTAAGTTTGTTAAAACCCCTAATATTTGTCTAAACCTGCTACTTAAAATGGGATTCCAGACCTATTAGGCCTCATGCACACTGAGCATTTAGCCCTGATGCATGAGGCTTTAGGGTTTAGGTGCGGGTGGAAGGCATGGGTGCACCGTCCAGCCCCACTGCCAGCAGCCTGTAAAACTCAATGAGCGGCTGTAAGCTGCTCCGGGCTTGTTGGGGTTAGAAGGTGCATCAAGTGATTCGTCCCTGAGTACACTCTGCTCTAAATGTTCATACCACTTGGTGCACTATACAGCCACAGCGGCTGTCAGCCTCTCATAGAGTTTTACAGGCTTCTGGCAGTGAGTCTGCACTGTGTGCGTTTCCACCCGAACCTAAATGCTAGAATCTTATGCACTAGGGCTTAACACCCAGTATGCGTGAGGTCCCAAGCATTTTTTTTTTCGTGCCTAGAACTTGGATTATACAATGTGTAGAATTGTTTGTTCAAGAAAACAAATTCCATCCTGCTTCAGATTTATTCATTACTACGGTTGAAACAATCCTTGATTTGACCCCCCTAACCATTTGAAAAATGAATATTTTCAAATGAAATTCTACTTGTGTATGGCCAGCTTAAAATGATTCCAACGGTTTGTTTTTTTGGTTTTGTTTTTTTGACCCTTCTCTACTTCAAACTAAAACAAAAATTTTGGCTTTACCCTCATATTAATAAATACATTTGTATGCATGCTAACGTTTTTTAATTTTGTACCCTTATGTGTTTTTACTTTGACGTGGCAGCCTTGTAATTGCTGCCTCTCGACCCCAGAAAGTCTCTGCTGTTGGGGATACGTTTTGTTGAATTAACTGACTTTTCTCATCAACTGCAATGGAGAGACAATGTTATATTAATTAGAGAGACCTGACTCTTCTGCAGCTCCATAACAGAGGTCTCCTCTCAACCCAGTGACTGGACAGTGAAAGAAGAAGCAGAAAACGAATGAACTCGTTCCTATGTCACCCTGCTCTCTCTCTCCTCCTATAAACATGTTTCTTTTCCTGCAGCAATACTGGCTGGCGCCTTGTGCCACTCCATTCCGCAGTCTTTAGTTCTACTGTACAGGTGACAGCAAGGATTGTAGTAAAAATTCAAATCCATACACTGCTTGCACCAAGGATTTATTAATGGATACAGAGCTGCGTTAATTTGTATCGTAAAGCAGAGTTCCACCTATTTAAAAGTCAACAGCTACAAAAAGTGTAGCTGCTGACTTAATAATCAGACACTCGCCTGATCCAAGGTCCAGCGATGTGGGCGCTGGCATTCTAACTGTGGGCGCGTGCCGCACTGCGCGCTGTGAATGTCCGGGCAATCTTCTGGGGCCTGTGGCATGTCCCAGAAAATTGGAGGGAGGGGGGAGAGGTGAGCTTCCTTCTGGCGCCACGGAGCCAGAAGAGAAAGTGGGAGCTTGGTGCCCTTTAAAAACTGGGTACCCGCTCCACCCTTCCCCCACCCCCCCACCTAAAAAAAATAATACATGCCAAATGTCAAGGGGTCAATATCACTTAAAGTGGAAGTTCCATTTTTTGGTGGAACTCCGCTTTAAGTCTGTCCAGACTTCAGAATTAATTGGATGGAATTATGTTTTGGGCAAGTTTGTGTCCACTGCATAGTGAAGACAGTATTGAGTTGTAGACGAGGCACAATGACGTAGTGGTTAGCACTTCTGCCTTTCAGCACTAGGTCATCGGTTTCAAACAATAACACTACCTGCATAGAGTTTGCATGTTCTCACTGTACTTCTGTGGATTTCCTCCAGTTATTTTTTTCCCATGCTCCAAAGATGCAGGTAGGTTAATCGTCTCCTTTTTATAAAGTGGCCCTAATATGTGAGTCAGGGATCCTAGATGATAAATTCCTTAAGCGTAGGGACTGATGTGAATGTACAATATGTATAAAGCACTGTGTAAGTTGTCAGCACTATATAAATACCAGTAACCAATAATGCATATCCTTGCAAAGTGCCTATACTTTGCGGATTAGAATATTTCCTTCCAAACTGCATCCAAAACAGAAGGTAGACCTAGCTCAATAGCCAGTTACACTGTATATTTAATGCTAAACGTTGTGTTTTTCCTCAAGTTTTGCTTTTTATTATTGCCTAGTGTATCAGATTAAAACATACAGGGGGAATTAATCAATACTTGAGCAGACAGAATCTGGAGCAGATGTGCATGGCAAGCAATCAGCTTCTATGTTTTTTAGATGCAAAGAAAATTAGAAGCTGATTGGTTGCCATGCATATCTGCTCCACTTTTGATAAATTCCCCCCGCTATGTTTACAGGTCTTCAAATTCCCTGTATTGGTGCAGAAAGGAAATATAATACACTGACTTTTACTTCCCTTTATTTCTGGAAAAATAACATTAATTTTGAATTTGTCGGAAGTGAAGGATTCATTTTCTTGAGCTGTTAAATGCAGGAGGAGAACCATGGGGTGCAATATGCTGCAGACTGATACCAAATCACAGATGCTTGTGATTACAGCCTCTGCACACCATTGTCCAAACCTTCATCCCTTTTCCAATAGCTCTGGAGTAGCAGATGTGGAATTGGGTTTCAAACAAAGTGTGGATGTAATAGTAATGGTTTGCATGTGGGTAGAAGCTTAACATCAGGCTGGGAAGAAGTAGCCGTACTGCTCTTTTACTACTAACACGATTTAATGCATATTTCATTTTAAACCTGTATTTCATCAGTGGTTGATATTTCATAAATGGTATTAAGTATGCTGCCCGCAGCTATTGAATTGCACAGATGGTGCTTGTCTATGGCACTAAAGTTCACACCACTTAAAGCTTAGGTAAGCAACTATTTGTCCCAGCATGCATTCTCTATGCTGTGCAGCTTGGCCTCGGGCTGAAGAAGAGAGGGACTACGGTGCTGCGTTTCAAATCTTGAATGGAGGGAAGCCAGATGTAGTACACATTGTGTTTATGTCATCTTTTAAAGTGGGTGAAACCTTTTCATTAGCTTCCCCTTCCTTCTCCCTCCAAGTGAAGATGAAACCCATGGTTCTAGAGGAGGCTTGTGGTTCCTCTCAAAAGGCCAACAGTTTAGGGATCTTTATAGATGGGTTTGGTGAGTGGTACAACCTCAAAGGTAGAGAGCAGATTGACAGGGCTATAGGTGTCATAGGTGATCCAAAAATATCACTCCATAATCTACATTGCCTTTACAACGACAGGCTCTGGGAACCTAACCCTCTGCTTAGCATATGCCCTTGGGAGAGATGTCCATCTGCAGCCTCATTCATGCCACTCTAGGCCCATATTAACCACCCAGATAACATGTTGGGCTCCTGTGTTACTGACTACTCACACATTCAAATAGAAGAGCACTCCAAATAGTCTATTCTAACTTTAGTTTATCACTCAAGTTGTTATATTGAACTACTGAATAAATCTCAATATACAGTATACACCAAATACTTTTTTCATTCTAACTTTCCTTGATAGGGCTTGATGTAGATTTGGACGTTAACCTTAAAGCTGATCTCCAGCTTGGACCAATGCAACATGCATACCTGAGGGACTGCTGGGGAAGTGGAAAATCACTGTGATACTCAGGACTAGGCCTTGATCTTCCGAGAACTGTGCTGAGTTGCTTCCCCTCTGCACGCTAACCGCAGAGGTCACTTGCTTGACACTGCTGCCATTCACAGTATTTTTTTTTTTTTTTTTAAGCTGTTCACTGACTGGGCGAGGTGGAGATTGCGGTGTCACTGCGCCTTCGCTCCACAAGACCTGTAAGATTGCGACTATCGCTGTATTGGTGCCAAAACGACTACAGTGATCACTTCCCCGTGGCCCTTTTGGATAATGTATGCATACTTTCATTGGTCCAAGCAGGACCAGTGTAGGTATGCAATAAAGTCCATACTTGGAATTCAGTCTTAAGGGGGCTGAATTCCCGCTGATCTAAATCACTCCTGTTCACTGGTAATGACTAATGTTATTTCTTGGTTTCTATTGCTGGAAAATAAATGCCGTTCTGACCTACACTCAGTTTATAGCTGTGGCGAGAACGCTGTAATAGCATTGTTGTCGTTAGGTCTTTGTAAACATGGAAAGAATGTTATATGGAAGTGTTTATAGTCTGATTTATGATGAGGAAGAACTTTGGAATATTAAAATAAGCCTTGTTCCAGTCCATAGCTTCAAAGAAAAGAACAATGAAACATTTTATTTTTTTCAGGTTGTCAAAACCTGAAGAATTCTCTTAAAAAAACGGAAACAAATTCAAATTATTTTCCTGGACATTGGGTGTCTAAAGCAGTGTTTCATAGTGCCCTGTACTGTCAGGATTTATATATCCGCTCTGTACTAATGGTCATGTGTGTTGCTCAACCCACCCATTATCCACTGCCCCAATGCCAGCACATGTGTATGGACCACTGGTGGACAGGGACCATAGTTTAAAGCAGAGCTCCACCCTAAAGTGGAACTTCCGCTCATCCGATTCCTCTCCCCCCCCCCCTCCGGTGCCACAATTGGCACCTTTCGGGGGCATGGATAGCGGCAGAATCTGCAGGTATCTACGCCACTTCCGTCCCCCCCCCCCCGCTGTGTTCTGGGAAACACAGTTCCCAGAACACAGCTGGGAACCAGTGAAAGACCATGCAGCGTGACTCGCGCATGCGCAGTAGGGAACCGGGCAGTGAAGCCGCAACGCTTCACTTCCTGATTCCCTCACCAATGATGGCGGCGGGGTGTCCATTTATTAAAAGTCAGCAGCTGCAGTATTTGTAGCTGCTGGCTTTTTATTTATTTATTTTTTTTTTAAGGTGGAGCTCCGCTTTAATAGTTTTAAGAAACACTGCTGTTGCTCTTTGTGTAACCATGTTTAATCTAGCTGGATTGAATGGTTAAAAGCTTGGCAACATTTTGCCACGGTAGTCATGTAGTTGGCAGTGGAAAGAACCACATTTCTTCCAAAAAGAGAAGTGCTGTCTGACAAGACCCATTGTCAGATAGAAGTGGTGCACATATCTGTATAAGAGACAGTAAGGTTCACACCTATGCATGTTTTTTTTTTTTTTGTGCTTTTTGGAGAAATGCACTACAGTCCATTTAACATGACTTCCTATGGGACACTTTCACATCTATGCTTTTTTCTGTTGCTGCGTTTTTGGAAAGGGTCAGGGACTTTTTTTTTTTTTAACCACTTCAGCCATGGAAAGATTTTTTCCCCCTAATGACAGGCCATTTTTTGCGATACATCACTGCGTCAGTTCAACTGACATTTGCGTGGTCGTGCGACGTTGTACCCAAACAAAATTGATGTCTTTTTTTTCCCCCACAAATAGATCTATCTTTTGGTGTTATTTGATTACCTCTGCGGTTATTTTTTGCACTATAAACAAAAAATATTTTTTTTTTCTTTCTGCTATAATACATATCCAAAAGGAAAAAATATAAATACAAAAATGTATTCATCAGTTTAGGCCAATATGTATTCCTCTACATATTTTTGGTAAAAAAAAATCACAATAAGCATATATTGATTGGTTTACGAAAAAGTTAAAGCGTCTACAAAATAGGGGAAAGATTTAGGGACTTTATTTTTACTAGTTTTTAGTGGGACTGTGACATTATGGTGGACAAATCTGACCCCAAGTGACACTTTTTGGTGATCAGTGCTATAAAAATGCACTGATCCCTATATAAATGACACTGGCATAGAAGAGGTTAACACTAGTGGTGATCAAAGGGTTAATTAAGTGTTCCCTAGGGAGATGCTTTCTAACTGTCGGACGAACTGACTGGGAGAAGAGAGATCGTTGTTCCTGATCACTAGGAACAGTCTCTCTCTCTCTCTCTCTCTCTCTCACTCTAGGCAGATCCCCGTTATGCCTCGTGGGCCCGCTATATCTAATCCACGGACCGACTTACCGGTACATCAGTTCGCGCAGCCGGATCGCCCAGGCGCAGTAGATGTGCGGTGGGCAGTCTGGAAGTGGTTAAGCAAAAAAAAAAACTTGCATTTTTGGTTCAGTAGACTTCAATGGAGAAGCTGCAGAAAAGCATGTAGTGCAATTTTTACAGTGGGAAAAAAAGCATAAAAAAATTGCAAAATGCACTGCAGAAATGTATCAAAAGCAAATTGCATAGGTGTGAACTGAGCCTAAAGATTTCTCTTGCTACCCACAGGAAAAGTAAGGATTTAATAATTCCAGGAATGCGAGAGGACTAGGGCCATGTGCATTCAGGGATGTATGACTCAAATGCAGAAGTTCTGCATTCACGGCATGTCCCTGAGCGCATTTAACGCCTTAAACGAGAGTACCGCTCTATACAGTCACTAGATATTTTAGCCTTTTTATAAATTCTAACAACCGGTTGGCAGCAGGGCTTGACACTGCACCTATGCCTCCTGGGCACCAACAAATTCCAGAATTTCATGCAGACAGGCCAACTGCCCATGTGCGTGTAGCCTTAGATCGAAACGCATACATTCAATATCTTTCTTAAGGGCTCGGTCATTAAAAAAAAAAGAAGACAAACCGTAGCCGGTGCAATGCATCTTTATATGTATTTTTACAATAGATAGACTTTAATAATAAACCTAGAATGCCTTATGATTTTGTACTTGTGTCCTAAGAAATGATGGCCTATTTGTGCTTCTGGTCCTAGTGGCGTAAACTAGATTTCTATTGCTCTGTATATGAAAGGAAAAAAACTTGGCATTACCAGTCTGAGTAAAGCATTTCCAGGCTCCCCAGTGAAGGGCCTAGACATTCTGACATTTGAAGCTCTTCAGTGTGCTCCCATAGCATGCTCTTTCCAGGCGCTTAGACTACCTTCCATGCTTAATTGGATTTTAACACCACTTCCTCTGCAGTCGTCTGGAAGCTATTAGGAAGCAAACTTTTTTCGTAATTGCAAATTGTGGTTTTATTGTCAGTAAGGTTGTTAAATCATTGGTACTAAGGAAATTTCATCCCTTGTTTGGATTTCACTTTAATTTGCTGCATTTGGGATGTTTTCGATAATGGATGTGATAATTCTTCTGAACTTGGGTTTTAAATTGCGTAGATCTGTGTCTTTAAGATTTTGAAAAAAAGACAGAGGTCAACCACAGTTTCCTTGGCTGTTTGGGGGAATTCAATATTCCTTAGTAAAATAAAATAAATGTAATTATCATTTCCATGAACTTACTGTTAGAATAGTAGTCTGAAGACTACACTGAGATGGTCCCGATTTATCAACGATTATAACTGACGCATAGTAAAAATCTAAATGGAAGATAATAATTTTGTTGTGATCCAACTTCAGACATATTGGTGAATGAAGCCCAGTCTCTCTATCTAATTGTGAAAATATAACATTCCTGGAAAAAATACTTTCACATGTCTTTGGAAAGCTACGCTTTCAAGATTTCACGTCACAAAAGCGTATCTAAATTCATAAAGAATTGAAAGTAATTGTAAAGTCCTGTTGTGTTTTTTTTTTTTTTATTAAGTGGTTTTGCACAGAGCAGCCCAGATCCTCCTTTTCTCATGTCCCTCTTCGGCTCTCCTGGCCCCTCCCTCCTGCCCCCACAGCAAGCAGCTTGCTATGGGGACACCTGAGTGGAGCCCCAGCTAGGCCCTGCCCCCTCGCCCCCTCTCTCTCCTCATTGGCTAACTTTGACGACAGCGAGATTCCACTGCTGCCACTGTTGTACAAGCGTTTGTTTAAACCATCTTGATGTAAGTGTATTTGCCTACATTAAAGTTTGATTTTTAGACGATATTATGCCATGTGCCCTTCTCTTTTCTCCCATATATTTATCTGATCGGCATTCTGGTTTACCACCATTTGAGCCTTTTTTCCATTCACCTCCATTACCATTGCCGAGAGCATTGTCCTGAGGATTTACCTGCATAGGATCAGCGCAGGAGGAGACATACATCTAAAAGCCTGATGTGACCCTTCAAACGCATGTTTGTTTGGGTTCACTTGTTCCGGTAAGACTTCCATATATTGGTGGTGGTTATCTACACTTCTTTTCCAAGATTGCAGATTTCATACACATCTGTTCAAGAATCGCTTTATTTATTAGAGACTTTTTTCACCATTTACATGAATTTTGTCACTTAATTGGACATTATTTTTTATCACACTGGGTGTTTTCTATTTTCACTTTTGTTCAGCGCTGCATTTTTTGTTTTTTTTTGTTTTTTGTTCTAAAATCTACTTGAGCAGTGGCCAATAGAGACCATTTATACTGAAAAGCTGTGCACATGCAAGTGTTAATTGTTACATGCGTATAGAGCACTTGTAAGTGGAAGCTGCAAATTATTCTTCATAGACTACAGTGCCATGTAAATGAGGCTGAATACAAACGCCATGTTAGAAAAGAACAGCAGCATGTAATGTAAAGTTGTTAATAAACTGACAATACTGTATGCATTATACCCATCTATGCAGCAGGTGGCGCTGTAGTATTAAAGTGTATAGTTCATGTTTTCTATGATATAACAGGATGTATTGTCTATCTCAGTGCATGTACTTGTATATATGCCTGCTTCCTGTTTGTTTTCTCCATGCTGGAAAACATGTAATCTATTTCTCCATGAAAGTAAAGCTGTATTACTGCAGCCAAGAAGCTTCCAGCGCTTATTGCAATACTCTGCACAATACACCATATCTAAGGACTGATCAACTACAATATCATTTGTTTTTACTGGGGTTTAGTTATCAATGTTTAGTTTTCATTGAGCACATACTATTTTTCAATAAAATGTTCATTTTATATTTTAAAGTGACTCTGGCAAGGGACCAGGAAATCTACAGTCCTGGAAGTGTGACTTGCTGCAGGATCTGGTGATTTACCTTGACTGCTGTGAAGATCTGCAGTCTGGATAGCGGGAAAACTGAACATTCCATATTTTCTTGCAGTGGCAGACTCCTTTTTGAACACTGAATATTTTTTTTTTTTTTTTAAAGACATTTGCTTAGAAGTAGGTTTATAAATCGGCAGTCACACCACCATTTTCACTGTTGACGACTAAGAATTTTCAGCATCCGACACACTTCCGTCCTTGTCCTGTAAAACCACAGATTACAAAGGGGGACACTCCCTGATATCTGATCTTTTACATGTTTATCTAAAAAACATGGAGGAATGTACAACTGAATTACAGACAATTATTAGAAAAATAACATTCAGCCTTGGCCAACAAGAACAAGCCTTGTATTTATTGATATAAAATGGCCGAGAAGCACTCCTGCCAACTTGGTTTTGTTCAGGGAGCAAACCGGAAGTTTCCTGTACTGCTGTGGAACATAATGCCACTGTATGTAGCTGATCCTACATTATGATACATCACCCACAACAGCCAAATAATTTAGAACACATATCTGTACACTTCTTTTTTTTTTTTTTTTTTTTTAAGCCCACTTGAAGCTCTTGTATTCATTACTGTAACGCAGTCAGACTGTATATACAGTAATAAATTCTCTGCAACGAGTGTTGCTCTCATTCATAATGAAGCAAAACCTATAAATGCAGTGTTCTAAATGCATAAATTAGTGCTAAATTTTAAAGCTCATAAATGGTGATAAAGTTCATAAAATAGGTGTAGCAGTTGATCCCTTTTTATGTTCTATTCAGCTGGATTTATAACTCGCCAGAAATCTGGGTTGCTCAAATAAGTGCAGCATAAACGCATATAGATTCACAAGCACTGGGAAAGACTACCACCACCTCCAACCAATGCTATGATCCAGGCATCCTCCTTTCAACTGGAACTCCAGGAACGTCCACAAAAAAGAAAAAAAAACATATAGTGTAACACTGCTAAGAACTAAAATTCCACCGATGAGTCAAGTGCCACAATGCGTAAAGAAAGTGTCCAGAAAGACACCAGCCTTCACCCACATGCAACGCGCATTCACCCTAAGATATTGCTGCCAGGCAAGTGTGCAGCAAAATGAGCTGATAAATTAAATAAATGATAGAAGCAACTGCAGACAACCATCAAAGAAATCTTCGATACTCCTTAATTCTCCAGTGGGCACTACTCCACTTCAAAGTACACCACAGGTAATAAGATGAGAGAGCGCCATATAGTGTAGTAGTTTTATTTACAAACAGCAGCAAAAGTACATAAGTAAAATGCAATTAAAAATTTAAATTAAAGCTGCTTACACTCATTTATTGCTGCCATTCGGCCCTCCGGAGGCTATAAGCTCCGACCAACGTGTTTCACAGGATAGTGCATCCTGGGGGGGGGGGGGGGCCTCTAGTGTCTGTATATTGCTGACATGATTATGTAGCCTACCACCGGCAACAATGCTACCCCATTTGTGGTCCAGCACCATTTTGTGAGTGACAAGCAAAATAAACAGAACCCATGTTCTCATGGGCCATGAGGTACAATCAAATATCATTGTCAAATAGCAGTCGCCATTTTCTCGTGGGCTGTGAAATTAAATGTAATTGGGCACTCTTATGATTTAAGTTCATGGAATGTGCCCAAGAACGGCACCACCGCCGTTTAGTAAAGTTGATCAAATAAATAAAGATCGCCACTAATGTCGAGGACCATCGACTTTTAAACAGTGCGATCATTACATAATAATTTCATGGCCACCCCTTGCATCTCAGGAAACTGAAGCGCTGTCTGGAGCGGTGTGCAGAGGAGCTTGTCGGTTCAATGGAGATCCGGGTGTGAGAGCAGCAGTCAGACTCTCCAAAGTGCTGCCAGCACAGGGTATTTAAAACAGCATTTAGAAACCAAAAGAAACAAATTATTACTGTTTCGCATTACAGTAATAACTATCCTGGCTTTGAAGCACTGAAGCCCAATGGTCACTATAACAGCCAAACATCTTTCTGATAATTCTAAAGAGAACAGACTCCCATGTTTTTGTCATTGACGTTTTCCTTTCATAGCAAATGACTACTAAGCTGCTTTTATTTTTGTGAATCTAGAATCCATATTAAAATGAATGTCGGATTCGTTCCTCACATCAGCGTTCCGTTTTGGAGTGGTTTTGATTCCTTTGTCAGTCAGATTACTGTCATGCGTCAGCAGTTTGAATTGCCTGTTTGTGCAACGTTAAAAGAGCATGACTAACATTCTTGTGATTTTCATTACAATATACATTACCTCAAGAGTTAGCATGGTCTGTTGACTTCAGGTTTCTGCTTTCCGTACCTTTTCTGTTGGTTATGTGTATCTGTGGGTGAAGATAAAAGAAATGTTTGCAGAAAGATGAGGAAGACGAAATGTCTTATTAAATGTAAATGGGATGGGGCTGTGGCAGATGTGATAAGAGGGCCTAGTAGCTATTCACAAGAAGATACATAAACGTTTATTACAAAGGATCATAAAGTGCTACAAGAAAACTTGACACAACTTGATATTTCACATTTCTGAATTAAAGCAGAACTTTACTCCCCTCTCCCTCAGCAATGTGACACCTGTAGGCTCCCTCGCTGGCACTGACATCTTTGCCTTGTTCTCTTCTGGGTTTGGTTGTCTTTCAGGTTCGGATATTTGGCCATCTTGATTGACTATGCCAACATCTTTGCCTAGTCGTCTTTTGGGATTGGCTGTGCCAGAATGACATGGCTTTAGCGCATGCATTGGAGTTCGTTCATTCTTGAATATGACAGAATTGTACATTGCGAACAGGCAGTTAAGAAATTTTTATTTCACAAGGGACATAGTATACCTCTTCTGCAATAAAATGTCTGCTTGTTTGCAAATGCAAATTTTCATTAGTTTGGTAAAGTTTTGTTTGTAATCAACTTTGAGGCCCGGTTCACACTTGTGCGATGCGAGAACACCGCAAATCCACTGCGGGTTCCCGTGTCGCACCCGTCTCGCACGGCAGTTCACACTGCCATATGCGAACTGCTGGGGAGTGTCATATGTTGACACTCCCATTTCAGCTCGCGTATCACAGTTCGAACTGACAGTTCGGACATGAATCTGATCGCATATGTGTGAACACACATGCGATTCGATTCTGGACCGAACAGAGAAAAGGGTCCTGTGCGTCTTTGGACCGAATGCGGTGCGATATCGGCCATACTATCTGTATGGCTGATATTGCATGTAATGTGAACAGCAGTGCGCTGTGGATTACATCCAAATTACATGCGATGTCCGGCATTGCACAAGTGTGAACTGGGCCTAAGGCCCCTTTCAAAGGAGGCAGATGCCGTTGCAATCAGCAGTGGATCTGTGAGCTTCTCTCTTGCCGTTTGGAGCAGAGCGGGCAAATGACACATCCATGTCTGCTCAGTATCTGCAGAGCGGACACGCCAGAGCCTGCTCTGCTCTAAGGGTGGGCGAGGGTAAACTTATGCTGGCCATACACTATACGAAAAATCGGCCGAACCCATTTTCGAAAAACAAACATTCTGCCGTGAGCGCAAAGGATGGTGCCATCATTTAATGATCGTTCAGAGGACATAAATAAAAAAAAAAATTGGTTTGTCTCTTTAACATATACCTAGTGCAGACATTTCGGACGGGAAACGCATTAACCTTTCAATTTAACGTTCGGTAGAAGTTTTCCAAACTCGCCGTTTGTTTTTTTTCCCCACAAAAACGTCACCAACGATTAACGATTGGTGCCCATTAACTTGCTGAAAAACTAAGTGTCTACATGATCGATTTTCGCCCGATAGTGTGTGGCCAGCACAACTCCACTGTCCTTCCCTTTTTTTTTTTTTTTTACACCCAGTTTCCTCTGATCCGCTCCTCCTAAATGGTAGAGGACAGAGGCCTCTCCTGGTGTGTCTGTGTGCCTCAGACCCAGAGGTAGGTGTGTGTAACTGGACACAAGTCCTTTTACACCTGCCTGTCCATAAGGATGAATGGACCTGTTTGGTCAGGCACGCCTGAAAAACTGGCAGGCGGACCTCATCGGAACAGCCTTCTGAAATGAGCCCAATAGTGGCCATTTCTCCTTTTTTGCGATGAGCTGGATATGTATAAGATTTATTTGTTACTAAACTTTTCAATACTTTAACCACTTTCTGGCACTTTTTTTTTTTTTTTCTAGAAAATTACTTGGAACCCCTAACTTATGGTTTTTTTTTTTTTTTTTTTTATAGCAGAAACCCTAGGGAATAAAATGGCAAACGTAACAACTTTTTATGTCTCACGGTATTTGTGTAGCGGTTTTTTATTTATTTTGATTTTTTTATCTCGTTTAAAAAAAAAAAAATGTTTTTGTTGAGTTTAGCTCAATTTATTTATTTTTAATGTGAAAGATGTTACGCCGAGTAAATAGATACCTAACATGTCACACTTTAAAATTGCGCACCCTTGTAGAATGGCGCCAAACTTTGGTACTTAAAAATCTCCACAGGCGACGCTTTAATTTTTTTTTACAGGTTATCTGTTTAGAGTTAGAGGTGGTCTTGGACTAGAATTGTTGCTCTAACGCATGCGGCGATACCTCACATGTGTGATTTGAACACCGTTTACATATGTGGGCATGACTTATGTTTGCGTTCACTTCTGTGCGTGGGGACGGGGAGATTTAAAAATCTTTTAGTCTTTATTTTTTCACTTTCTCTTTAATTTTTTTTTAAATCTGATCACTTTTATTCCTATTACAAGGAATGTAAACATCCCTTGTAATAGGAATAGTGCGTGACAGGTCCTCTTTATGGAGAGATGTGGGGTCTATAAGACCCCACATCTCTCCAGGCTGGAAAGGCTGAGATCAAAAATTATAAAACTTGTCTCCAGCCGCGTCCCCGGCATTGTTTACTTCCGCCGGACATGATGTCATAACGTCGCGCCCGAGGGTCATAGAGATGACTGGGGACCATCTGGTCGCCAGAAATCTCTATGCTCAACTTTCGGCGGCGACCAAATTATTCTCTGACTCGCCGATCGCAGGGGCAAGATGGTAAAAGCACCGGAGGGCGGCAGGAGGGGGGACGTCCGCTCCCACTGCCTTTTAAGAATTATGATCAAGTGGCTGAACTGCCGCTATGATTGTTCTTGCGGTGCACAGAATTTCCAGCTGAAAAAGATTTTTGGAAGATGCCTGTAGCTGCAGGCATCATTCAGATATCCCCACTCAAATTCCATGGCGTACCTTGGGTGGGAAGTGGTTAAATGTATTTTTAAAGCTGAACATTTTGCAGTCAGTTTTTCACATGCTCCTCTCCTGTACTGAAATTGCTTGCTCTGATTTTACTGCACAATGTGCTTTAGAAGCTGCAGCAATTAGATGGAATCCTCCTCTCTTCCTGGCTGGAGAATGTCCAGCATCATCCAGTTCTTTCAATCATTGAGGCCTCCGTCCCACATGTGGGCATTACCTAGGGTGGTCTGCATGCAAATGATTGCCTAGAAACACCCAATCCTCCAGACTGACATTCACTCATCAAGACATTGACATTTGCATTAGTCCACAAAGGAGCCAGCCCACCATTACGTCACAGCTGAGGGCTCTTGAAAGGAGTGCTGAATATGGGTTTCGTGATGTTTTTAGTAATATATACAGCCCCTTTCTGGACCCTTCCAAAAGCCATGACCTACCTGCATTGCATACAGAAGCACAGAGAATTAGTGATGATGCCACTGGGTTTAAACTAAAGCGGAGCTCCGCCGGAAAAAAAAATATTAAAAGCCTACAGCTACAGCAGCTGCTGGCTTTTAATATTTGGACACTTACCTGTCCTGGAGTCCAGCGACGTCCGCAGCAGAGGACGAGCGACCGCTCGTCGCTCTGCTGCTCCCTCCGCCATCCTCGCTGAGGGAACCAGGAAGTGAAGCCCTGCGGCTTCATGCCCGGTTCCCTACGGCGCATGCGCGAGTCGCGCTGCGCCGTTCTGATTGGTGCTCCTGTGTTCTGGGAGCCGAGTGTCTCCCAGAACACCAAGGGAAGTCTGTGGGAAGTGACGTAACTCCCGCAGATTCCCGGAGAGAGGACTCCCGGATGTGGGTGAAAATACCTGTCATAGACAGGTATCTTCACCCCCCTCCCCCCTGAAAGGTGTCAATTGTGACACCGGAGGGGGGGGAGGGTTCCAAATAGCAAAAGTTGCTATTTAGGGTGGAGCTCCACTTAAGGAATGCAGAATGTAACCAAATGGTTTCAAAATGTAATTGGCTTGGTAACGAGGGGGAAAAAGAGGAACTGGCGAAGTAACATACAGTTCCCCACTGCAAAAGTAATTATTTGATAATCTTGGCTTATAAGAACAATTATTTCGAACTCTGGTTTTCTGCCCTGGTCATGTGTTCAGTTTCTTGCTGATCTTTAGCTTTTGCTGATCCTTGAAATATTAGCATAATATGCTGACTTTTGTGATATTTGTATATTATGCTGACATTGCAATATGTGTACATTTCTTTAAAGTAGCTAAGCAAAATCAAACTTCCCCCTTTGTCTATATAATGGATCTGTTCACTGCAAAATCAGCATTAAGTGAGATGTCTGTTCTAAGTGCTAGCACGCTATGATTTACCTTTTTATACAACAGATAAGATCTTCTAGAACAGCCACCAAAAGGACCCTGTTCAAAAACAGTTTTGGGGCCCTATTGAACTACTTGCCTACACACGAAGCACTGTTTTACTGTGCATAGATAGACGGCTAGAAAGCTAGATATATAAGTTATAGATGCAGATGAAGAGTGACCTTTGCAATTCCTAGAATTCTTCCATGGTACATAATGTGCAACAGCAAACTCTTGCTTCCAGTTCCATTCCAAATGTCATGTGGAACAATATTCTGCATGTCTCAGTGCCAATCAGGTATAGGAGAGGAGGTTCCCCAACCTAACATCACAAACCAATATCATTAATGAAGGATGCCTCCTGGTCCTCACCTGCCTTGGAAGTAAGCAATGTCCAGATCTACGTAACAGCGGGAGTTGGCCCAGCCCACCCACATCCAATATAAGCGGGCTTCTATATCAAACAGGCCCCCTGTGAAGCTCATTAAGCACAAGTGGCTTGTCCACCCCAACTGTTCCCAACTTTCTTAATGTTTTTGGGACATGTCCTAAACTCTGCTTGTCACAATGGTTGTCTTTTACCAGAATATGATGGTTCTCTTATTATAGAGGTGATGCTGACAAACCGTGAAAGACTGGTCACGGGTAGCAAGTATCTTTCCGTTCTTGGTAGCACCACTCCAGTGCTGGTAACAAGACTTGCACTTCATCTTTCCTTTTCTACCCACAAGGAAATATTGCAACAATCTCCTTCCTGTGTATGCTGAGATATTGCAAATTTTTACCCCATAGTTCAGACCTGAGTGAACCATTTATCTCCAAGTTCAAAATGGGCGCCGCTTGTGTTTTTTGAATTCTTTGCTTAACGTAGAACGGCAAAATGTTTTTTCTTTTAGTTTTGGATAGAGTGAACAGGGATTAAAACACCTGTCTGTTTTTATTGTCTGTGTCCCCATTAGGGAGTTTCATCATCTCTATTTGCCCTGTTTACCATTAGCATTGAAAAGTGAAAGTAAAAAAAAATCCCAAATTTTGGGTTGTCATTAGAAAAGTAATAGAGGGGAAATCTTCCAATGGGTACACTAGTCCTGGTGGCGTGGGGGTCCCGAGGGGATTTCCTAATTTGCAGGGATTTCTTCTCATTTCCTGTTTTGGATATGTGACAGGAAGTGAAGGTTAATCTTTCCAGTGGGGCACAGATGGCAAAAAATAAACCAAGGGGTTATAACCCTTCGTTACTCTAGCCAAAATAAAAAAATGGTTTTGCCTATAGTTTTACTTTTAAGTTAATTTTGGTATTTTTCCAGCTTTGTTTTCTTGTTTGAATACCAGTAACTGGATGGACCAGCCGGGAGCGGTAGTTTATTAGCAGGGCTTCCAGAATTTGTCTGCAGAAAGATTTCTCGTTGGATAAACTATTTACAGAATGTTACATTTCCTTGAAATCTAATAACCTAATAATGTGTGTTTCCTCGCACACAATTTCTGACGTGCTGTCAGAGAGGAAATCTCTTTTCCATGCAAAGTATATCCTTGCTCAGTAACTGAACCTTTTTAATGAGATGATTGTAAATGCCATAACAACATTTCCTGTAATCCCAGGATTAACTAGGTACGGCTCCAGTGTTATACGTGGCATATCTACCTCCTTGTCATAGGTCATTGTCCTAAAGCCGTAGTTTTGATGTGTTTTCTAGTTACTAAATCCCGTTTGGTAGATTGTTAAATATGATGAATGTAATATGGCCTTTATCCCTTGAATTATCATCACTGTCAAAATTAGAATGCTCCTCATTTAAAAATGTAATTCGTCTAAAACCTGTGTTTTGGATGGATTCCAATGGTTAGGCACCTATATTAGATTAAGACGAGCTATCCTCACACTACAGCACTTGTATAGGTCATGTGCAGGTAGTATGAAGGGCTCAAAGGAAGTGTTGTTCCAGTCCGGTCACTTGATCTCCCCCTGTATCAGCTGCAGGTGAGTGGAGAGAGTGCATGACAATGGCTGATAATGCCTGGGAGTTGTGATATCACCCATAGTCTCCCATGGCCCATCCATCGTCGGCGCTTGCTTCTCTCCCCTGCAGTCACTGCTGGCTGACACGGGGCAGAAGGATCCTGTGACCGGATCAAAGCTTCAGCTCGCTGTCTGCTGAAAATGGGTCACAGGAGTGCAGAATGAACTGATCCTTTAAGCCAGGTCTCTACTAGATGGATAAGCATATTATAACATATCAATGGCATCTGATGTCTGTTGGGAGCTTCTTTCTGGCCACTATGATCATTATGAACCAAAGCAATCCTCGAAAATAACTGAAGAAACAAGATAAAATATTGAAACCTATTTAAGACCCCTTTCACACTGAGGCACTTTTCAGGCATTTTAGCGCTAAAAATAGCACCTGTGACGTGCCGATCATGCCTCCCCAGTGTGAAAGCCTGAGTGCTTCCACACTGGGGCGGTGAGCTTGCGGGACAGGGGAAAAATTCCTTCAAGCAGCATCTTTGAGGCGGTGTGAGCGCTCCTACACCGCCCCTGCCCATTGAAATAAATGGGCAGCGCTTCAGGAGTGCCGCAACATGGGCGCAATTAACCCTAACCCTAAAACTAGCGGCGCTTTACCGCTAACGGGCCTGCCATCCCAGTGTGAAAGGGGTCTAAAAGATATGTGTTTAATATGTTGGTTGATGATCAAACGTTTCACTGCTGACCTTATCTATCTGTAAAGTCCTAAGCAAAGCTTGTGTATGAAGGATCTTGGTGATGTAGGTCATATTATATGTTGACAGTAGTAAAAGCGAATATTTTGATAAGTAAAACTGAAGATTTTTCACTATTTCTCCAAGCAGCTTCTTCAGTTCAGGCATCGCAAACAAATTCCAGCAATGTTGGCCACACTTGGTAACTCAGCCAACTTCATTCGATCATAGTGGAATTTTAATTTTGTAATAATATAATGGGATATGTGAAAGTTTGGGAAATTTTATGAAAAATTAGAACTCACTCAAAAGTTGCTTGGGTTAGTAGTGAAACATCTTCCAAGTTACAGATGAAGTTCAATTGGACAACTACTATTGTAAGTCCTATTCCTAGTCGGCCATAAAATTTGTATATGCCCACTTCATCCCCATCAGATAACAATGATTTGGTCTAGGGGAGGTTAAATCTGAGAAATACTTGCCTTATTCCTTGCTGTCCGTCATTACTGCAATTTGAGCAGGGCTATGACATCCTCACGCACAGTGCAGCACTGCTGGTCCTGCATTGTATGTGATGATGTTGGAAAGGGGGAGGAGTGCTTTAAATTTCCTCTATATACTAAATGAACATGTAAACCCTTGCTTATTGGGGAAAGGATGACGACATGCTTATTTTTTTTAAATGGCCCTTTGGAGTCCAGCTGTAATAACGTGTTTTAAAATACTGCATACTTATTTGGTAATGGGCTTCTTTTTATTACACTATTTTTCAGGAATGACGTGTGCTCATGAGAAGCATCCCTCTTTCTAAGGAATTCTGCAAGAAGGTTCTCAGTGATGTAGAAGGTAGGTGAAATGTGTTACAGGACTATCTTCGGTGATTTGAACTATTGAGACAGAGTTAGGCTTTTTAGAGCTTGTTAATTAGGTAATAAACATAATATCAAACCACTCATCCTAAGTGTTTGCCTCAGGAGCTGCATGCTGAGTAAACCTGCTGTGTCTTGCTATGGCCTGGCTGTGGGTAATGACAGGGACTTCTACATCTACACTACAGTTTAATTCCAGCACTGTCCAAGAACTGCCCTCACTACTCTGTTTTACTGTACTGGGAACTGCTCCAATAGTCATCCCAGGGGCACCTCAATGGCAACCTTTGCCAATTCCTCTGTGGTTGGAAGTGCTATGGCTCAGTTCCAGGGAGCTTCTTGGCAAGCATACTATTGGGTTACCACAAAAATAGTTAGAAGGGGTTACGATTTTGAATGTAGCCTTGACTGAACATATTAATGGGCAGTAGCCTGCCCAATATCCAAGCAGATATAATAATTGTACAGCTATTCCCTTAATATCCATCTCCTTTATTATTCCTTTTATTGAATTAATACATCTCTATCACATATTCACTGTAGTAAAATACTTTTTCCCAGTAGACCAAAATTAAATGTTGAGTGTTTTTGGATGTCTTTTGTGTAAAAGTAGCTATTGCTTAACTGAAGCGGCAGATTTTTGCATTCTAATGCTCATGCTCAGTTTATTCTAATGTTCATGCAGTCTTTAGAAATGCTAGTTTCTTGTGGAAAAAAAAATGCTAGTTTCTGGTGACCTCAGCATGATAAGACAAGAAGAGATGGCAAAATCCAGTGCGCTTCAGTAATTCTACTACTCCCAGGAAGACTTCTTATTTAGAGATTCAGCCCATGAAATTACTACCTCCTGTTTGTATATAGGAGACAGGTACACTTTGTTGCAAGCAGAAAATCCCCACAATTTTTCCCTGTCTCGACAAATTGTACTCTTAACATGCAGTGTATGATGGGATTTGATAAACTGGAGTGGTCTGCCTGTTTATGCTCATATGGTACTCTGTTTTTGTTATTTAAAAGTTACATTGTCATTTAAAAAAAAAAAGTGTGTGTAAAATATATAGAGAGATATCTATATAGATATAGATCTCTATATAGATCTCGGCATAAATGAATACACCACAACAGATTTGTCAGAAAACCTTTTACTTTCCTTTCAAAACCAAAATTTTCTATGGGACCCAATACTACAAAATACTCCCACAATTGCAGACCATTGATTGCAAACAAGATTGGTTAGTTTGCGCACACAGTTTTTTTTTTTTTTTTTTTTTATTCATTCAAGACCATGTTGCAAGCCCCATTTCATGCTGTCCGCAATAGCACCACATGGAAGAGAAATGTCACGAGGCCTGAGAAAGAGAGAAAATATTTTCTTTACACAAAGGTGAAGGCCACAATAAGATCCACAAAAGTGATACAAAAATTTTACAAAGATGGAACTGCAACCATCACACAGACGTCCAGGCCGTCCACAGAAGTTAACCCCTCGTCAGGAGCGTCTTCTGATGACTAAAGTTGAAGAAAATCGTCATGCAAGTTCACTGCAGTTGGCTCAAAAAGAAGAAAGCCAAACTCTGGGGTGATTGTTTCCTGTGATGCAATACAGCGAAGGAATGACATGCATGTGTGTCGTCCATGAAGGAAGCCTTTCCTAATAAAGCCCATGCAAAAAAAAGCCCACCTAGATTTTTCCAGGGCCCATGCTGAAAAAGACTGCTGGGACTCTGGAGTGATGAGACCAAGATAAATGTTTTTGAAACTGATGGCTTCAAAACTGTATGGTGTCGCAAAGGTGAGGCGTACAAAGAAAAATGCATGGTGGCTACAGTGGAACATGGTGGTGGCAGTGTCTGTCTGTGGGGCTGCATGAGCGCTGCTGTTGGACATCTGCATTTCATTGATGGTATTATGAATTCACAGATGTACTGCTCTATATTGAAAGATGCTACCATCACTCCATGCCCTTGGTCGTCATGCACTTTTCCGATTTGACAATGATCCAAAACGCATATTTAAGGCCACTGTTGCATTTCTGAAGAAGAAAGGGGTGAAAGTGATTCAGTGGCCAATTACTGTATGTCTCCTGATCTAAACCCAATTGAACACCTATGGGGAATTCTGAGGAAAGGAAAACGTACCGCTCAAAAGCTTGAGAATTCACCAAATGGCTGCTTCCGCCTGGTTACTCACACAGGTGCTGGCTCTGCACTGATGCATGGGAGAAAAAGAAACCCTGGACTGCCGCACTCTGTATAGACAGTTATTTATTCCAAAATTTCAAGTAAAAAATCCAAATTCAAAATAAATCCATAAATCCAAAACAACAAATGCAGATAGTATGCATGCAGGGAAGGGTGGCTAACGCGTTTCACGTCACGAATTGATGCTTACTCATAGCTCTGAATTCTGAAGAGACAAGTTGAGCATCACTCTCCATCCAGCATCCAGGCTCTAAAAGGTAGTTGGTGAAGAATATAAAAAGATAGATGTTGCAATATGTCACCAACTTGTCCTTGCAAGTCATGGAGGTCATACAATAAACTAGATGTAGTAGTTTATGGGGTGTGTTCACTTATGCATCGACTAATTTGAGAAAAAGTGAAGATTTTTTTACTCTACCGTATATACTTGAGTATAAGCCGACCTGAATATATGCCGAGGCACCCAATTTTACCACAAAAAAATGGGAAAACGTATTGACTCGAGTATAAGCCTAGGGTGTCTGTGTCTCATGCCTCACTGTGTCCATGCCTCACTGTGTCTCATGCCTAGACTGACGTTTAACATGGGAGTCTTCGGAAGGGGTTTCCGGCTTTGAAAAATCGGTGCTTCCTGGTCGTAGGTCCTCCAGACAAGAAACTTTTCACGGGGGCTATATGTGTGCAAAGTTTCGGGTCCAGGGGACCTACGACCGTCCAGTACCGGGTCCCCAAAGTCACAGGAGAAATTACCATTTAACATGGGAGTCTATGGAAGGGGTGCCCGGCTTTGAAAAATTGTTGCTGCCCGGTCGTAGGTCCCCCGGACAACAAACTTTGCACGCTTGTAGAGGAAGAGTGGGGGTCCAGGGGACCTATTACATGTGCCATTAACCTCAGTGAAATGGTGTTTATATACGAATCAATGACTGTTGTGTTGTCTGTCTAAACATGTGCAGTATTGAAGTAATACCTTCATCCAGACACGGCATGGGTCTTATTTAGTACCAGTAGCCTGCAGACAAATGTCCTAGGTAGTTTAACCTGTGGTCTTGGAACCTTCAGTATTTGTCAGAAAATGTCCAAACTGTATACCTTGCAGTTAAAGCTAAGCTCTCTCAGTCCCACACAACATGCAGGTCAGGTACTTTTTTTCTCAGGTGTAGTTAAGCATCGCAGTTTGGTCACTGACCTACTTCCAAGCTTGCTGATAAACAACTTCTTAAATGCCCAAACCTAAAAAAAAACTCAGATTTTTGCTTTGTAATGATTCATGCTTGGCCCTGTTGGCAGGTCACCATGACCGCCCTGCGTGCACCTGAACACCCTGTATTTGCTCCTGAGTTCAGTTCAAAGCTGAAGTCTTCACAACCTAAAGCCCGTTTCATTCCTCTATTAAAGATGGTCATACGTTAATCGCTTTTCTTACAAACATTCAAAAGAAAATTCTCATCAGTGCACTCAATTACTTGATGAATGTCGTTCGAAAATACTTCCAAAAAGTTTGCTTTTAACATTTAATTTTGGAATGGATAGACTTTCCCAAATGAAAACCATATTCACTGTTGGATATTTGTTCATTCAAGAAAAAAATTCCATCCTGCTTCTTCAAAGTTTCTCATCAATGCCTGTTCTGGTGGAAATGGGGGGGAATAGTGGCCCATTTTTGTTTTCAGTGGCAGGAATAATGCCTCAAGGGCAGGATAAAGACAAGCAAAGGGCTGCAGTTTGGTGACCACTGTACTAGTGTATGGCCAGTCCCACAGTTATTTTCTGTGGTTACAATGTACGACTGTTATGCAAGATATTTCCTACAAGTTGTCCGTGGTGACAGTAATATATGTATTCTTCAATTTCTAACCTCCCTCTGCTAATTTTTGCTATCTAGCTGTCCTTGATTTTTTTTTTTTTATACCTTTTTGAACCACCGACCTGACATGCAACCATGAAAATCGGATATCAGAACTTTTGATCTGCATGCTTGTTCAGGGTTGGTTCCGCAGAAATCTTTGAAACCGTTGGATCAGCAACGAGAAGTAAGCAATGGCCGCTTCCATTTCTCTTATCATCCATGGACCGACGCAGCTCTCATACTGATTACATGTGGGTATATGTCCCTGCTCGCAGGAGAAGACCTAGGCAGAATGTTAGAGGTTAAAACATTCTAGAACAAGCCAGAGCTGAACAGCCCCGCCCATGGGGGCGGTCCCTCCGGACATTACCCTTCCACCTGCAGCTAATCAGCCTCAGTTTTTTTTCTGCCTAGCAGAAGGAGAAGACGTGGCTCTCAGGAGCCAGTCTCCTGGAAGATTTTACTTTTGATTTTTATTCCTTTGGGAATTTTATTATTTTATTTTTGAGACCTTCAATCAACTGTCGGCTGGGCAACAGGTTGGGTACACTGGTATCCTCGTAGTCTTCCCTGTCCGACCATCGAGCGTGCTGATCCTCGCCTTGCGTGCGTGAGACTCAGTTCACGACATACCCCATGACTCCAGGGGTGGCCGGGTTGCTTTCATGCTCCCGCGGTCCTCTCAAGATTGAACAGTACTTGACTGACTGTATCTCTCGCGGTGGACCGGGCCGACAGCTACGCAGTACGACTCTGTGATAGGTCTGTCTGAAACAAGCCAGTGGGTCCCTGAAAGGGACGGGTAAGTAGTCTCTCCTACTGCAGGTGAGTACATGCTGGCTGTGTTTCTGTGTGTGGGGGTTTCTCCCTGTCTCCCCCTGTTATGCTGCTCTCTGCACCCTGTACTGGTGCTGTGCTGTGGGGTGCTTGGGGGTCACTCTGGCCTGGTTGGGCGCTCATGTCTGCAGTTTTTTCTGGTGTGTGAGGTGATTATTGCGTGCGCTGTTTGAGGTGGTTATTGCGTGCGCCATTGGCGCTCATTAGAGCTTTGAATTTTGCGCTCAGCGGCCATTTTGGCGTTTAGTGGCACAGTTATAGCTGCGGACGGCGGCCATTTTCTTGTGGCCGCCGCGCATTTATTTCTGGCGGCGCGAATCCCCTCACAATCTCCTCACAGACTGAGCTGTCCTTAAGGGTTGGTGGGTCCTCCCGGGTATCCCCTCCTCAGCGTAGCCAGTGGGTGGACTGTATATTCACTGTATAAGGTCTCAGAGGGTGGCGTTTATGGAGTCTGATACACCTGCTCTCCACATTGCCTGGGGCAACTGGCAGTGCTGCACAGTTAAACATGTTCATATGTTTCCTGCATCCTATACCTCTACACTGCATACATTCACAGTGTATGTATGTGTTATTGGTCTCTGTGTCTGCGTGGCTGTCCCCACGTTCCAATGCTGTGTTTCAGTGCCATACATGATATAAACGTACAAAATATGTTTATGCACGACTCCAGATACATTCACAGTATATGTATGTATCATACTCCTCTGGGTTGGCGGGGGGCTCTGGTGTCCTCCCGCACTCTCATGGTATGTGCGCTTCAGCTCTCTGCACAGTATAGACATGTTCAATATGTTTATTGCACATATTATACATGTTTACAGTATGGGTATACTGTTTGCGTGGGGTTCCTATGGGTACTCCGGTTTCCCCCCACGCTCCAATGGAAATGCACAGCATAAACATGTGCAATATTATGTTGATTCACATGCTATCATTCCTACACGGTATCTGTGTGCTGTCTGCGTGGAGTTCTTCCGAGTGGGCGCTTCGGCGCTATGCACAGTCTAAATTTGTGCGATTGGACCTACCCGGTATGTCTTTGCAGTCTGCATGGGTTTCCGCCCACGCTACATGACATGCATGCCTTTGGTGCAATACACGATGTAAACATACACATTATGTTTATACACTACACTAAATACATTCACAGTAGTTGTAGGTATTGCATTCTCTGAGTATGCGTGGGGTACTTCGGTTCCTCACACGCGCCAACGGTGTGCGCGCCTTCGGTGCTTTGCACACATGAGCTTGTGCAAAAGGTTTAGCACACACACTATAATACCTACACGGTATGCGTATGCAGTCTGCGTGGGTTTCTGCCCATGCTACATGACATGCATGCCTTTGGTGCAATACACGGTGTAAACATACACATTATGTCTATACACTACACTAAATACATTTACAGTAGTTGTAGGTATTGCATTCTCTGAGTATGCGTGGGGTACTTCGGTTCCTCCCACGCGCCAACAGTGTGCGCGCCTTCGGTGCTATGCACACATGGGCTTGTGCAAAATGTTTAGCACACATACTATAATACCTACACGGTATGCGTATGCAGTCTGCATGGGTTTCATCCGGGTGCTCAGGTTTCTCCCCTGCGTTCCAATGGTGTGCGCATTCTCAGCGCTATGCACAGTATAAACATGTGCAATTTCTTTATTCGCAGGCTAACATACCTACACGGTTGTGTACGCAATCTGTGTGGCTGGTTTACGTCCAGGCCCCGATGATGTGCACGCCTTCGTCGCTGGCACAGTATATACGCGTTTAATAGGTTTATCCACAAATACTAAACTACATACGCCGTATGTGGTGGTATTATGCTCTTTGTGGCTGGGTGGGTTTCCTCCCACACTCTCCATTTGTACGTTTGACGCAATACATAGTATAAACTATGTGTTTGCACAATCAGCACTTATCCATGGGTAGCTGCTGGATGGAGCATTGTCACAAGGATCCCTGGTTTCAGGGGTATCACTTTCCACCTGCTTTCAGTGGTGATCAGAAGCGCTGGCTTGGACTGTGTTCGCCAGGCTGGGGTTGGCGTTGCGCCCGTTAGTGGCTGCGTCTCTGGCATTTTTTGTAGCTCAATGACTGGGCAAAAGCCTCTGCTTCATTCATCAGTCTAGCAAGTGCACTACAACTGCTTTAGCCTTTAGGGTCTCTGTGCCCGGGGTGGGTTTGCGCCACCTTTGGAGGCTGAGGTACTAGTCCTCTGACCGAGTTTCTAGGGAAGTTCCGTCAAGTTGCCTTTATTGGCCAACATTTGAGGCACCCTGTACACTGGGGCCTCCCTTCTCCGATACATTGCGGAGTCTCTTTGGGATTTTCATACGTCTCGCTGCAAGACGGTCCTGTCGGCCGTGTGCATTGCAGGCGAAGGGTCCTTGCATCCGGAGGTGTTTCCATCTTCTTTACCGGAGGTGGGGCACCGGAAGTGGATCTTGTGGCCTCTCGACTCACTCGCAAGGTGGCAAGATCGTGGTCAGGTCCAGGGACCCCTGGGAGGATGCGTTAGACGCGTTGGAAGCCCGTGGGGGCAGTATCGCCTGATATATGCTTACCCTCTGCTACTGTTGTTGCCTCGCCGGCTTCGCAGAGCATACTTCATCCTGCTTTACAGTCCTTGGCTTTAATGGCATGGCTGTTTAAAGCCAGGTGCTAAAGGACCGAGTTCTCTCGTATTCGGTCATCTCTTCTATGTTGTTGACACGGGAATCTTCCTCCAGAAAGATATCTCACCGTACCTGGAAGGCTTACATCGCTATGTGCGAGGAACTTGAGTGGCATCCTCGGATGTTTTCCGTTCCCAGGATTTTGCTGTTCTTACAGCGTGGTGTGACCCAAAAGCTGGTTTTGCATACCTTTTTTTTTGAGGGTCGGATTTCGGCCCGGACTGTCTTTTTCAACGACCGCTGCCGGGCCATTCCTTGATTAGCACCTTTTGGGCAGGGGGTTCGCCATGTGGTCCCCCCTGTCAAGCCTCCTCTCCCTACTTGGGATCTGATTTTGATGCATCTCGGTTCTCCAAGAACATCCCTTTGAGAATATCAGAGAGATTCCTCTCTTGACCTTGTCCCGGAAGTTGGCCTTATTGGCCATTGCTTCGGTTAGACGGGTGTCTGAGTTGGCAGCCTTGTCTGGCAAGTCGCCTTACTTGGTCCTCCATAAGGATATGTTGGTGTTGCGCCCACGACCATCCTTCTTTTCTAAGGATGGTCTTGGCCTTTCACCTTAAGAAGGACATTGTTCTTCTGTCCTTGTGTCCTCACCCATCGCTTCCCTGAGAGTTTGCGCTTCCTGCATTAAGATGGGTACAAGCCTTACGAGTGTACCTGTCTGCTACTGTTTCCATTCGGAAATCTGTGTCTGGTCCAAAACAGGGCCGAGCGGTGTCGTCTGCCACCGTCTTTAGGTGGATCAGGCAGACCGTCATACAGGCCTATGCCCTTAAGGGGCGGGCGCCTCCATTTCCGGTTGCGGCGCATTCCACCAAGGCAATTGGTGCTTCCCAGGCCTTCCGACATCAAGCGTCGGTTGCACAAGTGTGCAAGGCGACGACCTGGTCGTCCATTCATACCTTTTCAAAGTTCTACAAGGTTGATGTGGCTGCATCTTCGGATGCTTCCTTCGGCCGCAAAGTGTTGCAGGCCGCTGTCTAATGTTGCAACTCCTCCGTTGAGGGGCTCCGCTGGTTTGGAGTGAAGTTTTGGTTGTTCCTTACTTTTTTTGCTCCCACCCTTTTCTTATACTGCTTTGGGACGTCCCACATGTAATCAGTATGAGAGCTGCGTCGGTCCATGGACGATAAGAGAAAATAGGATTTTTGTACTCACCGTAAAATCCGTTTCTCTGACGTCCATGGACCGACGCAGCACCCACCCTTCCTTTTAAGTTTGTACTGCTTTGTTACGAACTGAGGCGGATTAGCTGCAGGTGGAAGGGTAATGTCCGGAGGGACCGCCCCCCTGGGCGGGGCTGTTCAGCTCTGGCTTGTTCTAGAATGTTTTAACCTCTAACATTCTGCCTAGGTCTTCTCCTGCGAGCAGGGACATATACCCACATGTAATCAGTATGAGAGCTGCGTCGGTCCATGGACGTCAGAGAAACGGATTTTACGGTGAGTACAAAAATCCTATTATTTCTCCCACTACAGGTTTCCTTTAAATTTATAAATAGTGTATAGTCAAATACTTCAGACAGGGTTATGTAGGGTTCAAAATCAGACCAAATAAAGTGTCCTCTGTGACAGACAGTACAAATCATTGAAGGCCGACACATCAAAGCCCCTTTGCTGCAGACAAGAGAAGAAGCCTACTAGGTGGGATTGATGTGTGAGCAGAATTTTTCCTGACCTGATAATAACCACAGAGCAATATGATAGCTTTGTTTGTCCAGTCAGACATGGAGCCGCTGGTAATGTTTTGGCCGCAGTCGCTGAGGGGGATTTTCTCAGGGCGACCCTTTGTCTCAACATTGTGTTTTTTTTTGCCCGATAGGATGTGATTGAGAACAGTGTCTTGTTTTTCTGGCTCATATTTGGATGTGTATAGAAGCTCTAAAATTCTCTTTTTTTTTTTTTTTTGCAAACTGTAGCTAAGATGAAACGCTACACGTGTCCAACAAATGTAAAAGGAATGGTCCGACTGCTTAGCCCTCACCTCATATAACCAACAAAAGGGATCTAGTTAATGTCCCAGTTGCATAAGTTCACGAGACTGTGGGTGCCTTTTATAAAGCATAATACTACAAAGACAGTTGATGAATACATAATCGAGTAAAGGGTGTTGCGTTTTTGGCCAGCCACTTTATGGGGAGGGTAGTGCCCGTTGCCTTTAAATGTTGGCGGCAGCAGCGCCAGCAACTTGAAAGCACATCCAGTTCTCTTGAATGTGATTTTAACAATCGATTTGTCTGCAGCACAGCAGCTGTTAGAGTTGTTTCTTGAGTCCCAGCTCTGCACCCTCCTCTTTATCTGGTAATTGAGCCAATGAGTGCTTGACAATTATTGAACACCTGGAACGTGCTCTCAGAAGGGAAGTACAAAAGAATAGCCTTGCCAGCGTGCCTCTGCCCCTTCATTGCCCACTCAGGCTGCGACTAGTCGTAGACCAACTGTATTGTAGTCTGCCGAGAGTTTCAGGACCTTGCCCGTATGCAGTATATATCGGGTGTCCAACCTGTGGCCCAAGACGGCTTTGAATGCGGCCCAACACCAAATTGTATATTTACCTAAAAATGTTTGACTTTTTTGGGGAATTTTTTGTAAAAATATTTTCACCTTTAGCGAACACATGCAGCCGAAGAAAAATTTGACAGTGTTATGTCATCCGTTTTTGGCGGCACCTATATTTGTGAGAATTTTTTCAAGGATGAAGCACACGAAGTGCAAAGTTAGAACCAAAATTTCTGATGCGCACCTTACAACAAATTCATTGTGAATTGCTACTACATATATCCAACCAAATACTCATGTGTTAGTTTATCCTAAACAGTGTCAAATATTGCACAAGTTTTATGTTGTCCTCTCTACTTTTATAATAAAAAATATTCAAAAAAAAAATTGTTTTATTACTCGGTTACATTATCTATATCATTAACTGCTAACTAGCTATTATTTTTTGTGTATTTTTTGTGTGGCCCATGACATTTCCTCATCTTTCAATGTGGCCCAGAAAGGTCAATATATATTTAATGGAGTTTAGCTTTAAACGGTTAGTATTTTTTTTTTTTAAAAAGCAAGAAATCCCTGCTGTTGGGTATAAAGTCCAGGCACTTGCATTGCATGGCATCGAAGTCCAAGGGATTGCTAATCTGTTTTTGACTTACCTTCATTGTTTTTGGTACCTCTGTTTGATTACACATTTGAGCTTTAATGGGATGCTTATCTGGGAACTGATTTATTATAGGATAAAGACTGTTAAGTATTTCGTACAGTTTTTTTTTTTTTTTTTGTATGACAGTGTGCACTGCCTAAGGTTGTATGTTATGGTGTGTTTTTTTTTTTTTTTGTTTTTTTTTTTTTTTTTTAGGTGTGCAGCACTAATTAGGCCACTTATTTTTATATGTTGGTTACACAAGTGCAGCGTTTAGATTTTTTTACATATTTAAAAGATTTGACACTACCCCAAAGTCCATCAGACTCTAGGTGCCTACACTTTATACCTTACAGCAGTTATTAGCCTTTCTTGCTGGTCCCAATTCACCCCCTGCTTCTTGGGCCCCATATTGGCCACATGGATTCACTGCTATGCAGTTATTCCCTTGCTGGTATAATCTTTAGGAAAAGGAGGTGCTTGAGATTTACATTTCATCAGGGGGAGTTCTGAGGCTCACCGCCAATAATAAAACAGTCGTGAGATTACCTAGTATTGCTGGATGTAAGTTGCTGATGATTTCTGTGATTTGAGGTTCTCTTTTAAGTTTTGTGAAATTTAGAAATGTGATTTTCTCCTGGCATTGTGCAGCATATCAAATATTGTGAGTTAAAGTTTCCATTCAGCCATTTCTCCTTTTCCCCTGGTAAATGAGAGTACTCGTGATGTCTGTGTGCAAAGCCAGGTCTGTTTTATGTAGTAAAAAGTGCTGAAATTGCACATAGGAAAAAACATATGTGGAAAATGCTGGATTTCAGCCTTATTGTCTGTACTCCTAAACTGTTAGATTTTCTTTGGTTAGTGCACAGCATGTTCATAGTTTTTCGTTTCCTCAGTGGAGGACAGTGTGAAACTTTTGAAAGCTAGAAGTACAATATTGAGTAACACAACGGTTTATACAAAATACTGTCAACACGGAAGAAATTTTCACGTACATCATACTATAGTGTTTGGTTTGTTCTAAAAAACGAATTCCTAGAGATTACCAAAAGCTGACAATTCAGTCAATGGGAGCAGGTTAATGAGAATGTATAGGGTTATAGGCGAGGAAGAACAGAGCTGAAGAGAACCTTTTTTTGACTTTCTGTTATGAAGGCACGCCAGGAATTGAGAAAAAAAAAATTAAAGAAAATTCACGCTTATTTTTATTCTGGTAAGAACCATCACTGAGAAACAAAATAAAGACGTATTTCTCCAATGGGCACGCAGACAGAGGTTACCACCCTTCCCCACTGTATCACAGGGAATCTTTAGCATCTGACACTTCTGGGTGTGTCAAATTCCCATACCCCTCTTTAAGCAATCTGGTTCCATAAATTGTCAGCAACGTTGCTACACCTCAGTTTTGACTCGGGGGGGGGGGGGGGGCAGCAGCAGCAACAATATTGAACAGCAAGGAACGAGACATCCGATACACCCAGAACAAGATGTAAAGATTGTGCTGGAGGTCATACCCTTGGGACATAATCCTTTAAGCCAAGCTCCAGGATTTAGACAATCTACTTTTGCCGTGTGCAGTGCAATTGTCGAGCTCTTTAGATCTTGGGATGGGGGGGATCTGAAGAGACCTGGGGAGGGAGTTAGACCGAGAGTGGGTGGTAAAGCGAACCCTCAGTTAAAAGTGAAAGCGTCACTAAGTCGCGCCCCCCCCCCTCAAACCAGGTATCCGCTACCACTTCTGCAATTTTCGCCTAGTCCCAGAATTGCTTAAGCTTGGCCCGACCTCTGCCCACTCACAATCTCCTGGAACACACCGGAGGGCCAATCTGAAAGTGCAGCGCGCTCTTACACATGTGCAGTCAGTAAATCTTAGCCGCCGCCTCCCACAGCCAAGATGGTAGTGCTAGGGATCTGGTGAGGAACTGGCCCAAGTGAAGACAGTCCCTTCTGTGATTCCTGGGCTGGTGAGTCTGTTTCTTAACCACTTACTGACCGTCTAACTGGGAATTTACATCAGGACTTTGACATTAAATTACTGGGGTTATGGCTGCAGCTAGATGCCATAACCCTGGTAAATAAATTTCCCTCAAGCAGCCGGCTTTCAGAGAAAAATTATCCCAGTGGCAGATTAGCCACATGATCGCATTTAGAAGCAGCGGGAGAGGTTACCCCTACTGCCGCTTTGGTCCTCTACCTCTTGAGTAGGAAAGAAATGGGTGCTAGGGTTGCCAAGCCGAATGACTATTCACACACTTTATTTTTGGAAAGAGCTTATTCTTTCAACTGTTAAATTCGGTGCACATTGTCATTCCTGGCATCAGTTTAAATCCTCGCTATGCATGAGGAATGCATACGACCCTTATGGGGTATGCTCACCATTACAGGTGAAGCCTGAACCCTAGGGACCAGTGACATGGACAGGTAGGGCAGGTTTATTCTGTATTGGACCAGTAGTGTAGCCTTATTTAGTATTGGCTTGCTAAATCATATTAATTTTTTACTACTAAAACTATCAGGAAACCAGGAATTGTGTTTTTTAAAATGTTTTCACTTATGTAGTGTTAAACTTTTCAATCAGTAATTTTTACAGGTCTGGACCTATTAAGTGAATCCCACTTCAACATATACATATTTGCCATGATTTCCTTTATTCCTGTATGCTGGAAGTTATAACTCAACACTTCAGACTACCAAGGCTGATTATGACCTCACCAGGCTGCCAGTTGAAGGTTCCGCATGTTACATGTTTTCCTAATTCTTTTCCACAAGATCCCTACAGAAAACATATGCAGACCTTAATCTCAACACTTTCTCCATAAATGTGTGTTTGGCGGGTGCAGTTAATTAGGCCTCTCAGATCTGTCATCACGTTAGTGCTCTTCCTTCTAATTTTTTTTTTTTTCTTCTTTTGCACACATCTTAATGCCCAATTAGGCACATAATTAAGAGGAGTACAATTAACAATGCCAGGATCTGAAGTCTTAAAGCCTGGGCCAGCTGACATAATCTGTGTAGGTGCCTCTCCTAGTGACTTCACATCCTCGGCTCTGGAGAGGCTGAACTCTTGCTCTCAAACAAGTGATGAAACTGAGAAACTGTCATCTCTTCTGAACCGCAGAGAAAGCTTTGGAGATTAGTCTTTGCAAATGGATTTGAGAGATATTGAGAAAAAAAAGGGAAATCTTTTTAACTGGCTCCAAAACATCTGTTCATTTAAGCAGGACTATTATGTTAGCACTAATAAAAAAAAAAAATCCCTCTCTATTCCTTGAAACGGGAGTAGGCGTTGGAGAGGAAGAAGTCCATTTTCCAATAGACGCATTTGTCCAAATACTGGCTGCATTTGCTTTTTTTTTTTTGCCGGGGGGGGGGGTGTTCTTTATCCTTTTTTATATTCACCTGGTTATCCAGGCAGTAAGTCTGTTATCTTATAACGCTTCACAGACAGGCAGTTAGAGGGTTGAGATATTTACCTGGGATAGGGGGCTCTTATGGTCAGTTTTCATTAAATTTGGGTAGAACCTTTATCCCAAAAATAAAACAAAATCGGTTGCTGTAACTGCATAAAATTTAATTTATTAGTCAAGTGCATCTGCCACTGCCACTACCCCTACCCTCTCCACAGGTTGACCATGCTGATCTCCAAGGGTGGCTTCATTGCTCCTCCATCCAGGGTGGAGGCACCCTAATGTCGCATACACACGACCATTTTTCATGTCGAGAAAAATGCCATTTTTTAAATTGGTCGTGAAAAACGATCGTGTGTGGGCTCCAGAGCATTTTTCTCGACGAGAAATACGGCCATTAAAAATTTAGAACCTGCTCTATTTTTTTTTCTTGTCGTTTTTAACATTGTCGTTTTTTCTCATCGTGAAAAACGGTCGTGTGTACGCTTTAACGACGGGAAAAAAACGTGCATGCTCAGAAGCAAGTTATGAGATGGGAGCGCTCGTTCTGGTAAAACTAGCGTTCATAATGGAGATGGCACATTCGTCACGCTGTAACGGACTGAAAAGCACAGAGACTGAAAAGCTTGAATCGTCTCTCACCAAACTTTTACTAACACGCGGTAACACAAAAGCAGCCCAAAGGGTGGCGCCATCTGAATGGAACTTCCCCCTTATAGTGCCGTCGTACGTGTTGTACGTCAGCGCGCTTTGCTCAAGCATTTTTTTTTTCACGATAGTGTGTATACAAGGCAGGCTAGAGAAGAATCACGTTGAGAAAAACTTGTTTTTTTTCCATGACATTAAAACCGGTCGTGTGTACGCGGCATAAGACAGGACATGTGTTACTGGCTGGATCATTAGGTGAAAATAAAAGAACAAAAGTTTAAAGCCATATTAAAGCTTAATTCCAAAAATTCAGCCACTTTGTAAAAATTATCTGATTATCAGTGTAAAAGTCCTGTGTCACAATTGCCTGGTACCAGCTCTTCTCTCCTTTTGCTATGACAGCGTGTGGGGAAAGGAATGGTGCTAACCGGCAAGTGTGTTTACATGTGATGAGCTGTGATTGGACACAGCTCATCACATGGTAAAGGGCCGCTGTATTTGGCCCTTTTCCCCCGCTCTGTAATCAGCTGTGTCCAAAGGACACAGCAATCACAGAGCGCCCCAGCCAGTGCATGTGGGTTGTGGTTCTGGACGACCATGCTGTAGCCATCTTTTGACTATAACCTGATCAGGAAGCGGTTAAACCCAAAAGCAAACATTTTATTATATTGCAGCTTACCAATTCTTAGATGTGATGGCTGAATTTGTTTTCTTTATTTTCACCTGATGATCTGGCCAATAAGTCCGTTTTATATAAAAAATAAAAACTCTCCAGCAGATCAGTTAACAAGATGAGCCCAAACCATTTCACACTGAGAGGAGTACTTATAACGATCAGCTTTATTTAACCTTTGTCCCAAAAGGCAAAAACACGGTTTGCTGTAACTGCTTATGAAGTGTAAGCTGGAGTTTGGCTTCAGTTTAGCGTATCTAAATCTGCTAGTACAGCCAACACTCGGCTGCCCCCAAACTGAGAGTACTGCTGTCCAAAGGTGTCTGTTGCGCCTTCATCCAGAGTGGGGGCGCTCTAATACAGGAGGTGATACTGGCCAGATCACCAGGTGAAAACAGAGGGAGAAATAGCCTAGAAAAAAACTACTGCAGCCACCACATCTAACAATTGGTAAGCTGCAATATAGTACATGTTTTGGTTTTAGGTTTCATACTGCTTTACAAAACACTAATGCAGCCACCATATCTAAGAATTGATAAGCAAAATGGGCATTAAATACAAAATTCTTAAAGTTCACTCCACACCATTATAATTTCACTTAAACTTTAATTATTTAATGTATTTATATAATATTTTTTTTTTATAATTAAAATGCATTCTCTGTGCATTAGTGACACTGGCTTCACAAATCATTGTGTTTGAGCACATTGCAGGAAGTGTTTGCTTTCAGGCCTTATCACGCTAATTGAAACTCCATATGACCCTATTTAAACAGACAGGGAATGGGGGAAATGTCACTTCTTTGACATGTATTTGTAAACTGAGCGATTGGCAGTTATGCATGGATGGGGTAAAGCGGAAGATCTCGACTATTTGTGTTACTGTCCTGAGAATTGGAACTTTTTGGTTTCCTAAATCCAGAACAAAGCTCCCTTGACTAATAATTGATACTTGGCCCATTATTTTCGCTTAATACATCTCATAATATTGAAGTCTCCATAACCCTATGAGGCTTTCTTTTTCCAAAGCATAAATATTTGGATTGTGTTACAGATAAATGGTTATTGTTTCAAGATATAAATCTTCTAATCCAGAGCAATTAAATGTTACACCATCAAAAAAACATTAATGTCTGTGTTCCAGAGAAGAGGTTATTCCTGGTAAGGGCAACATGTTCCTTATTCTGTCAGGTTCTTTTTCACTTTTGTCTGACCTTACCCTTTATAACTCATCATTATGGGATTGTAGCTCTTAACCACTTTAAGGAGGACCTGAACTGTTGAAGCTGTTATGCTTGTGTAGAGGTGGTCATTCTGGAAGAAGAGCAGGGCTTTACTTCCAGCATCAACTCAAAGACTGGGAACTGAGTGATCAAACACAGCTAAACACTCGGTTCTCAGAGCTCACTGTCAGTCATAGGCTCTCTCCTCTGCCCTCTCCTCACTGGAGCGCTGGGCTGTGGGGGAGTGGCCGGCTCAGGCTCTTAGTGGCTCACTGAGAGGCTGAGCAAAATGCCGGTCCAGGCATGTGGGCGTATCCCAACCATATGGTCGCGATCTATCCTAAGCCTGGACCGGCACTGTGACATCCTGCCGATAGCGGGCTTCAGCCCGCTGTCTGCTGAAAACGGGGCACAGTCGTGCAGAATGATCTGCACTTCTGTGATACACAGAAGTACAGCCAGACAATCTTTGGCTGTACTACTTCTTTAACCGCTTGACCTCTGGAAGATTTACCCCCCTTCATGACCAGGCCATTTTTTTGCCATATGGCACTGCGTTACTTTAACTGACAATTTTGCGGTCATGCACAATAAATATTTATGTCCATTTTTTTCCCACAAATGGAGCTTTATTTTGGTGGTATTTGATCGCCTCTGCGTTTTTTTTTTTTTTTTTCCCGCTATAAATTTAAAAAAAAAAACTTTTTTTTTACATTCTGCTATAAAACGCATCCAATAAAAAAATTCAATATTCTTCATCAATTTAGGCCAATATGTATTCTGCTACATATTTTTTGTAAAAAAAA
Organism: Rana muscosa; assembly: GCA_029206835.1. Taxonomy (NCBI): domain Eukaryota; kingdom Metazoa; phylum Chordata; class Amphibia; order Anura; family Ranidae; genus Rana; species Rana muscosa. Next base: position 1,111,935,601 of record CM055116.1, on the reverse strand, counting down.
AAAAAAAAAATCCCAATAAGCGTATATCGCTTGGTTTGCGCAAAAGTTATAGGGAATACAAACTATAGGATATATTTTATGGAATTTTTTATTTTTTACTAGTAATGGTGGCAATCAGCGACTTGTATCGGGACTGCGATATTGTTGACAAATCGGAAACTGACACTTTTTTGGGGACCAGTGACACTAATACAGTGATCGGTGCTAAATAATCTGCACTGTCACGGTACTAAAGAGACTGGCTGGGAAGGGGTTAACATCAGGGGCAATCAAAGGGTTAACTGTGTGCCTAGCCAGTGCTTGTGTACTGTGGGCGGTGCTTTTACTTGGGGAAGGCATTGATCCATGTTCGTGCTTTACACAAACACAGGATCAATGACTTGACTACTGACAGAACGGCAAACTGCCTTGTTTATATAGGCAGATTTCCGGTCTTGCTCTCTGCCTAATCAGCGGGTGCCAGCAGACATGGAGTCCTCGGTACCCACAGATCAGCTTCCGCTGTGTGTAATCACAGTGGGAGCAGGTCGCTGGCAGCGTGCATGTGCGCCCCCGACGTGCTGGATCACATACTAGGTACGTGATCCTGTGCAGCAGAGCCACCTTGATGCTGTATATGTAAGTTATAGTGTCGGCAAACGGTTGAAGAAGCCACAGATGATGTGCACTGCTGCTTTCCCTCCAACAAAGACAACATAGAGTGAACACCAAATTTCACTCTGTGTATTAGATCTCACGCTGCAGATATACAGCTATGAGGCTCAACGCACAGAAAGTGCACTGATATTTTAAGGAATTGAAATTATCAGCAAACCCAACATATTTCTTGGTGTAGATTTATTTTCTAGTATGATCTTCTACCTTTCTACAGAAGCTTTCCGTTCTGCAGTATCTCATTAGTATTTACCTGGTTTCTCCTGCTATTTCCATGGACTTCCTCCTTTTCAGTGGCAACGTTATAGCAGCTGATCCTCTGGCTGCTGAGTTGCCACTGTCAAGGCGCATGTTCTGCCATCCCCCTGTTAGGTAGCCAGTCGGCTTCTTTGGAAGCCACACAATGTGACTCCTCACATCCACTTGTGGGGCAGCACCAGCACGTGATCATCTTTATTGGATTGTAGGATGATAGGTCACCTGTTTAGCAAGCCAGGTTCTAAGGAGGCACCCGTGCATGCATGCTCCTGAGTCAGGCTGTGTACATCCATAAACACACACAGCGCTATAAAACCATGCCCCGCTTCCTCCTTACAGGACTTTGTAGCACTATGGCTCTCACAGCCCTCAGTGTCTCCTGTGAGACTAGAAATTGAGGCGAGTGGAGCTCCAGCCGAGACAGCGCTGGAGCGGTGACGGAAGCCAGGTAAGTGTTTTAGGGTAGGGGTGGATAGGACAGGTAGTGGGGCTTTTTTTTTTTTTTTTTAAAGTAACCGCTTTAGACCCACTTTAAGCTAATAGACTGTTTCCATTGTTGGATCTAAAGAGCAGGGCCCTCTGATTCCTCTTGTACCAAATTGTACTGTAACTGTACGGTCTGCCTTCATTTTGTAAAGTGCTGAGCAAACGGTTGGGACTATATAAATTCTGTGTAATAATGGATTAGCTGAACATAAATATGGACTAGTTGAAATGGGTTTACTGACACTTTTTTAAAATAATAATTATATATTATTATTATTATATATTTTTTTTTTTTCAGAGTTTCTCTTTAGAGACAATTCCCTACAAATTACTTTGTTTCAGGTATTTTACAGGAATACCACCTAAGAGGTAAGTACCCATAGGATATTTCAGATCGGTAACCATTCTGACCTTTTTATTTACGGATCTAAATCAAGTTATCAGTATTGTACACAGAAAACCTTCCTCTAAAAACAGATGCTTTTTCCCAAGACTGCCAATGGCCACAGATACAAATCCTCATGACCTGATGCAGTGACCCACAGCAAAAGCTGAACGATCAGACAATGCTGATGAGTTCTATCCTGACCTCTGTAGCAGATCTTATTGATTTACATTAGTTGGAAAGGCTGAGATCAGTCACTAGAGAAGAGCAATTATTTTAGCCGCAGAGTTTAGTGAATGCAAATCACCTGGGTCGTTGGCACATTATCTTTTACTTTTTTTTATTTTGTGTCCTACAAAAAAAAAAGTTTGCAGGTAACACCCAGCCAATAATTTTGTCTGCAGATCACATTTGTAAAAACATTAATTTTTCGATACACGCTTTCTAATGGAGTTTATATTTGGGCTCACCTTCAGCGTCTGCCTTTCAAGGGAGAAGTTTCACCAAAAGGGCTAAAAATTGAGCCTGCATGGGACCGTTGGCAGAACGATTTTAGGCCTGGTTACTGGCCTAATATATGAATTTAAAAAGAGCCCCCCCCCCACAGCTCGATCTGTCTTTCCAGACTATATATGCTGAAGGGATAAGTAATTCTACAACAGATTCTCGTAGAAGTGAGGTTATGTCATAGGATCATTTTACATTGAAAAGGGATGTAAAGTGGTAATAAAACAAATAAACTATTATATTGGATCAGTGAGTGTATGGACAGCTTTTAGATTAGATTTTTTTTTCCCCCTTTTATTTTCTCTTGGTGATCTGGCCAGTAAGTCTGGTATTTTTCCTTTCCTTTTTATATGTTATGTGGGGTCACAAATCGGAACCGATGAACGAAAATTTGATACGAAAATTCTCGTAATTCTCTTGTTTCGGATCATGTGCAGTATTTCTTTTCTGATTTTTTTTATTTTTTTTGTATTGAAAATCATAGGAAAATAATACACATTAAACGAAAAACGTACAAACTAATTTTTGGAGTTTGTCCCTTCTGTAATTTTCGTCCGAAAAGTCAGAATCTGCGTTTAAAAAAATGTTCGCCCGATTTTCTTATAGTGGTGTACGAGCCTTAAGTCTGATGACAAACATCCATTGCCTACTTCCACCCAGACAATCATCGATCCACCCTAGAGTGTGACTGGACAGTGATGAGCTCACTTCCCTGTCACTCTGCTCTCTCATTGTATCAGCATGTTTCTTCTAAGCACATGAACTGAATGACTTCTTGTATGGTTACTCCCTCCAGTCTGTTATATGGAGACAGGAAGAGACTGATCACCAGGTCCAAATGTAAACAAACATATTTTATTATGCATAATGATTACAGAGCTACATTCATTTGTTCCTTTAAAATCTGCTTAGCGTTAAAGTGATTTTAAACAATCGCCTTGTAAAACAATACATTCAGTTTAAAATGGAAATGAAGGTCAAAACATTTTATGAATACTGGTTTTTCCTTTTTTATAAGTGATCACATTCCCTCTGTTCTCAGCTGCATAAGAGCTGGGGGGAGGAGAAGTAGCAGCACCTGATTCCTCCTCTTCTTGGTCTTCCACCATAGACAGCCACTTCCTATCATGGCACACCTGTGGGCTTGATCCCACGCCATGCTGCCTGCATCCATAGACACAGACGGCACAACTCGGCCTCACCCCCGCTCCCTTGGCACAGAATTTGACTGACAGCAGCAGCCAGTGGCTCCCACTGCATAAGCAAAGCCTGTGAGAGTGGGGAGTGCCACTACAGATTGGCACGCTGCTAGAACAAGTGAGGAATTAGCTAGGCATCTTTTTACCTTCATGCAGAAAATGCATTAAGGTAAAAAAAATGTTTGTTTAGGCTTTAGAACCACTTTTAAGTGGAACTTTGCTTGCCCCTCTCCAGTGATGCAACGTCTGCAGGCTCACTTAGCCAACATCTTTACCTGGTCTTTTTCCAGATTCAGGATCTTCAGCCACTTTGATTGGCCAAGTCAAGGTGACATAACTTCCGCAACATCTTTGCCCGGTCTTCCTCTGGATTCAGGATCTTCAGCCAGTTTATTTGGCCAAACCAGGATGACTCCTGCAATATGTTTGCCTTATCTTCTTTGGGGTTTCAGGCATCTATAGCCCTCTTTATTGCCTGTGCCAGGATGACATGACTCCCACATATGCGTGGGAGTTCATTCATCCCAGCATATGCCAAATTTCTACACCGAGCTGCACATGTCTTTTCTGCAAGAAAAAGCCTGCCTAGTTGCTGTTCCACTTTAAAGAGGAAGTAAACCCTGATGGGTTTTACTTCCTCTTTTTCCCCCTGCAAAGCAAAAGCATAATGGGCTAGTATGCATCGTATACTAGCCCATTATGTTTCACTTACCTGCAAACGAAGCCCGCAATGTCCCCGCTGGTGGCTGCTTCCATCTTCACCCCTCTTTCATTCCTGGGCTGTGGATGCCAGCTCTGTGACTGGCTGAAGTGCCGTGACATCACTCTTGTGCATGCGTGCCGGAGCCGCTGGTCACGGAATGAGCCCCTTAGAAATGGCACGATCGTGCCCTTCAGTGCGCATGCGCTGATGACGTCGGCGCAAGCGTAATATGGTTTAGGAGATATTTCCAGTGCCTACAGGTAAGCCTTATTTTAGGCTTACCTGTAGGTTACAAGTGGTGTAACTAGGGTTTACAACCACTTTAAGCAAATGTTAATCTTAAACTATTTTCTTTAAAGCACTGCACTTGGCAAACCCATTACACATTTGAATAAGTTTTGTATTTTAATGCTGGAATAAATACACTTTGTAAGTGTAGTGGTATATAATTGATGAAGTGTTTTGTATAGTCACCATATATGTCAGAATAATGAGAGATGGCTTCCTTTCTGATCCGTTAGGAGCCGGCACTGATGAACCTTTTGGAGAAGAGTCAACAAGCTGACTCATGGGTTTTGTTTTCAGTTATTGTGTCTGGTGCTCGGGAAGCCAGAGAATTATCCATCGTGATGAGGTCCCTTTGCTGGAAAGGTTATGGCCTTTATATTTTTATGTACTCAAGTTCTATATGCATATTGACTGTAAAATGTGTAATAGTAAATTTCTCACTGAAGTTTTCCAGACATGATATGAGAACATCGTTCCTTTCTTACGCAAACAATAATGGATGTTCTCCAAGAAATAATAGTGGCTGTTTTTATATTCAGCTACGATGTATTGGATGACTCTTTTGCTAGTATCCTCGCACATATAAAACAGGGATGATTACCCTTGCAATGTCTGATTTACAGCTGCATAGTTTTCAGGGTTCTGTTCGTTTTTCTGGAAAATGATGGCTTTTGTCAATGCCCTGCCAAATGGCCAAACCCATGAAATGGCTTTGTAAGGGTAATGTCATCTACAAGGAATGTTTCATTTAATTTCCATTTTTGACATCTTATAATTCCTTTTCATTATCTTATGTAGTTAAAGCTAAAGGCTAGGCAGATGGCTAAATACACAGATAAAATGCTTATATTCAAGTTTAAACCTGCAGAAGGATTTGTATTTCTGACCATCCTGAGATTTACACAGTCGTGCCCAGTGGCGGCTGGTGCTCAAATTTTTTGGGGGGGGCGCAAACAAACTGAAAAAAAAAAATCATCAATTGCCGCCACTGTGCCCATTAAACGCAGCCACTGTGCCCAAACGCCACTAGTTTGTCCCCAAATGCAGCCAGTTTCCCCCCCCATATGCAGCCAGTTTCCCCCCCCCATATGCAGCCAGTTTCCCCCCCCCATATGCAGCCAGTTTCCCCCCCCCCCCCATGCAGCCAGTTCCCCCCCCCCATATGCAGCCAGTTCCCCCCCCCCATATGCAGCCAGTTCCCCCCCCATATGCAGCCAGTTCCCCCCCCATATGCAGCCAGTTCCCCCCCCATATGCAGCCAGTTCCCCCCCCATATGCAGCCAGTTCCCCCCCCCATATGCAGCCAGTTCCCCCCCCATATGCAGCCAGTTCCCCCCCCATATGCAGCCAGTTTCCCCCCCCCCATATGCAGCCAGTTTCCCCCCCCCATATGCAGCCAGTTTCCCCCCCCCCCCCCATATGCAGCCAGTTTCCCCCCCCCCCCCATATGCAGCCAGTTTCCCCCCCCATATGCAGCCAGTTTCCCCCCCCATATGCAGCCAGTTTCCCCCCCCATATGCAGCCAGTTTCCCCCCCCCATATGCAGCCAGTTTCCCCCCCCCATATGCAGCCAGTTTCCCCCCCCATATGCAGCCAGTTTCCCCCCCCATATGCAGCCAGTTTCCCCCCCCATATGCAGCCAGTTTCCCCCCCCATATGCAGCCAGTTTCCCCCCCCATATGCAGCCAGTTTCCCCCCCCATATGCAGCCAGTTTCCCCCCCCATATGCAGCCAGTTTCCCCCCCCATATGCAGCCAGTTTCCCCCCCCATATGCAGCCAGTTTCCCCCCCCATATGCAGCCAGTTTCCCCCCCCATATGCAGCCAGTTTCCCCCCCCATATGCAGCCAGTTTCCCCCCCCATATGCAGCCAGTTTCCCCCCCCCATATGCAGCCAGTTTCCCCCCCCCATATGCAGCCAGTTTCCCCCCCCCCCATATGCAGCCAGTTTCCCCCCCCCCCATATGCAGCCAGTTTCCCCCCCCCCATATGCAGCCAGTTTCCCCCCCCCCATATGCAGCCAGTTTCCCCCCCCCCCATATGCAGCCAGTTTCCCCCCCCCCCATATGCAGCCAGTTTCCCCCCCCCCCCATATGCAGCCAGTTTCCCCCCCCCCCCATATGCAGCCAGTTTCCCCCCCCCCCCCATATGCAGCCAGTTTCCCCCCCCCCCCATATGCAGCCAGTTTCCCCCCCCCCCATATGCAGCCAGTTTCCCCCCCCCCCCATATGCAGCCAGTTTCCCCCCCCCCCCATATGCAGCCAGTTTCCCCCCCCCCCCATATGCAGCCAGTTTCCCCCCCCCCATATGCAGCCAGTTTCCCCCCCCCCATATGCAGCCAGTTTCCCCCCCCCCATATGCAGCCAGTTTCCCCCCCCCCATATGCAGCCAGTTTCCCCCCCCCCATATGCAGCCAGTTTCCCCCCCCCCATATGCAGCCAGTTTCCCCCCCCCCATATGCAGCCAGTTTCCCCCCCCCCATATGCAGCCAGTTTCCCCCCCCCCATATGCAGCCAGTTTCCCCCCCCCCATATGCAGCCAGTTTCCCCCCCCCCATATGCAGCCAGTTTCCCCCCCCCCATATGCAGCCAGTTTCCCCCCCCCCCATATGCAGCCAGTTTCCCCCCCCCCATATGCAGCCAGTTTCCCCCCCCCCATATGCAGCCAGTTTCCCCCCCCCCATATGCAGCCAGTTTCCCCCCCCCCATATGCAGCCAGTTTCCCCCCCCCCATATGCAGCCAGTTTCCCCCCCCCCATATGCAGCCAGTTTCCCCCCCCCCATATGCAGCCAGTTTCCCCCCCCCCCATATGCAGCCAGTTTCCCCCCCCCCCATATGCAGCCAGTTCCCCCCCCCCCATATGCAGCCAGTTTCCCCCCCCCCATATGCAGCCAGTTTCCCCCCCCCCATATGCAGCCAGTTTCCCCCCCCCCATATGCAGCCAGTTTCCCCCCCCCCCATATGCAGCCAGTTTCCCCCCCCCCATATGCAGCCAGTTTCCCCCCCCCCCATATGCAGCCAGTTTCCCCCCCCCCATATGCAGCCAGTTTCCCCCCCCCCATATGCAGCCAGTTTCCCCCCCCCCATATGCAGCCAGTTTCCCCCCCCCCATATGCAGCCAGTTTCCCCCCCCCCATATGCAGCCAGTTTCCCCCCCCCCATATGCAGCCAGTTTCCCCCCCCCCATATGCAGCCAGTTTCCCCCCCCCCATATGCAGCCAGTTTCCCCCCCCCCATATGCAGCCAGTTTCCCCCCCCCCATATGCAGCCAGTTTCCCCCCCCCCCATATGCAGCCAGTTTCCCCCCCCCCCATATGCAGCCAGTTTCCCCCCCCCCCATATGCAGCCAGTTTCCCCCCCCCCCATATGCAGCCAGTTTCCCCCCCCCATATGCAGCCAGTTTCCCCCCCCCCCATATGCAGCCAGTTTCCCCCCCCCCCATATGCAGCCAGTTTCCCCCCCCCCATATGCAGCCAGTTTCCCCCCCCCCCATATGGCAGCCAGTTTCCCCCCCCCCCCATATGGCAGCCAGTTTCCCCCCCCCATATGGCAGCCAGTTCCCCCCCCCCATATGGCAGCCAGTTCCCCCCCCCCATATGGCAGCCAGTTCCCCCCCCCCATATGGCAGCCAGTTCCCCCCCCCATATGGCAGCCAGTTCCCCCCCCCCATATGGCAGCCAGTTCCCCCCCCCCATATGGCAGCCAGTTCCCCCCCCCATATGGCAGCCAGTTCCCCCCCCCATATGGCAGCCAGTTCCCCCCCCCCATATGGCAGCCAGTTTCCCCCCCCATATGGCAGCCCTGCACTTACCTTCCTCGAGTCAGCGCTGTCCTTCTTCCGTCCTCGATGTCTTCTCCCGCCCTCGATGTCACTTCAGCCAATCAGGTTACCGGTAACCAGACCCGGTGAACCTGATTGGCCAGGGAACGCACCCCTGTGCGTCCTCTCATTAGGTATTTAGAAGCCGATTACAGCCCTCAGGCTGTAGTTGGGAAGCCTATCAGAGCCTGCTGGCTCTGATAGGCACTTCTAAAGGCCAATCAGACGCTGTGACTCAGATGGCCGGCGCTCAAGGGGCCGGCCATCTGAATAGTGGGCGGCAGCAATACATAGGTTCATGCAATGCATGAACCTATGTAATGTTGTGGTGAGTGACGGCCGGGCGCAGAAGCGAGCAGTAGCGGCGCTTCTGCGCCCACTATGGTCGCGCCGCCATGTGTAAAAAACAAAAAAACAAAAACAAAAAAAAACTCTTAAAGGGCCCATTTATTTATTTTTTTGGTGACCACAGGAGGGGGGGGGGCGGCACCCGGGCGCCCCCTATGGACGGGCCGCCACTGGTCGTGCCACATAGCTCAGCCTTGTCTAGCAGGGCAAGGGACCTGGTCAGCAATGACCGGACAGTGAAAGTAGAAGCAGCAGATTGATGCGCTCATCTTCTCCTCCTGCTCCCTTTCCTTCTATCGGCATGACACAAGCACAGTATTACAACTGACTGACTGGTTCCTTGTGCTGCTTTGCCATCTTCCAGTCTGAGCACTGCCATACAGGCACTGCAAGATGCTGATACCAAGTCAAATTCAGGTCTGTTAATAGACCTGCATTAGATAAGTGGACCTCTACAATATAATTTCTGTACTGCAATACTAAGCAGGGAGCATAGCCTGTACAGACGATGTGGCAGTCCCCACAATGTGTATACTGTATATTTACAGCGGGTAAAATTTAAGTATTGAACACGTCACCATTTTTCTAGGTAAATATATTTCTAAAGGTGCGATTTGATATGAAACTAACCAAGTCAGTAACAACCCATGAATTCATACATTCAAAGAAACCAAAACAAATACGTTCAGATATTAAAGTTGTGTAATAAAATGGAATGACACAGGGAAAAAGTATTAAACACATGAAGAAAGCTAGGTGCAAAAAGTCATGGAAAGCCAAGACACCAGCTGAAATCCAATCAGTAATTGTCAGTCCAAATTAATATAAGCTGGTTTAGTCTCAATTGATGGCCTATAAAAAGGTGTCTCATTACCAAGGTGTCGCACAAGAAACATATCATGATGGGAAAAAGCAAAGAGCTCTCAAGACCTTCACAACCCTACTAATGGCATTGGTTACTAAAGGATTTCTAAACTTCTGAATGTTCCAGTGAGTACTGTTGGGGCCATAATCTGGAAGTTGAAAGAACATCAGTTCACAAACGGCCACGACCAGGTGCTCTTTGCAAGATTTGTGACAGAGGAATGAAAAGAATTATCCGAAGAGTTGTCCAAGAGCCAAGGACCTCCTGCGGAGAGCTTCAGAAAGACCTGGAATTAGCAGGTACAATCGTTTCAAAGAAAACGATAAGTAATGTACTCAACTGCCATGGTCTGTATGCATGCTCACCATTCAAGACCCCATTGCTGAAGAAAAAGCATGTTGAAGCTTGTTTTAAAGTTTGCTGCACAAAATTTAGACAAGCCTGTGAAATACGGGGAGAATATAGTCTAGTCAGATGAGACCAAAATTGAACACTTTGGATGCCATAATACACACCGTGCTTGGAGGTCAAATTGGCACTGCGCATCATCCCAAAAACACCCCCATACCAACAGTGAGGTTTGGAGGTGGGGACATCATGGTGTGGGGCTGTTTTTCAGCATACGGTACTGGCAAACGTCATGTCATTGAAGGAAGGATTAATGGAAAAATGTACTAAGACATTTTTTGATAAAAATCTGCTGCCATCTACCAGAATGAAGATGAAACAAGGGTGGATGTTTCAGCAAGACAATAATCCCAAACACAAAGCCAAGGAAACTCACAATTGGTTTCAAAGAAAATAAAGCTGCTAGAATGGCCCAGCCAATCGCCTGACTTGAATCCAATAGAAAATCTGTGGAAAGAACTAAAGATCAGGGTTCATAGAAGAGGCCCACTGAACCTTCCATATTTGGGCCAAAATCACACCTGAGCAATGCATGCGACTAGTTTCTCCATGCATCTTGAAGCTGTCATTACCAACAGGATTTTGTACAAAGTATTAAATGCATTTCAGTTGGCGTGTTCAATACTTTCTCCTTGTGTCATTCCATTTTATTACACATCTTAACTTCTGAACTTATTTGTTTTGGTTTCTTTGTATGTATGGATTGCATGGGTTGTTACCGACGTGTGGTGAAAAGTTTATGACAATAGCACCTTTTAGAAATATACTGTATTTACCTAGAAAAATGGCGACCTGTTCAATACTTTATTTTACCCACTGTATATAGTTTAAGACACAGGTGTCAAACACAAGGCCCGCGGGCCGAATCCGGCCCTCTAGGCCATTTCATGTGGCCCTCGCACCTCCAGCCAACCTCTGGTTCTCCAGACCCTTACTTTCTGCTTTCAAGCAATGCATCCCGCTTCTTCCCAGCAGCAGCATAAGGAAAGGGGGGTGCACTGTGATGTATGGGAGAGTGGGGGACTTAACTTCTGATGGTCAGGGTGGCTCTTGATATCTAATATATAGGGAGGGGATGCGCTGGACATCCAATCTTAGATACAACCGGCCCTTTTAAGGGCAATCATAATGCTGATGCGGCCCACGATGAAATTGAGTTTGACACCCCTGGTTTAAGGAATACCGCAAACCTACCTTTTATCATACACGATCTTATATTATAGGCTTCCATAGAGTGCGGCCTTCCAGTTGACTGTAGCTCAGAAGCTACAAATACGTGTGTTGGTGTTAAATGGTATGCTGAAACCCTGCTGCTTTCTTTTTCTTATCACATCCTTTCCATTGGCTATGGTCCTACCTTATCTCCTAATAGTTCAGGTTAACTTTTGCATTTCATTGTGAACATCAATAATCGAAGATCCCAATGCTCTATATAAGCAGTTTAATCACATGTGGAAATATAATACTGACTCAACTAGTACTTCAGAAAACATTAAATCAAGGGAACACAATTTATTTTTCACTTGATTTTAAGGCCAGAACAAACGTACGAAAATGAGCATTCAATGATACAATGTGGGAGCAAACACTACAGCTTACAAAGCAACCTTAAGCAAAATTTGAAATCTGGCTTATATTTGTGTTCATAAACTAAAATACCAGTGCTTTTTCATGTTCAGTTTTCATGACCACAATTGTTCCCTCCCATGTAGTATCGGTGAAATTCTGCCATGATGGAGCCCACTTCCTGCTTATATGTCCTGAATCCATGATGACGGCCCTATCCAAGATGTCATGGGGACAGGCAGGCTCCGCTCCTTCTGTCAGTTACAAGAAATAAGCATTATGCAAACTGTAGTTCAACAACGGGCAGTATCCCCACCTAAATGTGATGTACAGGGAGTCCCCGAGTTACGAACACAATAAGGACTGGTAGGTTTGTTCGTAAGACGAAGTTGTTCGTAAGTCGCAACACTGCATTCGTAAGTCTAACTGCCGCATGTGCATGGATGTGGGTTTTCCCAGCGCTTGTTATGTTATCTGGTGCGTAGTACGGCAGTGTGGGATGTGTCTGGAGGTGCTCGAAAGGTATCCAGGACCAGCGTGTGGAGCACAAGTGGCCGGCATTTGAGGCCGTTCGTAACTCGGGTGTTAGTAACTCGGGGACTGCCTGTATCAGGTCTGCAACTTTTTTATTTTGAAAGGCGTCACGAGACCTAAAGCTTGGAACAGATTTAAGATACCTTTTTTTTTTTTTTTTTAGTTTTTTAGTTTTTTTTTTTTTCTTTTTAATGGGGCAGATAGAGAGGTTAGGATTGCCATAGTGGGTCGTGTTTGATTTATAGCAGACTTTCCAATTTAACCTGTCTTTGGCATCAATGTTATGACTAGTAAGCTCTTCTGCTACAAGAAATGTCAGGAAACCCCACCTGAAAGCCACTACAGGCAAACCTGTTATCTTGTTCTTCCTTGGGGGGGGGGGGGGGGTGTCATTGTGTTCAAGTAGGTCTGTTGAAGCTAGACAGTGAAATGTAGAGGGTGACCTTCCTAAATGAGTTCTTGAAATGTGTTCATTTTGGATGACACAGCAGATGGACTAATAGACTGATCTCGGCAGTATTTGTTTTGGCTGCAGGAGATAGAGAATATCCAACCAAAGCCACAAATACCACAGTGGATGTTTGTGTGCACAATGGTATTTTGTTTTAAATGACCCTACATGATGTGGCTCCATCTCCAAAACATTCCTGAGTCACATGACTAGTGCTGATCTTCTCAAGTTATTTTAAAAATGGTTGTTGGACCGAGTTTTTGAATGTACAATCTAGTGCATAGATCCTACTTTACCTTTTTAAACGAGTTTTTGTCCACATGAGTTCTACCAATAAACTAACAGAATCCCTAGTGAAGGATGATGGTTTTCTTATTTTGATCTGCAACAGTAGCTGGAACTGGTGGCTTCACCTTGCAGATGGGGTCCATTGTGGGATATGATCCATTGTTCCAAGCAGTGTAACAGCCATACATGCTTGAACATCAGACTGCCCTCACACAAGACTATTTGTTGGCTCCATCTTAGACATGTATGTTCATGAAAGCCATAGTCTGGCCAGCTGTCTTCTGGTACAATGGAGATAAAATTGTTGCCTGATCCAGATGAAAATATCTGGTTCTGAAGACAAATCTCCTGTTCAGAATCCGTCTACTGTTTCACGTTCATGCAACATAGAACATTTTATTTTGCAATGCGTGTTTTACCAGGTTGTGAGCGGGGCCAACACGCCCGGTGCAGATGGGGCCGTTTTGCTCTATCTTCTCCTTGCTCCGGACTCTTCAGTGTATGCACTCGCTAAATGCCCAGGACCAGGCAGAGCCGTGTTCATGTGGCATGAACATTATGGGGGTACGTCAACTTGGACATGAGCCGTACACCCGGGTGTCTGTATCATAACCTGAAGCTGTCATACAGGTGCCTCCCAGGTCCCACAATACATACACCTGCTCAGGATGCGACATTTTGAAGGAGAAATCAGAGCAGTGTCCCATTCTCTTTTCTCTCCTGTACCATATGGCTAGGTCACTAGGGTCTCCACCATGCGATTCCTGTCTCAGTTGCTGGGGCAAGACTGCTCAGGGGGTAGGCTGTAAACGGCTCCCCTCACTATACATGAAATCCACCACCCTTGCCGTTACCGCTGTCTAGCTGTCATAACATCCTTCTCTATTACTTGTGGCCTCTAGCAACGGCTTGTCCCCACTCGACCCCGTATGTGTGCATTACAGCCCCGTTCCTCCATACGCCATTACCATCATGCACCCTTTTTAGTAACTTCAGACCAGGCATAACAAAGTTTCAAAAGCTTTACTGAAAACTCTTACCATAACAGTTCCAAAACAAAGTAAACAGTCTTTTTCCCTAAACTAATCCCTAACTCAGGCTTGTGGCTGCCCCAGTTTACCTGCACAGACAAGAGTCCACAGTGGCAAATTTCCAGAGCTGCAGTTCCCAGCAATCCCCCCCTACATGTGAAAGGGTACAAGACGGACAAGGCTCTCTCTGGTAGCTGCAGCAGCTCAATGATGTGGCCGGAGACCACATGCTGCATCCCATCTGCGCTTTCTCTCCCATGCAGACCATCCATCTGGGCAGAGCCCCCCCCCCCAGTTATTCACGAAGAGTAGGAGCTGCCCGATTTTTAGTAAATTGCCTTTTTTGTTTGAGATTAAATGCATGCATTGCATCCATTTTTTTCCCCCCTGTATTCTAGCACGTGTGCAGGAACATTTTGTCTGAATGTAATCAGGTTAGATGCATTGAGGAATACAGGCCAGTCTATATAATTAGTAGCAGCTGTTCCTCTTTGTGTTGGAAACAAGTCTTTATTGGCCGGACGCAGCTGAGTCATATAATGTATGGTGACCTTGTTTAGCAATGATACTTTATGCATTTTGTCTCTGCAATGTAGCCGTTTCACACACCAATGAGTCTTCTAGTTCTGGCAGTGGGTGCATACATTTCCTTTTGGATGATTAATACTGTTGGCCACACATAGTTTGATTTTTGGCTGGCGCAAGAATTGGAAGATTCTTGTAGTCAGGACTACTACAGTACATCTATCAACGTATGCCAATGAAGATGCATTTTAGAAGCAGCACTTTTGTTAACTTATCAGAAACCAGTAGAAAAAAAATGACTTGGCTGTTCTGTTCCTTATGACCTTTAAGTAAATCATAAAAGAATTCAACAAGTAAAAGATTGTTGTTTTTTTTTGTTTTTGTTTTTAGGCCCCTCCAAAGATCGCCATCACTGTAAGATTTCTCTTATTCAACTCCACCGGCTGAACAAGAGACATCTACCAATTCCCCCATTCACATTAAACAGCTTAGATGAAGGAATCTCCCTGGCTGGCTATTGTATTCTCACAGCCAGCAGCCATGGCGGTCAAAATACCCAATTAGGAAATTTTCTAATTCCATGCAGGTGCTGTTTGACTGGGAATTTTCCAGATGGAGAGACTGATGTCACCCGCCCATCTCTCTGCCTTAGCCAATCAGAAGAAGCTTGTATTTATTCATGGGATACAGGGCTTCTTGAGTGGCTGGCTGAGCGGCTTTCATATATCTGTTTTGTTCTGTGAGTGAGACGGGGATTTCTCATCCCATTGCTGGAACACAGCGCTGTATACTGTATGTAGCTGAGGCTACATCCAGTTAATACACTGCACCCAGCATGCCCACCTGTTAGGTTCCATTCACACCTAATCGCTGGTGGAATCGCCAAGATTCCGCCCGTGATTTAAAATTGCTTCAAAACCCGGGACGTGTTTGCAATGCCATTGCTTCTTAATTGCACCCCAATCTCGCAGCCATTTTGCAGTGATTGTCGCGCTGCAATTTCTATGCTTACTGCTCAAAAAAGGAACATGAGCTTCTTTTGGGCAACAGTTTTGCAATTTGCCGCAATTGCAGCGCGATTTACCATGCGAAAATCATGGCGCGATTGGGGTGCGTTTTGCAGCAATTTGGCATTGCAGGCAGACTTGCGGCTTTTCCGCCCGCGCTCAGGTTTCAATGGAGCCTTAGTGTGGTAAAAAGTTCAGTTGGGAGAGCTTGACTCAAGCAAATTGTTTAAAAGGGACTTTGTGGCTAAATTATGTTTGCTAGGCAGCGAAGAGGCGATACAATGCCGCCTCCACCACCTGTTTTAACTCCATAGATGCTGTGGTTGCAGGGTCTTTGTGGCGCATCCCCATTAGCTTGAATGGGTTGCGCTCAACACCGGTACTACCCTCCAAATGTGACGGGATCATTTTTGCTGCGGATGCAAAGCAACTGTGACTGCAGCATGTGAACATCCCTCTGCACTGCCTTTGCAGCTTAAGGGAGGCCATTGGGGGTGGTAAAAATACAGTTTGACTGCATGGTTTTAACACCTCTGTAATTGCAAGTCTATACAAGCCCAAACTCAATCTTTTATTGTATCTTGTATTTGCTTGCCCTCACATGGGCAATATCAATGTATGTTGTACTGAGTAAGACTCTTCATTTCAGATAGCTGGTGTTATGGGTTACGGCATTCTATAGAACATGTGTCACACAATCCTTTTAACCCTACCAAGCTACAGATACAGGTCATTTGGATGTTCTTGTGTATTTTGTTTGACAAACGTACATGTTGCAGGAGGTCATGTGGAGTTTTCTATTTATTGGAATATATGGCCCCAATATCAGACTTTTACCAGCTGTTGAGGCTGCACAGTTGACCACAGCAACATAATGGAATTGCATACTCTGCTCGCTATCCTAAAATCAAGACCAAATGCCCATTTTTAGAATTTGTCATGGAAGTGAGACCTGTATATACTTTGTCTTAAGAAGGTGCCACTTTGCTTCATTGTTTTATTGGAGGGCTTTTGGTTCTGTTTTTTCCAGCTCTCCTGGCAGATAGTAAAAAAAAATGAAATTCTGTATTCATTGTTACATCCTTAATCAATACAGGGCATTTTCACCCCCTTCCTGCCCAGACCAATTTTTAGCTTTCAGCGCTGTCGCACTTTGAATGACAATTGCGCAGTCATGCAACACTGTACCCAAATCTTTCGTGTTGTTTTTCCACCACAAATAGAGCTTTCGTTTGGCATTTGATCACCTCTGCGGTTTAATTTTTTGCGCTATAAACAAGAGCGACAATTTTGAAAAAAAACACTATTTTTTACTTTTTTGATTTAATAAATATCACATTTAAAAAAAAAAAAAAAAAAACTTTTTTTTCTCAGTTTAGGCCCATATGTATTCTTCTACATATTTTTGGTAAAAAAATCGGAATAAGCGTATATTGATTGGTTTGCGCAAAAGTTGTAGCGTCTACAAAACAGAGGATAGATTTATGGCATTTGTATTTATTTTAATTTTTTTACTAGTAATGGCGGCGATCTGCGTTTTTTTTTTATTGTGACCGTAACATTGTGACGGACATATCGGACACTTTTGACACGTTTATGGGACCATTCACATTTTATACAGCGATTAGTGCTATAAAACTGCACTGATTACTGTGGAAATGTGACTGGCAGGGAAGGGATTAACACTAGAGGGGTTAAATATGTTCCCTAGGGAGTGATTCTAACTGTAGGGGGAGGGGAATCGCAAGGGGAGGAGACCGATCTGTGTTCCTCTGTACTGGGAACACACATCGGTCTAAAGGTACATTTTTATTAAGTGTTTTTTCAAAACAAGACATACAATAGACAACAAACAGACACACATGGAGCGAACATCGCCCAATCCAGTACGGTGCAAAAAATGTTTTTTAGAAAGCTGGTAAACAATTGGCATATAACAGGAAGACAATATTCAGTCACATTTTTAAGGAGCAGGAGAGACAGTGCTCTCATAATCAACCCAGTAGCCCCAAACCTTCCTGAATTTTTTTGGACATCCTCTAGCCTCATATGTCAGTTTGTATAATGATACAGCATGGTTAATATTTGTGAGCCTGAAGGCAATAGTGGGCAAGGATGGAGACTTCCAATGGAAGGTTATTGCTTTCTTAGCATAAAACAATACTATTCTCAAATGTTTGTGTATTCTCGGATATACGATCATCATCAATATAACCCAGTAAACACCTTAGAGGATTACATACATTAGGTAATTGTGTCAATGAACTAATGAAGGCTGTGACCTCCGACCAGAACTGCCTGATCGGAGCACACTCCCACATTAAATGAAAGAACGTGCCATCAGCCATGCCGCAACGAGAGCATAATGCAGAGAGCAATCTATTCAGTTTAAGTAGTAAGCATGGAGTAAAGTAGGATCTGTATAACAATTTAGTTTGTAATACCTTGTCCCGAGAAGAGATGAGAGGGAACCTGGAGGGGCAAAAGCTCCTGCCAGATTTCCTCCGTCAGCTCAGGGATATCGGCTCTCCAGCTGGCAGCCGTCTTGCTCAGCCTTTGAGTCGTGGAATGCAGAAGGGACCTATAATATGTAGAAACTAGCTTGGTGTGAGAGGAGTCGGTCAACATACAGTAAGTTGTGGGTGGTAGATTGTAATCTCTACGATATTCATCAAAATAATGAAACACATTGTCTGAGAATAAATGCAAAATAGTTTTTACCCCCCTTTTCGACCAGAATCCCCGTCAGATCTGCGGAAGGACTCTGGTAGAGTCGGGTTCCCCCAGAGTGGAGTGTTCGGCGAGTAAGTATTACTGTCGGCGAACAACTGTAGTTTTGTTAGCTTAATAAGCCTTATAGTCATTGCCAGGCACTCGTACCCTCCCGCCCTCTAAGGGACATACAATAAATCAGGTTCTGCAGGGATTCATAGGAGGTAAGGATAGCAGCCTCCAAAGCAGTGGCTGCGTTGTTGGCTTCAGGAAAAAAACACCAATGTGCATGAGCTAATTGTAAGGCAATATAATAGGTGTGGAGACAGGGTAAGGCCAATCCGCCCTCCAGTACCGGTAACTGGAGGGTAGTCTTGGCAATCCTGACTACTCCCCCCCTCCACAAAAAGGAAGTAGGGATGGAGTCTATTTCTTTAAATTTAAGCTTAGTGACATATACTGGCGAATTACCCAATACATACAGAAATCGTGGCAGGAATATCATTTTAAAAATATTAATCCTGCCCAATAAGGTAAGTGGGAGATTTGCCCAGGTTTTGAATGTGGTCTTCATTCTCCCTATAAGGGGGTCTATATTGAGTTTAGCATAAGAGTTAATAGGGAGCTGTACCAGAACTCCTAAATATCGGAATGAGGTGACTATTTGTAGTGGGCAAGAGGAAGGTAGCCTGGGTGGGTCTGCCTGGTCAATCTGAAATAGGATGGACTTGTCCCAGGTAACCCGGAGAAATGCACAAACTTGCCAATAATCTCCAGCAGGACTGGGAGAGACGACTGGGGGTCCGACAAATATATTAACATGTCATCAGCATAAAGGGACACCTTCTCCTCCAGACCCCCAATCGTCAGTCCTGCAACCTCCCCACAAGATCTTATCAGTGCTGCCAAGGTCTCTATCGCCAGTGCAAAGAGCACTGGCGACAGAGGGCACCCCTGTCTGGTGCCTCTCTTTATCAGAAAGGGATCAGACATGGCCGCGTTCACTCTGTCGAGCAGTGGGCTTCGAATATAACAACTGGACCCATCTGATGAAGGTACCACCAAAACCAAACTTTGCCAAGACCTCCAGCAGATAAGGCCACTCGACTGAATCAAATGCCTTGTGTGCGTCTAAGGCCAGAACAGCCCTGGAACCCATCTCCACATGAGTGGCCTGAAGATTGGTGCACAATCTCCGCAGGTTGATAGAGGTCGATCGCCCAGGGATGAACCCAGTTTGGTCCGCACCAATAATGGTAGTAGTAACTGTGTTCAATTGCCGGGCGAGCACCTTGACCAAAATCTTAACATCCATGTTGAGTGATATTGGTCTGTAAGATACACATAGAAGGTGATCCTTATGTGGTTTAGGAATGAGGACAATCAATGCCTCCGACATAGAGGGGGGAAGCTGTCCCGTTTTCATAGCAAAATCATACACCTTACTTAGATGGGGTATAAGCAAATCTTTGTATTGCAGATACCACTCGATGGGGAACCCATCCAGTCCCGGTGTTTTGTTTCTGGCAAAGGATTGGATAGCCTCCCCAATTTCCTCAGTCGTCAGAGGAGCGTCAAGGTCTGACGCCTGTTGGGTCTGAAGTCTGGGCAATGAAATATCAGCAAGATAGTCATCCAATTCCACAATCGTGTAGTGAGCTCTAGTAGCATATAGGGAGGAGTAAAAGGAGATAAAGGCTTCCATGATCTCATTGTTCTGTTCTACCACTATGCCCTCTGCGCTCTTAATTCTGGGTATGCTGCATGGCTGATAGTCAGTTTTAGAAAGATATGCCAACAAACGGCTCTTCTTGTTCTAGGTCCAATTCTCTGGACCCATGCTTCCAGGCAGCACGTGTCTCAGGAGAGGGAGTCGCGGTATAAACGGCTTCTGCCTCCCTGAGAGCCCCCTCTGCATCCATCAACTTGGACATAGAGGCCTTGCGTGTCTGACCAACCGCCGCAGCAAAAGAGCCACGTGTAGCGGACTTAAAGGCATACCATACCACTGGAACGGATGCACTCTGTTTATTAAGTAGCCAGTATGATTTCATCTCTGTCATACATTGGTTCACCACAATCTCATCCGCCAACCGCAGTGGGCTCAGTCGCCACACCCGATAGGAGGAGGAGGGGCCCAGGGTGAGGTCCACCATCAAAGGAGAATGGTTGGACACCGCCCTAGGGAGGTATTTAACCTCTGATACCATGGAAAGCAGATCCGAAGAGACCAGACACAAATCTATACGAGACAGAGTACCGTGTGACTCAGAGTGACACGAATACTCCCTCCTGTCCGCATGCTTCCACCTCCAGGCCTCCACCAAGTCAAATTGATTTAAGAAGGAACCCAGGGGAGTGGGGGGTAATGAAAAACAACGTAACCGGTCCATGGAATTATCCAGTACTGTATTAGTCACCCGCTATTAGTAAAGGACCCTCTGCTATCGCCAGAATGGAGGTCATAACCCTTTGAAAGAACAATTTAGTGAAGGGGGGAGGGGCATACAGGCTAGTCACGGTATATGGTCTACCCATAAGTTCAAGTACAACAACTACAAAACACCCTTGCGGGTCCAGTTTAACATGCTTAATACTCACCGGGGCTGATTTGGCTATTAGGATGGAGGTCCCCCTGGCATATGTGGAGTATGTAGATTGGGGGGCGTAGGCAATTTTTGCCTGTTTGAGGGCCATGACTCTAGAGCCCTGGAGGTGGGTTTCCTGAAGTAGGATTGCATGCGGATTGTGGCGTGCCAAGTAGTCAAACATCAGAGATCTTTTCACCTTGGAATTCAGCCCCCGTACATTCCAAGACACTAAACGTAGCTTAGACATAGGGAGGCGTAAAGCACATGACTAACCGTGCCCGCCGGACACAAGCAAGGCCCGAAGTCCCGCGAACCAGGGGAAGTGCGCAAGGTATAAAACCGGTCCAAAAGATAAGGCAAGAGCATAGGAAATAAAGTGATCAGATGCATATCATAAGGGTCAGTTATACCAGCCTGTAAATGGACATGCACAAATGGATACCAGCACTGCAAAACACATAAAAATAAAAACTTCAAACAAAAATCCCCAAACATCCCCACCCACCCTTACCCTCCCGGCACCCAAACATATTAGAGCTTTGTTCCCAAAACTGCAAAGCAGGGGGGTCATGACACAGACCCCAAGCTAACCAACCCTGAGGAGCGTTAAAGTCCCTTAGACGCGGGCCACCGTCCGTGTCCGCACAGGACAAGTATGCTAGTTAACCCTGAGTCTGAAGGAAAAAATGCAACAGTCATCCAGATCAAACAAGTAAGAAACAGAGTTAGTAGAATGTATTTCGCCACTTTCAAATAACTGTAAAGAGTGGAGTAAGATGATCACAGGCGTAAAGATTTCCAGGCCCACTCCTACCCCCCCCCCCCTCAGGCCACATAAGGCACAAGGTGTAGCTATCAAAAAGTGCAGGTTAGGTGTTATGTCAGCGCGGAGGGGATCTTTGATTCTGATTCTGGCATTCAGGATGTCCCAGGGTATCCACCCAGTGAAGATGCCTCCTTGGGATCCGTGAAGAAGTAGGCCTTGCCCTGGTAAACAATCCTCAATCGAGCAGGATATAGCATGCCATAGGGGAGATGAAGTAAACAGAGCCTGCGTTTAATAGCCAGGAAAGTGGCCGCCTGCTTTTGTGTAGCTACAGAGAAGTCAGGGAAAATAGTAATTCCACTCCCGTTAAAGGACACCCTTCCCTTTTCTCTGGCAGCACCAAGAATTGCCTCCCTGTCCCTGAAGTGAAGCAGTTTGATGATCATGGCACGTGGCTGGGCCCCAGGTGGGAGGGGGTGCATGGGGACCCTATGTGCCCGTTCAATGGCGAATAACGGTGAAAAGGTTGAAGCGCCAAATGTGGTGATTAGCCATCTTTCCATAAAAACCTCCGGGTTCTACCCTCAGCCCCCTCTGGGAACCCCAGGAAGCGTAAATTGCTCCTCCGTAAACGGTCCTCCATTTCAGTGAGCTTATCTGCTGTGTAATCTTGGGCCTGGCGTAGCTCCCTAACAGAGCCCTGTAATGGACGGGTCTCATCCTCCAGCGTGCTAATGCGCTTCTCAGCATTAGACACCCTGTGGCGGAGGTTATGGACATCCTGTTTTAGGAAGGATAAGTCAGGTTTTATGGAGTCCATTTGGGTGGTCAGAGAAGCATGGCTGTGCTGGATGGCCTCCATGATCTGGGACAGGGATGGCTCCGCATGGCCTGCATCAGCAGTGTCCTCGCTGAGGGTATCGGGGGCAATGTCCTCAGCCGGAGAGAGTAGGAAAAGATCTTCCGGGCTTAGAACAGGGGGGGGAACAGTGTGACTCACCCTTCCCTGCATGCTTCGGTTTCAGCGCTGAGGATTATGAGGATGGCTGGCTGCGTGTGTCTGCAGCATGGTGACCGGCGCCATCTTGCCTCTTTTTGCATGGCGCGGGTGGCGGGACGGATCCTGAGGCTTCCTCCATCGATGGGCCGTATTTGACCATCTCCCGGTGGGCACAAGGTTCCCTGGATGCTGTGGGGACAAACAGGATCCCTGGATGGCGAACAGGTCAGTAGGATTCAGTCAGGATGTGTGCGGCATGGTCCGAGCTCAGGCTAAGCATGTAATCACATCCCGGTCGTTGGCCACGCCCCATGAAGGGTGCACACATCGGCCTCCTCACCTCTGACATGTCGTGGATCTGTGTGTTTACACACCCAGATCCACGGTCCTGCTGTGATCGCGGGCAAATTCGGGTGCCCAGCGGACATGTGGCCACCGGGCACGCGCATCAGGTCCAGAGTGATGCGGTGGGCGCGCCCCCTAGACGGCCGGGAAGCCCAGGACGTCCACCCGGAGGGAGAGAAGGTTCCTGCCGACGTCATTTCACAATGGCTCGGTAAGGAACTGGTTAAATGTTGAGGTTTTTTTTATTTATTTTTTTATGGAAAGTAGTGTAAGTACCTGGATTTGACTAGGTATCCGCCTCTTGCAGTTCTTGTATAGCAGAGATCAGTGAGAAAGGAAGCAGCACAAGGAGCAAATCCATTCATGTCCTAGTTGCGAGTATGCAGAAGAAAGATTAGCTCATTGCTGTGCTGCTTCTCCTTCAGTCGACTGTGGAGGCTGGGGGAAGATCCATCACAGCCTGGGCTCAGGTTGACCTTCATTTAACCCCTGGAAGGCTGAGGACATCTAGTGGCAAAGAAGTGCGACAGGGACAGCTCCGGACTGAATGTGAAGATTGCAGAAAAAAGCTGCATTATTCATCTTGGCTTTTACAGGCTGGTAATGTGGTGTTTTTTTTTAACAACAATCTGCTAAATTTGATTGGTTATGCTTTATAAATTGTATCCTGTGATGCAGGAAGTGGGCAGGTGCAAATATCCTGTAACCATATAAATATATAAAGTCCTAACTAAGCAACGATGGCAATATTGTTTCCAGTAAAACCTGTTTATTAAAATGTACAAGGATGTAGCAAAGTCCTTTTTTTTAATGCAGATAACATTGTCTCAGCAGATGTTCCCACAGTTTCTGGGAAAGACAATTGTTACAGAACATTGTTAACCTGATGCCTTGCCTCTTGTGGAGGTTTATTATATCCCCTTGATTTACTACTGCTTGTAAAAAGAAAAACAGACTTGAGTGGGAAAAAATGCATGTTAAAGGGGTTGCTCCACCGTAAAAAAAAAATTAAAAGCCAGCAGCTACAGCAGCTGCTGGCTTTTAATATTTGGACACTTACCTGTCCTGGAGTCCAGCGACGTCCGCAGCAGAGGACGAGCGACCGCTCGTCGCTCTGCTGCTCCCTCCGCCATCCTCGCTGAGGGAACCAGGAAGTGAAGCCCTGCGGCTTCATGCCCGGTTCCCTACGGCGCATGCGCGAGTCGCGCTGCGCCGTTCTGATTGGTGCTCCTGTGTTCTGGGAGCCGAGTGTCTCCCAGAACACCAAGGGAAGTCTGCGGGAAGTGACGTAACTCCCGCAGATTCCCGGAGACAGGACTCCCGGATGTGGGTGAAAATACCTGTCTTAGACAGGTATCTTCACCCCCCTGAAAGGTGTCAATTGTGACACCGGAGGGGGGGGGGGGGTTCCAAATAGCAAAAGTTGCTATTTAGGGTGGAGCTCCACTTTAAGTCCACGATTCCCTGTACAGGGATTTCCCTTCACTGAGTGTTTACAATTGACCTAACTCCCTGTAAGCCTTGCTTGTTAATGAATGTTGACATCCAGTTACACAATCAAAGCTTTATGTTGGGGTCAGTCTCAAAGGCTTGCTTTAGGAAAATAGCATGTTAGCAAAACCTTGAACCAATTTCTTTCTAGATTTCTTCTAATCACAAATCCCAAACTGGCCTATTAAAGGGCAGCTAGTAAAATTCGGCAGAAAAAAGCATATATATGTAGCGCACCAACCCCAGACTTTACCTGCTTTTCTTCTGCTTGGCTCCTCCGCAGGAAAAGAATGAGGCACACCGCACCACAAGCCCATACCCTCCAGATTAGGGAGGTTGAGCGGTGTTAGTTTCTCTGGCCTGCCTGCAGCCGGTGTCAAAACGCCTCCAGTGCTGACCTCGTTTCTGCAGTAGTCAGAAACAAATCTTTAATTCTCCCCAGTAAGCAACTGTCCATACCAACTGAAAGGTCCAACACTTATTTATTCCTTCTTGCACAATAAACAGTCTCTTTGAGAGCAGACAGGTTGGGACAAGACACAGGTCAGATAAGGTGGGAGGAGGTCCAGGGACAAACTTGAATTTGGGTTTCTCCTGCTCTGATCAGCACGAACAGGCTTGGCGCACGGTCTCTGCCGCAAACCATGAGGTTGGTCACTGCCACTGACCGGGTGAAAAAGGTGAAAGTCACTGCTACTGACCTTGGGTGCGTAGTATCACTGCCACTGTGATTTAAAGAACACGCACTTCCTTCCGTTAGTGAACTAGCCCTTATAGGACAAGAACATCCCTCCGGAGAGTTACCAGAGGCCCCATCTGTCACCACGACTCTGCGCTGGGTCTTCAGAAAGGGTCACCTCCCTGGCCTCCTCGTCCTGGATATGGGTCCCCTCGCAAGGCAGATCCCTGGGAGTCTCGGTCCCCGGCGGATCCCAGCCAAAGGCTGCTGGGCTCCGGGCCTTTCTCCAAAGTACCTCACCCCAGACTGAAGGTGTCTGAGATGGAACAGCAGCTCCGTCTCTGGGCCTAGGGCACCCAGAGACAACCCGACCAGGCCTCCGGGCCTAGGGCACCCGGAGGCGACACACACGCACCCAGGCCTAAGGTGCCTGAGCGGGGAAACGATGACCCCTCTGGAAGATGGCCGCCCCCTTTTATATCCTCTCCCGACAGGCACAGCAGGTTCCCCGCCCCGTCGCACTGCTGCCGAGAGGGGACAAAAAGGACACAACCTTGTACTGCGGTTCAACCCGGGCCCATGGCAACAGCGCCACCCATAGGCCCCAGTAAACTTACACACCAGTACTATCTCCCAGGGATAGAAATGGTCCATGAGACCTAACAATTAGTGCATCTGAGCCTAGTTACCACTCAGATGCTTCCCCCTAAATGTAACAACCCGCTACACATCTCCCTCACTTGTGAACACTGGTCCCCAGTGTCTGAAACCAATTTATGCTTCCTCAACCAGAGTCAACATAAGCCAGATCCAGAGACAAACTAAAAAAAAATGACAATTTAGAATTTTGTTTGTGCCAGAACCTAACATGGGAAAGGAAAGAAACACAGATGGGAATGAGGGTGTACATGTATATAAAACATTTTAAGATCACTCAAACTTCACAATAAAAATTTACAATTCCCTCCCGCAGAACTTGCTAAGACCCACCCCATACTCAGCAGTCTTGCTTGTCGTTCCCCTGCTGAGGAAGAAGAAAACACATAATCTAGCAATATGTAATTTAGAATGAACAGGTTCCTCCCTAGAGAAAAACCTGCTCGCTCTAACATTAAGTGCAGTGTAAGACTTTCAATATAACAGTTGCGCAACACCGCCACCTAGTGGTAGTGCCGCAGTCAGAACACCTGTTCATGACAAGGAAATTCTCTTCTCTGTGAACTATGGCCCTCAACTAACTACAACCCCAAAGTCCTTGTTATCTTTGTGGTGGGAAGAGAAGGGAGAACAGCAACAGCTCCCGCTCCTCCAAAGAGTAAA
The DNA here is from genome assembly GCA_029206835.1 of Rana muscosa. Classification (NCBI taxonomy): domain Eukaryota; kingdom Metazoa; phylum Chordata; class Amphibia; order Anura; family Ranidae; genus Rana; species Rana muscosa. The sequence goes on along the minus strand of CM055116.1, from coordinate 1,111,909,375 downwards.
ATACCCTTTAACATGGGGCAAAGTTCCTGGAGAGAAAAAGAAAGTTCAAATGCAAAGCACAAGAGTCTGGTCTCTCACAAATAGTAGTGTGGATCGGGCAACACCAACTGCTTCCAATGTCTATCGAAGGTATCTATGTGATACTCCACATCGTCCTTGTCCTTCCTGCAGATAAGCACTTTGGCCGCATGAATGTGCCGACCCAACAATTTAAGCAGCCTTGCAATCTTTGAACCGCAGAGTGGCGGCAGCCGAACACGAAAAGTACCTTCTGGCCTGGGGTACCTTAATGTGTGTCCACACAAACTCTGAGTACCACCGATCTCTACAGGCCTCAACCTCAAACAAAAGTTCTTTGGGTAGGTACGGGTACTCCCACCCATATTCACTGGCAACCTTCTGGTTAAAGAGTCTCTGTAAATGGGACAGCGGTGGCATAGTGGCGCGGTCTCCTGCGCCAGGCAAAATAACAGCATCCGGGTGTCGAGGCACTTTAACTGCCTCTGGGCCAGTTGCAGGGCCCCGCAGTGACACCGGTCTAGCAGTAGTGGTAGTGGCGGAAGCAGGTGCTCCCGACGGTGGAAGGGCAGGCAAGGGGACAGATCCCTCCTCAGGCTCGGTGGCCACCACCCGGGGTGTACTTTCCCCAGTAGACATGGGCGGGTTCGTAGGCCTACGGAACAAGGACAGGGGCATCTTATCCCATCCCTTTCTCTGTTTGTCAATTGCGGCATCATCACCCGCATCTGGGACGGACTCTAGGTCAGAGGTATCGTACTCCTCCGCAGGGAACTAATTCCTGGTGAAGGACGATTCACCCCCTCTGGCCAACTCACTAACATGTGAATCCCCAGGGCTAGGGGCCTTTAACAAAGTCTCTCCCCCTGGCTTACCTCGGCTTGAAGAAGGACTCAGACGTCTGGGACTTTTCCCTTCAGAGACATACGTTCCGGGTAAGCACTGGGGCGTTGCTCCACCACGGCCGCGGGAAGATTTCACAAGACCCATCTTCCTCTTGGGCGGTGGGAGAAGAGACTCTGACGTTGCCGAGGCAGCATCCTCCATTTTCTCACTCGCTACAATGAGCTCCTCTGTGACTTCCTCCGAAGTCTCAGTGCGCGCAGGGGTGGCTATACAAGCTTTGATTCCTCCTTCCAGAGTAGTGGCGCCCGTAAGGCAATTGAGGTGGAAGGCCCGAGGCCCCTCTGTAGGTTGCTCCACCTCGAACAGAAACTCCTTACAGCTTTCGCATCGCCCGAATGGCTTCAGATGAACCACCAGTCCCGAGCAGCCGTGACAAATCACACCGAGGGCCTCCACGTCCTTGCACACGTAGAGGGCAAATCTTCCCTGGGGCTTGAGCCGAATCCCTGTATCCATAAGCAAAGCAGCGAATGAAGTCATTTTCACGGCTGTAGAAGCTGGAACCCATGATGCATGAGACGACATGCTGATCATCTGCTGCTCCATCACGCACTGACCTTTTCGCGCCAAAGTCCCCACATGTAACTCCATACATGGTCAGACTCCTCCCATCTCCTGCATCGCTTGTGGGCTTTTCTGAATAGACACGCCCACGAACTACGCAGTCAGGGTTCTCCTCGTGGCGCAGTTCCAAACATGGCCGACCTCCACAGAACTTCACTGGGGACTAAAAGTTCAGCTTCTGGGGGGGTTTTCACTCCATGACCGCAAACACATCCCAGACTCGAGCTCCCACGTGTAGCGCACCAACCCCAGACTTTACCTGCTTTTCTTCTGCTTGGCTCCTCTGCAGGAAAAGAATGAGGCACACCGCACCACAAGCCGTACCCTCCTGAATAGGTTGATTGAGCGGTGTTCGTTTCTCGGGCCTGCCTGCAGCCGGTGTCAAACAGCCTCCAGTGCTGACCTCGTTTCTGCAGTAGTCAGAAACAAGTCTTTAATTCTCCCCAGTAAGCAACTGTCCGCCCCAACTGAAAGGTCCAACACTTATTTATTCCTTCTTGCACAATAAACAGTCTCTTTGAGAGCAGACAGGTTGGGACAAGACACAGGTCAGATAAGGTGGGAGGAGGTCCAGGGACAAACTTGAATTTGGGTTTCTCCTGCTCTGATCAGCACGAACAGGCTTGGCGCACGGTCTCTGCCACAGACCATGAGGTTGGTCACTGCCACTGACCGGGTGAAAAAGGTGAAAGTCACTGCTACTGACCTTGGGTGCGTAGTATCACTGCCACTGTGATTTAAAGAACACGCACTTCCTTCCGTTAGTGAACTAGCCCTTATAGGACAAGAACATCCCTCCGGAGAGTTCCGGAGAGTTACCAGAGGCCCCATCTGTCACCACGACTCAGCGCTGGGTCTTCAGAAAGGGTCACCTCCCTGGCCTCCTCGTCCTGGATACAGGTCCCCTCGCAAGGCAGATCCCTGGGAGTCTCGGTCCACGGCGGATCCCAGCCAAAGGCTGCTGGGCTCCGGGCCTTTCTCCAAAGTACCTCACCCCAGACTGAAGGTGCCTGAGATGGAACAGCAACTCCGTCTCTGGGCCTAGCGGACCCAGAGACAACCCGACCAGGCCTCCGGGCCTAGGGCACCCGGAGGCGACACACACGCACCCAGGCCTAAGGTGCCTAAACGCGGAAACGACGACCCCTCTGGAAGATGGCCGCCCCTTTTATATCCTCTCTCGACAGGCACAGCAGGTTCCCCGCCCTGCCGTACTGCTGCCGAGAGGGGACAAAAAGGACACAACCTTGTACTGCCGTTCAACCCAGGCGCATGGCAACAGCGCCACCCATAGGCCCCAGTGAACTTACACACCAGTACTATCTCCCAGGGATAGAAATGGTCCATGAGACCTAACAATTAGTGCATCTGAGCCTAGTTACCACTCATATGCTTCCCCCTAAATGTAACCACCCGCTACATATAGATTGTGAATTTGGTGTTAGATTTCCCATTATATGATGTCTCATTTAATAACCCAAAATTGTAATTTAATCAGTGGATTGATGATAAGAGGAACCATAACATCAAAGAAAGGTCCTAAAGGCACAGAATTATAAAACATAGCTCCTCATGAAGACTACAGGGGTTGTAGGTGGATCCAGGATGATGATGACCAAAGTGGAATTTCAGGCAAACCCTTACTGCTGTGAGCTGAACATTTTGATTCTCTTTTTTGAAGCACATGTTCCACTTATTCTATTCCAGATGGGACTGTGGTCATTGGCCCCCAAATTTTATATATATATATATATATATATATATATATATATATATTTTTTTTTTTTAATACAGGGTGCACCCATGTAACTGGATTTCCAGAGCATTATTGTTTTTTTAAAGACCAGGCATACATAAACTGATTAATTTCAGACTTTCTCTCCATGATTCCAAAGAGAGAGGGGGAAGAGTCACTGCTCTGATCATTTACTTGTATTTGTCAATTGGAGGCAAGCTATGGAATTGTGTAAACAGCAGGCTTTCATTAAACGCTTTAATACAGGGCACTTTTACCCCCTTCCTGCCCATGCCAATTTTCAGCTTTCAGCGCTGTCACACTTTGAATGACAATTACGCTGTCATGCAACACTGTACCCAAATTAGATTTTTATCATTTGTTTCACACAAATAGAGCTTTCTTTTGGTGTTATTTAATCACCACAGTTTTTTTTACTTGGGGTGACGTTATATGGCGTCATCCCAGAATGAGAGGGGATCCCGCCTGCCATCATTTTACTATACAGCGCGCAGGAAAAGGTTAAAGTATTTTTACACTTTTCCAGCCAAAGTGGTGTAGCGGATAACACAAATGGGGATAGTCACATCCCTTTTCACGTAGCATAAATTAAAAAAAAATATTTTAAAAATGCTGCTTACATTTACACTTGCTCTTTTCTGAAAACACAAAAGTAAGCTTTAAAAGTGTAGCGGGTGACAGATAAGGATACATGCAGGAGGCATCTATATCCTTATAGATCAGCACTATGACAGTAGTTTAGAAAGGTTGACAGTGGGTTTACTTCCACTTTAAGAAAGGGGATAGGAAGTTGAAGTGTTTCTAAACTCAAAAACAAAAATGTAATATATTGCTCACGTTTGCAGTAAAGCCCCATTGCTCTCAAATCGCATGATTAACAGGTAGCACTGCCCGTGAGACTCTACAGTTTGAGTTAAAAATGCTGCAGCAAAGCATTGCGTATTTATGCAGTGCGTATGTTAGCGGGTTTAAATACTGGTTAGTGAGACAGCTGCTGACCCAGCCAGGAAAATAGTTAACCTGTTTCCTGCACTTTCGGCACTGGCAGGAGTGACTGGTCTCAATTATAGTGGGTGGAGCTGTTCATAACCTACCTCCCAAGTAGTGGTGCCCCAGCAAACCCAACCAGACCCGAATGGTGTAGACCCTAGGGACCTGGTCATATGGTACAGAAGAGAGATTATTTAATTATTCAGATAGGGTCCACACTGGTGCCTGGCGGGACCCCGTTCTGTCACTGAAAGAGAGGTGGCAGAGCCAAACTGGACTGGCGGAACAGGACGTGTGGTGTCTCCTTCAAAATGTTGCATCCTGAGCAAGTGTATGTATCATGGTTATGGTACAGAGACACCGGGGTGCCGGTTTCTAAATCTGGGTGCCACCATACTGTTGATGCCACATGAACGCAGCCCTGCCTAGTCCCGAGCATACAATGGAGAGTCTGGAGGAAGAAAAATAGTGAGAGAGCGCAAAAGGGCCTGTGTGCATCGGGGGAGTCAGACCCACTCACATGCAGCCCTGTCAGGCTGTAAGGTTAGCATCTGAGTGGGCAACAGGGGGTGTAAAGCTGCAGTGGCCTTAGTGTGGCTGTACAGCGGATTACAAGTTAGGCAAATACATGATACAATTTATACTATTTTATTTTTATTACATAACTACATTTCTTTATCGTACATCACGGGACACAGAGCTTAGTAATTACTATGTGGGTTATATATATCTCACCTTCAGGTGCTGGGCACTAGACAGGAAGTTCCCTCCCTATATAACCCCTCCCATACTGGGAGTACCTCAGTTTTTTCAGCAGTGTCTAAGGTGTTGGTCACGAGTGAAGATGTGCTCTGAGGAGCTCCACTGGAGGGATCCATGCTGGATTTAAATAGCCTCCATAAAAGACCAGATCCATCCCAAGTGCTTCATAGCCAAACGGATGGTACCTGGGGCCTCGTATCCGAAGCACGAGGTTTTGGCCTGTAATGCCTCTCTTAGGAGGGCTGGATCCTGGGTTCCAGTACTCTGGTCATACCCAAAACCAAGATGTTTCTGGCAGGGTGCTATACAGGTCCAGGGGAGTGGTGTTCCTTTCAGTAGAACCCCGGTCCCTGAAGGTCGGCTGACATTGCCTGCCGAGAGGGGCGAAGTTTGGGCTATCTGTTCCGAACAGGGTCCTGCGGCGGGGAAAAGGTAAGTGAAGGTCCCTGATGGACTTAGTTTAGCAGCAGGGAACCTTCAAACTAATGTGTTTTTTGCCTGTAATTTACCTATGTGGTATTAGTCCCGCTGTATCCTGGTGCCTAATCTTGTAAAACCTGAAATGATTTCATATGGTTTCTAGTTTTGGACATTATGGTAGTATCCTTTTTTGGGCACTAGAGGGCGAGACCTCTATGAGATGTCTAAACTGGGCTATACCTTGTTTCAAGAGTAATGCCTGGACAGATGGAGGAGCTCCCTTTTGTAAGTACAGCTCCAGGGGCCATCTGTCAAATGTTGCCATGTCATACCTGAGGGGAAGACCTGAGTTCGCATCCTGGTGCTGCGCTGCGGATCTCCCTGTATAGCCGCCGCTCAGCCATGACGGGCTGGAACAGTTCGCGGCCTCCCTCCTCCTCTCCCCATTTCCTCTCCATGAGGAAGCGCAGCGTGCACGCGCGCGCAAGAGAGGTTTCCAAGATATAAACAAGTCACGGAGGGGGGCGGGGCTTGGTGTGCTGACGCTCCGTGTGTCCCGGGGCGCTTCTGCGCATGTGCGGGCGTCCTCTGCCTTAAAAGAACAGTCTCTGGGAGACACACTGGTAAGAGGACAGACACAGGAGCAGGGGCTGATTTGGTGACAGTATAAATGTATTTGGCATACAACAGGCGGTGATACAGGCATCCCCAAGGCACATTAGTTTAGACACCTGACTGGCTCATATAGCAGCTTGTACGCTGGACTATAGCTCAGTAATAGGTGCAATTTGGCTGCCAGTACCTCGGCTTTGAACTTGGGACTATGCCTTCTAAGGGCTCTGGGACTAAAAATCCTAAGAAGCAAAAGGCTGACGTTGTTGGTCTATAAGAGGTTAATTGCTATATTGCTGCATCCTCACAGAAAGCAGAAACCGGGGTGTGCCCCTTTCCCTGCTCTAAATCCTCAAACAAATGGATTAAAAGTCCTGAGGTTGAAAGTTCACTGTCAGAGGACAGGGAACAGGTGCAGGCTAACGAGGCGAGGCAGAGGTATCAGAAGCCTCACGAGCTTTGGAGTTGCAGCTGCAGTCTTTTTCAGAGATTCATACTGCATATAATTTAGCCTAGTCGGCTAAAGCCTCCTTCTCCGCCTTGGGGTTTTAAAAAAAAAAAATCCCATAGGTTGCTTGTACCTTCCCACTCCATCCATTACTGCAACAGTTTATTCTGCTGGTTGGGCACCCGCATAAGCAGTTTTTTTCTCCTCCTTGAGGAGTATAGGTTGCTAGAAAAACCTCCACAGGATCCTCATCCTGGTGCTGGCTTCAGGCTAGCCAAACGCACAACTGCTGGGATGCACTGTTGCTGGTGCACGTTGCTAACGCACAACAGCTAGATCGCATGATTGCGGAAACGCACGACTACAGAGGATAACTGCCTCTTTACCAGTCCACAGGTTGGCATAAAATGCATGAGTTTGGAATACACAAAATGCATGCGGGGTAAAAAGACAAGTAACAGAACATGTTTATTGTTGATCACATAAAGATACATGTTTCTGTTTGTATGGATTACATGTTTTTTACATAGTCGCATGAGAATGCTTAGTCATATTAAAGTGCTTAAATCACACGGAGAGGCTTGTTTTCACAGAAATGCCTAAAGTTGCATAAAAATGCTTGATTGCATAAAGATGCTGGATCACACAAGGTTGCCTGATCTCAGGAGTCCTTGATTTTCCAAGGATACTTGATCACACAGAGGCTTGTTTTCACGGAAAGGCCTAAAGTCGCATAAAAATGCTTGATTGCATAAACATGCTGGATCGCACAGGAGTGCTTGATCACACGAGTCCTTGGTCACACAAGGGTACATGTCCGCACAGTAGTGCTTAAGATGTATAAGATGTTTGATCGCATAAAAGATGCTGAATCGCATAAGGATACATGATCGCCTAAAGTTGCATGTTCGCCTAGATTTTGCATGGTTGCATAATGAGGCATGCTAATTTAAGTTTGCTTAATTATACAGGATTCTGCATGAGTACGTGTCTGTATGAGTACATGTTGCATAACACGTTCTCAAACGCATGCTTGCAAGATGGCCGTTCCATAGCACACGTGCTATATGTATGTGTGGTATACAGCGTACACCTTTTTATGTTGTGCCTAAAACATATTTGTATGAATTCATGCCTCAATGAACGCTCGTTTCCATAGAGGCATATGGCTTAACACTTGCCACATACACATATGGGGATTCATTTGCATATATGTTTATTTACATGGGACTGCAGAGGTTGTCTGCGTTTCGCAAGAGAGAAGCACCTCTTCCAGTTGGTGGTCTTGCCCTTTGGGTTAGCCACCGTCCCCGGGTTTACAGGGTGCTAGGGCCTGCCTCTAGCAGGTCTAAAGGCCCAGAGTATAGCAGTAATGGCATACCGACGCAATCTGCTGCTGATGGATCAGTCAGTAGCATGGCTGGACCTAAGTGTGTCCAGCATGGTCAAGTATCTGGAACTCCTGGGTTAGGATCCCAGTCTAAAAGTACCTTCTTGCGTTTGGTAAGAAGCCTGGAAATTTTGGGACACAGCCCAAAAAGGAGAGGTTTTTGCCTCAGACAAAGGCAGCGCTAAAAGAAAGCTGGTCTAATGTGGTCAAGGCAAGGAAGAGTTCCTTACGTTTGCCTTTTGCTTAAGGTGCTAGGGAAGATGATGGCTTCTTTCAAAGCGGTTCCCTATGCTCAGTTTCTTTCAAAACTGCTATAAACATTATTCTGGCAGCCTGGAACAAGTAGATCCTAACCTAGCATTATCCAAAGGGTCTGGTCCCAGGGATACGCTGGAGTCTTAGTTGGTGGTTTTTAACCAAAAGATTGGCAGAAAGGAAGATCCTTCATGCCGGTTACCTGGGAGGTGGCGGCTATGAAGGCTGGTTTCTAGGGATGGAGGCCAGGCCTGGAAGAGACCAGTGCCCAGGGGAAAGTGGTCAAGATCCACGTGAGCCTTATCCGTCAACATTCTAGAGCTACGGATGGCAGACTACAATCCAACAATGCCAAACCAATGATTTACTTCATATACCAAGAAGGCACTAGAAGTCACGCAGCCAGAGGGAAGTGAACCATGTTCTGGCTTGGGCAGAGGAGCTTGTGCCTTGCCTATCAACAAACTTCATTACATGAAATGGAGAATTGGCAGGCAATACTCTGGAGCCGTCAACAATTGTTTTCGGGAGAATTACCTCTACACCCCGACTTTTTTCTGGCCAAATGCCAGAGAAGGTATCCCGGACATAAAATTTATTCGCGTCCAGGTTCAACAAGAAGTTGGACAGCTTTGTGTCAAGAACAAAGGATGCACTCGTATGTGGGACAGATGCGTTGGTGATCTCATGGGACCAGTTGTCACTGGTTTATGCATTCTCTCCCCCCAGTGCCGTGACTATCGTGGCTTCTATGCAACATCTGAGGGGAACGGAAGCTGGCCTAATGGCTCAGGCATGACCCAGACAACCTTACTGTGCAGGAATCGTAAGGGTGGTAGTAGAGGACCCAGGTTCCCTTACATCTTGTCCAGACCTACTTCTCAGGGGGTATTCCATCTCGTCTTGCAAACATGGGAATTGATGGTCTGGCTGTTATAGCCCGCATTCTTAGGGATCGGAGTTTTCAGAATCAGCAGCAAATTACCTTGATTCATACAGGAGAGCTGGCCTCCAGGACCATGTATCAAAGGATCTGGAAGGCCCATGTTCCTGATGTGAAACCAAGGGGTGGATCCTTGGAAGTATGTCATAGGTAAAGTTCTTACCTTCCTACATTAGGAAAGGAGATGGAGCTAGCCTTAAGTTCCATCAAGGATCCGATTCGGCCTTGTCAGTATCTTCAAAGGTCGCTTGCTTTGATCCAGGCCTTTATACAAAGGGTAACATGTATAAGTCCGCCAGTTAGGGCGCCCTTGTGCTTGAAGGATTGAGTCTAATTTGGTCGGCTTACAAGGTCAGCACCTTGGGTCGATGCACCATATATCCCTTCATCCTTCTAACAGGGGAATTGGTGTTCTTGGTTGCGGTAGCCTCCGCAAGAGAGTTTCAGTATTGGCAACTTTCTTTGTATAGAGCCATACTTCATTTTCTTAAGGATAGGGTGATGGTAAATCTTCACCCGGCCTTATTTCCTAGAAGGATCTGGTTTTCATTCAATCAAGATATTCTTGCCTTCCTTTTTTCCATAGCCTTGTTCTTCGGAAGGAAAGATTATTGCTTTCTCTCAATATAGAGGAGAGCAGTTAAAAATCTATTTGAAGGTTTCAGATATAGGAAACTGACGTTTTGATTGTGCTGCCAGAAGACCCTAGAAATAGGCAGGTAGCATTCAAATCGGCTATTAAAATGATTACACTCTCTCATTGGTATGAGAGCAGTCAAGGCCTATCTTAAGCAGCTGCTCAAATACGGAAAACTGATGTTGGGGCGCTACCAGGAGACCCCAGGAAAGGGCAGGCAGCGTCTAAATCAACTGTTTTCAATGTTGATTCATCAGATTATTATTCAGGCTTGTGGTTAAAGAGAGGGTTCCCCTGTTTCTTTTAGAGTGCACCCTAACAGGATAGTAAGCGCTTCATGCGTGGTGCATTACCAAGCCTTTATGACTCCGATTGCAAGGCCGCAACTTGGTCGCCGGTGTTCACTAATTCTATCAGGTGAATGTAAGGCGGCAAGAGGATGCCGCTCTTTGGCGCAGTATGCTGTAGGCAGCGGTATAGGTCCTCACGTCTGATGGCGGTCTGCGTTAGTTGTGTCTCCCTCCCCTCAGTAGGCATTGCTTTGGAACGTCCCACATATAGTAATTACTAAGCTCTGTGTCCCGTGATGTACGATAAAGAAAATAGGATTTTTATAACAGCTTACCTGTAAAATCCTTTTCTTGGAGTACATCACGGGACACAGAGCTCCCACCCCTCTTGTTTGGGGATATTGGGACACTTAATGCTTTGCTACAAAACTGAGGTACTCCCAGTATGGGAGGGGTTATATAGGGAGGGAACTTCCTGTCTAATTGATTACATCAGTGTCCAGCACCTGAAGGTGAGATATATATATATATAACCCACATAGTAATTACTAAGCCCTGTGTCCCGTGATGTACTCCAAGAAAATAATTTTACAGGTAAGCTGTTATAAAAATCCTATTTTTGTTGTCTTTCTTGTTTAATCTGTCCAGAGTTCAACTTTTAAATCACTCTTCCAAAATACCCTAAAAACGTAAGAACTAAAAAATAAGTGCAATGTCAATCTTCTCTACCCCTCTACGGTGTAGCATATCATTCTCTCCAAAACTTTGAATATATTTCTGTAAATGCTTTCATGACTAATGGTCTTAACAACTAACTCTAAGTAAATATATTTTTTAGCCAGCCCTTACTGTTCTTGGTAATTACAAAAGGCAGAAATATAATTTGATTCTACCTTTATTCGCACACTCCCTTTATTAAGCTGGACAAGACTCCCACAGTTTTCTAAGTAGAACTAATTCTTATACAGACATAAACTGGCCCACATACAGTCACATAGTCAGAATTATATTAAGGCCTGAAATCATTCTCTTAGAAGTGTGCTTGCTGCTTGCTGCAGAATGTAACCAAATGGTTTCAAAATGTAATTGGCTTGGTAACGAGGGGGAAAAAGAGGAACTGGCGAAGTAACATACAGTTCCCCACTGCAAAAGTAATTATTTGATAATCTTGGCTTATAAGAACAATTATTTCGAACTCTGGTTTTCTGCCCTGGTCATGTGTTCAGTTTCTTGCTGATCCTGTCAGAATGTGTTTTCTAAGGATCTTTTGAAGTAGCACTGTGATTTGTGTGAGAGTGTATTCCAGGACTGGGGAGGGACCAGGGGATAAATCTGTTTGGCTAAACTTTTTTGGGTGGTTTGATTAGTTACTGCAAAAGGTAAAATAAAGTGAGATTTACAGGTATGAATGGCTGATTACCACCATAGCAAATCTAAAGGTGGTCACTATGAATGGCTGATTTTCACTTTTTATGTCAACTTTTTGTCCTTTGTTTTTGAGTTTCTTTAATTGTAAATGCATAGGATGGTAGTCAGTGTTGCATGCATGATCCAAATCTCCTAAAACAAAATTAACTTCAGATTTCTCATACCTCCATGCTTGGATTGACCAAATGCATTTGATTATTTTTATGGAGAGGGGAGCTAGAGAGGCCCAGAAACAGGCATATTGGTAGGTGCTCTATTCCAAGAGGCCCAAGAGCAGCCTTTCTTAACTTTTTATTTTTATTTTTTTAATTTCATTTTTTATCCCCAGAAGAACCCTTGAAATTTTTAGGTTTTGAGGAGCCCTGGTTACAGCCAGTTCATTGGGATCAGGTGGAGAAATGCCCCTTATGTTGGTGGTCAGTGGGAAGAATGACCCCCTATAAAATCGCCACCCAATGACGTTTTTATGCTGCTGGTTCTGCCAATTGGGCCTGAAATTATACAGGCACTATGAGATGGCAGGTCAATCGGCCATAACTCAAGGAAACCCCTCTGGAAGGGTTCCATGTGATCCTGGTTGAGAGAGGCTGCCCTAGAGAATGGCAGTATATGGTCAGATGTCTCACCAAGAACCTAACCTTGAGATACTCGGATGTTTTAATATCTTGTTTCTTAACTCCAGTCCTCAAGTACCCCCAACAGGTCATTTTTTCAGGCTTTCCATTATTTTGCACAAATGAGTTCAACAGTTTCACTGCCTTGGTGATTACCACAGCCGTTTCATCTGAGGGAAATCCTGAAAACATGACCTGTTGGGTACTTGAGGAAGGGAGTTGAGAAACTTTGGCTTAAGAAATACACTGTATTGCCAAAAGTATTTATTTGGGGACACCTGTCTTTACATGTACATGAACTTTAATGGCTTCCCAGTCTTAGTCTGTAGGGTTCAATATTGAGTTGGCCCACCCTTTGCAGCTATAACAGCTTCAACTTTTCTGGGAAGGCTGTCCACAAGGTTTGGGAGTGTGTCTATGGGAATGTTTGACCATTCTTCCAGAAGCGCATTTGTAAGGTCAGGCACTTATGTTGGAGTAGAAGGCCTGGCTTGCAGTCTCGCTCTAATTCATCCCAAAGGTGTTCTATCGGGTTGAGGTCAGGACTCTGTGCAGGCCAGTCTAGTTCCTCCACGCCAAATTCGCTCATCCATGTCTTTATGGACCTTGCTTTGTGCACTGGTGCGCAGTCATGTTGGAACAGGAAGGGTCCATCCCCAAACTGTTCCCACAAGGCTGGGAGCATAATATTGTCTCAAATATCTTGGTATTGAAGGAAAAGTGTACCGTTCGAAGGTTCCAGGTTCCTTCAATTAGCTCCCGCCCTGCTCCACTTCCAGGTGCTGGCTATGCTCTAATGCTTGAGGAGAAGTGATCTGGACTGCCGCACTCTGGTTAAACGTATTATTTAATGAAGAAAATTAAAATGCCAAAAAAATCCAAAAAGAAAGAAATAAACAATCCATCCAAAGACAATCGAAGGTGAAGGGACATGCAGGGTGATGGATGGATTGTTTATTTCTTTTTGGATTTTTTTGGCATTTTAATTTTCTTCATTAAATAATACGTTTAACCAGAGTGCGGCAGTCCAGATCACTTCTTCTCCTCAAATATCTTGGTATGCTGACTCCTTAAGAGTTCCCTTCACTGGAACCAAGGGGCCAAGCCCAACCCCTGAAAAACAACCCCACACCATAATCCCCCCTCCACTAAATGTTTTGAAGGGGTGGCTCAATACTTTTGGCAATATAGTGTGGAGGAACTTGACTTTCCTGCACAGAGTCCTGACCTCAACCCGATAGAATACCTTTGGGATAATTTATAGCGGAGACTGCGAGCCAGGCCTTCTCGTCCACATCAGTGCCTGACCTCACAAATGCGCTTCTGGAAGAATGGTCAAACATTCCCATAGACACATTTCTAAACCTTGTTTACAGTCTTCCTAATAGAGTTGAAGCTGTTATAGCTGCAAAGGGTGGGCCAACTCAATATTGAACCCTACAGACTAAGACTGGGATGCCATTAAAAGAGAAGTATGTTTTTTATTTTATTTTTCTAGTTATACTTCCATCAGACTGATGCTGCATCTGTCCCCGGCGTCTCTGCACTGAGAACCGAGCCACCGAACACTGCCGATGGCTCGGTTTTCACGCTTCCCTGAGCAGAGCGATGCTGACTGTTGGTCAACATCGCTTCTGCTCTACATCTCGGCGCTCACTGGAGCGCTGAGCCGTGGAGGGGCCGTCTCAGCGGCTCGCTGAGACTGCCATCAATCAAGGCAGCTGGCAGATCCCGACTTGGAAGTCGGGATGACGCGCTACCTTGACTGATGGCAGTGATGTCAAAACGGGTCACAGGAGTGCAAAACTAATTGCACTCCTGTGACCCAGAGGAGAAGCCCAGCCTAAAAAGCTAAGGCTGGACTTCTCCTTTTTAAAGATTGTGTGTGTAAAGGCAGGTGTCCCAATACTTTTGGCAATATAGTGTATCTACTTGGGTATGGCCAGTAGACAAGACCTCAATAATCTCACCATCTCCCAGAGATGAGCTGTGCTCAAATCTAATACAACTGATAAAGATGATATCTGCCTGCACAATACAGTAATTACGGTAATTATGGCAAAGAGCGCTTCCCAGCATGACAAAGAACAAAGTAGAACTTTTCCTTGCTGGAGTATCCTGAGCATGTAAAATGGTAGGCTGCACTTTTTTTTTTTTTTGTAAATTATGCTATGCAATTAGAACATGTAACAATATACAGTATAAGTTATTATCCTAATCTGGCTGCAAAAGTGAAATTAGCCTTTATTGTATTTTAATATTGACCTAAAATATAATATTCTGTTGCCATTACAAGCACTAAAAGCTAAATGTGAATGCAGTGTGTACAAATTGAACTTTTTCCCCTTCCTAAATAATAGCCATGCATTTAATTTGCATTCTCTGCCAAAGCAATCAAATGGCATCATTAGAATAGCTCATTACATAAAGACATAGAAGCTGTGTGCTTGCAGCCGTTTTCCTGTTATGCTCCGTCTTATCGGCTAGATTGAGAGATGTCTGCTATTTGTATTAGCTGTGCAGTGACTCATTGATTGTCCCCTTAGGAGCTCATGAAGTAAATCTTCCAGCCTGTCTATTATTTCCCTACAGTCAGTCCTGTTCAGTTTAGACTTTATGGCCCTGTGATTACTAATCTTCAATAATTTGCTATGAGTCAGCAGGACAGATGAAATAATAACACTGTCCAGCCAAGCCTTCGCTTCTCTCAGTGACTTCATGATCTGTGCAGACAGAGATGTGAAGTTCTAGGCTATCAGGCTATTACTGCAGGCTGGCAGGTTTCTATCGGTCTAGTTTGAGCAGTACACCACGGGTGGCTAAATGGCATAAAATTCACAAGTCCGTTTATCACATCTAAAAGCCAGGGAGTGTTTATTAAAGGGTAATTCATGCCCGCACCATTTTTTTTTCTAGTAGTACTAAAATGTTCAAACTTCTACATGGGTAACGTCTATGGCAAAGGTCCCTGGGTTATGGACTGGTACTGCTCCGTTGCATGTTAGCAACTGGGCCGCACAGCAGGAGGTGAGCGATCGAGGCTTGATCTGTACTTATAGCCGCATTACTGCCTAAATGCCTCCTCCTATTAGATCAGAGAAGGCATTAGAATCTAGGTTGCACGCTCCAATGAGAATCTAGTGCCTCGCGATCTGCGGTGGAGTTAAGGTCGTGGTGGTAATGCTGGAAAGCGACAGATCAGGAGAGATTTGACTGCACCCCCCCACAAGCAGGTGTTCTGTGCAGACAGTCCCATTGATGTCAGTTGGGACACAGTGACTGCAGACTGCATCCCGTTTGACATCCATGCGGGGGCACAGCCCCCAATGGACACAACAGTACGTTATACTTCCACAGCTGTCAGAATACCCAAACAGTGTCTTCCTCCAATTGCCTGCAGTTACTCTTCATCCAAAAATTTTCTGCCCAGCCAGTGGCGTCACTAGGTTTGGTGTCGCCCCCCCTCCACCAACTATAGTCCCCCCTCAGATGAGAACCCCCTCCATCAGTACAGACCCCCTCCACCAAGTATAGACCCCCTCAGTACAGATCCCTCCCCTTCAGTGCATACCTCACATCACAGGACATCCTCAGCAGTGTCCCTCCACTTATGAGAATGTAAACAGATAGGAGGGGGAGTCAGCTTCGCTCTGCTCCAATGTAAGAGTCAGCGGCCAGCAGGGAACGGCTCAGACAGCACAGCGAGAGATACGGATCGGTGCAGTGGCGTTGCCCTGGGCCCAGTGCCGAGCCTGACCTCCCTGGGGCCCTAAGCAAAATTCTGCTAAGGGGCCCTTTACGGTGGCAAAAAATGGGTGTGGTTTACGCGGAATGGTGGGCGTGGCTTACGTGGGCGTGGCTCGGAGGGGTGTGGTTAGAGACGGAGATGAATGAGGGATGGAGGAAGAAAGAGAGAAAGAAAGAGGGAGAGATAGAAAGAAAGAGGGGTGGAGGGACAGCAGGCCCAGATCCTACACCACAATAGAAATATGTGTATTCCAGAAAGTTTAACAAATCAGCAGATAAAGATACTCCAAACACCTGGTGTTAGCGCTTCAATCATCCCGGCACCATGGTTGTTATGGTGTCAGGATGACTGAAGCGCATTATTTCTATTATTACATTGTAATATAGAATGAAATTATTCAACTCACCATAATGCAGAATCAGTGGAAGCCCGGAGTCCCTCCTTACACCAGGCATTCCCAGCGGAGTCCCCCTTACACCAGGCATTCCCAGTAGAGTCCCTCCTTACACCAGGCATTCCCAGCGGAGTCCCTCCTTACACCAGGCATTCCCAGCGGAGTCCCTCCTTACACCAGGCATTCCCAGCGGAGTCCCTCCTTACACCAGGCATTCCCAGCGGAGTCCCTCCTTACACCAGGCATTCCCAGCGGAGTCCCTCCTTACACCAGGCCTTCCCAGCGGAGGCCCCCCTTACACCAGGCCTCCCCAGCGGAGGCCCCCCTTACACCAGGCCAGGCCCCCCTTACACCAGGTGTGATGCCCCAGCAGCAGAGACTCTCTCCGCCGCCATTACGCAGAGGGGACAGTGGAGGAGCCGGCCGGGTGGAATTAAGCTGCGGCGCCGCCGCCCACCCCCGCCCCTTCCCACATTTCACTCACACACAGACAGACATTAGCGGGGCGGGAGGTGGGCGGTGCCGCAGCTCAATTCCTATTGGCAGCCACCCTGACCCTCCTCTTGGTCTACAAGAAAATGAAAATTGTCTCCGGCCTGCGGACCTCTAGTGGCGGCGGCGAAGATTCGGGGGCCCCTAGTAATTACTCGGGGCCCTATGCAGCTTGCCTAGCAAGCCTATAGGGCGGATCGGCCCTGCCGACGGGTGTCCCCTCTTTTTATAGTGGTTCCAAAGTCTTAAGGTTTTGTAACTTAGTGGTTGTAAACCCCATTCATGAAATTTGAAATAAACATATATATATATATATATATATATATATATATATATATATATATATTATATATCTGTAGTATTTACTTGTCTCGCTCTAAAGCCGGGTACACACAGGCCGAATGTCGAGACAACGGGCGGTACAAAAAAAAATATATATATTTGTCTAACGTTTGGCCCGTGTGTATGTCATCCGGTCCAACAGAAGCCGGGCCCTTTGGCCAGCTTCTGTCGGACGTGCATGCTGAAAAACCAGCATCCGACCGACTCCCAATCATCGAAATGTGTTATGGTCGGGGGCCACCCCTCTGTCAGAACACAACAGCTCAACGGGGGAGGTTTCTGAACTAACCTCGCATGGTTAGTACAACAGCTCCGAACGGAGCTGTCTTTTTTTTTTTTTTTTCATTCAACCCGCAGGGTTGAACAGAAAAAACGATTTGTGTACCCAGCTTAAGTGTCGTTTCTCTCTGGTGCTCCATTCTCCTGTTACCAGCATGAGTCACTTCTGACAAGTTCCCCCTGCTAATCTCCCTCTAAGCACCCTCTCCGACACAAATTTTCAGCTATTGTTATGTCGTGTCGGAGAGGGTGCTTAGAGGGAGATTAGCAGGGGGAGCTTGTCTATTCAGAATTCAGCTCTGCAAGTTCCTTCGTTCCTCTGCCTATGTGGGTAGGCGGTGTGTCCCTTTCCTCTAATAGGCTCTCAAACAGTGTAAGTTCAGTCTCTGCCCACCCTGCTGAATAACGAAGAAAGATTTTTAACATCATCTGTCCTTTTTTTTAAAGGGTGTAGAAAGGAGAAGATGGCAGATGGCATGCGTTAAGATAAAAAACCTGACTTTACAACCCTATTAAGGTAAAAAACCTTCTATACTGCGGGATCCTCCCAGCATCCCCTTTTACTTACCCAAGCCCATTCCTGATCCAGTGATGTACACGAAAGCAGCAGGTCTTGCCGTTGTCACCCTTCTCACTGGGCAAATTGATAGCAGCCGGAGCCAATGCTGTTACTCAAATGCTGTGACAAGGGAATGAGGGGCGGGGCTGAGCCGCCTGATCTGTCAATAGATGCAGACAAGGCGACTCTGAAGCAAACATGCATGAGTGTCCCCATAGCAAGCGCCTTGCTATGGAGGCACTGGCCAAAGAGGAAGAGCCAGGAGCACCGGCGGTGGACTCCAGAAGAGGAGGATCGGGACTGCTCTGTGCAAAACCATTTCAATGAGCAGGTAAGTATAACATGTTTTTATTAAAAAAAAATGAAGGTTTAATGTCGCTTCAGATTTCAATCTGAAGTTTTTTGAACCTGGTGGTGCAGACATGGCCACTTTCAGCTTGAATTTCAATACAGCAGGTTTCTCATTTGGCTCTCACGTCTGTACATAGCACAGACTTTTGTGGCTTAAGAACTGGTCAGTCGAGCTTCCTTGTAAGAAGTTACTGGCAGGTTTCCCTTTTCATGGGGAACGTTTATTTGGTGATCATTTGGACAAATATATCCAAAAGATTTCTGGAAGGAAGAGTTCTCTACTTCCTGTGAAGAAAAGCACCAAACGTCCCTCGTTTAAAACCTCAGGGCTGCTTCCTCAAATGTTTTAGCACCATGGCAGTTCCACCGCCAACAGAGCACTAGAGCCAAGGGCAAGGCCAGGGCCAGATAAAGCCCTGGGTCCAAAATTCTTCTAAACCCAGCACCAAGCCCTCCTTTTGAGGAGACACCCCCACTCCATCGGGTGGGGGGGAAGGCTGCTGCACTTTGCGGACATTTGGAGAACAATAGTTCAGGACGAGTGGGTCACCTCAACTTTCGCATGGAGTCTGTCCGCTCAGTAGTAGCCTCACTCCAGATGGGAGACTTTCTAGCCTCCATCGATATAAATGACGCATATCTACACGTATCTTTCAACCTCATCAGAGGTTCCTACGGTTTGCCGTAGAGGAACGTCACTTTCAATTCGTGGCTCTACCCTTCGGGCTTGCTACAGCCCCCTGGGTGTTCACAAAGGTCCTAGCGCCAGTACTGGGTCTTTTAAGGGCCCAAGGGATTCTGGTCTTCGGGTATCTGGACGACCTCCTACTCACTACAAGCTATAGAACAGAGCATAACATGCACAGTGCGGTATTTGGAAAGCCTTAGGCTGGATCATAATTACCTAAAAGTCAAACTTGCGACCAGCTCAAAGTCTAAAGCAGTGTTTCTCAACTCCAGTCCTCAAGGCGCACCAACAGGTCATGTTTTTGGGATTTCCTGCAGATAAAACAGCTGTGATAATTACTAAGGCAGTGAAACTGCTCAAATCACCTGTGAAAATCAATGGAAATCCCAAAAACATGACCTGTTGGTGCGCCTTGAGGACTGGAGTTGAGAAACACTGGTCTAAAGTATCTAGGTCTGACCCTAGATACAGTCCAGGCAAGAGTATTCTTGCCACCCGCAAGGATCTGTGCCCTGAAGACTCAGGTGCGTCAGATAAGGGACACCAGACAACCCTCCATTTCGACTGTATGAGTCTTCTAGGGAGGATGGTAGTCTCCATTTGAGGCCAGTGTCCTATGCCCAGTTCTATTCCAGGCCTCTACAACAAGACATCTTGTTGGCTTGGAACAGGAGAGGAAAAGCCCTGGATTATCCAATGTTCTTATCTCCTCGGGCACGCTTAAGCCTACCCTGGTGGTTACAGGATCAGAACCTGCAAAAGGGAAGATCCTACTTCCCGATAACTTGGAGAGTACTGCCTACAGATGCCAGTCTCTCAGGCAGGGGAGTGACCCTAGAGGGGCTTTACAGCTCAAGGAAAATGGTCAAGGACAGAACAGATCCTGCCCATCAACATCAACATTTCAGGCAGCACGTCTGGCCATACTGTCCTGGACGATAGAGATTCAGGACTACACTATCGGGGTTCAGTCCGACAATGCCACTGCAGTGGCCTATATAAACCACCAAGGCTGTACCAGGAATCGTTCAGCTCCAAAAGAGGTGAACCACATACTAGCCTGGGCAGAGAGACATGTGCCAATTATATCGGCAGTCCATATCCCGGGAATAGAGAACTGGAAGGCAGATTATCCCTGCAGATCTGCCCGGGGGAATGGTCCCTACACCCAGGGGTGTGCCAAGAAATTTGTCAACGTTGGGGGTGGCCAGAGGTTGACCTACTGGCTTGGCATCCAGGTTCAACATCAAGCTACAACAGTTTGCGTCCCGAACAAGGGATCCTCTCGCAATCGGAGCAGATGCTCTGATAATTCCATGGAGCCAATACTCCCTGGTTTATGCTTTCCCTCTCCTTCCACATTTGTTGCACAGGATTCGGAAAGAGGGAGTTCCAGTCATTCTGGTTGCACTAGCCTGGCCCATAAGGCCCTGGTTCCCGGAGGTTTGTGAGACTAACAATGGACGGGCCATGGACTCTTCCACAGCACCCCGATCTACTGTCACAAGGTCCTATATTCCACCCCAATTTACAGTCTCTAAAATTTGATGGCATGGCTATTGAAGCCAGGGTGTTAAAGGACCGCGGCATCTCGGGACCAGTAGTGTCTACCCTAGTAAATGCTAGAAAAGCTGTCACTAGGAGGATCTATCATAAGGTCTGGAAGACATATATTGCTGGGTGTGAAGCCAAAAGATGGCCTCCTCCGAAATATGTGATTGGGGGAATTCTCTTTTCTACAGTCGGCTATAGAAATCAAATTGGCTTTGAGTACAATTAGAGGTCAAGTTTCGGCCCTATCAGTATTCTTCCAAAGGCCTTTAGCCTCCCATTCACTAATCCGAACCTTTATGCAAGGGGCAACTCCCTTGCTTCCCCCCATTAGGTCACCTAATGTGTCCTTGGGACTTGAACTTGGTGTTGTCTATTACAGAAACAACCATTTGAACCTATCAAGGAAATTCCATTAGACTTGCTGTCACGCAAGCTAGCCTTCCTGATGGCCATCACCTCAGCTAGGAGGGTGTTGGAGTTGGCGGCCCTGTCATGCAGGGAACCGTACTTGATCCTTCACCACGACAGTCGTGTTGCGACCTGTTCCATCCTTCTTGCCAAAAGTGGTGTCGGCCTTTCGTTTAAATCGGGACATTATTTTGCCGCCTTTTTTCTCTCTGCCCCATTCGGCAGAAGAGAGACGACTGCACTCCGAGGATCAGGCTTTTTTTATTTTATGTTTTACCAAAAGACCCAAGAAAGGGCAACTTCCAAAGCATCCATTGCCAATTGAGTCCGTCAATTGGTCATTCAGGCCTACGGTCTGAAACGTAAAGCTCCTTCCTTTTAGGGTGAGAGTTCATTCTATCAGGGGTGTCGGAACCTCCTGGGCTTTTCGCCATCAGTATCTGTGGCTCAGATTTGTAAGGCTGCTACCTGGTCTTCAGTTCACTAAATTTTATCAAGTGGATGTTCGAGCAGTCGAGGATTCGGCTTTTGGCCGCATTGTTCTGCGGGCTGCCGTATAAAAACTGATGATATTGTTTGACAGGGTGTCTCCCTCCCCTCTGGGGTTAAAGTTGCTGCAACAAGCATATCTCAACGCTATTTATTTGGAGGATATATCTTGAGCACATGTGTGCTTAGGATGTCTATTACTTATGTGAGCAAAGCTGACATATGACTGCCATCAATGTAATAATTCCAGGGATTTAGTGCGCTGCCTAGAATCTCATCTTTCATTAACTTTTATTCCACTTCATTGCGTTTCTCTTCATGGGAAGCCCTAAATCTTGCCTCTTTGTTTACATGGGATACCTCATATAACTTCATAAGGGAAGAACGTTGGAATAAGGAGGAGATGGAGTTACTTGACCAAATGTAACATGAGTCCACAATCGTATGTAACTACACAGTTTTAAAGGGAGCTGACATATTACATCTGCCATGCTTTCATTTAAAGGATATCCTTCCTGGAGGGAACCTAGAGGCTGTCATTGCTGATTTTCGTTCTGAAAATGAAAGGGGTCTGGCTGTCTCCATGACCCTCTTGCTTTTATTTTTTTTGAGGCACTGATGTGGAACAAATATGTAGATCAGAACTTTACTCCTGATCTTCATACTTGTTACGGTTGGTCAGTATTATAGGTGGATGAGTGTCTTCAGATGGAAGTCATCTGTGGCGGCCCCATGTTTCTCCCTGGAAAGGTTTATTTTAAATAAACTAAACTCAGCCTTGCTAGTGTAACCATGATTAAATCTGGACTTCATGCAAACCGCTAATAACACAGCTGAAAAACCTCCTAAGAAGCTGTTTTACCTACTAAAGGATTTGGATTTGTGTCCATCCAGAACCCGGACCCGGTCTTTCGATTGCAGTTTCACTTTTATTTACATCTTGTGATAGTGAAAAGAGAAGCGGAACACGAACTCCTCTGTCAGCCACTCTGCTCTCTCCTTCTGTCAGCATGCTCCATGAAGTGCACTGCCCTTGATTGGTTCCTTGTGCGGCTTCTCCCTTCCCCTTTGAGCTTTGCTGTTCAGTAGGCTGCAAAAGCCTGATGCAAAGTCATTTTCAGGTGCTTACAATGTTTGCATGTAAAAAAAATGTATTTAGTAATGTTTAAGACCCCTTTCACACTGAGGCACTTTGTGTTAAAAATAGCGCCTGCAAAGCGCCCTGAAATAGTGGCTCCATTCACTCCAGTGTGAAAGCCCAAGGGCTTTCACACTGGAGCGGTGCACTGGCAGGGCGTCACAAAAAGTCCTGCCAGCAGCTTCTTTGGAGCGGTGAATTCATCGCTCCTAAAGCACCCCTGCCCATTGAAATCAATGGGCAGCGCAGCAGACCCAACGGCAAAGTGCCACTGTAGCAGCGCGAGTGGTTTTAAACCTTTTTCGGCCGCTAGCGGGGGTTAAGAGCACCCCGCTAGTGGCCGAATAGCGCCGCAAAAACTACAGTAAAGCGCCACTAAAAATAGCAGCGTTTTACCGCCGACGCCCGGGGCGGCTCAGTGTGAAAGGGTTTTTAAAAGTTATGGAGCTGCATTAATTGGTAACTTTTTTTTTTATCTGCAGTGACTTCAGCTTTAAAGAAGGATGACCTCTAGTGAGTTTGTAAAGAAGTGGGTACAGGCTTGTAAAGTTGACCCTTCTTGCTGATCTCAGTTTTTTGCTAGCACAAAAAAAGATTCGCTCTTGCCTCATGTTGTGATGTAAGTGGGGGCTTATTAATATAAATACTTTTTTTAAATCATTTTTTAAAGGTAATTACAGGACCTCAGTTCTCCGCTGCATAAAAGGCTTAGAAAGGAGGCAGGGGTTGAGACGGTGGGGGGGGGGGGGGTGTCAGCAGTAGGCAGAGAGGCAGCAGTACACTGATCTTCCCAGTGAAGAGCTGTGCAGGGTGGCTTGTCACCACACATCTTGGCCATTGAAAGACAGGCAGGCTGGGTTTCCAGCAGTCAGAAAGCTGACCACACTGGGATGGATGTGCTCTGTTTGGTCAGTTTGCAATAGGAAAGCAGGAGGACTGGCCAATCGCCAGGTATTTCACACAAAGGAAGCAATGTAAAGAGTACAGGATACTTTCATACAAGTACATGGTACAACAGACATATATCAGGAATATTAAATGCTGTGGTAGCAAAAACTTTAAAGTGGTTCTAAAAGCAGAAGGTTTTTCACCTTGATGCATTCTCTGCTTCTGCCTTAAACTTTTGTACGATCTTAGATTGCTATGGGGGCACTCGGCGAGTGAGAGGAGCCAGGAGCACAGACTGGGGACCCAAGAAGAGGTGGATCGAGGCTGCTCTGTGCAAAACCACTGCATAGAGCGTGTAAGTATAACATGTTTGTTCATTTAATATAAACTTGACGTTTTCAAGGTTAGGAGGATGCAGTGGGGTTTGGGAGGATTAGGGACTAGGATTATTGTTATCCATGCACACTTTGAAAGGTTGTAAGTATAACATACTTTTATTTTCCATCATTGATAGTGGTTGGCAATAGAAAATGAAAATCAGGAGGTACTTTTCTAACACCAGCTTCTGCTTTCTGCTCAGTAGGCTTTGGAGGTTCTCAGGATTCTGTGGAGCATGGGAAATTCCTAATAGGAACGCAAGATGTATAGTTCAACTTTTTAAGCCAATATGTGTTCAAAGACCTTCCTTATAAAGAAGGATCTTGACTTTGAAATGCATTCATCACAATAGGTTGGAGGATTAACAAGGTTAAAGAGTAACCATTAATGAGTCTGGATTTATGAAAAGTAGACCGGAAAAAAGGGGCCTTTTCATTCTAGGTCCTGACCTTATGAGAGTTCACAGAACTAACTAGCCTTTAGTTAGGAAGACTCTCCCAGCCTCGGAATTCCTCAGAATTTACACTGTGCCAGTCTTCTATTCTTTTTATGACTGCTTACAACTTTATGAAGAGGTTTCCATCAGTGTATTCCTTGTGCTTCCTTAACATAATTCATTTAGTCCTGTGCTGTAATATAATTACTTTGAGTTAAGAAAATTTCATGAGTGAATAAAAAGGTTAATAAACACATTTTGTTTTCTGTAGTGACAATGGTGGGATGCTTTTTGTAATTTTTCTTTTTTTCTTCTTGAGTCGTCTTGTACCCTTGTCTTTTGTAGATGGCACCTACACATCCACTGTTAGTAACTGCTAGCTCTTTTCCTTTTTTTATTTTATTTTTTGCTGGTCCATAAATCTCCTGACATTTTATTCGGGAACAGACCAAATAAGTGAGTTGCCTACACAAAACTCTTTCATGTTTTGGTAGCAATAGTAGGTTTGTTCACCAGGCCTTGTACAGACTCTGAGACCTAAAAACAAGACCTTTCTGTATATGCTTGTGCTCATTTCCCCCTGCCTCTGCCAACCCTTCAATATTGAGACACCCTTGGAAGGCCATTAGAGCTAGGAACTTTAATTAAGAAACTGTGCCATCAAAGTCCCTGAAGCATAAAGGTCAGTGGGAGCCTTAGGACACTGGTATCCACCAAAAAAAAAAAAAAAAAAATGTAGAGAGAGAAGGTTGTACAGGATTTTTGTTTTGATTGCATAATTGATGGTTGGATCCCAAATACGGGACTTTATCTGATGTACTGGAGTTACCTGATCATTACAAAGGGATGGTAGTGTTCAGGTAATAGTTAAACCTCTCAGATATTAAAGGCTATGTATTCCAATTTTACTTTTAGTGGTGTGTTTCACCTTTCCTGGAGTTCAGTTGCTTTCTTTCCATGGCCTTTCGTTGGATTTCAGTTTTTTAACTCGTGAAGGCTCAGCATCAGAAGTTTGTTACCCTGGGTGGTATGCTTAGGAATGCCCACTCCTCCATTTACTGATATTTTGTAACTCCTTCCAAAAACAAGCTTGCCAGTTGTGTCAGGGCTGAGGGCATGGTGCTGTGAGTTTTTAGGAAGCGATGTACCATACCGTCAGTCATGTTCTTGTATTACATAGCATTGAAGCACAGAAGCTGAATGATGACATTGCTGGGTCTAAAAACAGGCATGTAATAAAAATAGGCTTTATTAAGAAGATAGAAAATGTACTTTAAGGAGGGCATGCTGGCATTTGCCAAAAGAACACCAACTTGCAGCACTGTGTGAGGTATTATGTATTAACGACAAGTTACATTAGTTTCTGCCAGTGCTCAGTGTGAAAGGATCCTGTCTTAGGGCATCACACTGCTTTCCTGGAAACATGAGTGCCTTTGACACGTGCAATGTACTATCACCCCCATACTGTTCTGAATGTGAAACTCTTCTGTTCACAGACCCAAGCCAAGAGCAGCGCTGTCCGTTGATGAGATAATGTGGTTTTACATGACATCGGGAATTTGCACATATTTCACAACTCCTGGGACACCAGCAGTCAGATACAATACAGGATAGACTTGCTAATACTCAGAATAAAAAACAGAAGTGTGCATTAAAACGTTTATGGCTGTGGCTGAAACGTGTACATGTCTAAACTTTTTACATGTCTAGATGGAAGAATAATAACTTGGTTTACTATTAAGGTTTTATGGTACATGGCTTCCTACAGTTAAGCCTCGTACACACGGCCGGAATCTCGTCAGGAAAAAACACGTTGTTTTTCCTGACGAGATTCTTGACAAGAATCTTGTCCCGGCCGAGTGTACACCCGCTCGATTCCAAAGAACCGCCGTTCTTTTGAATGGAACGAACGCAGTGACGTCATCGACTATGACGAGCGTGCGCTCGTCACATTCGATGCCGCCATCTTGCTACACCCTACCTATGCCTAGGAAGCTACCACGCATGCATCAAAGTCATTTCGAGCATGCGCAGGTTTCCACGGCGACAGGTTAGCGTACACACTCTCGGGTTTCTCGTCGGGAAACAGGCCGACGAGAATCTCAACGAGAAAATAGAGAGCAGGTTCTCTATTTTTCTCGTTGAGATTCTGGCCAGTTTTCTTGACGAAAAACCTGAAAGCCTCGTACACACGGCCAGTTTTCTCGACAAGAAAGCTCTCCGGTAGTTTTCTTGTCGTTTCTTGACGAGAAAACCGGCCGTGTGTACGAGGCTTTACTGTTTGCAGAAGGTATTTTAAAACAAATGTATTCTGCCGTTTTCACACACCAGATACATAAGTCAATGGCTCTTCTCCTGTGCTCCAGGATTCCAGGCCTGGTGTCATTCAGCACAGAGGATTTTGGTAAAGGAGAGACCAGTGATGAAGGGAATTTACAATGGGTGGGTGGGGGGATTAGGGTAGGGAATTTTAGTGTTGGGTGTTCTGCACCACATTTGCCGGCTCTTGGCTTTAAAAAGCTTCTGCACCTACCTTTTATTTTTCTAACCTTTAGTAATATGTCGGTAGAGGTTACAGCTACGCTTTTCTTTCATCTTTACATGTTCCTTGCTCATTTAGACCCTCCAGCCATGCACAGTAGCGTTTTTGCTTCTCAGGAGCTTAAACACTACAGCACTAACTGTAAGTAAAGGAAGTAACTTGTAAACTGAGACTTTAGACCAGGGTTCCATGAAGCCCTGAGGTTCCTCCTGAGGTTACTAGGGGTTCCTTGACCAATAAAGAAGTTTCTAACTCCCAGTAACCACTAATATAATATTTTAGCTGTGTGTAGGAGAGGGCAGTTTTCCTCAATATGAGTGTAATTCTCTCACTAACCATTATTATAAGGGGTCCTACTCCCATTGGCCACCAATGTATGGGACCGCTACATTGACTAACATTATAGAAAGGCACTTTTCCAATGACCACCAATGTAAGGGGTACTACACATTTCACCATTTAATTTTTCTTTTGAAATGAAAAGCAAAGCACTGCGCTTAGTGTTAAATAATGCGATGCAATTAAAAGTCCATAGTGTAATCAACTTAAAATTTAATTAATATAAGTCCCATTGTGCTGTTCTTTGTAAAGTACTCATGCTCTTGTAAACAGAAATGACAGTGTTCCACTTTACTTGTGCTCAAAGTGCCCCACATGGACGTACACTCATCCTAAAATTTGACCACCTGTTTCTAGTGTGGACACTTGTGCTTTTTATGGAGATATCCCCTAGGTCAGGGTTTTGCAATTAGCGGACCTCCAGCTGTTGCAAAACTACAAGTCCCATCATGCCTCTGCCTCTGGGTGTCATGCTTGCTGCTGTCTCGCTATGCCTCATGGGACTTGTAGTTTGGCAACAGCTGGAGGTCCGCTAATTGCATATCCCTGCCCTAGGTGGTGGCACTACTTGTGGGCCACACGGTTTTTACTCATCAGATGTTGGTTTAAGGGAAAGAATGACAGAAGGAAGGCTTAGAGCGTAAAACCGTAATATTTATTATAGTTAAAGGGTTAAAATTGTCCACTCACGTGGAATATTTATTTTATGGCCATTACTATTTTTTATCCATTTCATGATCGTTACTGAAGCAATTTTTCTAATAGAGCAGAAATATATATATATTTTTTTAACGATCTGCTCTGGGTGTCAGGTATGCTAGATATACTACAGCCTTTATTCTTATGTATTTTATTTACAGCTTGCTGACTTTGCAAATGTGCAGAGAGCTACAGTAGAGATGTAATATTTAGTAGGGGTTCCCAAAGACGTTAACATTTTTTTCAAGGGTTCCTATGTATTACAAAAAGGTTGAGAAAGGCTACTTTAGACAGTTCCTATGAAATAAAAAAAGTGCAGATGAATTCTGGTAAAAATAATAGGCTGTTGTCAACAATTTTATCACTGATCTAGTAAACAAGCATAGCGTGTCTATGGCATCCTGGAAATGGAAATCTCTTGTCCTATCTGTTCCCACTCCACAATTATGATACAAGGGGAAAGCACCTTTTATTCAGATCTGTGTTAGAGACTCTGATACCAGACTTAATGTGCATTGTGTAATCTTCCAGACGCCTTGAGACCGCTGTTGGGTGCCACCATCTTGAATGTGATGTCAGCAGGCCAAACCGAGTCAGAGCTGCCACTATGGTAAAAATCTGTCGTATTTCCATTTGCTCGTCCAGAGGCGGCTACATAGAAAAAATATATGAGGTTAGAGGTGGAAAAGCTGGGCCAGCACAGACAGTAATTGGAGACTGAAAACAGGAGATGGTTATGACTTGCAAGGAGGGAGTGGGGTATGCTAGGAAATTGACATAATGGAGCAGTCAAATTGTCTAGCAAGCTCAAAGGCACATTTCTAGTGAATTCAAAAAATCATCAGTGGAAAGGAAAATCACTGCAAGCATTTAAAATGCTTGAATTTTATTTTTATTTTTTTATTTAAACCACACAATGGGCAGTAGTTACATTGAATGGGAAGTGTCCCTTGTGCTGGTGGGTGCTCTTTGGCTTCAAATAAACAGTCCTCTGCCCCCTCCCCCGCAGTAGTAATCTTCCCATGCCACTGGACCTTTCATAGGCTTTCATACAGCACTCCATGATTGAAAGGTCCTATTCTCATTTCATTACAGGAAGCTGTATTACAGCTTCTATGAACAAAGGAAATGAGCGGAAAGGTTCGATTTAGTCGGCACTCTTGATAAATGCCTATGGACTGTCCAGTGGCTCATGTGTTGGTATGCAAGATCTGAAGATTTAAATGAAGGGAGCAGCCACCAGCACAAGGGACAACTTTCATTCAATGTATGAAACATTGAATGAAAGTTGAGTGAAAAAATTCTGGTTTGTCCACATCTTAAGTATGCAGTTCAGTTTTGGTCACCAATCCACAGGAAGGATGTGCTTGAGCGGGAGAGAGTCCAGAGAAGGACAATAAAGCTAATAAGGGGGCTGGAGGACCTCAGTTATGAACAACTACAAATAAAGTATTCTCCTAGGAGACGAGAAGCTTTAGGCCCCTTCCACACAAGGCGTACTCTGTCGCTACGGAGTTCGCCAGCTCAGCGGGAGATCAGTCCGTTGATCTCTGCTGAGCCGGCGGATTACAAGTCCCTCTCTGCTCACTGAGCGGGGAGGGGCTTGTCGAGCGCCGCTGTCTCTTATGGAGAGATCGGACGAAAACGGACAGCATGTCCGTTTTTATCAGATCTCCCCCGATCCGATCCGCCATGGATTGATGGGGACGTATCTCCATCCGTCTGATTTTAGCGGATCGGGTCGGATGTCAGCGGACATGTCTCCACTGACATCCGACGCTCCATAGAGATGTATGGAGCGGCCGTTCAGGTCCGCCGACAAAACTGACAGGCGGACTTGAACGGTCCGACCGTGTGAAAGGGGCCTAAATCTGTATGTAATCATGAGTACATTTTAAATAAACCAGTGACCAATATGTTAACAGCCATTTTTGCCTTGGTATGCTTCCCTTTTAATGAGTGCCCTCAGGGTCTTCTGGATGCTTATCTCCTAATACTATTTACTTAGGCCAGGCAGCTAATATAAACCCAGAATGTTGTACTGTTCTGACTTGTGTTAAGTCTTTTCATGCTTTTGTGTGAGGAAGAGCCGCATGGCCGACCTACTACAATCCAACTTGTGGTGTTTATGTCATTTACAGTGTAGAGTGAACTGTTTGGCATTGCAGGCTTATCAGAAGATTCCCACCCGGAAAAGTAAACACAAACTTTGTTCCTGCCTGCTGTGAAAGCAGTCTGTCTCTGGTTTACTGTAACCTATCTGCTTTTATCTGTTCCTGGTTAATGAGATAGTTATTTACCTAGTTCTGGTACTCATCACCCTGATACAACAAAGGATGCAGCTTGGTGGTATTTATTTGTACTGGTGCTTTGTGAGGTGGAACCAATTTCCATGGTAGAACATGAGAAGCGTGGAGCCAAGTCCCATGGACATCTAAGCCAGACTATAGTATAGGTGCCACTGCATATAAAAACCACTGAAGCCTCCTTTTTTTTAATTTACCCAAGATTGTTGCAAATTCGTTATGTAAATATATTTGGGAAGTCTAAGGCATTTTACATATGGTATTGTGGGGATGTCATTATCTTGAATACTGGGGAAAACCCCCCCCCCCAAAAAAAAATCTTTTAATGCATTTTTTTTTGCTTTTTTTTTTTTTTTTTTTTAATATTCCCTTAGCTCTTATGCACAAAGGGGCGTCTAAGGCTGTATGAAGTACAATTTGGGCATATTTCTCTGCTTGGGAGCCACAAATAATGAATGCAGCTGCCCATAGAAAGGCATATGACATATATACCTGTACTTTATCTACAGATGTAAGGCCCTGAAAATAGACTGCCTCAAGGGGCATACCTTTGTCTGCATGCGTGTGTTTACACAAGTACTACCACCTACTTACTACCTACACCCATTGATTGCTATCGGCGGCTGCATGCAGCACCTGTGGCAAAGAAATATACCTGAATTTTAAATGATACCGCCACAAGCGTTTGTGTGCATGAGGCCTAACTTAAATCTGTGGTCACATGGTGTAACGGGTCCCAAGTCTTCTGGACTGCAGAATGGAAAGGGTCTTTCTTTGGCCGTCACTGTCTGAGTGACGTAAACACTTTCTATTAACTGTCAGTTGGGAAGACACAGGCTCAACTTCAGTGGCATAATGACCTCAAAATGAGGGGCAACAACAGAGGAGACACAACGTTGGGTCATGCGTCGTCAGACTCTGGTATGTTTTAAAAAAATTTTTTTATATGCTGTCACTTTAACCACTTCTCTACTGTGCACGAAAACCCCCTTCCTGCCCAAGCCATTTTTCAGCTTTCAGCGCTGTCACACTTTGAATGACAATTGCGCGGTCGTGCGACGTGGCTCCCAAACGAAATTTGTGTCCTTTTTTCCCCACAAATAGAGCTTTCTTTTGGTGGTATTTGATCACCTCTGCGGTTTTTATTTTTTGCGCTATAAACAAAAGAAGAGTGTCCAGTTTGGAAAAAAAAACACTTTTTTACTTTTTGCTATAATAAATACCCATTTTTTTTTTTAAATAAAATTTTCCTCAGTTTAGGCCGATACGTATTCTTCTACATATTTTTGGTAAAAAAAAAAAATCGCAATAAGCGCGTATTGATTGGTTTGCACAAAAGTTATAGCGTCTACAAAATAGGGGATAGATTTATAGCATTTTTATTTTTTATTAGTAATGGCGGCGATCTGCGATTTTTTTTATTGTGACTGTGATATTGCGGCGGACACATCGGACACTTTTGACACATTTTTGGGACCATTCACATTTATACAGCGATCCCTGCTATAAAAATGCATTGATTACTGTATAAATGTAATTGGCAGGGAAGGGGTTAACCACTAGGGGGCGGGAATGGGTTAAATATGTTCCCTCAAAGTGTTCTTACTGTGGGGGGAGGGGACTGACTGGGGGAGGTGACCGATGGTTGTCCCTATGTACAAGGGACACACCATCGGTCCCCTCTCCCTCACAGGACGTGGATCTCTGTGTTTACACACAGAGATCCACTTTCCTGCTCGGTGCCCGGCGGCAATCGCGGCCGCCGGGCACGCGCACCGGGGCCTTGTGAACGCGGCGCGCGCGCGCCTCCTAGCTCGTTTTAAAGGGAGGACGTCATATGACGTCCTCACAGAACGAGAGTATCCTCCGCCCGCCGTCAATTGACAGTGGGCGGGGGGACAAGTGGTTAAACAAATTGCTAGCAAGCTCTCGATCAGCTTTAACTCGTGCTAAAAGTTATTAAAGCCATCTTCAAAATCTTATTTAAAGTGTCAGGCATTCCTTCCTGTTTTCTGTGTTTAAACTCCCCAAATTTGAGCTGAAGGGTGCTCACCTGCTCTGTTCATTGGTTTTGCACAGAGCAGCCCCGATCCTCTACTTTTTGGGTCCCCTGCCAGCAGTCCTGGCTCCCCCCCCCCTGCTGAGTGCCCCCAATAGCAAGCCTCTATTCACACACAGAGCGTGGCTCGGCCCCGCCCACTGCTCTCTCCTCATTGGCTCACTGGCTGTCATTGACAGCAGCAGGAGCCAATGGTTGCCACTGCTGTGTGAGCCAATGAGGACACAAAGACCCGGCTGGGAGAGTCGCTGCTCTTATGCACATCGCTGGGTCGAGATGGGGCTCAGGTAAGTATAAGCAGGGGCTGGGGGGCTGCACCCAGAAGTTTTTTTGTGTTTTTTTACCCAAATGCAGATAATGCATTAAGGTAAAAAACTTTTGCTTTAGAACCACATTAAAGGCTATAGCAAAGCTGTCCGAAAGCTTTGTAGAAGCTTGCTGTACACACTGCTCCTATACAAGCTGAAGTTCTTTTGCATTAAGCCTATCAGCACTCTGTTGTACATCTGTCTGACTAATTACAACTGGGACATTGGCCACTGGTGACTCCGTAAGTCTAGTGGTAATGGCAATGTGGATACTATACTTAGTGCATCTAATATTAAGGGCTCATGTTAATGGGAGTTCTTGTCAAATACTGTTTTCACATGCAGCTACATTTGACCGGAACCTGTTGAATTTGACAAGAAAAGTGTTTGACCTGCTTTTTCTGCAAGAACATAAACTTCTATTATATCCTGCAGGTTTGGTGCACTTTCTGAAAGCGCACCACAACTCCTGAATGCAGAGTAGGGGGCTCAGAGCAGTAAAGATCAATTTTCATTTTAAATTTGGGGGGTGGTAAAACCCCATATTTAAGATGTGTGTTTAGCAACCTGCGTCCCAACCACACACCCTTTAGCTGCAGTGGACAGGGGTGTACGCATGTCGCAGCTGCAGCGGAGATATGCGCCCTGTCATGGTTGGTGGGTGTAGCATCTGCCAAGCATGACCCATTCAAGTGAACGAGGTCCCTCTGCATGTGCCCTGCAACCTTGTGCAGTACAGCAAACAAGGGGTTAAAGCAGGCAGCGTTGTGTTGCTTTCTTACCACCTGATTTAACCCCTCGGACCTCACAGAAGCATTGCGGGGCACTTGCAGAGTGGCCCTATTTACTTTAATGGGTCCCGACTGGCAGGCGGTAGCACCTACCAAAGTTCAACAGATGGCTTATTTCCTGCTGCAGCATGTGTACATCTTTATAATTCAAATGACGGCACAAAGGAAAAAAACAAAAACCTAACTGATAGATAAATCAAATGAGAATCAATGGGGTTTAAAATATGAAAGTCTCTATTAGGAAGTCCATATAATGCTAAAAAACAAGTCTTTTAAACATATGCACTGTTGGCAGCAATTGTAGAGCGAAGCAGACTCTGTATGCAGTGAAGAAAAGAAAAAACAATGCGCCTACTAAGTGCAGTATGTTAGAAATTTATTTAAGAAAAGGTAAAATAACCGCCAAATGGCTACTCACAGGATGGAAGTGGAGTGAAAGCATAAATAGATTTCTCCAAGTTGTCTGCGGAGGGCATGAGTCAATCCGTGCATCTGTAGTCTCCCAGTAATGGAATGCTGCCAAGATGTAAAAGTGCACTGTAGTGTTGCTGCAGCGATGGGGAGGTAGCAGAAAAGCGGTAGATGTAAAAGGAGCTGTCCCTCTGTACCGGTGTGGACATCAGTTCCCCACGGCATACGGCGTGCGATTCACGCTGGAGCGCAGTCAGCTTCGGCAACCGGAAGTGACGTCAATAGCAGGCGATGACGTCAATAGCGGGCGATGACTGATGACGCGTTTCAATGCTTCCACATTTTCCTCGGATCTGAAGATGTGAGAGAGCAGTGGGCGGGGCCGAGCCACGCTTTGTGTGTGAATAGAGGCTTGCTATTGGGGGCACTCAGCAGGGGGAGGAGCCAGGACTGCTGGCCGGGGACCCAAAAAGTTTGACTCATGCCCTCCGCAGACAACTTTTAGAGAGAAATCTATTTATGCTTTCACTCCACTTCCATCCTGTGAGTAGCCATTTGACTGTTATTTTACCTTTTCTTAAATAAATTTCTAACATACTGCACTTAGTAGGCGCATTGTTTTTTCTTTTCTTCAATGTGTACATCTTTGGCTGCTGCTTCAGCAGCTTAAGGGGATAGGGATTGAGGGAGGGAAAACCATGACTCAACCGCAGGGTTTAACCATCCACCAAATTTATGCGTGAACGAGCCCTAAGAGTGCTGCTGCGGAATGCAACAAAGGGATCATTCGCAAGTGCAACAGGCACTGTTGCTCCTCTGAAAAGTGATCCGGGGGTGTTTGATAGGTGGTGAGGAGGTAATATCTTGCCTTCTTACTTAAACCCAAGATTGCCGTGCATTACACGTGATTGTGACACAGTAGTGCTGCAATTAGAGGTTAAAATCGGGTGTGAGGAGGCGACACTGTGCCCGATGACTTCTCTCCCATGTTTTGGGTAGATATCCACTAGGGATGAGCTTCGAGTTCGAGTCGAACTCATGTTCGACTCGAACATTGCCTGTTCGCCGAACAGCGAACAAATTGGGGTGTTCGCGGCAAATTCGAAAAGTCTATGGGAGAAATCTAAAATGCTAATTATAAAGGCTTTATATGCAAGTTATTGTCCTAAAAAGTGTTTGGGGACCCGGGTCCTGCCCCAGGGGGCATGTATCAATGCAAATTTTTTTTAAAACCGCAGTTTTTTGGGGAGCAGTGATTTTAATAATGCTTAAAGTGAAACAATAAAAGTGAAATATTCCTTTAAATTTCGTACCTAGGGGGTGTGTATGATATTCATGTAAAGTGGTGCATGTTTCCCGTGCTTAGAACTGTCCCTGCATAAAGTGTCATTTTTGAAGGAAAAAAAGTCATTTAAAACTCACTCGCGGCTATTAATGAATTGTCGGCTCCCGGCAATACATAGAAAAGTCATTGATAAAAATAAAAAATAAAGCGTGGGGGTCCCCCAGAATTCAATTACCAGGCCCTTCAGATCTGGTATAGATATTAAGGGGAACCCCGCCGCAAATTTAAAAAAAAAAGTGTGCGGTTCCCCCAAATATTCATACCAGGCCCTTCAGATCTGGCATGGATTTTAAGGGGAGCTCCACCCCAAATTTAAAAAAAAAATGGCGTGAAGTCTCCCCAAAAATCCATACCAGACCCTTATCCAAGCACGCAACCTGGCAGGCCGCAGGAAAAGAGGGGGGACGAGAGAGCGCCCCCCTCCTGAACCGTACCAGGCCACATGGCCTCAACATGGGGAGGATGTCCCCATGTTGATGGGGACAAGGGCCTCATCCCCACAACCATTGCCCGGTGGTTGTGGGGGTCTGCGGACGGGGTAAGGGATTGTACCCCTACCATTTCACGAATGCCTACGTCATTGGCCTGAGCTGACCTGATGGGGAACTTCCTTCACTGTGTAAGTTTAAATTACACAGTGAAGGAAGTTCCCCGCTCAGGCCAATGACGTAGGCGGGGTCTGACATACCGAGGGGGCGGACCTGATGGGGAACCTCCTTCACTGTGTAATATATGTATAGACCCGCCCCTTATGTTCCGCATCAGGTCCTCAGCCTTACACCTAGTCATTGGCTGAGCGGACCTGATGGGGAACTTTAGAAGGGGCGGGTCTATACATGTAATAGACTGCGGAGTAAGTTCCCCATCAGGTCCGCTCAGGCTCAGCCAATGACGGACAGCGCTGGACATCGGATCGCCACGGGACACTGGATTTCACCGCTGGAATGTTTTTTTTTTGTTTTTTTTTAAAATAAAGGACTTTTCCAAGGTGTTTTTTTTAACATTTTTTTGACACTTTCTTCGTGAAATGGTAGGGGTACAATGTACCACTTACCAATTCACATAGGGGGGGGCCGGGATCTGGGGGTCCCCTTTGTTAAAGGGGTCCTCCAGATTCCGATAAGCCCCCCCGCCCGCAGACCCCCACAACCACCGGGCAAGGGTTGTGGGGATGAGGCCCTTGGTCCCCATCAACATGGGGACATCCTCCCCATGTTGAGGGCATGTGGCCTGGTACGGTTCAGGAGGGGGGTGCTCTCTCGCCCCCCCTCTTTTCCTGCGGCCTGCCAGGTTGCGTGCTCGGATAAGGGTCTGGTGTGGATTTTTGGGGGGACTCCACGCCATTTTTTTTTTCAATTTGGGGTGGAGTTCCCCTTAAAATCCATGCCAGATCTGAAGGGCCTGGTATGGATATTTGGGGGAACCGCACACATTTTTTTTTTTAATTTGCGGCGGGGTTCCCCTTAATATCTATACCAGATCTGAAGGGCCTGGTAATTGAATTCTGGGGGACCCCCACGCGCTTTTTTTTATTTTTATCAATGACTTTTCTATGTATTGCCGGGAGCCGACAATTCATTAATAGCCGCGAGTGAGTTTTAAATGACTTTTTTTTCCTTCAAAAATGACACTTTGTGCAGGGACAGTTCTAAGCACGGGAAACATGCGCCACTTTACATGCATATCATACACACCCCCTAGGTACGAAATTTAAAGGAATATTTCACTTTTATTTTTTCATTTTAAGCATTATTAAAATCACTGCTCCCGAAAAAACGGCCGTTTTATAAAAAAAAAATTTGCATTGATACATGTCCCCAAACACTTTTTATGACAATAACTTGCATATAAGCTTTTATAATTAGCACTTTAGATTTCAAACGTTCAAGTCCATTGTATTTAATAGGGTTCTAAAGTTCACGCGAACATTCTGTCCGCAGGTTCTGGTGCGAACCGAACAGGGGGGTGTTCGGCTCATCCCTGATCTCCACATCTTTAAGGTTGCCTACCCCTGCCTTAGAGTATGTATCGCTACATATTATTTTTTCTCATAGCAGTCCGGAGCCTCTATGATCATTGGGCAACTTTACGGCAGACTTCACCTTTGCAGTGAATGAATGAATTCCCATTCTAGAGGTAGTTTGCGTATGAAATTCCACTTTTATGTTGGCTACACTCTGTTTATATTGGCTGAAGGACTTCAAATCAGCCACAAGTTGGATAATAAAGGTAGCACTGAACTCCTGTATTTTTTTGCCTTGTAGCACTGGGTTCCCTAGTTTGAATCTTGGTCAGGACACTATCTGCATGGAGTTTGCATGTTATGTCTGTGCTTGAAAGGGTTTCATCCTACACCCCTAAGACATACTGGTAGGCTCCTGTCTAAATTGGCCCTTGTATGTGTAATGCATGTGAGATGGGGACCTTAGATTGTAAGCTCCTTGAGGGCAGGGACTGATGTGAATGTACAATATTTGTGAAGTGCTGCATGAATGGTTGGGGCTTTATGAAGACCTGTGATATTACTTTCAAATTGTAAATGCCTTTGGTGTGGGCACTGAAGGGGTAGTAATATAGGTAACATGACTTGAGTATGTTAATGCCCTTTTGGCCTCATTCATGTGGTATTGAAAATGCGCATAAAACGCTATAGACAGCGTATAGTTTTGTATTCATTTAAATGCAGCACTATAGGAACCAATGGGGCCATAAATACAACTTCATCTACAAATGAAAATGTTCAGTGTACAAAAAAGTACGACACACATAAAGGCATTAGAACAATTGTACACCTCTAAACGCAAGTACTTTAGGTGCGTTTTTACACAAGAACCTGCATTCCGTGCAGAAAAAACACGTGTCCATGAGAATGAATCTTAAAAGAGCAAGTTAACCTAAAGTAGTAAAATAATTGTTACATGTCATACATTATGTGCCTTGCAGTTCCCCAACCTTGGTGGTCCCATCCCCAGTCTTGGTGGTCCAATCCTAGTAAAGCATTTTTTTGGTCAACGGGGTCATTGTTTGACCTAAAAATAACATTGGGCTACCACAAAATATCGGAACTGTGATGTGAAGCTTGTTGCATCCAACAGTGAAGGGATAGTTTACATTCTCTTTGTAAATGACAGTAATCACACCCTGGTGCACATTGTAGCACCCATCCATTCATCAGGCAGGGAGCAGTGAAATGCAGTTCAGTAATCTGTCCCTGGCGGGGTTCGCTCTGTTCACACGCTGCTGCTAAAGAGCAAGCCAGTGAGAGAAGGGTGACTAAAGTGTGTCATCCGTCCCGTTCCATTCTCCAGTCCCAGTATAGGGGGTCACCCTGTACCTTCAGACCAAGCTGTACTTCTGTCAATCTGCCTGGACCTCTGGAGGGAATGACTGTAGTGCAAATCATTTCACATTCCTCTGAACACTTAAAGAAAGGCTTCATTGTTTAGCTATTGAGAGGGTAAAACATAATGGGGGTAAGAATTTGTCTTTGTGTTACATTAGTGGTCTGCATGCAGTGGAAGCTGTAAGATCTCTGAGTCTACTGAAAATGTAGCCTATCCATTCCCATCACGCAGGCATGCCAAGCTCTTCACCATCCTCTGTTATGATTGTCGTGCTTAAATCATTACTAAATCCAAAAGAACAAAGAAATAAAGAGCACATTAAAAGATTCAGTAAAATAAAAAAAACATGACTGCAAGGGGCACTGTAATGTGTAAAGTGGCACCGTGATATAGTTACATAGTTGGTCATGTTGAAAAAAGACACAAGTCCATCCAGTTCAACCATAAAAAATAAAGAAAAAAATGAAATATCATACAATCCCATATACCCAATTCTATACCCACAGTTCTTCCAGAGGAAGGCGAAAAACCCCAGCAGAGCATGATCCAATTTGCTACAGCAGGGGAAAAATTCCTTCCTGATACCCTGAGAGGCAATCGGATTTTCCCCGGATCAACTTTACCTATAAATATCAGTACCCAGTTATATTATGTACATTTAGGAAAGAATCCAGGCCTTTCTTAAAGCAATCTACTGAGCTGGCCAGAACCACCTCTGCAGGGAGTCTATTCCACATTTTCACAGCTCTTACTGTGAAGAAACCTTTCCGTATTTGGAGGTGAAATCTCTTTTCCTCTAGACGTAAAGAGTGCCCCCTTGTCCTTTTGTGTTGACCGTAAAGTGAATAATTCAACACCAAGTTCACGATATGGACCCCTTATATATTTGTACATGTTGATCATATCCCCCCCCTTAATCTCCTCTTCTCAAGAGTAAATAAATTCTGTTCCTCTAATCTTTCCTCATAGCTGAGCTCCCCCATGCCTCTTATCAGTTTGGTTGCCCTTCTCTGCACTTTCTCCAGTTCCCCAATATCCTTTTTGAGAACTGAGGCCCAAAACTGAACTGCATATTCCAGATGAGGTCTTACTAATGATTTGAACAGGGGCAAAATGATATCTCTCTCTGGAGTCCATACTTCTCTTATTACAAGAAAGGACTTTGCTCGCTTTGGAAACCGCAGCTTGGCATTGCATGCCATTATTGAGCTTATGATCTACTAAAACCCCCAGATCCTTCTCCACTACGGATCCCCCCAGTTGTACTCCCCCTAGTATGTATGATGCATTCATATTCTTAGCCCCCAAGTGCATAACTTTACATTTATCACCATTAAACCTCATTTGCCACATAGTCGCCCAATTAGACAGAGCATTGAGGTCGGCTTGTAAATTGGCGACATCCTGTAAGGACGTTATTCCACTGCATAGCTTGGTGTCGTCTGCAAAGACAGAAATGTTACTTTTGATCCCAGACCCAATATCTTTTATAAAGATATTAAAAAGTAAGGGTCCCAGCACTGAACCTTGGGGTACACCACTGATGTATATAAAGGGTACTGCACTGTGAAGGGGCACTGTAATCATTACATTGCCCCTTCACAGTGCAGTCCAGTGGCAGCTGGTGCGCCCCCCCCCCCCCCGTCGCACAATCGATCGCTGCTTCGCTCGCCCGCCAGCCCAGCGCTTACCCCCATCCAGGCTGCGGCTTCCCCCCTGCATCTTTCTGAGTTGCGCATGGATTAGGGGGCAGCGCCCCTTATGAGCGGCCGCCACTGGTGCCGTCCCCTTTATTTCACTGTACTCCTTTACAGTACAGCCCTTTACCTCGCAGTGCCCCTTTACAGTACAGCCCTACATCGCAGTGCCCCTTTACAGTACAGCCCTACATCGCAGTGCCCCTTTACAGTACAGCCCTACATCGCAGTGCCCCTTTACAGTACAGTCCTTTACCTCGCAGTGCCCCTTTGCAGTACAGTCCTTTACCTCGTAGTGCGCCTTTACAGTACAGTCCTTTACCTCGCAGCTCCCCTTTACAGAACAGTCCTTTACCTCGCAGCGCCCCTTTACAGAACAGTCCTTTACCTCGCAGCGCCCCTTTACAGAACAGTCCTTTACCTCGCAGCGCCCCTTTACAGTACAGCCCTTTACCTCGCAGCGCCCCTTTACAGTACAGCCCTTTACCTCGCAGCGCCCCTTCACAGTACAGCCCTACCTCGCAGCGCCCCTTTACAGTACAGCCCTACCTCGCAGCGCCCCTTTACAGTACAGCCCTACCTCGCAGCGCCCCTTTACAGTACAGCCCTACCTCGCAGCGCCCCTTTACAGTACAGCCCTACCTCGCAGCGCCCCTTTACAGTACAGCCCTACCTCGCAGCGCCCCTTTACAGTACAGCCCTACCTCGCAGCGCCCCTTTACAGTACAGCCCTACCTCGCAGCGCCCCTTTACAGTACAGCCCTACCTCGCAGCGCCCCTTTACAGTACAGCCCTACCTCGCAGCGCCCCTTTACAGTACAGCCCTACCTCGCAGCGCCCCTTTACAGTACAGCCCTACCTCGCAGCGCCCCTTTACAGTACAGCCCTACCTCGCAGCGCCCCTTTACAGTACAGCCCTACCTCGCAGCGCCCCTTTACAGTACAGCCCTACCTCGCAGCGCCCCTTTACAGTACAGCCCTACCTCGCAGCGCCCCTTTACAGTACAGCCCTACCTCGCAGCGCCCCTTTACAGTACAGCCCTACCTCGCAGCGCCCCTTTACAGTACAGCCCTACCTCGCAGCGCCCCTTTACAGTACAGCCCTACCTCGCAGCGCCCCTTTACAGTACAGCCCTACCTCGCAGCGCCCCTTTACAGTACAGCCCTACCTCGCAGCGCCCCTTTACAGTACAGCCCTACCTCGCAGCGCCCCTTTACAGTACAGCCCTACCTCGCAGCGCCCCTTTACAGTACAGCCCTACCTCGCAGCGCCCCTTTACAGTACAGCCCTACCTCGCAGCGCCCCTTTACAGTACAGCCCTACCTCGCAGCGCCCCTTTACAGTACAGCCCTACCTCGCAGCGCCCCTTTACAGTACAGCCCTACCTCGCAGCGCCCCTTTACAGTACAGCCCTACCTCGCAGCGCCCCTTTACAGTACAGCCCTACCTCGCAGCGCCCCTTTACAGTACAGCCCTACCTCGCAGCGCCCCTTTACAGTACAGCCCTACCTCGCAGCGCCCCTTTACAGTACAGCCCTACCTCGCAGCGCCCCTTTACATCGCAGCCCTACCTCGCAGCGCCCCTGTACATCGCAGCCCTACCTCGCAGCGCCCCTGTACATCGCAGCCCTACCTCGCAGCGCCCCTGTACATCGCAGCCCTACCTCGCAGCGCCCCTGTACATCGCAGCCCTACCTCGCAGCCCCCCCTGTACATCGCAGCCCCCCCTGTACATCGCAGCCCCCCCTGTACATCGCAGCCCCCCCTGTACATCGCAGCGCCCCCTTTACATCGCAGCGCCCCCTTTACATCACAGCCCCCCCTGTACATCGCAGCGCCCCCTTTACATCGCAGCGCCCCCTTTACATCGCAGCGCCCCCTTTACATCGCAGCGCCCCCTTTACATCGCAGCGCCCCTTTACACCGGGCATGGAGCAATGAGCTTCGTGTGATTTTTTTTAAAGGCACGGTTTGCCGCAATTGTGCGACAATCACGGCACAACAATCATATCATGTTTGTGTTCACGCAATTCGGTATCGCGTGCAGAATTGCAGCCTTAAGAATAGTAGACGGCAGGTATAGGAGCACTGATTTATATCAGTTTGTAGTCTGATAGTATTTAAACCATTTACAATTCCTATGTGTATACTTTGTTACGTGTCAGTCCTTTATCAATAAAGGAAATACTAAAATGATACATGAGCTTATATAGAATCGCCATTGCTAGAATCTTGAAGAAAGGGCAGACATAGATAACCTAAGATTGCTGCATTTAAATGCATACAAGGAGA
Source organism: Rana muscosa (assembly GCA_029206835.1). Lineage (NCBI taxonomy): Eukaryota > Metazoa > Chordata > Amphibia > Anura > Ranidae > Rana > Rana muscosa. The sequence continues at coordinate 1,111,867,064 of CM055116.1, read as the reverse complement.
ATGATGCACATCTAGTCTGTATTCTATGTAAATTTCTTGGGTGTCCTGATTCCTCTATTAGCCTGCTATAGATGATTGATGAATGTGATTGATGTCGCTATTGGTTTAAGAGGTGAAGCTCTTCTGTCAACACTGCTAACAGTTTGCCTGTCTTGTTGCTTCCTTCTGCAGGTCAGTGATGTCATCCCGGTGGGTGGAGCTTGGGAACTCCCCTGAAACATTGAAGCATCGTGTTTCAGTATGAACATTAGCACCAAGGAATTCCGCAGCACAGGACAAGCTTTTCCATTGACTGCAAACCCCTGTCTGGATTACAAAGCCTCCAGAAGCCGGGATTTCTTCCTTTCCTGACCGGTGGATAAATCCTTTAATTCCTCCACATTTTTCTCCATCACTTCTCCATCTGGTGTGCTTCTCACCCTGGTTGTAGACAGTCGGTGGGCACCACCATGTGTCATGTTATAGTAACATGCCGCTCTATGCTATGGACCATCCTGAGCATTGTAGTTGCCTTTGGAGAACTGATAGCTTTTATGAGCGAGGACTGGCTGATAGGTAAAGCAAAGAATGGCGATGTTGATAATAGGACTGGATGGCCGCAGGAACCCTACCGCCCAACGCTGGGCATTTATGGACGTTGTATTAAAATGCCTCAAGGGCAGTATTTCCGGAGAGACCCCCTGTGTGGTCCCTATGCTGAACATTTCAATGAGATCGCTAGTGGCTTCTGGCAGGCTACCGCTATCTTCCTAGCAGTGGGCATCTCCATCCTTTGTATAGTAGCTTTTGTATCTGTCTTTACCATGTGCGTACAAAGTGTGATGAAGAAGAGCATATTCAATGTCTGCGGGCTGCTACAAGGAATAGCAGGTGGGTACTCAAGGGGGTAACATCTCCCATTTTATTGTTGGCATTTCCAGGTAGGTTGATGCTATGGCTTCCTCCGACACGGATATCATACGTGCTGTATTTTTTCTGGATCTTTCCATTTGTTTGATCCAGGTGCAAAGTCTAGTAACTGACGCATTGCATTTCCTCTGTGCTGATGATCGCTGCAATCTGATTCTCATAGGTTATCTTTGCTGCTTTATAAAAGATGTAGCAACACTTTGAAAAATTTATGTTCAGGATATTAGATGGCGGTTGGACATGGAAAAATTATCTACACTCCAAAAGTTCCACCCCCCCCCCCCCCCTGTCTTGAACGCACTTCTGTATTTTACCTGCCATACATTTTTAGAAAATATAACCGGTCTATAACTCAAGATAAGGAAGATAAGGAATATTGTGCCTCATACCAGAGCAATCAAACTAATTTATTGGTTATGGAAACAGACCTTCACCCTTATTTTCAACATTCCCTAAAGTTATTTGGGCTCCCTTAATTGACAGAATCAAAAATGTTTGTTTTTTGGTAAATACTTTTTAACTTTGTGGTCCCTGTGCTTTGCCTAGGTGAGAATGAAGTTGGCTGTACTGGACACGCATGCATAGGATTTACCATGCTTATATCCTACGTATGTACACCTAGCTGTCTAGCAGGAATCATTTTGTTTACATGTCACAATGCAATGGTATTTTCATTGCCAGTGCAATGTGTAGTCCAAATGATTTTCCCTTTAGTGATGGGCGTGGATGTGTGGGATTGGCAATGCTTATGTTGCTGTTACTTTGGTTATGTGCAAACCTAATGATCCTGCTAGAGCAGTGGTCTCCAAGCTGTGATCCAGGGTCTGGATCTCTTTGCTTGCCATTATCCAGCCATTGGGGCACTATTCTTTCCACTGACATCTAACAATGGGGCATGATTCCTGCCACTGACACCGATGATGGGACACTATTCTTCCCACTGACACCAATGATGGGACACTATTCTTCCCACTGACACCGGTGATGGGACACTATTCTTCCCACTGACACCGATGATGGGACACTATTCTTCCCACTGACACCGATGATGGGACACTATTCTTCCCACTGACACCGATGATGGGACACTATTCTTCCCACTGACACCGATGATGGGACACTATTCTTCCCACTGACACCGATGATGGGACACTATTCTTCCCACTGACACCGATGATGGGACACTATTCTTCCCACTGACACCGATGATGGGACACTATTCTTCCCACTGACACCGATGATGGGACACTATTCTTCCCACTGACACCGATGATGGGACACTATTCTTCCCACGGACACCGATGATGGGACACTACTCCTCCCACGGACACCGATGGTGGTGCACTACTCCTCCCACGGACACCGATGGTGGTGCACTACTCCTCCCACGGACACCGATGGTGGTGCACTACTCCTCCCACGGACACCGATGGTGGTGCACTACTCCTCCCACGGACACCGATGGTGGTGCACTACTCCTCCCACGGACACCGATGGTGGTGCACTACTCCTCCCACGGACACCGATGGTGGTGCACTACTCCTCCCACGGACACCGATGGTGGTGCACTACTCCTCCCACGGACACCGATGGTGGTGCACTACTCCTCCCACGGACACCGATGGTGGTGCACTACTCCTCCCACGGACACCGATGGTGGTGCACTACTCCTCCCACGGACACCGATGGTGGTGCACTACTCCTCCCACGGACACCGATGGTGGTGCACTACTCCTCCCACGGACACCGATGGTGGTGCACTACTCCTCCCACGGACACCGATGGTGGTGCACTACTCCTCGCATGGACACCGATGATGGGGCATTGTTGCAGACACCAGGACATTTTCTGTTCCCACTTCCACATTCCAGCCCCTCTAAAGCTTGAAAGATAATAAACTAGCCCTTTTGTTTAGAAAGTTTGGAGACCCCTGTGCTAGAGTTGTGTACGCTGCATTGGCACGGCTGGGTTGCACACAATGGCCGTGTGGAGGAGTCAAGGGGCTCGCAATGTTCTACAAAATGTAAGCCTGCGTTAAAAGTATTTTACAGTTAACGTTTCCTAAATTTCATTTTTAACCTTTTTTCACTTTTTAGGATTTGGGTGAAGTTCCTCGTTTTTTAAATGGTGGTTTTAGTTTAACTCCCAAATCGCGGTTTTCCATGCAATCATATGATAACTACCCGTTAAACATTTTTGGACAAAAAGCATCTACTTTCTTATATGAACATTTTGACAGATCTTACCATTTAGCGGGAATCTTAATCCCATCAGTTTAGGTCATCTTCCTGGTCGTGACATTGTCACATATCGCTAGTTTATGATTTGTATAATAATAATCTACCCACCGTAGGTGAATTTTTGTGTCACCTAGTTTTCAGCTGGCACTAAGGATGAGCTCAGGCGTGTTCGCAACCCTCACGTGCAGAGCCCCGCCAGGAAGTCGGCACTGCACAGCGCTAATCTCGGGCAGTGAGACATTTTCCCGACCTGCAGCTTTAGAGATCGGGAAATGTCTCACTGCCTGATTAGCGCTGTGCAGTGCCAACTTCCTGGCGGGCTCTGCATATGCGGGTTGCGAACACGCCTGAGCTTATCCTTAGCTGGCACATGTATGGATTTTTTGTTATACATCTTAAGCTGGCCATACATAGATCGAAGTTCAGCAAGGACCGACCAAATTTTGATTTATGTATGAGCTGGCTGGTTGTACACAAGTCTATCCTTCGACTTGTTCGAAAACTTTCTCTCGATCAGCGCCTATACTTATAGCCGGTGGTGTTGAGTGCATTCTGACAGCAGGGAAGGCTCAGCAGAAGGATTCCCCCATCCACATAGAGTATTTGGATAGGGGAATCAAGAAAATTTCTTTTGTTCAACCAGGGGGTTAAGTGAAAGAGAATCACTCATGTCTGGCCAGCTTTAGTCTTAGCCAGGGATTTTAATGGTTGTGATTGCTGCACTGTGTCAAATGCAGTTTAGAGCTGTCAAACATCAGATAATCCCATTCCGAGAAGTTACTTTCTGACAGCTGTGACAGTGAGACAAGCGGAACCTCCAGCACATGTCCTATCCCTCCCAGTGATTTTATGGTACAGACGTTGCTGCAGGCAGCATAGTATGTTCAGTATCGCACATCTCTGGCTAGGATTTGTGGTTCTTCATAGCAGTCGCTCGTGGTTCTGACACTTCTGACCTTGGTAGCAGGGTTGTGTCTTTGAGTCATATTAGCTAGGAAGAGAAGGTGAGCGTCACGATACTTCTGATGTCTCAAAGGTTAGCTTGTTTATTGCATAGCGACAGTTGCTGCGTGAGGACGACGTGTCAATATTTGCAGCTGGTAATCTCATCAGACTTCTTCTGATTGACTCACTCGCAGCTGGGTTTACCATTCAGAGGTCCTATCTGCAGCTGTGCGACTCCCATCTCTCCGAGCATCACTAGGCTTACACTATGTAATACAAGACCCCTTTATATAAAATCTGTACATTGCCTCTTCATTCTCTCCTCTGTTGTATGCATAGGGGAATTGAAACCATAAATACACATTATATTATGGTCAGTGGCAAACAAATGATTTTCTTTTGATCCTGTAACCTCTGGACAATTACTTCTCATGTATACGCTTTCTGTAATATAATATAATTGCTGAATTGGCCATGTTTTAAGCAAGCCATAGATCAGTGATGGCGAACCTTGGCACCCCAGATGTTTTGGAACTACTTATCCCGTGATGCTCAACTACACTGCAGAGGGCATGAGCATCGTCAGAAATGTAGTTCCAAAACGTTTGGGGTGCCAAGGTTTGCCATCACTGCCATGGATAATGCAATTTTTATTTTTTTTTCCCAAGGTTTGCAGGAAAGAGAACCACTTGATCAATCAGTGTTGATAAGGGAATCCCTCCCGCAGCACTATTGTGTTCTGCCAGCAGGGTAGCCTTTCCTTCCGGCAGAATACGATGGGGGTGATTTACTAAAACTGTAAAACTAACTCTAGAATCTGTGAAGTGGTAAGTATGTGATCTTTAAAAGTATATTACAGTATTTGTAGCTGCTGACTTAATTTTTAATAACTTAAGCTGGCCATATTTGTATTGATCTGGCCGAGATTCGATCCATCTATAGGCAGACTGATTGTACCCAAGCCTGTCAGATTTTTTCTTACATGCGATTATTGTCGATGGCTATAGCTGTTGGCAGTAATCATTGTGTTCTGCCAGCCAGTAAAGCTCCCCGTGACTCCCCCCACCGGCAAAACACAAAAGTGCTGCGGGCGGCATTCCCCGATCAACACTGACTGTGTTGATGGGAGAATCAAGCAATTTTCTTTCTTTCCACCCATGGTGGAAGGAAAGAAAATCAACTCAATGGGCTGCTTTAAACCAACCATAGACTGTTTTTTGAATCTCGACCGGTTCATCGGGGGCCGTCAGGTTTTTTGTGATCATTGCGAGCAGCTATAGCTGCTAGCAATACTCACTATGTGTTCTCCCAGCAGTCAGGAATCAAGCGATTTTTCTTTCCTGCAACCTGTGATTGCAGGAAAGAAAATGTAACCATTTATGGCTGGCTTTAGTGAAGTAGTTCTACAAAAATGTGCAAACCCAAAAACAAAAAAAACAAACGTGTAACCAAATATATCAGATGTGCGTCCTTCACATAATAAAATTGAAAGCACTGGGAATGTATCGTATAAATCCTTCCTAAGAATGAATGTAAAACAAACACTGAAACAAACTGACTGAATTAAACGTCTATAACAAATGACATTCAATGTGGCTGGATAATGGATGGATCCTTAGGTAAAAAACGCAGGTGATGATACTGTTTTTCACACCAGCCAGGTACATAGGCAATAATAAAAGTAGCCACACAGGCCGCTTACCAGTTCCAGGTGCTGTAGTGATCTCCGTAAAAAAAAAATTTTTTCCAGGGCTGGATTAGCTCATGCAGGATATTTAAAAGAGGAAAAGGAAAGGTTTCATAGTGCAGTAGATTGGAAACAAAAGTTTTTATTCCATTTGCTGTGCTACTGACATCTTTAGATCAAAAAGTAGCAAACAATTAAAACTATACTTCTCAGCCACGGCTCAAGCCTGTCAGCTGGTTCGTGGTGACGTCAGGTCCTAATGCTCCGCCCGATGCAGCGTTTCTCCGTAAGAGGCATCGGCAGGGAAAGGAGGCTTAGGGGCAGACGTCACATACCACGCTATATATATATATATATATATATAGTGTGTACCGGCAAGCATGTGACACCGGAAGTCCAATCAGAGTCCAAAGATGTCAGCAGCCCAGCAAATGGAATAAAAACTTTTGTTTTAAATCTACTGCACTATGTAGCCTTCCTTTTTTCCTCTTTTAAATATTCTGCATGAGCTAATCCAGTCCTGGAAAAAAGGATTTCACGGAGATCACTACAGCACCTGGAACTGGAAAGTGGAGGAGAGGGATCGGGTTGGACGAGTTAGCTGATCGGTCCGTGACCAGATTGATCCCTCCTGTATGTGCTCATATGATCTTCGTAATAGAGATCCTACAGTTCTGGTAAGCGGCCTGTGTGGCTACTTTTATTATTGCCTATGTACCTGGCTGTCGTGTGAAAAACAGTATCATCACCTACGTTTTTTACCTAAGGATCCGTCCATCATCCATCCACGTTAAATGTCATTTGTTATGGACGTTTGTTTTAGTGCTTGTTTTACATTCATTCTTGGGAAGGATTTATATGATACATTCCCAGTGCTTTCAATTTTATTATGTGAAGGACGCACATTTGATATATGTAAAGGACGCACCATCAGATACTTATTATTCATTATTTTTGTTTTATTAATTTTTTGCTTATTTTTGAATATTCTCATTTTTTAATATTCTCATATATATAAGTTGAGATATACACATCCCCAGATGATGGCTTATTAGTCAAAACTAGTCGGGTGGACTCATCTACACACATCGCTCCAGTACCTGTATTTACACGCATTTATGACCATCTGAGATGTGAGTGTTCACTTTTTATTCTATTTTTATTAAAACTTTCCATACGGTATCGCGCTATGTGAATTTTTTCATTTAATACGCATGACACACGGATACCGGACCTCTGTTCATATCTCTGATCATATGACATATCCTCTGATGCTCTGACTGACCGAGGTGGAAATATCTTTCTGGATCCAAGACCAGCTGTTTACATCGGGTCCATTAACCAATAAGCTTATGGCCCCTTTCACACGGACGATCCGTTCAGGTCCGCCTGTCAGTTTTTTAGGTGGACCTGAATGGATGCTCCACGTAGCCCTATGGAGCCACAGATGTCAGCGGTGACATGTCCGCTGACATCCGACCCGCTCCGCCAAAGTGTGATGGAGGAAAACCCTATTTTTCCATCCGTCGGCGGAGCGGATCGGATGACGACGGACTCTACGGTCCGTCGTCATCCGATCCCCCCATAGCGGCGCTCTGACAGGGCGTGTCCCTGGACACGTGAGCAAGCGGAGCTTCACAGGGCGGATCTTCACGGATCCGTCCCGTGTGAAAGAGCCCTATCTCGACTTGGGTGGTATTTGCCCCTCCAAGTCTGAGATTTCTGGTTAAGCCTCCTCTCAACTCATCCTTGGTGGCGGTGTTCCTTGGCATCCTTTTCACACATGAACGTTTATATTTGGTGTTGCAAGTTTGACACTTTATTTTGGATATTTTTCTTCTATGGACTTTGTTAAATATTCCTCATTAAGATTTAGAGTCATCACCTCTTTCTTTTTTGGACTTTTACTTACTGGATTTTTTATATATCACATGGTTTATCCATATGTTATTCACATAGGTGTTTATGGTTCATTCATACACCTGTTTGCAAAGTTAGCGCTGCACTTTATACATACACTCTATATACACATTTTTTTGTCATGGGATTAGCGCGGATTTACCACTTTTAACAAGTAGTTCTACAAAACGACAAAAAAAATGCCATGGAAAACAATGTTTAGAAGAAGTTGCTGCTTTTGGGTGTGAAGGCCAACATCAGTGCTGGTCAAGTGGCTGTTTGATCTGCAGACAGGTGCCACCAGGCAGCTGAAAGACAACAAGAAAAGGAAATGAGATCTGCTGTGGACTGCTTGTTGACGGACAGGTTTGAGGAATAACAGCTCTGTTCTATTCTAGGTTCAAATGGCTTCAAATGCATACCAGTGAAAACTCATATCAGGGAGACGCTTGCTTCACAGTCCTTACCACATGTCACGCGCTAATAAGATTATGTCCACAAATGAGCAGGCTTTGACGTTACATAGCTGCGAAGAGACAGTTAACAGGCAGCCACTTTGTCTCCCAACCAATTTTCCCCTTTGGGTAACTTAATTGGAGAGGCTTTGCTGGTTTATGGTGCTCACATGTTGTTGACATGCTTTGTACAGTTCAGGATGACAAAGTGGAATATAACAGATGCTGCTGTGCGAAACGTATCCTGGAATTCCGCCATTTTACATCATCTGCAAATCTGTATTGGTCTTGAAGCAGGGAGCCTGCTGCAATAAATCAGTCAACAAATCTATACAAACTTTTACATACATGCTGCTTAATCTGCACATTGGAGCATGGAAATCTAGGAGCTGCACTGGGGTGGGGACTTCATAGTTCAGGTTGTAGGACTGTCCTCTTGATTCTTGTGTTAGTACTTAGTCATACAAAAGCATGGAAGAAATTTTCCCCAGGGGGTTTTTAGCAGCAAAGTGTTTATGAAAAATATGTTCAATTAAAATAGACTTTTAATTGAACATATTTTTCATAAATACTTTGCTGCTAAAAACCCCCTGGGTAAAATTTCTTCCATGCTTTTGTATGCCTTTTGGGGTATGCAGTATTGTCAACTCTTACGTGTTTTCCCTACTAGTACTTAGTCATAGACCTAGGATAAGCATGCAGACAGTTATTTTTGAAAATTTGACCTCCCATGCTGCAAACTTGTTCTAAAGCCTAGTACACACATTCAGAAAATTGAACGACAAATACCGCTGTGGAAGCGATCGTACGATAATGCACTCGTTAGTACACAGCTTTTGAGAGCCAATCACGACAGTTCAGTGCAAAATTATCCGAAGGGACAAACCCCAAAAAAAATTTCATGATACCAGATTGTGCAATTTTTATTTTTTTTTGTTTGTTTTATCGGTACAGTTTTTATCCGAAAAAAAAGTCAGAAGAGCAAGACCAAGCATGCTTGGAAATAAAACCATACACTACATTGCAGGCGTACCCTCACTTTACGTATGCTCGCGAGTATAGACACATTGACGTCTATGGGAAATATTTGTCAGCTTGACATGGCGCTGCTCCCGGTATCTGATTTTGGGGTCAGCCAGCTTGCCTAGGTAATCTGCAGTATTTGTAGCTGATGACTTTAAAAAAAAAAAATAAATAACATTTCGGTGGAACTCCGCTTTAACTTTAGTAACCTCTTATTCTTCTATATGAGACTATCATTAGTCCGATATTCTCATTGTTTGTACCAGGTGACTGACACATTAAGTAGCAGTAGCATTAGGATTATGGTAGACACTGCACCATAAAAAAAAATGTTGACCACGATAGTCAAGTTTGTGTCCAGGCAGGTTCACTTTAGGCTGCCCATACGTGAACAGATTGGTCAAGTCAGATTTGGCCAGTCATTGTGACTGCTGGACCTGACAGTTATGCTAATTTCATGCATAGATTGAGCAGGCCTACTGCATATGACACAATGTTTGGAAGCCTAAAGTGGATCTAAAGAATTCTCTCAAGACAATTGTCATTGAATACTATAGGTGTGCCCTTTGGAAGATTTCACATCTAATCCTGTGTCGGTAACAACCATAACATTTTGGATGTCTCATCATTTTTTGGCCTGGTGACCACAATCGCCAGTGCAAATAGAAGACGCTGAATCTCCCTAATGGGGTCAGATAGCAGTTAAAAACGTGATAGGGGTTATACCTGTCCTTTGATCCAACCAAAATTATAGAGCTGTGGCTGTAGAAGAAACAAAATCACTAACCTTTGCAGCTTTTTTATAGCCAGTGCTTCAATTATGTTCACTATCTTAGCATTTGCCTGTTCTCTCTTTCAAAACAAGTACATTTTTTCGGGGAATGCTTAACACTTTTGCTTTCCTACCTGGCCAGGCATTTTAACAGCACAATGGGAGATGATCACCTGCCATGTTTTAGCCTAACCTGGAAAGGTCTCTCTTACCCAATCTTTATTGGCCTAAAGATAAACACATGTTGCAACATATGGTCATATAGACCTCTATCAATGAGCTGTACGACTACAACCACTGTTCTCCCCCATGGAGAGTCCACAGACAGGCAATATTTGTCAGATGTATATATTTGCTTGGAACATAAGCTGTGAGCTGCCACACCGGGCTGTTTTCTGAATGCACAAAGGAGAAAAACTCCTTGCCAAGCAATCATCCCATTTTAGTGGCCATGGTTTTTCCCCTAGGATAATTGAGACCTCGTGACTTGTCTCAGTACTCAAGACATGTCAGAATTACTAATATGGGTCGATGGACGTAAAAAGTATACGGTCTTACCTGGAGCATTACTTTTAGCTTTGCTTTACTAATACAATGACCACCACAAGCAAGGGCAACCATGCAGGACAGAATTTAGTAACCTGTAGCAACCATATAGAATGCATTTTCTGTAGCTAGACTAATGAATTAGGGAAGCCCCAGTGGGTTTTGGACTAGTTGCTATTGGTAGCAACTCCATTTTCTCCCTTAAACCTTCTATATATGAGTCTTGCTATTCCTACAGGCAGGAGATCCAGATATGAGTCCTAATAAATGAGTCAGGACAACTTTCTGCTTTGATCTGGGAATATCACAGTTGCTTATCAGCCTCCTGTGCAATTGCTGGAGGTGATTTCCTGATGCTGGGAAGCTCTGTGTGCTTTCTCAGATTTGACTAGGTTTGTCGGATGTCTGACCTCTGGGCAATGACGAAATCGGAGAGTTGTCATTAGCAAGCGCTGACTTGCACACTGACACATTTTCATGGAGCATTCACAGATGTATCAGTGACGTAGCTGCAGAATAAACTGAATAATTGTGAAAGAGCCAACATTCTTCTAAACTTGCGTTGATGTGGTTTAGTATACTAAGAGTTTGCCAGCGACACAATCAAGTTGTCATTCTCTATATATTCTATCCAAATCTCCGTGATCTGCTCCAGGTAATGGAACGGAGATGCCAGCAGATTGATGAATGTGTTAATTAAAAATAATGTAAAAAAAATACGTTGGCCAGAATATTGTACATTTAGCAGGCAAGGAGGTCCATGATTCATGTAATGTATACAATTGGCTTCTCCTGCAGAACAACGTATTCAAAATGCTTTAATGTGCAAGCAATAACTACTAGTGCGTATTCCAGTGGCAGCTGGTGCTCCATTTTTTGGAGCGGGCGGCAAACAAACCACCCCCCTGTTATGTTGGTCGATCGATCAAATACCCCCCCCCTTGCGTTCAGTTGGTCACTATTGTCAAACAACTGGGTGGGCGCAGTGTGCCCCGAGCCCACCCTTTTTGACGTAGATTAGAGCCTCGGGCTCTAATCATAATGCTTCAAAAAAAATCCCCCATTTGAAGTCCATGCATCCAGCACCCTACATTTAGATTAGCGGCCGGACGCATGGATCAGTAGGACGGCACCCCTAATGGAGCAGCCGCCAATGTCGGATTCACTGAAACACTCTGATAGATGTGTTACTATACAGGTATTCTCTAGGTGTGTTCCAGGATTCAAGTAATGGGTGTCATTTAGACATGTGTGATTTGGTTAATTTACATTTGTTTTTCATCTTCGGACATAACCCTTAACTGAGCATGCGCCCCCCCCCCCCTTCCTGAACCATACCAGGCCATATACCCTCAACGCAGGGGAGGTTGCTTTCACATGTTGATGAGGACAAGGGCCTCTTCCCCCACAACCCTGGCCCATTGGGTTGTGGGGGGCTGGGGGCTTATCAGAATCTGTAAGCCAACTTTGACAAGGGGGCTAGATCACCCCCCCAATATGTTTAAAAGTATGGGAAATTTTCTGGTGTGCATATGCCTGTCATTGACTTCAGCTTCTACTGTTGATTTCTTAAGGGGAAGCACTGCCAGACTGATCTACAGTATCTATTGTGAGGGATATGTTTGACATATATAGGTAAATTGTCGGCATCATTCAAGGTCGGTGGAAAGGATCGGCAAGACCTTTTTGCCATTAGAGAAGGTAGAGCAGGCCTACTAAAGCAGAAGGGTTGGTGATCCCTTAGACTTGGTTCAGCCATCCTGATATTGGCACATCGTTAGTTTAATCCATCCAGTTGAATGGGAAGAGAAGCCGACTTTGACTCCCTGCTGTTTCACAGCTGGTTTTCCACTGCACATGCGTGAAATGTGCTGCGTGTTTTCAGTGGTGCCGCAGTCTCCTGGGACATGCGACATATCCTAGGGTTTTTTTTTTGGTGGTGGGGGGGGGGGGCGCAACTGTGTTTTTGGTACTGTAAATGTAATGAGGAAATGTGACTGCACACATGTACCTGTACATAACATTTTTATTACAGTGACATTTATTACTGTACATAAAACTGTTTTTCTCTTGTAAATTATATTTGTTTTTTAAAATGCGATGTGCGTGATTTTCTGGGTTGTATCTGTCTGTTGCCTAGATCAGTAGTGCTGTAGGTCTGGCCAGGTTTAGCCAAGAGCTACAGAAAACACAATCGTGGTTCCCCAGCACATGCACTGTCATAATGAGACCACACAGAAGGCAAACCCGGCAGGCAGTCCTGTGATGTGAGAGAAGGCTAGTAGTGCTGGCTCTGTATAGCAGCCCTCTTCTGTTTTCATTGTACCAATTACAGTCACCTTCTGAGCATCTGCTAGCTTCATGGTTGTACTACGTGACATCTTAGGGAGCAGTCTTTTAGATCAGAAGATGACATAACCGTTTTAAAATATTCCTTCAATTTTTTTTTTTTTTTTTTTATTATGTTAAGTATACTATAGCATGCATATGATATGAGACCATCACCTTTTGCTTTAATTCATCTCCAGCGTGGTCAGTAGAATTCTCATGGATACAGTTCTATCATGTCTTCTGTATCCTTATAAATGAGATCTGTGCAGCCAATGTAATTATCTGTTCTATTTGCAGTGATTCCTATCTATTATGTCATACTAGTGATCTTGTCATTGTTTCAAAGTAGTTTCTAAGGACCATGTCACACTAGGGTTCTTATCATTGGCAAGTTGTAAGTAGTTTTGTAAGAATTATGTCACACTAGTGGTCTTGCTAGCGGCAAAAAAATTTTTTCAGAGGGTAACTTCAGCCATGAGGGAGCGACGCCACTCTGCTCTGGCCAGCGGAGGAGCGACGCCACTCTGCTCTGGCCAGCGGAGGAGCGACGCCACTCTGCTCTGGCCAGCGGAGGAGCGACGCCACTCTGCTCTGGCCAGCGGAGGAGCGACGCCACTCTGCTCTGGCCAGCGGAGGAGCGACGCCACTCTGCTCTGGCCAGCGGAGGAGCGACGCCACTCTGCTCTGGCCAGCGGAGGAGCGACGCCACTCTGCTCTGGCCAGCGGAGGAGCGACGCCACTCTGCTCTGGCCAGCGGAGGAGCGACGCCACTCTGCTCTGGCCAGCGGAGGAGCGACGCCACTCTGCTCTGGCCAGCGGAGGAGCGACGCCACTCTGCTCTGGCCAGCGGAGGAGCGACGCCACTCTGCTCTGGCCAGCGGAGGAGCGACGCCACTCTGCTCTGGCCAGCGGAGGAGCGACGCCACTCTGCTCTGGCCAGCGGAGGAGCGACGCCACTCTGCTCTGGCCAGCGGAGGAGCGACACCTATGGCCAACGGGGCATTTTTATTTTAGTTCTTGCCCCCTCTGTCAATCCTGTTGCTTGCTAGTGCAACCTGGTCCGTGGAATCAATCACTAGCATTCAAGTAGAATCCATCTTCTACTGCAGGTGATGGCAGTAGAGGTGCAGTTTTACTGCTGACCAACCAATCTGCCTGATTTATCAGAATTAAACAGAATTTCTAAGTCATGCGATGCCAGGAGCTACAATTGGCTGATTTCCCTTCTGTTTTCTGCGTAGAATAAATTGAGGGATCCGTTTGCCATGAGCTGTAACTGATATAAAGTAATATTTACCATATCTCTGTTCGTATTATAGATTGGGGAAAGCTTAATAGTGATTGAGTGCTCTGGGTTTCAGTCCATCTCTTTCCATAAGGCCAATAAAGGTAAAGGGTGTCTGAGCTGTTCTGTGATTTACTAATGAGTTGGAATGTGTTATTCATAGGGATGAGTGTGCTATAAAACAGTGTTTAGACAAGGTCTGCGTACAATCAGGACCACTTTATTTAGCTAAAATAAACCACATCAAGCCTGTAATTTCCATAGTTTGTGGTTTCTCTGTTATCACTGCATTTGTTCTATTACAAGATTTTGAGGCTAAACTTTTACATATGATCATATGCTTTATTAACGTAGGTTTTAAACGTGTGTGTGTGTGTATATGTGTATGTATATATGTGTGTGTGTGTGTGTGTGTGTATATGTATATGTATATGTATATATATATATATATATATATATATATATATATAAATGTGATGAGCCTAATTTTAATGTTTTTCTAAACTTTTTACATGTTTTCAAGAATCTTATCTCTATATGTACTTGGTGTTGGCCAATGCAGTTTGTTTACATATACTGTATAATAGTGGTGGCTGGTGTGTGCTTTTTTTTTTTGGGGGGGGGGGGGAGACAAACAATACACCCATGTGTCTCCCCCCCAGTCGGTCAGTCAGTAGTCAAGGCCCCACACTTACCCCATCTTGCGGGCAGCTGCTTTCTCTGTTCCCCTGCATCTCCTCCCTCCTCCTGGCGGCCAATCGGATCTCCTTTCGGCCAATCAGGTGATAGGTCTCAGTCCCGCTTCCTGATTGGCCAGGAGGAGAATCAGTGTTACAATAGCGAATATTCATTCGCTATTGTCACACAACTGGGTGGGTTTCGTGCCCCGAGCCCACCCTTTCTTTTTAAGCCTATTAGAGACTCTTTAATCGTGTCAGATTGCAAGGGCATCTCCTGTGCACAGCCCTCTTAAGATCACCCCACAGATTTTTAATCCGATTTATGTCAGGGCTCTGGCATAATCTTTAATCTTTTTTTCTGGTGAAGCCACTTCTTTGTTGATTTGGATGTACGGTTTGGATCGTTGTCGTGTTAAAACAGGGCTTGACAAATTTGCTTGGAATCTAGGAGCCAGCTAAAAACGTTAGAAGCCAGGAACGCGCCCCGTCCCGCCGAGCTTGCGCGCAGAAGCGAACGCATACGTTAGTTGTGCCCGCATATGAAAGCGGTGTTCAAACCACACGTGAGGTATCGCCGCGATCGGTAGAGCGAGAGCAATAATTCTAGCCCTAGACCTCCTCTGTAACTCAAAACATGCAACCTGTAGAATTTTTTTAATGTTGCCTATGGAGATTTTAAAGGGTAAAAGTTTGTCGCCATTCCACGAGCGCACATAATTTTGAAGCGTGACATGTTGGGTATCAATTTACTCAGCGTAACATTATCTTTCACATTATACAAAAAAAACTGCGCTAACTTTACTGTTTTATTTTTTATTTAAAAAAAGTGTATTTTTTCCCCCAAAAAGTGCGCCTGTAAGAGCGCTGCGCACATACGGTGTGACAAAAAGTATTGCAACGACCGCCATTTTATTCTCTAGGGTGTTAAAATAAAAAATATATATAATGTTTGGGGGTTGTAATTAGAGGGAAGGAGATGGCAGGGAAAACAGACAGGGAAACTCCATTAGCATTGCTGGTTGTCATACCAACGGCCACCACAAGATGGCGCTAGACCACAGAAGGAAGCATAGGCCTGCAGAAGGCCGCAAAGCTGCGGCCTCAATGGCCGGCGCGGCCCGACGCGATCCCGCGGAGGGAGGGGCACGGAGACACAGCATACCCCAGCTGTGCTGTCCCAGGCGCCAGGTCGCTAATTCTAGTCGCCATGGCGACCTGGCGCCCGGGGTTTGTCGAGCCCTGTCTTAAAAGATGAAGTTCCTTTTCATTTTCAGCTGTCTAGCAGAAGCCTGAAAGTTTTGTGCCAATATTGACTGGTATTTGGAACTGTTCATATTTCCCTCTACCTTGACTAAGGCCCCTGTTCCAGCTGAAGAAAAATAGCCCCAAAGCATGATGCTGCCACCGCCATGCTTCACTGTGGGTATGGTGTTCTTTTGGTAATGTGCAGTGTTCTTTTTACACCAAACACATTATGGCCAAAAAGTTCAACCTTGGTTTCATCAGACCATAACACATCTTCCCACATGCTTTTGGGAGACTTCAGATGTGGTTTTGCAAAATTTAACTGGGCTTGGATGTTTTTCTTCGGGGAAAAAAAGGCTTCCATCTTGCCACTCTACCCCATAGCCCAGACATATGAAGAATACTGGAGATTGTTGTCACATGTACCACACAGCCAGTACTTGGCAGATATTCCTGCAGCTCCTTTAATGCTGCTGTAGGCCTCTTGGCAGCTTTCCTGGCCAGTTTTCTTCTCGTCTTTTCATCAATTTTGGAGGGATGTCCAGTTCTTGTTAATGTCACTGCTGTGCCATATTTTCTCCACATGATGGCTGCCTTCACTGTGTTCCATGATATATCTAATGCCTTGGAAATTCTTTTGTACACTTCTGACTGCTACCTTTTAACAATGAGATCCCTCTAATGCTCTGGAAGCTTGCTGTAGGATGCGACCAAGAAAATGGCAGGAAAGACCTACTAGAACAGCTGAACTTTATTTGGGGTTAATCAGAGGCACTTTAAATTATGGCAGGTGTGTACTGACTCCTATTTAACATGAACTTGAATGTGATTGCTTAACTCTAAACATAGCTACATCCCCAGTTATAAGAGGGTGTGCACACTTATGCAACCACATTATTTTATTTTTAATTATTCCCCCCCCCCCCCCCTCCCGCCCCAGTATTATAGGTCACATTAAAGGTGGAAAACGGTTTGAAGCGATTTCTTTGTAAAAAAAATTTTTTTACATCACAAAAAACTGACATATTTTAACAGGGGTGTGTAGACTTTTTATATCCACTGTAGATCAAGGGGCTGAACGCATGAATGGGGGAGCGGCGCCCATGTGCCCCTAATGGATGGGCCGCCACTGCTGTATATACTGTATTTGTGGCACTATGGTTGTTTTTTTTAAAGTGTAAAAATATTGTAGTTTGCCAGTCCTTGTTTTTGCCAGGCATTTTTTGCCTTATTTTTTAGGCCTCATGCCCACGGGCGTATTTTCAGCCGCGTTTTTGAGCGTTTTTTACAGCTTAAAAACGCCTGTCCATGTTAGTCTATAGCTTCATGCCCACCTAGGCGTTTTTGAGCTGTAAAGCGCATAGGCGTTTGTAAGCTGTAAAAAAAACCCAGGGCCAGTGCGTTCCTCAGCGTCAGAATTTGGCAGGAAAAAACGCGAGCGTCAAAAAACGCGCACTAACGCGTGGTCGCGTTTTTAGCTCCGACGTTTTTAAAAAAAAAAAAAAAAAAAAAAAACATTTACAATAACATGGACAGGCGTTTTTAAGCTGCAAAAAACGCAGCTGTAAAAACGCCAGTGGGCATGAGGCCTTAAAGCTGAATTTTATTTATGGGTATTTTTGCATAGTTATGTTGGTACACCTTTGGATCAATGATCTCCATTTGCTTTCGGGACCCGCATTGAGAGGCTAATCTGCTGCATTGTAAACACAGGAGGGTGGCCACTTGGCACGGGCACAATTCAGAGAATGCTTGGCATTTTTTGAAAGAATGCAGAGCGTTCTCTGACTGGATGATATGGAGAGAGTGACGTAACTGTGTAAAATATCCATACCTGGAATTAATCTTTAAGGCAATTTGGGCATTCACATGATCGGCTCTTCAAATAAATCAAATTGTCCATTTTTTTTATATACTCCACAGCTTGTGAAGAAGTTTAGGAACTATTGTATAAAAGTCATACATTTATTTCCTGGTAAATTTTACCTTGTAATTAAGAGATGTGGACGTGCACATATTATGTATAGGAACAAGAACCAAAAACCTGGAGAGAACATGGTCTGTTACTAATGGCTGCCATGTTTTTTTGAAAAATCAAGGCATTATCAGTCACTTTTAATTAAAGGTTAAATGAACTTTCACAAAAATCTGAATACATTTTTCTACTACCCCCACCCCAGATGTATATTTGCCTGCATCACACAGCAGCATCCTGTCACAATATTGTCAGCCAGGTAGCCAAAATCTTTGCTGTGGCCATACATACACAGTTCATCCCCATGGACATCTGAGTCTTGTGAGTCTGTGGATTTCCTTTATTTAAAGTGTTACTAAACCCAGAACAGTAAAAGCATTCTGTATAATCAGGAAAGCATGCTTGTTATACTAGGGCCTCTTTCACACTGGGGCAGGAGGTGCACTGGCGTTATAGCGCCGCTATTTTTAACGGTGCTATACTGTCGGAATTGCGACGGTATTCGGCCGCTAGCGGTGTGGTTTTAACCCCCGCTAGCGGACGAAAAAGGGTTAATACCGCCGGCAATGCTCCTTTGCAGGCGCATTGCCGGCGGTATAGCCGCGGTTTCCCATTGCTTTCAATGGGAAGTAGCGGTGGAGGAGCGGTAAACACACCGCTTCTCTCACCGCTCCAAAGATGCTGCTAGCAGGACTTTTGGAGCGGTCCTGCTAGCGCACCACTCTAGTGTGAAAGCCCAAGGGCTTTCACACTGGAGAAACAGCAGTCGCTGTTTAGGGTCGGTTTGCAGGCGCTATTTTTAGCGCAATAGCGCCTGCAAACCGCTCCAGTGTGAAAGGGGTCTTACTGTGGAAGCTAAGGGGTTAATCCTGTGTATTGTGTAAAAAGACTGTTTTGATCCTGTCTTCTCTGATCCTCCCCTCTTTTTTCTGTCCCCAATCCATCTGCTGATAGTGCAGAGCCCTGGGGGCACTCTGCACATGCTCAGTTTGGTGTGTATTGCTAGTTTTTTTTTCTTGGGAGAGTGCATGTGATCAGCACTCTCCAGATAGAGGGTCAGGGATCCTGCAGCCTCATGGGACAATCAGAGAATAAAAACGCCTCCTACATGCTTTGCCAGACACTGATAGAAGTCACAAGACTGCTATATACTGCTAATGAGAAAAGGTATTTAGCAGTTTACTGAAGTTATTGCATTTCCATGTTCTGTGTACTGTGGGAGACCAGATATAGTGAACGCAGGGTTCTGGGTTTAGTAACATATTAAATAAAAAGCCAGCTTGCACCCATCACAATCTACCCAATAAGGATTTTGAGGTGAAGTCACAGATAGTAAAGGTCTTTCTTTCCAGATATATTTGGGCTTTTGTACTGCGTCTTAAACTCCAGCAGCGAGAGATTGTACACTTTGCTCATTGCATCGTTGGGTTGGTCAGTTTTATGGTTATCCAGGTTGGAATTGGGAGGCTGTTAATGTAAAACATTGTATAGGATGACCATTAAACGGACTCGGCAAATGGTGTGTACATTTTCATTTGTGTGAGATCAGTTTACTAAGGGCTGTACGATCTTTCGCCTCTTGCTGAGATTATTAATGCCACATGAGAAATGCTATTACCTTTTGTTTGTCTCGTGTGTATTTTTATGGTGTTGGGTGACATGAACCATGGCCACCCACCTTTTGCAATTAGTTTTCCCAAGCCATGAGATGAGGCCCTTTTTTATTTTATTTTTATTTTTTTACTTCTGTTAACCTTTTTATTTGTTTTGTTGTATGTCCATATTGTACTATGTGGCCAGGTATACTGGGGGCAAAATATACTGCAGCAATGTAATTTTCAGTATGTGTCATTGTGGTTTGCTTTGCTTGGTTGAGTGAAACAGATTGTGGCAGCAGAGTTGATATATTCAGTATCTCACAAAAGTGAGTACACCCCTCACATTTTTGTAAATATGTTTTTATATCTTTTCACGTGACAACACTGAAAAAATGACACTTTGCTACAATGTAAAGTAGTGAGTGTACAGCTTGTATAACAGTGTAAATTTGCTGTCCTCTCGAAATAATGCAACACACAGCCTTTATTGTCTAATCCGCTGGCAACAAAAGTGAGTACACCCCAAGTAAAAATGTCCAAATTGGGCCCATTTAGCCATTTTCTCTCCGTGTCATGTGACTCGTTAGTGTTACAAGGTCTCGGGTGTCAATGGGGAGCAGGTGTGTTAAATTTGGTGTTATCGCTCTCACTCATATACTGGTCATTGGAAGTTCAACATGGCACCTCCATAGTAAAGAACTCTCTAAGGATCTGAAAAAAATAATTGTTGCTCTACATAAAGATGGCCTAGGCTATAAAATATTGCCAAGACCCTGAAACTGAGCTGCAGCACGGTGGCCAAGACCATACAGTGGATTAACAGGACAAGTTTCACTCAGAACAGGCCTCGCCATGGTCGACTAAAGAAGTTGAGTGCACGTGCTCAGCTTCATATCCAGAGGTTGTCTTTGGGAAATACGCATGAGTGCTGCCAGCATTGCTGCAGAGGTTGAAGGGGTGGGAGGGTCAGCCTTTCAGTGCTCAAACCATACACTGCATCAAATTGGTCTGCATGGCTGTCGCCCCAGAAGGAAGCCTCTTCTAAAGATGATGCACAAGAAAGGCCACAAACAGTTTGCTGAAGACAAGCAGACTAAGGACATGGATTACTGGAACCATGTCCTGTGGTCTGATGAGACCACAATAAACTTTTTCCGTTCAGATGGTGTCAAGTGTGTCTTGCCTACTGTCAAGCATGGTGGAGGGAGTGTCATGGGCTGGGGCTGCATGAGTGCTGCCGGCACTGGGGAGCTACAGTTCATTGAGGGAACCATGAATGCCAACATGTACTGTGACATACTGAAGCAGACCATGATCCCCTCCCTTCAGAGACTGGGCCGCAGTCCCAGTCTCCCCAAACACACCTCCAAGATGACCACTGCCTTGCTAAAGAAGCTGAGGGTAAAGGTGATGGACTGGCCAAACATGTCTTCATACCTAAACTCTATTGAGCATCTGTGGGGCATCCTCAGACAGAAGGTGGAGGAGAGAAAGGTCTCTAAAATCCACCAGCTCTGTGATGTCGTCATGGAGAAGTGGAAAAGGACTCCAGTGGCAACCTGTGAAGCTCTGGTGAACTTCATGCCCAAGAGGGTTAAGGCTATGGTGGCCACACAAAATATTGACACTGTAGGCCCAATTTGGACATTTTCACTTAGGGGTTTACTCGCTCTTGTTGCCAGTGGTGTAGACATTAATGGCCGTGTGTTATTTTGAGGGGACAGCAAATTTACACTGTTATACAAGCTGTACACTCACTACTTTGTAGCAAAGTGTAATTTCTTCAGTATTGTCACATTAAAAGATATAATAAAATGATTACAAAAATGTGAGGGGTGTACTCGCTTTTGTGAGATACCGTAAAAGGTAAAATATAGTGTATGTTCAGTTGCATTTTTAGTTCCATTTTAAAAGCTGTCGGCTGTCCCTCTTGTACACTGAGGCTAGCCGCTGGAGAGGATCATGTGACCAGACTAGACTGCTCTCAGAATAGGGAAGTATAGACATCTTCCCTTCTACAGGGTAGAAATAATAGGCTTAGAATGGTGGTGGGAGCATAAATTGGTGTAGTTAGCATTTGAATGGAGTTCTACTTTTAAAGGTTTGTCATGTCCCCCTTTCCCTTCTTTCCTCCAGACTGTACATATTAAAGAGGAACTTCAGCTTAACCCCCTTAATTTTTTTATTTATTTTTGTATATATACCCCTGCTTACCTGGCGTGTTGTACGCACAGTGTGGATACTCACTCAGCCACCGGATCCAGCCTTGTCCCGCTGACAACTTTCTGTGACCAGACACAGCTTGGTTCTGCACTGCTATCTTACTTGTGATGTCATCGAAAGGCTCGCCGGTTCTTTCAGGTTCATCCGGCAGGGCCTCCTAGATTATGTGCCGCTAGGCCCGCCCGCCCCCCTCCTACTAGCTGGATGGAAGACTCCAGGCCTCCTGGGATATGTGACGTGCATATCCCAGGTGGCCCAGTGAGCGCTTTGCATGTCATTTATCTAGGCGAATGACGTGCACGGAGGGGGGGGCCACACTTTTTATTAAGAAAACAAGGTAATGCAGGAAAAAAACACTGCCCTATTTGTGTAGAGTTGGGGAGGAGGGGGGGGACACAAGGTCCCCGCTTTAATTTTTTTGCAGTCTCTTCCGATATGTTTCACCATTTTGCCTTTCACTATTTTTGTTGCCGTCTCTGAATTTGTTCTAATCCAGAGACAGACAGCACAAGTAGTGAAAGGTCTGCTTTGGGCTGATTGCCCCTTTTATTCTGAGCAGGAGGTTTGTAGCACTAACATGACGACACGTCTTGTTGCATTTGGTGTATTACTTGACTGTTTAGAGTAGGGCCGAAACAACTAATCGATTAATCGTCAACTAATCGATTATGAAATTATTCGATTACAATTTTCATAATCGATTGATCGGCCAGTAACATAATAAGGTTAAAAATAAACTAAAATTAACCCTTTATAGTACAAAAAGAGCAAATTGCTACTGTAAATATTACTTTCACTGTCCCACAGTAAGAGCCCATTCACACATGGGCAACTTTGGATCCGACTTCAAGTCGCGCTGCATGAGAAAATCAATGTAAGTGAATGGCGCTGTCTTAATGCACACTACTGCAGTCGCTCCGACTTCAAAAAAGTTTCCTGTACTACTTCAATCCGACTGCTAGGCCACCTGTACCCATTGATTTCAATGGAAGTCGCTCAGAAGTCAGACCCCCTGTCTTAACAGAAGCAACTTTCCAGGAAGAGAACATACATTTATCAGGCAAACCCCTCCCTCCTACAGAGCTGATTCTTGTTTGATTGGCCACTGGAATGTCTCCTGTCCTGGAGGCAACTTGAAGTTGCCTTGTTAAGTAGCTTCATGTCGCGCTGTGATTCATACTCAAGACGTGTCCAAGTTGCCTCCCAAAGTCGTGCTAGAAGTCGTGTTGCCCCTGTGTGAATGGAGTCTAAAAAATTAACCCCTTACAGTAGCGATTATTTGCTCTTTTTGTACTAATTTTAGTTTTTTTAACCCCCATTATGTTACTAAACATCTCAGGCCTAGGTCACACCTCCGTGTTTTTTGGTGCTTTTTGCAGAAACACACTGCAGTTCATTTACATGGTTTCTATGGGACACGTTCACATCCATGATTTTTTCAGATGCTGCGTATTTGGAAAGGGCAAGGACTTTTTTTAAACGCAAAACAGTGCTATTTTAGTTTTTTGGTTTAATATACTTCAATGGAGAAGCTGCAGAAAAGCATGTAATGTGTTTTTGGGGCAATTTGTGTTTTGTAATCTGCCCAACAACAAATTGGCCCAAAAATTTTTAAAAATGCAAAAAATTACCTTTTTCTTTACAGTTATTAACCGATTAGTCGATTAATCGAAACCATAATCGGCCAACTAATCGATTATGAAAATAATCGTTAGTTGCAGCCCTAGTTTAGAGTAGGGATGCACTGAAATTTCGGCCGCCGGAACATATCGGCCGAAAATTGCCTTTTCGGCAAAATTACAAAAGAGAAATCTTGCCAAAAATGGGGCGGGCCCCGCCCATCACGGGGGTGTGTTCTGGAGCGCCCGTCCTTTCTACTCCTTGCCTCCCTCTTCACCCATGCTGCAGGGGTCTCATTGTGCCCCCCCCTCCCCGAGCGGGGGCTGCATATGGAACCGGGCTTCCGTGCAGGAGCTCGGTCACACTGTGTTTACTCTGATCTGAAAGTGAAAGCAATGAAGAGGTGTCTAGCAGCATGTGCTGTGCTCTCGGCCTCCCCCTACAGTGCAGTACCCGGCATAGAGATTGAAGGTACAGTGCTGCAGCTGCCGATTTAAAAAAAAAAAAGGCTGTCTATATATGTTTGTATGCATGTGTGTGTCTGCATGTTTGGGTGTGTGCATGTTTTATGTGTGTGTGTGCATGTTTGTGTTTTATATGTGTGTTTTATATATATATATATATATATATATATATGTGTGTGTGTGTGTGTGTGTGTGTGTGTGTGTGTGTGTGTTTTATATGCACTGGTGAGGCACAGGTAGGCTGCTGGGCACTGGTGAGGCACAGGCAGGCTGCAAATGATGGGCACTGGTAGGCTGCATAAGATGGGCACTGGTGAGGCTGCATTGATCTCCTGTACCTTGTCTATAGTCTCTAACCATCTCCTGTACCTTGTCTATAGTCTCTAACCATCACCTGTACCTTGTCTATAGTCTCTAACCATCTCCTGTACCTTGTCTATAGTCTCTAACCATCTCCTGTACCTTGTCTATAGTCTCTAACCATCTCCTGTACCATGTCCCCAGTCTCTAACCATCTCCTGTACCATGTCCCCAGTCTCTAACCATCTCCTGTACCATGTCCCCAGTCTCTGACCATCTCCTGTAGCATGTCCCCAGTCTCTGACCATCTCCTGTAGCATGTCCCCAGTCTCTGACCATCTCCTGTAGCATGTCCCCAGTCTCTGACCATCTCCTGTAGCATGTCCCCAGTCTTTGACCATCTCCTGTAGCATGTCCCCAGTCTTTGACCATCTCCTGTAGCATGTCCCCAGTCTCTGACCATCTCCTGTAGCATGTCCCCAGTCTCTGACCATCTCCTGTAGCATGTCCCCAGTCTCTGACCATCTCCTGTAGCATGTCCCCAGTCTCTGACCATCTCCTGTAGCATGTCCCCAGTCTCTGACCATCTCCTGTAGCATGTCCCCAGTCTCTGACCATCTCCTGTAGCATGTCCCCAGTCTCTGACCATCTCCTGTAGCATGTCCCCAGTCTCTGACCATCTCCTGTAGCATGTCCCCAGTCTCTGACCATCTCCTGTAGCATGTCCCCAGTCTCTGACCATCTCCTGTAGCATGTCCCCAGTCTCTGACCATCTCCTGTATAAAAATATTTTTTTTAAACGGTCACTTTCGGTATCGGTGCTGTTTTGTTATCGTTTTTGGGATCCTGAAATTTTTGTTTTTCAATATCTGTTTTGGCACCAAAAAACCCATTCGGTGCATCCCTAGTTTAGAGTTATCAGCTGGTCACCACTACTTTGTTCCAGCATCGTGGTCCTGGATTCATTTCTGAACACTAACATTACCTGTGTGGAGCGTGTATGGTCTCTATGCCATGTTTGTATGTTAAATGTGCCAGAAAGAAACAGAGAAAGTGCAGTCCAAGGCAGAAACGTCACTTCCAGTTTCTATGGCATTTATCTGGGAGAATTCCACCCACAGCTTTTAAAGAACAAGCCAGGAGGTTTAGCCGTCACATGACCACAGATATAAACCATAAAAAAAATATTTCTCTTATCATCCATGGACTGACACGGTGTCTCTTTACACTTTACACGTGGGTTATGTCCCTGCTTGCAGGAGAAGACCTAGGCAGAATGTGAGATGTTATACATACATTCTAAAAGCCAGAGCTGAACAGCCCCACCCAGGGGGCGGTCCCTCCGGGCATAACCCTCCCACTACAGTCAGCAGACTTCAGTTTTTTTCTGCCTAGCAGAAGGAGAAGACGTGGCTCTCTCAGGAGCCAGTCTCCTGACCTATTTTATTCCTTTTTGGGATTCTTTTTTATTTTATTTTTGAGAATCTTCTATCAACTGTCGGCTGGGCAACAGGTTGGGTACAAGATATCCTCGTAGTCTTCCCTGTCCGACCATCGAGCGTGCTGATCCTCGCCTTCTGTGCGTGAGTCTCAGTTCACGACAGGCCCCATGACTCCAGGGGTGGCCGGGTTTGCTTTCATGCTCCCACGGTCCTCTCAAGACTGAACAGCTCCTGACTGACTGTATCTTTCGCGGTGGACCGGGCCGACAGCTACTCAGTACTGCACTGTGATAGTCCTGTCAGAAACACCAGTGTGTCCCTCAGGGGACGGGTAAGTAGTCTCTCCTGCCTGCAGGTGAGTACAAAGGGCTGTGTGTTTCTCTGTGGGGGATTTTCCCTGTCTCCCCCTGTATTTTATTGTCGCTCTCTGTCACCATTACTGGCGCTGACTGTGTGGGGTGCTTGGGAGTCACACTGTTCTTGGGGGGCTCATGCTGGTCTGCAATGTATGCCTTGGGGCTTTTTTTTTTTTTTTTTTTTTGGGGCCTGAGCGCCGAGTGGCGCTGTGCGTGTGTGCTGTTTCATTTTAACTGCGTCATGGCGGCCATCTTGCCGCGGATCGCCTCAGTGAAGTGCGGCGGCCATTTTCTTGTAGCCCGCGCGCTTTTCAGCACTAGTTTGGCCTCTAGCGCTGCTATAGCAGCGCGAATCTCCTCAGTCTCCTCACAGCTTACCAGCGCTGACACAGCGCAGTACAGACAGCCGAACTGAGCGGTCCCTGGTCCAGTTAGGTCCCTGGTCCTCCTCAGTCAGCACAGCCTGTGGGTGGACTTTTTATCTGAGAGAGTCTCAGAGAGGGACAATATGGAGACAATATGGAGTCTGTGTCACCAGCTTCCCCTAAACATGTCAGTGGCAGCAGTGCTTCAGCACTGCGGTCCCTATGGACCTGTTGTGGGCAGCCCTGGAATCAATTTCTGACCAGGATGGGGGCTGTGTGCAAGCGCAAGGTGCAAAAAGGCGCCCTCTCCCCACTTTATCTACTCGAGGGCAGTGCGCTGATTCAGATATGGGCCTAGCCACTATCGCTCAGGACCCTAGTTCTGAATGTATGGATGGTTTTGAACAGGACATTCCTTATGAGGGAAACTCCAGTTCTGAGTCAGTAAATGACAGGGCGCTTGTTAGTGTGCTCATGACTGCGGTGAGGGACACTCTCAAGCTCAAATGCTGCGGATGCAGAACCTCAGGCGGATACTGTCTCCTTTGGTTCTTTTAAGGCCAGGCCTTCTAAAGGGGTTTTTTCCATTGTACTTTCTTTGACCAGCTCATTGATAAGGTCTGGGAAAAGCCGCAGAAGAATTTTTTTATGGTCCCGCGGCGTTTGTCTATCAGGTACCCCTTGAAGATGCCCTACTTATAAAGTGGGCTTCTCCCCCAGTGGTCGACCCTCCAGTCGCCCGGTTGAACAAGGCCATCACTCTCCCGATGGAGGGGACTCCTGCATTTGAGGACCCCACTGACAGGAGGTCAGAAGTGGCGAGCAGAACCATGTTTGCCTTGTTGGGATCCGCCCTACGACCTGTGGTAGCGGCGACCCTTGTGTCTAAAACACTTACAGGTTGGGCAAAAATGTTGCACCTAGCTGTACAGGAGCATATTCTTCCTCCAGACACAGTTGCTCTGGCCCACCAACTGGTTCAGGGCCTGGTTTCTGTGTGCGACGCCACGCTGAACGCGGCCCCTTTAATATCCAGGGCCTCTGTCTCCGCGGTGGTATTGCGTCGTCTTATCTGGTTAAAATGCTGGTCTGCTGACCTAGCCTTAGGTAGCTCCTGACGGATCTACTATTTTAAAGGCGGTAGACCTTTCGGTGCTGCTCTGGATGACATCGTCATGGATGTCACGGGAGGTAAACGCACTCTTCTTCCTTAGACTAGCAAGGGTGAGGAGGCCCGCCGCAAACAGGGGCCTTCCTTTCCAGCAAAACAGGGGTTTTTTCGTCAGTCAGAGTCCACAGGTAGGCCCTCTCAGACTGACGGCAGTGCGGCTGGTGGGCACAAGTGCCCCTGGGTGCGTAAGCCAAACAAGCGGCTCCCAAGCCCGCCTCCGCGTGAAGTCTTGCCTCCGCCCGACTCTGGGGTGGGGGGACGACTTCGCAGGTTCACGGATCGGTGGACCTCCCGAATCTCCGACTGGTGGGTGTGCGAGGTGGTCACCTCAGGTTATAGGATAGTATTCCGATCCTGGCCCCCACACAGATTCTTTCCCTTGAATCTTCCTCTCCTTCCTACCTGTCGGGCAGCCCTCTTGGGGGCTGTACAGGATTTGATCAGGTCCGGAGTGATTGTGCCGGTTCCGTCACAGGAGAGTTTTCAGGGATTCTGCTCGAATCTGTTTGTCGTCCCAAAAATAGGACGTGGTTCGACCTATCCTGGACCTCAAGGCCCTGAATGCCTTCGAGAAGGTGCAGAAAATCCGCATGGGATCCATTCGCACGGTGATCGCTACACTCCACCAAAGGGATTTTCTTCTGGCGTCCTTGGACTTCAAGGACGCCTACTTGCATGTTCACCAGAAGTTTCTGCGCCTTGCGATCAGCGAAGTCCACTCTTGATTGTGGCTCTTCCTTTCAGCCTTGCCTCGGCACCAAGGGTGTTCACCAAGGTGCTTGCTCCGGTTCTAGCCTTCTGTTACAGCGAGGTATTGCTGTCGTGGGCTATCTGGACGGTCTTCTGCTATGAGCAGAAAGTGGCTCAGACTTAGAGGAAGGGTGACTATCGTCAATTAGACCCTCAGGGACTTCGGGTGGTTCCTGAACATTCAGGAGTCAGTCCTGGTCCCGACTCAGTGTCTGGAGTCTCTAGTTCTGGTTCTGGACTCCTTGGAGGCAAAGGTATTCTACCTCTGGAGAAGTTGCTGACACTTCAGTCTGCGGTGCGGGTGCTGACATCCCGAACATGGTTGTCAATCCGTTGTTTGCATGAGAGTCCTGGGACTCCTGGTGGCCTCCTTCGCGGCCATTCCGTATGCCCAATCACACACCAGGGCATTGCAGAAGGAGATCTTGTCCACCTGGGACAAATCCCCGTTGTCCTTGGATCTTCGGATCCAGGTGATTCACCTGGTCAGGGCGTCCCTGACAGGGTGGTTGGGACCCTCGGCTCTTCGGTCCGGAAAGTCGTTCCCCTCCCATCCAATGGACGGTACTCACGACGGACGCCAGCCTGACGGGCTGGGGTGGAGTCTGGGGAGTCCTGTCGGCTCAAGGCCTTGGACTCCGGACGAGCCCGTTTACCAATCACTGTTCTGGAAATGCGGGCCATCAGACTGTGTCTCTCCTCAGGTCGGAGAGAGTACGGGGTCGCTCTATCAGGAGCCAGTCGGACAACGCCACGGCGGTGGCGTATGTAAACCATCACGGGGGGACTCGGAGCTCAGCTGCGGCTTCTGAGGTAATCCGTATCCTGAAGTGGGCCGGAAGAAACGTGCCGGCTCTGTAGGGGCGGACTATCTGAGTCGCCAATCGCCAGACGCCGGACCAGGAAGAGTGGTCCTTGCATATTTCAACTCCTTTGCCGACGGGGGGACACGTCGGATGTGGACCTGATGGCCTCTCGACTCAGTCGCAAGGGTCGAGGTTGTGGCCAGATCCAGGGATCCTTGGGCGATGACTCGGATGCGTTGGTGGCCCCATAGGGTCCTTATCGCCTGATATAAACTCCGGTGATCCTAATTGTTCCGGATTGGCCGCAGCGTCACTGGTACGCTGATCTGGTACGTCTCGTTGCGGACGTTCCCTGGCGGTTGCCGATGAGGGAGGACCTTCAGTCTCAAGGTCCTATGTTTCATCCGGCTTACAGTCTCTGGCTTTAACGGCAGAGCTGTTAAAAGCCAGGTGTTGAGGGACCGAGGTCTCTCGGACTCTGTCATTTTGACCATGTTAAGGACACGGAAGTCTTCCTCCAGGCAGATCTATCACCGTGCCTGGAAAGCTTATATCGCCATATGCAAAGCGCTGGACTGGCGTCCTCGGACGTATTCCGTCCCCAGAATCCTGCGTCCTCTACAGTGTGGAGTGACCCAAAAGCTTGCTTTGAGTACCATCAAGGATCAGATTTCGGCCTTGGCCGTCTTCTTTCAGCGACCTCTAGCGGGTCATTTCTTGGTTAGCACCTTGTGTTGGGGGTTCGCCATGTGCTCCCTCCTGTCAAGCCTTCTCTCCCACCGTGGGATCTGAATTTGGTGCTCTAGGTCCTCCAGGAACCTCCTTTTTGGGAATATCCGGGATATTCCTCTCTTGTCTTGTCTCAGAAGGTGGCCTTTTAGTGGCAATCACTTCTGTTTGACGAGTGTCTGAGTTGGCGGCTTTGTCCTGCAAGTCGCCATATTTAGTCATCCATAAGGTTAAGGCGGTGTTGCATCCGCGACCTTCCCTTTTGCCAAAGGTGGCGTCTACCTTTCACCTACATGAGGACATTGTCCTCCCGTCCTTGTGTCCTCACCCATCGCATCCCAGAGAGTTTGCGCTGCACATATTGGATGTGGTACGAGCCTTACGGGTGTACCTGTCTGCTACTGCTTCTATTCGGAAGTCCGACTCACTGTTTGTGACTGCCCCTGGTCCATAACAGGGCCAAGCGGTTTCGTCTGCCATCATTTTTAGGGGAATCAGACAAACCGTCATTCAAGCCTATGCTCTCAAAGGGCGGGCGCCTCCCCTTCCGGTTACGGCGCATTCCACCAGGGCAATTGGTGCTTCCTGGGTTTTCCGATATCAAGCGTCGGTTGCACAAGTGTGCAAGGCGGCGACCTGGTCGTCTGTTCATACCTTTTAAGTTTTTTATAAGGTTGATGTGGCTGCATCTTCGGATGCTTCCTTCGGCCCCAGGGTGCTGCAGGCCGCTGTTTAAAGTTGCGACTCCTCCGTTGAGGAGCTCTGCCTTATTGGAGTGAAAGTTTTTGGTTTTTCCATTTATACTGCTCCCATCCCTCTTGACACTGCTTTGGGACATCCCACGTGTAAAGTGTAAAGAGACACCGTGTCAGTCCATGGATGATAAGAGAAAATAGGATTTTTTTGTACTCACCGTAAAATCCTTTTCTCTGACATCCATGGACTGACACGGCACCCACCCTTCCTTTTTAAGTTTGTACTGCTTTGTTACGAACTGAAGTCTGCTGACTGTAGTGGGAGGGTTATGCCCGGAGGGACCGCCCCCTGGGTGGGGCTGTTCAGCTCTGGCTTTTAGAATGTATGTATAACATCTCACATTCTGCCTAGGTCTTCTCCTGCAAGCAGGGACATAACCCACGTGTAAAGTGTAAAGAGACACCGTGTCAGTCCATGGATGTCAGAGAAAAGGATTTTACGGTGAGTACAAAAAATCCTATTTTTCAGGCAACTTTTAAGTATTTCAACAGCAAAATATGAAAAATCTGTTATACAATTGCCATTGGGCTGTTTTTCTATACTTTGCCTTTTCTTCTACTTAAAAAAAGGAAGTTTAGATATGGTAGATTTTGTCTATGGCATTTTTTAATGAATGTGCCTTACCTGTGAGATTCCAAAGGAAGCTGGAAATCGCTGTAGTAGGCATTACTACTACAGTAATTGCTGCAAGCTTCTGCTGAGCGGCTGCCCTGCTGCATAGAGAACCCAGGAGGTTGCTTTCTCAGCACCGGCACCATTATAGGGAACACTTTGCATTTTCGAAAAACAAATGCAAAGCATTCACTAATTGGCTGAGGTACGGGGCGGTGACTTTTCCCAATTTCCACCTCTTCCAATCGTAGGATGCTTTGCATTCTTTGAGAAAATGCTAAATATTGTCTGAATGACGTCTGTGAAAATCCTAGCATATTCTTGTGTTCAGTAAGGACAGGACACAGAAGGTAGGGGTAGGCACTGTGGTAGGCACTGTGCTTTACAGCTTCCATGAGGATCCCACAGGTATGTACTTACTTTGGATGAAGCTGGACCAATGTAATCAAGTAAAAATTGCCATACCTAAACTTTAGCTTTAGCCTTCTTCCCTAAAGTCCATGTGTCTGCAACTTTGGGTACATTGGATTTCCCCTTATAGGGTGAAGATTGTGCAGCTGCTCTATGAACTCTATGAAGTGATGCAGAATATGTTCACACTATAAAAAAGAATAAAAAAAAAATCATGGAGCTTCCTTGCAGATCAGCACGCATATGGTAGTATTCTGGGGATTTACTATGTTTTTCCTGTCCAGCTTGTCGAAATTGCTTCCACAAACAACACGTAGAAGGTAACTGGAGCCTCCCAGTTGTTCATTGTTTTCCTAAAGGTCATATTTGAGAAGAGCTATTTCACCACTGGAAGTCATCCCACATCACATCTGGTCTTCTGGAGAGGATTACTAGTGCTGTGTGACTAATAAAGCTCTTTAATGCTGGAACTAATGCTGATTTCCACTGTGACTTTCTGTGCTCCTTGGTGAAGGTACAGCTCAATAATTGCTAAGGAGGCCAAACTTTCCCAAGGTTCCGACAGCCCCGGAATCCCATGTGCATAGTACAAGGAAAACCTAGCTTTGCCCATTTTAAATTAACAATGATGGTACCAATGGCAACCAATTGTTAACTTATGTATTCTTATGGTGGCCGTACACGCGTTTATTATCTGAATGATCAAATGGAGTTGATCTGCCAGGGTGGAAAAATTATTGATCTTGAATACTTTGTTTATGATTTTGATCGTTTCAATTGATTTTATGAAATTGCATGGGGAAAACAAAGATGCAATTCATAGCTTGCAATCGTATATTCTAGCATGTTTGATGTTCATGGTTCATCGGGAACCGGATGAAATTCATGCAGTGTGTGTACAGCTTTACCTTTAAACTAAAAAACTTTAAACCGTAATCTGGGATATCAGGCTACCTATTAGTGCAGATATTTTGGCTTTCTGATGCCTTCATGATGGGGTCATAATATCCAGTTTTGTTTTCTATTCCAAAACGTTTTTTATAGTTAACAAAAGGGTACACTGCTGCTATTTTACTTTGTGTATTTGCACAGTAATTTTCATTCGTCTTTTTGATTTCTGAAGTTATGTTGGCCTCTAAATTCTTAGAAAGTTAATGCAGTCTTATTGTAATCTCATTTTACAGTAATTGAATGTGGCTGATAAACGGTGGTCCTGCATTAGTCTTGAGGGCATTGAACGGGTCAGCACATAATTAATAGTGTAGCCAAGACCGGCTAATTGAAGGTCATGCTGTAGATCAGGGTACGGACCACCCTGGTACACGTGCCCTCTTGTTTAAATGCATCGTTCTTGATTCATTACTCTTGTGTTTACTTAAAAATGATTGTGCTAATGTAACTGCTTGATGAGTTACACCAGGGAAAATGTCATTTAAATGTTCCAATTGAAGCCCGTGGTGATCAAGTGTTGACTTTCCCGCTGTCATCAGTTACAGGGCTTGGTGGATTTACTGTTGTTTTCTTTCTTTTTTTCTTTAAGATATTTTAGTGGCTTATTAGGTAACTTGCAGTTTGGGAAATGTCTTGTTGGGGGAGCCAATAATGGTTGGCCTTCTACCTTGCTAACATATTGTGCATTTAAAGTGTATGTGTTTTAATTTCAGAAACCCCCAACCTAAATTTAAATTATGTGGCTTGTGGTGCCTGGGATCACCTTTTAGGTATCCTCAGGAAGCCCCAAATTTCGGAGTGCTCCATTATGTACATTCCGACTTTAAAGCCCAAATGTGGGCAGAAAACTCCCTCCTACCTTTTTAGCTGAATGCTGGAATGCAAAAAAAACTTCCTAAATACCCTTCTACCCAAACCTTCTGCCATGTGACTTCCGGGTCCCGATCTTCTCTTCTGTTTTGTTCTGGCAGGGTCCTCTTTTGGGTGTCCAGTGCCTGAATGATGTGGACACTTTCTGTTGGCTGCCCATCGGTGGGGTTCTTTCAAAATTCGAAAGAAGTGACATTAAGAGATGAGGGATTATTAGTATTTTATATAGCATTGTCAATTTATGCAGCGCTTTACATAACTGGAGTATCCAGAGGAAACCCACACAGGCAGAACATGCAGACTCAAGGCAAATAGTGCCATGAGAGAGTGGTTGCAATACCACTCCAGGTGATACAATGGCTGTACTGATATCTGGTGCTGGTCCAGTCCGTGAACTGAAAGACTTTCTAAGTATGTGCAAAAGAGGTGACTGCACTCCAATCTTCAGAAATTTAAATGCTTT
Organism: Rana muscosa; assembly: GCA_029206835.1. Lineage (NCBI taxonomy): Eukaryota > Metazoa > Chordata > Amphibia > Anura > Ranidae > Rana > Rana muscosa. The sequence continues at coordinate 1,111,833,185 of CM055116.1, read as the reverse complement.
AATTGTAAAAATCCACGCATATTATCACTAGGCCACAATACAACCGGACTATAGCAGCAAGGTTAACATGTTTCACAAACTAAATCGCAGTCATCTCTTTTGCACATACTTTGACAGATGGTGCCATGGTTGGGATTTGAACCAACGACCCCAGTGCTGCTAGGCGTAAGTGTTAACCACTTAGCCACTGTGCTGCCCATCCCTGCATGTCTTGATCAGCAGTCCCCACAGCAGGAAACGGCATTAGCGATGGTCCCAGACAATGGACTTGGGTGAAAATATCTTGCATCGCCATTTAAGCCACACAAAAAAAAAATCCCATATGTGATAGGTTAGAGGAGGGTGGGAGGTAATGAGAAATTTTTCAGTTTTAACCAGAGCTGTACTTTAAGGAACATGAGAAAATATGTAGGCTGCCTTTTGTCTCTAGAAATTGCCTGGCTGTTCTGTAGGTCCACAGGTTTTCATTTTCTAAGGCACTCACCTGGAACAGATCACGGACTTCACTAATTACATGCTTGTTTCAGGTCATTGACTAAAACTATTGAGGTCAGAGACCGGCAGACAACTTTTTTTTTTTTGGAGGTCAACAATGGCAGACTTTGTCTCAATGCTCAGGAGAAAGGGCATGGATTGGCTTGAGAGAAGAAACTGAGGTCAGTATCTGAAGAATGGAGCAGCCTCGGTTTGACCGTTTCCAGGCTGTTATAGCCATCAATTGAATCGTGTTAGTTTGAGTTTATTTGACAACCTTTATTGACCGACTTTAGTTAAGGTGCAAGATCTTCAAAGGTTCCAAAAGCTTGTATTTTACAGTGAACAAATATCTGTTGATTTTTCAGAACGAATGATTAACGGCATTTTTAACCTACGATGTGACTACAGAACACCTTTCCTTGTCTTGTGTAAAAGCAGTGGTGGTGTCCTGTAGTTCCAGCCTGTAAAAAAAGAAAAGAAAACTCTGCTATAAATACTGTAGCTTCTGACTTATTATTTATTATTATTATTATACAGGATTTATATAGCGCCAACAGTTTGCGCAGCGCTTTACATCAGGGAAGACAGTACAGTCACAATACAATTCAATACAGGAGGGATCAGAGGACCCTACTCGTAAGAGCTTACAGTCTAGAAGGGAGGGTCAAGTGGAACAAAGGGTAGTAGCTGTGGGGGATGATCAGATGGACAAAATGAAAATACAGTTAGGTGTGGGTAGGATAGGCTTCTCTGAAGAGGGTTTTCGGGGATCCTCTAAAAGCTAATAGAGAAGGAGAAAGACGGACAGATTGGGGTAAGGAGTTCTATAGGCTTGGAGAGGCTCTGGAAAAGTCCTGGAGATGAGCATAGGAGCAGGTGATGAGCGATCTAGAGAGCAGAAGGTCTTGAGAAGATCGAAGAGAACGATTAGGTTGGTATTTAGAGACTAGGTCAGTGATGTAGCTGGGGGCAGAGTTGTGGATGGCTTTGTAGGTGGTAGTTAGTATTTTGAATTTAATTAGTTGGGTGAGCGGGAGCCAGTGGAGGGATTGACAGAGAGGAGTAGCAGAGACAGAGCAGTTGGTAAGGCGGATGAGTCTGGCAGCAGCATTCATGATGGACTGAAGGGGCGATAGAGTATGCAGAGGTAAGCCAATGAGGAGGGAGTTGCAGTAATCGAGGCGAGAGATGACCAAGGAGTGAATTAAGAGTTTCGTTGTGTCATTGGTTAGAAATGGGTGTATTTTGGAGATGTTGCAGAGGTTGAGGCGGCAAGATTTGGACAGTGATTGGATGTGAGGCTTAAAGGAGAGTTCAGAGTCCAGGACTACTCCTAGGACCTTGGCATGTGGGGATGGGCTGATAGTTGTGCCATCAATTTTGACAGAGCGATCAGGGGAAGAGGCACGTGGGGGAGGAAAAATTGTAAGTTCAGTTTTGGATAGATTAAGTTTGAGGAAGTGGTGTGACATACAAACTGATATATCTGATAGTAAATTAGTGATACATGAGGAGAATGAAGGAGTGAGTTGAGGGGCAGAGAAATGGATTTGAGTGTCGTCAGCGTAGAGGTGGTATTGGAGGGAGGCTATCAGCTGACCCAGGGAGGAGGTGTAGATTGAAAATAGGAGAGGTCCAAGAACAGAACCTTGGGGGACCCCAACAGAGAATGGAAGAGAAGAGGAGGAAGTAGAGTTGCAAGTAACGCTAAAGGTGCAGTTGGATAAGTAGTTAGAGAACCAGCGAAGAGTACAGTCACGGAGAAGGGGGTGGTCAACCGTATTGAAGGCAGCAGAGAGGTCCAAGAGTAGGAGTACAGAATAGTGTCCCTTAGTTTTGGCCATTAGTATATCGTTTATTAGTTTTAAGAGAGCAGTTTCTGTGGAATGTTGAGGACGAAATCCAGACTGAAGGGGATCAAGAAGGTTATTATCAGCAAGGTGGACACTCAGTCGGTTGTAGACTACTTTTCTTTTAAATTAAGGACACTTGCCTGTCCAGGTATCCCACGATGTTGGCACCCCTAACCGATTCCTCAATCGGCTATTGGCGCAGGAGCGGGCATCTTCACGAAGGGAAACAGGAAGTGAAGCCTTGTCGCTTCACACCCTGTTTCCTACTGCACATGCATGAGTCGCGCTGTGCTTTCTGAATGGTCCTGCTGTCTTCTGGGGCCTATGGGTCTCCCAGAAAGCGGCAAGGGGGAAGGAGGGCCCAGAAAATTCATAGATCGATGTCCTGCGATCTTAGCGGGAAGTGGGAGCGGGTACCAGGTTTCGACAGGTATCCGCTCCCTCAAAAGTGCCAAATGTGGTGGGGGGGTGCGTGCGAACAAGTGGAGCTCCGCATTAACTCTTGCAATATGGGGGGGACCCAACTGTGAGGCCCATGATTTCAGAATTGCGGAAAAGCGCGGGATGCATTTGCAATGCCATTATTTCTCAACTAAGAAAAGAAAAGGAGGGTGCACCGACCTAGTGCATTACCAGATAAAAAGCTTTATTAAAATGTATAAAAACAACAATGGTCCTACTCATAAAAAGAGCTTTCAAATAGGCTTTTCTGGCAATCAGACTGAATCCCTTAGCGACTGTAACCAGGATAAGATGACCAGAGGGTCGGACGGTACCCCAAATTAGCTGGATGGCTGACGCGTTTCCGGAGCGCACCCCTTTCCACAGAGCCTAGACGGTCCGTGATATATCATTCCTGTAGATATCCCCACATACATATATACATACACACACGTGCACCAAGGAGGCTCCAATTCCATGTGACCGCCCACAGGGGCCCCACCCCTCTCTCCTTCTACCACAACCCCCAGGGGTGTGTCCCCCATATCTAACCCATAGGGGTGGATTATAAAATTACATCCACCGAAAAAAGGTTTCCTGGACATCATAATTAGTTGATTAATTAGTAAACAGTACCATTGAGTTATATTTATATATATATATATATATATATATATATATATATATATATATTTATTATGTATGTGTGTGTGTGTGTTATATAATGTGTAATACTAATGTAATAATAATACTGATGATATTAGTAACAGCAGCACTCCTATTGGTACCAATGAACACCATCGTCCTTAACCCACATAGTGAGCAACCGTATAAAGCCAAATGAAAACCGGGACTTCATACATAAAAGATGCGGGGGGGGGTATATCCAATGCCATCAAGGCAAGACAGCACACTTACCACATAATAGGGGCCTGGTATGCTTGATATCCCATTTAGAAGCCTATATTTTGTGCGGGCGTGCACATAGCGTCCATAGGGACGCACTCTGACCCCCAGACCGGAAGTGCAGGTGCATCTTGCGTTCCAGCCCGCACTTCCAGTTCTTCGTACACATAGCGTCCATAGAGACACACTCTGACCTTTAGACCGGAAGTGCGGGTGCATCTTGCGTTCCAGCCCGCACTTCTGGTTCTTCGTACACATCGCGTCCATAGAGACGCACTCTGACCTTTAGACCAGAAGTGCGGGTGCATCTTGCGTTCCAGCCCGCACTTCTGGTTATTTCTCAATGGCACCCTAAACACGGTGCGATTGTTGACAATTCGCGGTATGCGTGTCACCCAAAGAAGTTCCCGGGACCTTAAGGAATGGAGCCTAAGGGTTATTTTCTTCCAGAGTTCAGCTTTAAATATAAATAGTAAGTAGTGTCATTCTTTTTTCAAAATAAATATTGATAAATTCCTATGGGCCAGAGTTTGTGTTTTCTCTCTCCAGTTGCTGATCCCAGCAGCTGACATTCACACCCAGCACTCTGACATACATTCCTCTTCACGCGGAAGCCCGAGCTCATACATCGTTTTTCTATTCACTATGAAATGTGACAGATGTGTTTTCAATCCGTACACCCAACTTCCCATGCCTGTGCTCACATGCATAAGCTGTGATTTCCAGAATAAGTAAGACCATTGTAATCCACTGTATATTAACCTGGACGGGGGCCAGGTATTCACCAGTGTGACCGCTCAATGTTTTGTCTGTCTTCTCCCCCCAGCAGAGTGTATGGTAGAGTGGAGGTCTTGGATAGTGATAGTAGTACAGACTAATGTAGAGATGCCTGTCAGGGGAAAGCACTGAAATGAAGAAATTAAACCACTTTGCGCAGTTGCAATAAATACAGTCAACACTTTGTTCTACTTTTAACGTGAGGGAGCAGCTATTAGACAGTTGAGAACCTAACGCCGTAGAAAAGTTTCTGTGGCCACCCCTTATATCTTATGGATAGATTAAACTGATTACTCCTTTTGCACTATGGGAGAATTTTATTTATTTTTTCTGATTGAGACCTGGCCAATTTTACATGCAGGAGCTGCCACAGGAACTAAGATTCAAGTCATTGTGTGTGTTGTATGGCAGTTACAGGCATGCATTGCATACTCTATATTTTCTTAAAGCTTTAGATCAGGGATATGCAATTAGCGGACCTCCAGCTGTTGCCAAACTACAAGTCCCATGAGGTATAGCGAGACTCTGACAGCAGCAAGCATGACACACAGAGGCAGAGGCATGATGGGACTTGTAGTTTTGCAACAGCTGGAGGTCCGCTAATTGCATATTCCTGCTTTAGATAGTTTTCACATGCACTAGGTAGAGGCCTTGTTAAGCAAAGAATCACCGGTCTAAACCTTTTTTGACATTTGGAAATCCTTTGTCCAGACCCTACCAGTTGGTACGCAACAGTCTATAATGAAGTGTTTCCAATGTACTCAGTGGTATCAAACTAGATTGCCTTTTAATCATTCAATTGATTCTGTATCCTCCACCTAATTGTAAATATCTGTTAAACCTGGTAGTTAAGGTCTCCCCCCTTTCCATCACCACCTATCAATTTTTAACTGACCGCTGTCCATCTTGGTGCTCACGAACATTTTTTTAGGAACTGTATATTTTGATTTTCAATTCTTTCTTCGGCCAAATCTTGCGTCTGCTGACATTACCGTATTTTTCCGTGTATAAGACGCCCCCATGTATAAGACGCCCCCCACTTTTCCAACCCAAAATCAAGAAATCAATGTTTTAAACATAGGTAAAACGGAACACATTTTTATTTAGTAATGTTTACATACCAGTATATTATGCAGAATATCACTTTATTCAGCCTCTGTTGCATCAATGTTCTCTTCTTCATCACTAGTTCCAGACAGAATTTCTTCAACTTCTTTTGCATCACTGCTGTCTTCTGAATCACTGTTTATATATGTGAGATCATCCTCAGTTCCGTCCATGGCATTGCCGATTCCACATTTCTTGAAGGACTTCACAATCACCTCTTGTTTGACGCCATGCCATGAGTTTAGGACCCAATTGCAGACCTCAGTAATGGTTGGTTTTTTCACTCTTCCTGCCGGTGTCAAGTTATCACCTGCTTTTTGCATCCATCTACTCCATTCTTCTCTCATCAGGACCTTAAATGGCTTATTTATTGAAACATCTAGTGGCTGTAGCTGCCCTGTAAGGCCACCAGGAATAACTGCTAGGTATGTTCGCAAATCCGATGCAACCCTTTTAGTCTTTTCTGTTAAATGTGCTCGGAATTGATCATAGACAAGCAGAGCTGGCTTCTTTAAGAGCCCTCCAGGTCTTCTGGACCAAACCTTTGCAAACCAAATGGCCATAATGTCTTCATTCATCCATCCCTTCTCTTGAACTTGCACAATAATGCCAGGTGGTATGGTCTCTTTAGGATAGGTTTTCCTCTTAAAAATAAGCATAGGAGGCAGTTTAGTACCATCTGCACAGCATGCAAGCACAGCAGTATAGTGTGTCTTTTCATGGCCACTTGTTTTGATTGCCACTGTTTTTATTCCTTTCACATCAACAGTTCTGTTGGAAGGCACATCAAAATTGAGAGGGACCTCATCCATGTTTGCAATCTGACTTGGTTCAAAATCATATTTTTTCCTAAGTTGTATGACATAGGAGTGAAACTGTTGGATTTTATCCTCATAAACTGGTGGCATTTTCTGAGCTAACTTTGTTCGTGTTCTCATGGCCAACCCTTCTCTCCTCATGAAATTGAAGCACCATTTTGCCTTTCCTGTAAAATCAACAATGTTCATTTCGCTTGCAAACATTCTTGCCTGACATTGAATAAGCTTGGTTGACACACCTAAGCCACTCTGGCGCTGCTCCAAAATCCAAGTCTTAAGCCTCTGCTCCAAATTTGGCCATTTTGCTGGTTTTCCTCTTAGGGCCTTCTTCTTTTTTGGCATCTTAAGGAGTTGTTCTTCCTGTTTTCTCCACTGTCTGATCATACTCTCAGTGGGGGGAGGTCCAAACTGTCTCTCTGCAGCTCTATTTCCATGCTCTTTTGCATAGCTGACAACATTCAGTTTGAATTTTGCAGAATAAGACAATCGCTTACCGGTACTTTTATTATTCTGTGAAATCTTGGGCTCAATATGCTCCGGTCCCTGATCTGCGCACTCTCCACGTCCAATAGGATCGCATCTGCACACTATCCACACTCTCCACCTCCTCCTCCAACTCCAGCTGACGTCACTAACACAAAGCTCGTGATTGGAGGAAGCCGTTCGGCCTATGACCCGCTACGCACCCGCGCGTCTCTCTCCAAGGCTGACTGACCGTGTATAAGACGCTGCTTGATTTTCCGTCGAATTATTTTAGCAAAAAGTAGCGTCTTATACACGGAAAAATACGGTAAATGCATTCTCACCTAAACGATAAATTAATTTAAAAAAAAGCTTTAGATAGACTTGGGAGGAGTAAATATGTCTGTACAAGCTTTTGTTTCTGCCCATGAATTGGGAAGATTTAATCTTGCTTCCTGTTCCTGTGACAGCAGGACAAGAGATGAGAAGAATTGTTGCCACCAAGACAGGCAGGAACAGGCTGTAAAAATAACCAACAGTTGTAACTTAACAGAAGCTCTAATCTTTCCCCGTATATTATTAAATGTTAGAGGAAATAAACCCTGTATGTTGGTCTCTGCATGTGGTGGCACGGGAGCTCACCCGCGGTCGCGGTGAAGAGAGGCAGAACGGGGATCTGCCTCTGTAAACAAGGCGGATCCCTGAGAGAGTGAGTGTTCCTGTTCTTAGTGATCAGGAACAGCGATCTCTCTCTACTCCTAGTCAGTCCACTCCCCCCACAGAAGTGGTTAACAAAATCCAAAACAAGACAAGGTTGCTTTAAACCAGTGGTTCTCAACTCCTGTCCTCAGGACCCACTAACAGGCCAGATTTTAAGTATTACCTTGGTGAGATGCAGACTAGAATACTGCAATCCCTGAGCAGCAAATTATATCACCTGTGATGCATTTCAGTTATCTTGCAAACCTGGCCTGTTGGTGGGCCCTGAGGACTGGAGTTGAGAACCACTGCTTTAAACTGACTTCATTTGCCGGCTGAAGTTCATCCCTTTTTGATCTGTAAATTATCAAACAGAACGATACAATGTTTCTTTTATCTTTCAGCTACTGAGCAATATTGTGGAAAAACATTGCTGGCTGCCTCTTTTTTTGACAGCTGTGAGCAGGGAACTGCTCTGCACTTCTACATGAATTGTGGAAATGCTGGATTAAGATCGTGGGGGGGGGTTCAAACCGAGATCATGATCTTTTAACGATTTATCGTGCAGCTCTGCTTGTATCTATAATAAAACTGCAGGGACAAATTTTTTTAAAATACTCTGCTGAAGCAGTGACTTTGCAAAACACAGAACTTGCCTTGTAAAAATTATCGCATCATCACTGTGCTGTATTTTTACTTAGGGCTGTGGTGGGACCTAGAAGGTCCACCAAGTACAAGCTTCCTGTAGGGTGGGGGTGGAGAAAAGACCAGTCGCCCTGCACAAGAAGAGAGAATAGCAGTGACTAGTCTTTTTATTACAGGAAGCTCCTGAAAAAGTAAACGTTTTATGCTGGAATCCTCACAGATCTGAAAGAAAAAATTTAAGTAAAATACACATGGCTCTTATATTTAGACATTTTTTCTTTTGTTAAACGGTCTGGCTGATTTGACAATTTTTAATGCCTCAGAACCCTTTTAGTAACCCTATTTTTTCCTGTTTTTCAGGTCTCTTCCTTATACTTGGCCTAATTCTGTACCCTGCTGGTTGGGGTTCCCAGAAGGTTGTTGGTTACTGTGGACATTATGCCTCAGCGTACAAGCTTGGAGAATGCTCTTTGGGCTGGGCTTTCTACACCGCTATTGGAGGAACCGTCCTCACCTTCATCTGTGCCGTCTTCTCCGCGCAGGCTGAAATTGCCACCTCCAGTGATAAGGTTCAGGAAGAAATAGAAGAAGGAAAAAACCTCATCTGCTTACTTTAACGAGCAGTGATGTACTGACCCTGCAAAGACTTAAAAAAAAAAAAGGGATCAACTTGTTTACATGGCCCACAGCGCACATTCGTGGACTAATAATGTTTATAATACCGCCATGCTGCCTTTTCCTGTGTGAGAAGATTGTTAGTGGGACCTAAAGACAAGATGGTGATGCACAACACACAAAGTGCATCCATATTGACCTGTGTACAGAACTTGCCTATTAGAAGTATTCCCAGTTCTACAAGTCACTTTAAAACTGATTTCTCTTCCCATAGCATAAGGACAGCAATGTATTTCTGTCTGTTTTTGTCCACTTTTTAATTTCTTATGTGTGCTATGTATGTGAGTGTGTGAATTTTTAATTTCCTGTAGCCACTGCAGATCTCTGCATACCACTACTATTGATCAAACGTGTCAGGTAACTGGAAATTTTGTGCTTCTGTTCTCTCATGTGGTTCATTATGTGGTGCCAATGAATGTCTAGAAATTTTAGGTTTGGAAAGAACCACTGCAGTAAATATGGAGGGAATCTCTTGCACACAGTCATTCCTACAGGGCCTTAGCCAGGTGTATTTAGTGCATAATAGATTGCTACCACTGCGATATACTCAAGATGCCAATGTGCAAGCGAATAACCTTATTCCATAAGAGAGCCAAAGAGGCCGCTTGTGTCTTTTAAAGTGTACCTATTTGCTACATACAGATAATAACCCTTTTGTGTGCTAAGATTTCAGCTTCTCTCCAAATAAGGGGGCCCATTTAACAGATTTTGGAATAAAATCTTCTGTGTGCCAGATAACAAGCAATCAACTTTTCTGTTTTATTTGATAGGCTTAGACACAAAGTTGCAATTGACAGCGTAGACTCTTGTTCTGTTAAACAAATACAAAAAAAACAAATTTGATGTTGAGACTATTAAATTGAACCTGTAATTAATTTCAGACTTTTGAAAGTAAAGTCCTACCTAAGCACAAATACCACAAGATACCCGATATCTTTATTAGCCAGATGAGCGTATTTTGTGCCCCTCTCCGATTTATTTCAAAGTTTATGTAACGCTGCAAACTGCCATTCTGTTGACCAATAATATTGCCTCAGTGGCTGGTAAGCGTTTTTTTTTTTTATTGGACAGGGCATGGCAGCTGATGGAGCTTACCCATGAAGTCACAATTTGGAGCACAAAAAAATTAATTTCGGCTAATATAGGGAAACACACGCAACTTGAATTTTTTGGCATTTAGGCAGATTTTTACTTTTACATTTTTAAATTGAAATATAGACTGACTTTAGTGGATTTTCTAGGGTTTTCTTTTATGGTATATTGATTTAGTGGACTAAATAGCAACCTAAATTGCAGTTGGCACACTTCACCCCTTTTATACCCTATTAGTGCAAATACATTTTACTGTAATGTACATAACAAGATGGTTAATCAGGCTATGATAACTTTGACTTGCTGAGGAAGGTACAGTCTGTAGCAGCCATTCTCACCCAGGGTTCTATGAAAACCTAGGGTTCCTCAAGAGATAATTGGGGTTCTCTTGAGCAATAAGCAGTGATGAGTTGACTTCCCGCCTGATGGTGCCTGTATAGTTATGAGCCCACTATCACTGGGCATGGTCAGTGGCCTAAGACCAGTGGATTCCCTGCTCTTCTCTCAGAGAAGTAGCACCTGAAACAAAATATAATTTTAGCTGTCTCTAAGGGTTGCATTTTTCACAATGACTGCCAATGTAAGGGGACATTCTTCTTCCAAAATCTGATGATATATCTGTGAGCTGTGGATGTATTCCTTTTGGTGTTTCCCCAAAGTATGAATTTATTTCCAGGGTTCCTCAGGGGTAAAAAAAAAGTTGACAGGGGCTGGTCTATAGTTTTCTGTGAATTCTAGTCCTGTTGGTACCATGATTAGACAGTTTATCAGAGAATTCTGTATGGTCACCATAAGAGACACTTGCCCAGGGTCATAAACTTTTTTTAAAGCTATTAGCTTGCAAACAGTCCAGCTACTTGCCATCACCTACATGTGTTTCCAGCAAGTGAGCCTGTAAAGCTGCTGCTGATGGTGTGGGTGGGAGTCCAGCGGGAAGAGGCTATTGCTTTATATTTATTGGCTTGTCCTTCGTTTTCAGCAAGGCATACATCACATATGCATTGGCTCATGTGGCAGATAGTTTGAGGAGTCCAAGCGGTGCACACAGGACAAGTATAGATGCTGCAGTAATAGAGTGCCACCCTCTAACTTATTCATCTAGACTGCATGGTCCGCTGTCCCACCTCTTGCCTTAACAGTGGCACTGTCTGGGGGTACACTGGTTCTGGTGCTCATCGGATGCTGTAATAAATTAAGATTTAACATTCAAGCATGCAGAGACACAACTGAATGTATATAAACTATAAGCTTTGGCAATAGCACAATGTGGACACTTGGGGGGGGGGGGGCGCAACGATGTCTGCTCTCTGGGTCTTTTAAAAGCACAAATTGTGCTCATTTATGTCATTCTGGACCAAATGTTTGGTGCTCAGTATTTTCAGCAGTTCTGTTCTTCCCACTTCACTTTAATGAGCAGGTTCATAGGGGGTTTATATATAATGTGTCTTTGTGGGGTTTGTTTTGTTCTCTTTAGACCTGGTAATTGTAAAATGTAATTCCAATCTTTCCATGTTCTTAGGCTCTTTGTCATTGATGTGCATAGTGATCTTTTGTCTGGCACAATGGTTTCCTGAAGGTAGTCATTAAGACCGTCAGTATTATCCTTTTGTACAGATAAAGGATCATAATCATATGATTATCAATGGATATCTGAGAAGGGGGTAGAGAAAAACAGGGCCTCTACTACTTTCTCAGAATTTGCCCAGCAGCAGTGGGCGGTCCGGGTCATCCACTATAGAACATGATAATCTTCTACAATGCTTTGTACACATGAGATGCAGCAAGGATGCCTGCCTCTGATCTATGGGGCTGACATCACTGCGTCTTGATTGCAGTCTGGTTTTGAGTCCAGTTCAGCGGTTGTTTAAAATGTATGTCAAGGCAAAATAACATGCACATTTCCCCATGTAATATTTAATTTAAAGACCCTGCAAGTACAGAAAAATACTAGTTGATAGGCCAGAAATGCGCTTGTCCTGCTGTAGGCCGACAACATCCCAGTTGTCCTTTGCTAAACTGCTCAACCGCTCTCAGAACTCTACAACATTGCGCAACCGCTCCCACTTTCAGAACTCTACAACATTAAAGTAAAGTACCTAAAGGCAAAGCTTTTTTCTAGTTTTGGATGGAGTGGAGCTGGATTAGAAAACCTGTCAGTTTTTTGTTTTTTTGCTGTCTGTGCCCCACTTAGGGAGATTTAGCCTTTTTGTTTATTCTATTTACCATTTTCTTTGAAAGTGAGCGTAAAAGAAAATCCCAAATTTTGGGTTGTCCCCAGAAAAGTGAAAGAGGGGGAAATCTTCCAATGGGGACACTAGTTTTGGTGACCTTAAATTTGCAGGGATATCCTCTTCCTCCCTCCCTGTTTTGGCTATGGTACAGGAAGTGGAGGGAAATCTCCCCAATGACAAAAAATAATCTGACAGGGATTATGACCCTCCCTTAAGTCCCGTACCAACAGGCAGAATGTCGGAGGACATTTGCTGGTACAAAAAATTCCGGGCAACATTCTTCCCATAGGTATGCCAGTCTGTCTGACAGAAGCCGGTCGTGCATGCTGGAAAACCAGCAGCCGATTGGAGTGTTCTGGTGGGGGGTGTCCCCTTGTCAGAACACAACAGCTCAGCGGGGTTAGTACAGCGGCTCCTGTCCGGAGCTGTAGTGTTTTTTTTGTGCAACCCTGTGGGGTGTACACCAGGCTTTATTCTATCCAAAATGGAAAGAAAACAGTTTTTTCTTATTGTTGTACTTTAAGGACTAATCACGCTGGTGTCAAAGATCAGAATTGAGTTAACACAGGAAGTGTGCTGTGGACACAAGACCATTCTGAATTTCTAACAAGATTTGTCAGGTTTTTTGGACTTTCCAAATGGATATAACAAAATGTTTCCAAAACGGTTAATTTAACAGACCATTAGGGAGCAAATAAAAACACCCCATTCTTAGTATTCACATATTTCCTAACCTTCTGCACGTGGCAGTGCGCATTTGCTTTGTGTCACTCATTAAATAAGTTTACAATTTTGTATTGCCATAAATGTTGGTGTCATGTGATGACAACACAGTCAGTGTGCAGTGCTTGCTGTGACCAGCAATCCATCAACGATTCCTAAGCCTACCAAGCATGGATCAAAACTTGGCCAGGTCAGCAGGGACTGGCCAAATTTTCGATCCATGTAGGGGCAAGCTGGTTATACATAAGTTGATCTATCAATCGACTTGTGTACCACCAGCCTGTCGGGTTTTTACTGAATATTCAGTGCCACTGGCTATAGTCGGCAACACTGATCATTGTATTCTGATGGTATGGAAGGCGCCCCGCTTTCAGAATACAATACACCATCAGGAAAGATTCCCCCATTCACCTAGAATGTTGTGGAGGGGGAAATCTGCAAAAAAAATTTTTTGTCCAACCAGCTAGTTAAAAGAAAAAAAAAAAAGGAATCCTGTATGGCCAGCCTTAGCTCCACATTGACCTGCCATGTGTATATGCTGATCCCATCATCCTCCTTGTGTGCACCCTGCATAGGCATTTCTCACCATGGACCTTATCAAAGGCGGGTGTGTGGCCAATACCATTAGTTTCACAGATGGCAAAATTCTGAAAGAATAATTAACTGATTTATAATCCTAGGTGAATAGGAAGTTATGGACAATTACTCAACTTTTCATACATGAGACCCTTTGCCTGTTCTCCCTGAGAAATAGAGTGAAGGAAAGAGGTCAGATATTCTTGCCTGCACAGCAGAGTTGCTAATCGTATTTATTAGCAGGGATTTACCTTATTTTCACTGATCTGTTATACTTTTGCCCCATTTACTTCCGTCTCCAAATAAAGTATGCATAAGCTGTGGAGTCTCAGGGCTTGTCTACTTTTGCCTGAGCTGAACCACATAGAAAAATGAGGAATATTCTGCACCATTTTAGGGAACATATAATGGTTTTGTACATATTTTATTTATTATGATCAGGATTAGGAAATGTTTTCTAAATTTTTTTAGTTAGGCAAATCTAAAATCTTGCACATTAATATTTTGCATTCCTTTCTAGAGCCAGCAAGTTGAGCTATAGGCAAATTTTCATATATTTACAGGCTCTCATTAGATCTTGCTTTGAAAAAAATGCTTGTTTACAGACCTTAGTGTTTCAAACTGAAATTTACACACACAAGCAGATGGACTCTTTGGATGACTCAGTCCAAAGTTTTAGTCAGTGTCCAGCCCCATACACACGATCTGACTTTTTGACAACAAACTTCAAAATGAGCAAGTTTTCAAAAAAATATGACCGCGTGTACGCTCCATCGGACAAACTTTTTTGGTTTTCATCGGACAAAAGTTCGCTCTGCAAACGGACAAACTTTTCGACAACAAAAGTCCTATGGTGCAGAGTCCTATCGTGTGTACAGAAATCCATCGGACTTTAGTCCGAAGTACAAACACGCATGCTCAGAAGCAAGGACCAGCTGGAAGCGTTCTGTCTTGTAAAACTAGCGTTCGTAATGGAGATATCACATTTGTGACGCGGCAAGTTATGAAATCTAGAAATGCAGCGCACATTCTCTTCTTTAATAATGGGATAATAATAAAGCTGCTTTGCTGATGAAACGGAGAAATGACAAACGTTTTTAAGGATTTGTGTTCTAGTGAAAATGAAAATTGCGAATCAACACTGACCAAACTTCTACTAACTCGAGATTAGCAAAATGGTGACGCCGGAGAATTGACCTTCCTCTCTTGAAGTGTCATCAGTACGTTTAAACGTCACTACGTTCGTGTTTGTTGCCGAAAAAGTCAGAGTGTGTGTATGCTATAGGCGTTCACCGCCAACTCCCCATGGAAAAGTTTGTTTGAAGTCCGACCGTGTGTACGAGGCTTTAGAGTCTTGGATCAGGCAACCATTGCTGTGCAGACTTTTAGCTAACCCATAGTGCTTAGGGAATCCTATGTCAGTTTGTAATACAAAGGATTGTATATGTAAAACTGGTATGAAAAATGCTAAAATAAAATTGAACCAAAACCTTTAAAATGCAATAGTGCAAATGAAATAGAGAAGCACAGACCCTAATGCAGTTATCTGTAGAGTTTTCCCTCACCCACGGACCAATGGAAGCAGCAAGATCTGAGCACTGTCTATTACCATGTTTTTGAAGTGACTTTTCTGGAAAATTTCCAAGGAGTGTTTGAGCCAGTGTGACTTTAGCGCAACACTGCAATTTATCTAGTTTGTCAATAGTGCAAATGCGAGATTGCGAACCTATAACTAAGCTCAAAACTAAACCTTGTGTAGATGTCTTCATAGCCTGCTTCCCTAGGCCTTATGCTGCTAATGTCAGTTTCCTGGCAATATTAAAAATTTTCAACCAGCTTTGGTGGGGTCTTTTTGCAGTTGGAATGAATATTGTTTAAAATAGTCGCTTGTGTGATTAGCAATTCTGAGATTGAGTAAATGCTCCATTTTTAATGTTTAAAGCCCCATGGAAACCCTGCTGTACAGTCTGGTAACTAGGGGTGCAACGGATCAAAAAACTCACGGATCGGAGCCACGGATCTGATCATTTTCGGATCGACAAAAAAAAAAAGTTACACCCACCGGAATTTTCGATTTCACAGTTATTTTCAACACAAAATGGAGCTTATAAGCTTAAATACAGTATTTGTAAATCCAACGGACTCTTTACATGTTACATTTTAAAAGCAGCAGCAAACCTGCTGACCTTACATGGTTGCTAATGTGACAGAACACCTGATTTTCACATTTAACTAAATGTTAAATGTGAAAATCAGAGCTGTTCTGTCACATTAGCAATCATGTAAGGTTGGCTGCTGCTTTTAAAATTTAAAATGTACACAGTCCGATGGATTTCCAAATAATGTATTAAAGCTGATAAGCTTCGTTTTGTGTTGAAATTGAAAACACCGTTGGGTGTAACAAGATGTCCGCTTGGCCCCTTCTCTATCATTACTGTGCAGGAGTGTTGGGTGGAGCAAGATGGCGGCGAAACGTCATTACAGCGGCCGCCGCCAAGTGTACAAAAGATGGCCGGAGCTAGGCCGAAGCCGCAGCTTTTCCTACAGCCGAGGCTCCGGAGCGCTCTGCAGATCACGTGGTGATCTGATTCGAACAGAGTGACTCGTTTGGATCACGGATCACCACCGATCCGTTGCACCACTACTGGTAACCAATTACCATTCTGATTCATGATCATTGCTCTAGAAGTACTATGATGTGAAAGCTGATCTGATTTCTTATCTCTTCTGATTACATTCTCCTCCAATATGTCCTGCAGGAACTCCTATGTATGTAATCTCTGAGCACTATTCAAAATCAAAGCACAAATCTAACCATCTGTCAGGATGGACAGCCTTTTGTTGTACTTGCTTGGATCGTGATTAAACTGTATTATTTACACTCATTCCTAGAGGGTAGCGAAGGGCAAACAAAATCATGTTGTGTCTCCTTGTTTTTTTGTTTTTTTTAGAGGTTATAGATCGTCTTTGATCTGTGTACACAATTCATGTTATGTCTTATGTGCCATATCCTGTTCATGCAATTCAGAAGACCCGTATCTGAAAAGGACTATAGGACAAATGTACCAATCTGTGTAAAATAAAGTGCAATACCCTAAATAACTTTTATTATGAAGTGGTGTGCTATAAAATGTTTGACCACACACACTAGAGGCTATCTGTCATGTTAGGCCTCATTCACACGGGTGGCTGTGTCTGTGCAGCCGCTGCTTTCCCATATTACATGCAGCACCTTGCCGCTCCAGCCGCTTAAAGACACGGCCCATTCAGACTATGGGTTTAAGCGCAGGGGCGAAGTTTGCAACATGCCTTGCTAATAGAAGTTTCTAATTTGTGATATAACATGCCTTCTATGTGTGTCGGCAAAGGGTACCCTCTAACATTCTCGGAAAAGTAAAATGTGTTTGAACCTTTTGTAAATAATCTTTTATGAAAGTCACAAATAAAATATGCTTTGATACTGTGAGCTCGGAGTCCTTTGGGAATAAGGACAATCACACTCCTATTAATAAAGTGTTTTTTTTGTGTGATTATATTCAGTGTTGTTTCTTTATCTCAGGTACTTGTATAGCGCTGTCAATGTTACGCAGTGCTTTACAAACATATTGTACATTCACATCAGTCCCTGCCCCCAAGGAACTTACAATCCAAGGTCCCTAACTTACATTCATACATACACATACTAGGGCCAATTTTAGCCTGTCTTTGTAGTGTTGGAGGAAACCTACGCAGACACAGGGAGAAAATGCAAACTCCAGGCAGGTAGTGTAATGGTTGGGATTCGAACAAACGACCCTTTTGCTTCTAGACAGAAGTGCTAACTACCGTGCTGTCTTAAGCCTGGTACACATCATTCGTTTTTTTTTTTCCAGCCCAGCAGGTTAAGCAGGGAAAAAAAAACTGACAGCTCCAGAGCCACAGTGCTAACAATCCGATATTCGTACAGCGATCTCCCCTGCTGAGCTTCTGTGTCCTGACGGGGACGTCCCCCTGGTAAAACGCTCTGGTCGGTTGGCTGAGAGCACTGATCGGGAGCTGGTCGGCTGCTGGTTTTCCAGCATGCATATCCAGCAGAAGCCGGCCTGGCTGCCATACACACAGGCCGAATGTCGGATGTTTTTTTTATTGAACTGGCCAATGTACATTTGGCCCAAGTGTACCAGGCTTTAGTGTTGCATTGACTTTGTTTTGCTGGTGGGCTAATTATTAAAGTATAATTAAAGACCAAGCTTTTTCACTTCTAGAGTGTAAGCTCTAACGAGCAGGGCCCTCTGATCCCTCTTGTATTAAATTGTATTGTGACTGTACTGTCTTCCCTGATGTAAAGCGCTGCGCAAACTGTTGGCGCTATATAAATCCTGTATAATAATAATAATTTTAGATGTAAATGATATTCTGGAAGACTGAGCTTTTTTCTTTCTTTGATTTTTTCCAAACTGCTTGCAGTCATATACCTGGTAAAATAGGCATTTTTGTTTTTGCTAAAAAAAATAACTTCAAACATATGTTTTCTGAAAGCAGATGCCCTTAAGAATATAATGGTAGCTGTTGCACGTTATTTTCACAGCCATTTGTCAAATGCAAAGTTTTACTATAAACTAAATGAGGGGTGCTCAACCTTTTGAAGAGTGAGGACCACTTTGGTAACCGGTCATGGGCCACAACCAACCATGGGGTTTTACCGCCTCTCCCCCCAACCGTAAATGTAAGTAACCCCTACCGTCCTGAGTCCCCTATAAAGCTGCTGATGCTCTTTGGTTTACCCACACCACGGATGCAGCACAGTGCACCTGCGGGTTAGCTGTACTGAGCCATAGACTTCTATTACATCTTGCAGGTGTGGTGCACTTTCTGAAAATACACAAAGACCCCTTCATTCAGGAGTGCTAATATGTCTTGCGAAAGTGCCGTGTATGTGATGAGTAATACACTGATCTTTTCCTCTTCCAGCTTCTGCTGGCATCGCTCTTCAGGCTGCTAGAAAGTACCCAGGCGAATTGCACTTGGTATTACTCTGTCTGGGACAGTAGCCAGCGCTACAGAGGAAGCATCGGCTTATGCAGCTCCTGCTCCCTCCACGGCCGAATTTAGCGTACACAAACCGTAGACTACCCAATTTTTTGGTAACATGTAACATCTTTTATATCAAGTAAAAAGATATCATACATGTCAAGATTTAAAATTGTACACGCCTGTGAAATGGCAACAAACTACAGTACCTAAAATTGTCCCTAGGTGACGCTTTAAAAGTCCTCCCAGGTTATCGGTGTAGTAGTAAACGTGAGTTCTGGTGCTAGAATTATTGCTTTCACTCTGATGTTCAAGGTGATGCATCGTGTGTGGTGCAGTCATAGTAGACATATGTGTGCCGGACCTAGGTACACTTTTCCCATTTGTGCGTGGCCACAGGGGTGCTTTACTTTTTTTATTTTTTTTTTCACTTAACTTTACTGCTTCACAGGGGTAAAACATATATTGGACAGGTACTTTTTATGGATAGATAAGGGGTCTAATAGACCCCTGATTCCTCCTCTTCCCTACAAGGCAGCTGATCAAACAGATGCTTCCCTGGCTGTAACAGATAAAAAAAAAAAAACAGCTCTGGAACGGGAAGTCCTGAAATTATCATCACTTTCGGCTCCATTTATCACAGAGGAGATAAATGGGAGAACGGTGGAACACAACAGAAGAGCTCAGGAACAGCAGCGGGGAGGATGGGGATGGACACTTTCAGAGCTGTAAAAGTGGTCACTTTTGCATGAGATCAGAGAAACGGCTGAAAGAAAAAAAATACCAGGATCATGGCTGCAGCCTAACCATTTTCTGTCCAGGCCATGCATACCTAGATGAATGCTGGACAGCAATTGGTAAACTGCAACCTTAAATAAAAATTGAAACTGCATGCACACGCAGGCTTTTTATTGCAGGAGAAGACACCATAAAAGATTCTTACCTGCTTATTTGCAATCTTCTATACAGTGTATACTGAGCTGCACACGTGTTTTCTTTTGACACCTGCCAGAATGAAGGAATCGCTGGAGGGTGTGTGAATATGATTGGCTTCAAATCCCAATTGATTATGCACCTGGAATGAAATTAAAAAGAGTAAAGTATTCAGTGCCTCACAGTTTGATCTTTCTAAAGCAGCCCCAGCCTAAGTAGAAAAGCCTGTCCCCTGCCAGCAGCCGCAGAGTGGAACTCTTGCTTTTTCCATAGAGAAGCAGTGGTCTAACAATCCCCCCTAGAGCCTATAGTGCTACAATTGGCCCAGCTCATGCTTTCTGCTGATTGGAGAGCTGAGACTCAGCAGAGGGGATCCAACCTCTGCAGAGAGAGCACTGCTTCTAACAGACAGCTAGAGTCCAACGCTGCAGTTGCTGGCAGGGGATACTTTGATGTTTATCTGTATACAGGTCCTTCTCAAAAAATTAGCATATTGTGATAAAGTTCATTATTTTCTGTAATGTACTGATAAACATTAGACTTTCATATATTTTAGATTCATTACACACAACTGAAGTAGTTCAAGCCTTTTCTTGTTTTAATATTGATGATTTTGGCATACAGCTCATGAAAACCCAAAAATCCTGTCTCAAAAAATTAGCATATTTCATCCGACCAATAAAAGAAAAGTGTTTTTAATACCAAAAAAGTCAACCTTCAAATAATTATGTTCAGTTATGCACTCAATACTTGGTTGGGAATCCTGTCGCAGAAATGACTGCTTCAATGCGGCGTGGCATGTAGGCAACCAGCCTGTGGCACTGCTGAGGTGTTATGGAGGCCCAGGATGCTTCGATGGCGGCCTTAAGCTCATCCAGAGTGTTGGGTCTTGCGTCTCTCAACTTTCTCTTCCCAATATCCCACAGATTCTCTATGGGGTTCAGGTCAGGAGAGTTGGCAGGCCAATTGAGCACAGTAATACCATGGTCAGTAAACCATTTACCAGTGGTTTTGGCACTGTGAGCAGGTGCCAGGTCGTGCTGAAAAATGAAATCTTCATCTCCATAAAGCTTTTCAGCAGATGGAAGCATGAAGTGCTCCAAAATCTCCTGATAGCTAGCTGCATTGACCCTGCCCTTGATAAAACACAGTGGACCAACACCAGCAGCTGACATGGCACCCCAGACCATCACTGACTGTGGGTACTTGACACTGGACTTCAGGCATTTTGGCATTTCCCTCTCCCCAGTCTTCCTCCAGACTCTGGCACCTTGATTTCCGAATGACATGCAAAATTTGCTTTCATCCGAAAAAAGTACTTTGGACCACTGAGCAACAGTCCAGTGCTGCTTCTCTGTAGCCCAGGTCAGGCGCTTCTGCCGCTGTTTCTGGTTCAAAAGTGGCTTGACCTGGGGAATGCGGCACCTGTAGCCCATTTCCTGCACACGCCTGTTCACGGTGGCTCTGGATGTTTCTACTCCAGACTCAGTCCACTGCTTCCGCAGGTCCTCCAAGGTCTGGAATCGGTCCTTCTCCACAATCTTCTTCAGGGTCCGGTCACCTCTTCTCGTTGTGCAGCGTTTTCTGCCACACTTTTTCCTTCCCACAGACTTCCCACTGAGGTGCCTTGATACAGCACTCTGGGAACAGCCTATTCGTTCAGAAATTTCTTTCTGTGTCTTACCCTCTTGCTTGAGGGTGTCAATGATGGCCTTCTGGACAGCAGTCAGGTCGGCAGTCTTACCCATGATTGCGGTTTTGAGTAATGAACCAGGCTGGGAGTTTTTAAAAGCCTCAGGAATCTTTTGCAGGTGTTTAGAGTTAATTAGTTGATTCAGATGATTAGGTTAATAGCTCGTTTAGAGAACCTTTTCATGATATGCTAATTTTTTGAGATAGGAATTTTGGGTTGTCATGAGCTGTATGCCAAAATCATCAATATTAAAACAAGAAAAGGCTTGAACTACTTCAGTTGTGTGTAATGAATCTAAAATATATGAAAGTCTAATGTTTATCAGTACATTACAGAAAATAATGAACTTTATCACAATATGCTAATTTTTTGAGAAGGACCTGTATTGGAGAAGCAATATGATGGCAGGTAAAGTAGCTCCCTGTTTTGGGTTAGCGTCAAAATATTGAAGTAAGAGGTAATGAATAAAAAAAGTGATCAGCGCAACTTTTTAATAGTAAAAAAAATCACATGTATGTGCTAAACTGACTAATAAATCATATGCAAATATCTACTGTGCAAAATGAGCAATAATCATACTGTGCAAAATAAGCAATATATCAACCTGTACAAAATGTCAAAATGACTGTGCAAATGAGCAATAAAAAGTCCAAAATAATGTCCACAATATCTTATGTAAACAAGTGATGAACGTAGTGTCAAAAACAGTGTCTTCTATAGGAAATCTTCGTGACTACCACTCAATGCTCTCTACCTCAGTAAGGAGTATATATAGCCTTGACGATTTCCTTAACTGGGGTGATGGGGTTAGATCTCCTGGTCTTTGAATCCAGTAATGGCAGGTGGTGTCTCTCCAGGTTATGTGTTCCAAAGAAAGATGATGGCTTCCACACTCCCCAGCGTGATTTATTCGCAGGAGTCAGGCATAAGGAAAAAGTTAAACAAACCGCAGAGAAGTACAAACTACGGCGTTGCAGACACCTCTTACTTCACTTCCTGTTCGGTATCCGGCCACTCCCTCTGAATTACATCACGACACGTGACTTCATCCCCTGAATATATAATATGTTTTTCCTGAAACTTCCCTCTTAAAGTGAAGGTGCGTGTTATACGCCGATAAATACGGTATCTCCAAATAACACGCCCGAGCTCATCCTTAGTCCTGAGCGGTGCTCAGGGATTCGTTGTGGGCCACAAAAGATAGATAGATATATCTCCAAATAACATTCTCAAGCTCATCCTTAGACTCTTCACCACACAGCCACAAAGGCAAGATAATTCTTGTTGGGCAGTGTATTCGGTAATTTGCATTTCATTTTAATGGTTCAAAGAATGTCAGGCAAAATGGTCGACCCTCACGCATGTTCACTTCATCAAATCTGGCCCTCTTTAAAAAAAAGTTTGGACACCCCTGGTGTAAAGGAAGCTATGGGCATGCCCAAATACACAAAACCTCCATTATTGGAAGGAATGTGTTTCTCAACCTTTTTTCAGTCAAGGCATCCTTTAAAATTATGCACCCCATTCTAAAATGTAAAAACAATATAGAGGTGGTTTATTCTCTTACAAAGCAAATACACCTTTGCACACTGGTACTGACTATTATTCCAATGTTTCTTTTTCTCTCTCAGATTCTTTCCCTCTCTCAGCTAATGTGACCCCAGTGCTGATGGAGAAGGGCGGGGGTGGGGAGGGACAAACAAGTGCAGGCATCCAATGACATCATTGGTTGTTAGGATTCTGGCAGCTGGAAGGTTATAATGGTACACAATGAAAACCAGAGGCTTTGTGTAACTAAACGGCAGGCTTCATCCACCCGCTGGCTTGTATACAATTTTGGGGCAACTTTTAGGCCGGTTCACACTGTGTGCGGATGGGGCTCACAGCAGGGGTCTGGTGTGTCCCTGTTCTCTGTTTCAGGGACTAGTCAGGCCCGAATTTGTGGCTGAATTCCGACCTAAAAACAGAGCCAAAGATGCACAGGACTCTTCTGCTGTGCGCTCCGCAGCCACCCCGGAGAACATTGAGAGCCGGTCACACTCTCCTGATATGCGAATTGGATGCAGGGAAACCTGCATGCAATTTGCAATAGTGTGAACACAGCCTTAGGCATTTTGCCAAGGCTCCCCGGTTGAAAAAAAAAGGCCGGTCTATCTACACTACCTTCATTATACAGTGGAACCTAGGTTTACGAGTAACGCGGTTAACAAGCATTTTGAATAACAAGCAACTTTTAAAAAAAAATTGTGACTCGGTTTGTGAGTGTTGTCTCACAAAACAAGCAGAATTCAAGCTTATGGGGCGTGCAGTACCGCATTTGGCCAGAGGTGCGAGGACGCCGGAGTTGAGCTGAGCCGAGCCATTCGGAAAAAGTCAGAAATACTCAGTTTCCGAGCCATTCCAAGGTGTTTCCGAGTTCAGCCGAGCTGTCCCCGAGCCTTTCCGAGTATTTACGAGACTCTCTGGCGCCCCCCCCTCTGACCACATGCGGTATTGCATGCCATAAAAGTCGATGCGGAACAAATTATCTTAGTTTCCATTGACTTCTATCGGGAAACTCGCTTTGATATGCGAGTGCTTTGGATTACAAGCATTCTCCTGGAATGGATTATGCTCGTAATCCAAGGTTCCACTGTAGTGTTATATTACACTGTGCCTCTGTTAGATGTTGCTTTGAATTTTTTTTTTATTGCTTTAGATAATGCTTCCAGGATCTTGTGTGTTTATTCTGCCTGGGCACAGCCAGTGAAATTGTCAATTAAAGGAGAATTGTTCCCTTAGGACAGCATCCTCTGTGGAATGTTCATACAACTCTATAGGTGGACACTAGAAGTATACTTCCTAAAGCCTATGTTGTGTAACTTCCCCGCTCTCTGTTTCCTGCATCACCCATCAAATTAAGACTTACAAGGCAGCTTTCAATCTGATTGGTGGCTGAGATAAGTTTTAGTAGGAAAGGTGTTCCATCATCATCAGCAGGTGTGTTCCAGGATCACCAAATCACAGACAAAGGCATGTAGAGGACTTGTGTAGTAGTATATCAATGCCAGGATGGAAAAACGTAACCAAGCACATATGGGTCATATGCCTTGTATTCATCTTAAGGTTTAATTATGTTTTTTCTTTATTTCAACTGATGTTTACCTTTAATATAACTAATAAAAAGGATTACTCATTGCTGCTGTCTCCCATCCCCACCAGCACAATGTCTTGGCCTGTGGAGAGAGAAAATAAACAGTCTTTCCCAATATGCAGTGAGCCTGTGGTTACACCGTCCACCTCGGATTCCTTCCCCACGTTCTCACCATGCTGTCCAGCTGTGGCTTATAAACGGGACAAATTATTTTTACAGCTCAAGTAGGGAAAATGGAAAGTGTGATGAATTCTATTCATACGCCTAGAAGATAGTTGGCAATTACCCTGCCAGCAACTTGGCATGCCAAAGCTTTCTTTTCTCATTTCAAGCTGGAAGTAGGTTTTATCTGTTGATCAAAGGTATTTGGAATACCGTGTGGCTTATTTAGGCATCCAAAAGCGGTATTCAGCTCAGGGTGGTGTTTGTTGTGTTGCCCACTGGCAGGGGACTCCTGCAGCAACTCTGTTCCCACCCCATTTTGGGGTCCTATTACTCCTGCTACAACAGGAGTTTGAAAGATGACCCCCCACATCTTTTTGGGGGCGTATTCACCCTATGCATGGTCTGTGTTTTTCTGCAGTAGATAACCTCTGGTCACTGCTAGGCCATATGGAAAATACCCCATTTACACCCCAATGTGCATGTCTGCATTTTTTCCGCAGTGCATTGGAGGGCATCACATGTGCATGTGACTCTTCAAATAAAGTTGAAAATGAAAAAAAAA
Organism: Rana muscosa; assembly: GCA_029206835.1. Taxonomy (NCBI): domain Eukaryota; kingdom Metazoa; phylum Chordata; class Amphibia; order Anura; family Ranidae; genus Rana; species Rana muscosa. The sequence goes on along the minus strand of CM055116.1, from coordinate 1,111,808,207 downwards.
AAAAAAAACAAGTAAGCAGTGCGATCCGCTGAAACACTCATTGAACCGCTCCATACTGGAACCAACGCTGTGTTTACCTGTGCAGGCTAGTGTGAACCTAGCTGCAATGTTCATGACAAGACAAAAATTAAAAGTGGGAGAAATTATTGCTGCAGGTGTAGCAATAAGTTATATTTATACTGAACCTATAATGCTGAAGCATATAGATTGTGGGGTGCGACCACAAACAAGTAGGAAATGCAAAAAAAAAAATTAACTGCCTTGGCCATACAATGCCTTTCTCCTGTCTTCCAGCAGCAACCCCTAGAAGCAGCAAACGAGGCTATGGGTATGCCAGGAGATTACAGGTTGTAATGTGGTAAACTCAACATTCCCTTTAAGATGACTAAGCCATCTAAATTATATTGTAAAGCCTGGTACACACGATCGGATTTTCCGCGGACAAAGCGAAGGGCGTTGGCCATGAACTTGTCTTGCATACAAACGGCAAAGAATTGTCGGCCAACAAACACAAAACTACGTGGTTTTTCAGCTCTTTAGCACCACCCTTTAGGCAACGTCTGCTAATGTGTTATGGTTAGCATTGCTTCTGAGCATGCGTGTTTTGTACTTTGGACTCCTGTACACACGATCGGATAATCCGACAACACACATTTGTTGTCGGAAAATTTTAAAGCATGCTATCCAACACTTGTTGTCAGAAAATCCAACAACAATTGTCCGATGGAGCATACAAACGGTTGGATTTTCCGACAAAAGCCTGTCATCACACAATTCCTGTCGGAAAATCCGATCGTGTGTATGAGGCTTAAGACTGCGTTGAGCACACTGGATTTCTCTGTTTGTAGAGAAGCCCATAAGCCATGGTGTATAGCAGCAGGAATCTCCAGCTTGCAGGTTGGTCTAATATGCAAATATTGACCTCCGATGTTGGGCAAACCCTTAATGCCTACTATCCTAAAAACAACTATATTTCCATCTGACAAGGTTTCACAGTTCAACAACCAAAAAAACGAAATTAGGATTTGTTAGAAACCAAATATACCATGGATCTTATGCATATTTCTCTTACGAGACTTAGTGGACTTTTCTTCTGGACTATGTAGTTTGAGCATGTTTAGTGTCTACTTTATTGGTATCTTCTTGTACATTATTTTACGGCTTCATGCACACTGGTTTCTTGTAAGCGCTATTTATTCTGACAGGAGAAATATCATGCCGCGTACACGCGACCGTTTTTAATGTCATTGAAAAAAACGGCATTTTTCTCGACGTGATTCTTCTCAAGCCTGCCTTGCCTACACACTATCGTGGAAAAAAATGCTTGAGTAAAGCGCGGTGACGTACAACACGTACGACGTACTTTTCAGCCTCGTGCTTTTCAGTCCGTTACAGCGTGACGAATGTGCCATCTCCATTACGAACGCTAGTTTTACCAGAACGAGCGCTCCCGTCTCATACTTGATTCTGAGCATGCGCATTTTTTTTTCACGTCGTAAAGCCTACACACGGCCGTTTTTCATGACGAGAAAAACGATGACTTGAAAAACGACGAGAAAAATTAGAGCATGTTCCAATTTTTTCAAGGCCATTTTTCACGTCGTGAAAAATGCTCTGAAGCCCACACACGATCATTTTTAATGACCATTTTAAAAAATGTCATTTTTCTCGTCATTAAAAACAGTCGTGTGTACGCGGCATCAGAGTTATAAACTCACCTAAGCAGCATTTTTTCAAACCAGTTTAGGAGAGTTTAGGCATTTATTCCATTGGCCATTATTCTGGCTATTGAATTAAATAAATGCTGAAATGCTAAACACATCAAGTTTTTTTGGTGCTCAAAATTGCTTCTTCTGAACACGATTTTAGGGCGTTCAGAAAACATATTCTAAACTCCCCACCTACTAAACTGCTAAAAACATCCATGTGTGCATGATGGACACATAGGATAACATTAGGGGAGTTCAAGGGCAGAAAAAAAATGCCTAAACTCACAAAAAGGTGAGTTTACCAGCAGCAGTGTGCATGAGGCCTAAAGTTTGACTCTGGTATTTAGAAAAAAAAAAAGACCCAGGACGTGTATTGCTTTAACCACTTGCTGACCAGCGCACGATGATATACGTCGACACAATGGCTCAGCTGGGCAGATAGACGTACAGGAACGTCCCCTTTAAGATGCGGCATTGTGGGCGGGGGCACGCGCGCGCGCCTGCCGCAAGCTCCGTGAGTCTGACCGTGGGGATACCCGTGATCGTCTCACGGAGAGGAAGAATGGAGAAATGCTGATGTAAACAAGCATTTCCCCATTCTTCCTAGTGACAGGACACTGATCACAGCTCCCTGTATTTGGGAGCGGTGATCAGTGTCGTGTCACACGTAGCTCATCCCCCCTACCGTTAGAACACATCCCTAGGACACACTTAACCCCTTCAGCGCCCCCTACTGGTTAACCCCTTCACTGCCAGTGTCATTTTTACAGTAATTAGTGCATTTTTATAGCACTGATCGCTGTATCAATGACAATGGTCCCAAAATGGCGTCAAAAGTGTCCGATGTGTCCGCCATAATGTCAACGTCACGATAAAAATCACTGATCGCCGCCACTACTAGTGGAAAAAATATATTAATTAAAAATTTTGTAGATGCTATAACTTTTGCACAAAGCAATCAATAAACGCTTATTGAGATTTTTTTTTTTTTTTACCAAAAATACGTAGAAGAATACGTATCGGCCTAAACTGAGGAAAAATATTTTTTTATATATATTTTTTGGGGATATTTATTATAGCAAAAAGTTAAAAATATTGCTTTTTTTTCACAATTGTCACTCTATTTTTGTTTATAGCGCAAAAAATAAAAACCGCAGAGGTGATCAAATGCCACTAAAAGAAAGCTCTATTTGTGAGAAAAAAAGGACATCAATTTTGTTTGGGTGCAACGTCGCACGACCGCACAATTGTCAGTTAAAGCGACGCAGTGCCGAATCGCAAAAAGTGCTCTGGTCTTTGGCCAGCCAAATGGTCCGGGGCTTAAGTGGTTAAGCTGCTTCACACTATCCGCCTAGGTTCACATTGGAGCAATTTGGCATGTGATTTGACACATCAACTCGCATGCCAAATCGGTGGCAATTGCATCGTCTGAATCGGTGCAACGCTTCCCAAAAGTAGTTTCTGTACTACTTTTGGCAAATTCGGGGTGCGTTTTCCTTATAAATCTGTGCAGCAACCCACACAGATGTCTCCGAAATTGCCCCCGAAGTTGGGACTGACGTGTGGGAATGAAATAATGAAATTGTGCGAGTTCAGCTGAACGCACACAATTTCATTCCCGCTGTTAGTGTGAACCTGGGCTTAATGAGAGCTGGTCAATATTTGCATATCAGAGCAACCAGAAATCTGGTGTGCAGGGAGATGCCTGCTAATCAACGTGATCTGCGGTAATGGACCTCTCACACCCCCCTTTCCTTCACTTCAGCTGAGGAAAAAAATACATCGATATCCTCCAGGACATGATCTGTCTATATTGTAAGAGTCAATAACACGGGCAGGAAATAAGAATGTTTGTTCTAGAACATTCTGGACAAGATTCACTGAACCCTTGGCAAATCAAACCTGGGCAGACTCTCTCATCACTTTTCCTAAGCAGGGTGCAAACGATACTGACAGTATTAGAGGACTGAATGATCTCCTTATAATGGGCATCAAAAATGTGCTGACATCTTTTTTTAAGCTCAGGTTCACATTGGAGTGATTGGATATGCTTTTGCCGGCAATGGCACCATCCAAATCAGTGTGGCGCCGCACCGATTCCCAAAAATAGTTCCTGTACTACTTTTGGCATCTTCGGGGGGTGATCTGTATAGACATCTGTGCAGGAACCCACACAGATGTCTGTCAAATTGCCCCTGAAGTCGGACTGCATTGCTGGTTTGAAATTGAACCTGAGCGTAACTTCTTCAGACCCTAGCCATTGTAAAAAGACGGCCACAAGGTGGCTCTACAAATCCGGGAGGCCGTCTTTTTACGGCCTCGGCTCCTCCGGCCACTTAGGGGGGGCGAGCGCGCGTGCCCGGCGTGTCACTGAGACGCCGATGCGCGTGCCTGGCGGCCGCAATGTCCGCCAGGTACCCGCGATCGGCCGGTACACAGCCAAGGACGTGGATCTGTGTGTGTAAACACACAGATCCACGTCCTGTCAGGGAGAGGAGACCAATGCTGTGTCCCTTGTATATAGGGACACAGATCGGTCTCCTCCCCCAGTCGGTCCCCTCCCCCCACAGTAAGAATCATTCATAGGGAATACATTTAACCCCTTCCTCGCCCCTAGTGTTAACCCCTTCCCTGCCAGTCACATTTATACAGTAATCAGTGCATATTTATAGCACTGTTCGCTGTATAAATGTGAATGGTCCCAAAAATGTGTCAAAAGTGTCCGATGTGTCCGTCGTAATATCGCAGTCCTGACAAAAATCGCAGATAACCGCCATTACTAGTAAAAAATAAAAATAATAAAAAATAATGTCAGAATTCTATCCCCTATTTTGTAGAAGCTATAACTTTTGTGCAAACCAATCACTATACGCTTATTGCAATTTTTTTTTTACCAAAAATATGTAGAAGAATACGTATCGGCCTAAACTGAGAAAAAATAAAACAAAAAAAAATTTGGATATTTATTATAGCAAAAAGTAAAAAATATTGTGTTTTTTTTCAAAATTGTCGCTCTTTTTTGTTTATAGCGCAAAAAATAAGAACCGCAGAGGTGATCAAATACCACCAAAAGAAAGCTCTATTTGTGGGAAAAAAATGGCCGAGATTCGAACCATTAGTGGGCAGGCTGAATGTACCAAGTTAATCGATCAACTTGGGTCCAACCAGCCTGCTGGATTTGCTTGATATTATCGAAAGCAGCTGTTATAGCTGCTAGCGATAATCACTGTGCTCCCCCGCTGGGAGAAGAAAATTGCTCGGCAGGAGGTATTCCCCTGTCAGCACTGTCTGTGTTGATGGGGGAATCGTGCAAATTTCTTTCCTGCAACCCATGGTTGCAGGAAAGAAATTTGCACCGTCTTTGGCCAGCCTAACACTCAGGAATCTACAGTATACAGTTCACTTAATGCTACTAAAACATAAACCAGTTATCACAACTACCAACCCAGTTGTAGTTTTGTTTGTTTTATGTGCTTGACATCTGAAGACATAAAACGAGTAACCTTGTGTAGCGGGGAATCCTTTCACCCACAAAACTACAGTTCCCAGCACGCTTTGAGGCACCCAGGGTGCATTTCCCTGTGCAAGGACTGCTGGGGTGGACTTTAAAAGGAGAAGGAGGGGCCTCGCTCTCTCTCTTGGAACGCCGCCCTCCTTGCAAGAGGATCCCTGCACTCACCTGCTGCGTGTGTAAGGCCTGAAGCCTCGGCCTCGCACTTTGTTCCAGAGAGCCCTTCCGCTCCACCGAGAAGCCTGCGGAGCATCCGATTCACCTGAGGTGCCACCATCTTCTGGAGGACCGAAGACCCGGCGCATCGTGGGCACTGTGAAGCAACTCGCAGTAGCGGAGATACCGGACAGGAGTCGGTCCGGTCTGGGTGAGAGAGCGCCAGCTCAGAACCACATCTAAGTAACTTTGTTGCCTACTAACTTTGCCTAGGCCCACCATTGACCGCAGTTATACTTTGGAGAGACTGTCTGCTGAACTGAGTTTGTCAGTCTCTCCAGCTTTACCAAGTTAGCGATCATTTGCTACCCCTATTGGATTACAGTTTGTTTCCTTATGTGCACCACCGAGAGTTGCTAGCGAAGATTCTTCAACAAACTATACCCCAAGTTATAGTCAGGCCTGACTGGGTAGTATAGGACATTGCTGGGCGCCATTTTTTGCTCACGAGGGAGGATAGCTGCAGCGTGGTTATTATATTACCATTGCATTGCTGAATGTTATACCCTTTTAATTCAAATAATTTTTATTAAGAACATATAGTCATAGATACAAGGAATGGAATGAGACAAGCTGTAAATTGCTGTACATTACAAATATTGTTGTCAAATGTGATGGTTATACATAAACTTCTACAACTGTGTGGCATTACACTCCTTTATCTGTTGCTAGAATCAATTTCAAAAATTTTGAGTAATAACGTAGAACGGTGTTACATCTAGGAGCAACTTTACAATCTGAATCTTGTAGTATAATACGAACTTTAAGCCCTCCATACCAGCTATGGAGGATGTGACATTGGTTATAACTGAACTCAGGGTGGGGGAAAGGGGAGATAGATGAAAAGGAGTGCAGTGAGAAAGTTAATTATGAAAGAGGGTAGGAAATGGTATAGAAAATAGAGTTATGGTACTAGGCATCAATACCCGTGAGATTTGAAATTGGACCTCCATAACATCCAGTGAGATTCATATCTTGAGATGCAACCGTCCCTATATGCTAATATTTTTTCGTATTCTGCTATAGCATTGACTTTTGAGATCACTTCTCTTTTACTGGGAATTTCATTCGTTTTCCACTTACACATTACCAGAGACCTTGCTGCAAACAGAATGTGCATGGCTATGGACCTAACTGATAGTGGGTATTCAGACATGTCAATGCTCAGTATAGCTTTTTCAATGGTAGGTTGTACAAATACTCCAGTGATTTTCGATATGAGTTTGAACATTTCAGACCAGAAGCTGCGGAGGTGGAGGCATGCCCACACCATGTGTGACAACGTCCCCACCTGTCCACACCCCATCCAACATAGATTAGACTGCGCCTCAGAGAACTTGGCCACTATATATGGAGTGTAGTGCCATCTTATCCAAAGTTTTTGAGCTAATCCTCATAATTTGAGCAACGTGAGAATTGATGTGTGTTTTTAATCGCTAGGAGCCACTGTTGTTCAGAAAAGACCTTGTGCAACTCTTTTCCCACTTCAGTAATGGGTTGAATTTACAGAAAACCTTTTTGGAATTGAGTATACTATACATAAGAGATATGCCTTTTGCCTTTGGGTCGGATGAATTCAAGTATTTCCATACTAGTGTGGGGAAGAGAATGTTTGTGTTGTTGGACTTTTGATAATAGGAAGAGATTTGTTGGTAAGTCAGAAATTCAGATGGTGGTATTCCATATTTGGATTGTATGTCAGAGAACGGGATCAATTTGCTATTTACTACAATATCCTCAAGATTTTTAATTCCTTTCTGTACCCACTGAGTCAGGGAGATATTGGGAATCAACCAGTTGAGGGTTTCCATAAGGATAGGAACCACAGTATGAGGTAGGGTTGAATGTGATACCTCCGCTAGGTAAGTCCAAGCTTGCAATGTTGCCTGTATTGTGGGATGTGCTATTAAAATCTTGGGGGGTGTCAGAGTTTGTGCCTGGATAAGGGAAACCAGCGATCTGGGGTATATCCATGCTTGTTCTAATTGGCTCCAGGGTGTACTCTTGTCTTGTGCATACCAACCTTTAAGCTGGTCTAATATTGACGCTATATAGTAATCTTTCAAAATAGGTACACCCAGGCCGCCAACTGATTTGTGTTTCTTCTGCATAATTTGGGGAACTCTCGCCTTTTTGCCCGCCCAAATGAAGGTTGATAGTTGTTTTTGTGCTATGGTAAAGAAAGATCGTGGAATGGGAATCGGGAGTGCTCTAAAGAGATAGGTTAGTTTTGGTAAAAGTAACATCTTATATGCCGCTATGCGGCCTGACCACGAAATGTAGTGTTTTTGGAGTCTAGACATTTATTTTTGTAAGTCTGCTATTAAGGGTACAAAGTTAAGCTCATAAAGGTTTGAGACCGGGGAGGCCAACTTGGCACCCAGGTAGGTTATTGAATCTGAAGACCATGGGTATGGTAGGTCCCTCCGGAGGGCTTTTTTAAGTTCTTTGTCAAGTGCTATACCCAGTATGCTAGACTTGGAGGCATTTACTTTATAATAAGCTACCTTACTAAATAGGGTAAGGGTGTCATGTGCAGCCGGAAGGGATACACCAGGATCAGATAATGTCAATATGACATCATCTGCGAAAAGAGATATTTTGTGGTGGGTGTTTTGTGAGGTGATGCCCTGGATTAGCGGGTGAGCCCTGATTTTTTCCGCTAGTGATTCCATCACCAGGGCGAATATCAATGGGGACAGGGGACATCCCTGCCTAGTCCCATTCGATATTCGAAAGTTCCTGGAGAACATTCCCTCCGTATAGACGAAGGCAGATGGGGTTGAATACAACGCCAGAATTGCTCTTTGGATTGGGCCATTCAGACCGAATTTCTCCAAGACTCTGGTCAAATAGCCCCAGTGCACTCTGTCAAAGGCCTTCTCTGCATCCAAAGTGAGAAGCAGAGAAGGCCTTTTATTTTTTTCGGCCAGGTGAATCAGATTAATCATCCTCCTGGTCGCTTCTGTGGCCTGGCGGCCCAGAACAAAGCCCACCTGGTCCTGGTCAATGAGTTGTGGAAGTAGGCCTGAAATTCTGTTTGCAATTAGTTTGGCATAGACTTTAATGTCCACATTTAAAAGTGAAATGGGTCTAAAGTTTTGTGGGGTAGTTGGTTCCTTACCTGGTTTGGGCAAGGTGATGATGGTAGCAGTGAGCATTTCTTGTGGGAATGAAGCCTGGTTTATTGCAGCATCAAACATCTGATTCATAAAAGTTGAAAGTTCTGCACTGAACAATTGGTAGTACTCAGAGGAGTAACCATCGGGACCTGGTGCTTTGTTGTGCGGTAATTTTCTAATTTGTTTTTCTATTTCAGGTATTGTAAAGGGATGGTTCAGTAAGTCAAGGTCTGTGTTGGACAGTGTAGGAATTTTAACCGAGGCCAGGAATTCTCTGATCAATGTGTCTGATGGTTGGGGGGTGTTTGGGTCGTCTTTTAGATTATAGAGTGATTCATAGTAGTCGCAGAAGGCTTCTGCGATATCTTTGGGATTGGAGACTTTTAGTCCTGTTTTAGGGTTCAAGATGTGCGGAATCCTTTGTTTAACCACACGATCTTTTAGTTGGTTCGCCAGCAATTTCCCCGCCTTATTGCCACATCTGTAGGTATTTGCTTTTAACGTACGTAGGCGGTTATTTTGCTGGGAAATCAAAAGCGCTCTTAATTCCTGTCTGGCGTAGAATAGTGATTCTCGCAAAGCCTGTGTAGTATGTTGTTTATTGAGGGATTCTAGGTTCTGTATTTTGGTTAGCAGATCATCTAGTTGTTTCGACCGTTGCCTCTTGAGTCTAGAGCTAAGTTGTATAAGTAGGCCACGGATATATACCTTATGTGTATTCCAGAGTGTGAAGGGATTGTTGACCGAAGGAGCATTGATATTAAAGAACTCTTTTAGTGCCTTTCTAATTTGTTTTGAGTTTTCGGGGCATGATAAGGAATATATGTCGTTCCGCCACCTGTTAGCTCTGGTTTCGGCTTCACGATCCCCCACCACAATGGAAGTTGGTGCATGATCGGACCAGGTTATCACATGTATTTCAGATTTGACATTTTTTTGCAACATAAATTTATCTACAAGGAACAAGTCTATGCGTGAGTAGGTATGGTGGACATTTGAAAAAAAAGTAAAGTCTCTCTCTGTGGAGTGTTGACATCTCCACACATCAAAAAGCCCAGTGGACGCTATAAATTGGGCTAGTGTAGCCCTCCGTATGCTGTTGGGGGAAGCGCCCGAGTAGTCTAAATCCTTAGCTGGGATCGCATTGAAATCCCCACACATAATGACATGTCCCTGTTTTAGGGAATCAACTTTTTTCCATATCTTTTTCAAAAAACGAAGTTGGTTCGTGTTAGGTAGATATAGGTTTACCAATGTGTATTTTATCGTTGAAATTTCGCAGATAAGTATGATGAATCTGCCAGAAACATCTAGATGGGAATCCAGATGTACGAACGGGGTAGAGTCTCTGACGGCAATTGCTACTCCACCTTTTTTTTTCGGGCCATTTGCCATATAGACATGTGGGAACTTACGGTGAGTAAATGATGGGGGCCTGTGAGTATTGAAATGGGTCTCTTGAAAACAAATAATGTCACTTTTTAGTCGTGTCGCTTCTTTCCATGCCATTTGACGTTTGTGTGGGCTGTTCAGGCCTTTCACATTAAATGAAGAGATCGTGAAGGGCATTGTAGCAGAAGGAGTAGTAGGGAGTCCCAAAATGTGCAGATGCTAAGCAGTGTGGACCATGCGTTACCTTGCTCGAAGATAGTTGGAGATGGTGTACAAGCAGGTTTGGACGTAGAGTTGGGATGGGAATTTCCCTCGGGTTCTCTCTTGGTGGAGATTGGGTCCTTGCGTTGGGAGTCCTGTACCGGTAAAATGAAAAATTACGGGGAGAGGGGAGAAAGAGGAAAACGAGGAGAACAAAGGGAACAAAACAGTATTCAAGGGGAAAAGAATTATCAAAAACCGTAAAAAACGTGCGATTCCTCAAGGAATCTGTGCGGATTAAGTACCGCTATAGATGGGGGGTATTGAGAAAAAACTCTGTGGCATTCTCCTGGGCTTCCAGGGGGATTGTGATGAATTAAGAAGATCTGGGTATATTTCAGCTTGTTTCTTCATCTGAATTTGCTCGGGAGGAAGAGGGAGAGTCTGTGCCACTTCCCTCATGTGCAGTAGGATCTAAGATTTGCCAATCTCTCATAAGCCTCAGGCCTTCCTTTATGGTGGCTATGGTGTGAGTTGAGCCATCTTTTGTAATCATCAGCTTGGCAGGGTATAGCCACCTGTATGGAATATGATGGTTATTCAACGGTTTGGTAATCGTGGCAAGTTGTCTGCGTTACTGCATGGTAAACGCAGAGAGGTCTGCAAAGAAGGAGAGCTCCTGTAGGTCTTGTGGTAGTTCATCTCGGCGCCTCACAGACATCATAAACCGGTCCTTTATATGGTAAAAGTGAATCCGGACTATAGTGTCTCTGGGAAGATGTGCCGGAATATTTTTTGGTCTTGGCAGCCGGTGTATACGATCAATTACAAGATCTTCCAGCGGTGTTTCAGGCAGCGCCATTTTCATGATGTTTAGAAAGTGTGCTTTCAAGTCTGGGGGTTTGACAGATTCGGGGATTCCGCGGATCTTGACGTTGTTACGTCTGGATCTGTCCTCCAAATTTGCTAATTTGGTGTTGATTTTCAGCAGCTCGACATCCCTGTCAGTGTGAGCATCCACCAAATCATTAAACGTGGCCGCAAACTCCCCCATTTTAGATTCTATGTGGGACACTCTATTAGACACCTCCGCCACCTCTGATTTAAACTGCTGGGTGATACTCATCATGTCAGCATGTAACGTAGAGCGTAGGGATACCAGCATATCCTTCATGGTAGTGTCCATGATCGGTTGGTTTAGTGTGGGGAAGTCAGTAATGGAGTCCTGCAACTCCCTGGTGTCATCTAAGGTAGAGCTTAAGCCGCTTACCTCCTCCACTGATGGCGATGTATCCGATGTTCTCTGTTTGCTCTTGGCCGGGCTGGAGGTAGCTGATGGAGGGGGAGAGTAGTGCGAGTGACCCTGCTTATAAGTGCCGCCGGTATAAAGACCGCGTTGCTGTGGCGGGCCTCGTGTTGTCCCTGTGGAGGAGCCGGCGCCATTTTGGCTGGTATGTCGGCGCGGCTGCACAAAGAAGTCTGACATCTTCCCCAGCTTAGGATATTCCTTCCTTTTGCGGGAAGGCATCTAGGAGGGTGTCCGCTTAGACTCTGGCTGGTTTGCGGTGAGAAACGAGGCTGTTACTCGCTCTAAATCCCCTACGAGCCCAGGATGATGAGGAGCTGATTCAGTATGCTGCCATCCGCTCCGGCTGCTAGCCACGCCCCCCTGAATGTTATACCCTTTTAATGTGTGCACCTATATTGCAGGGATCTGCATGAGATATTGTATGCAAATTACCTTTTATACTTTTACCCATAGTAAAAAGTTATAGTTAAGTAATTTGGTTGTCAGTGTCAATTACTGTGCTGGGATACAAAGGAGGTTGTACCGTATAACAGTATAGGGATAGTATAGTTACACCATTCTTTCCCCTTTCCTAACTGTGCCACGAGAGGTTAGGGCCGATTGCCAGGGGTTGACAGCGGTGCACTACAAGGCCCAAAACAAACAAGCAGCCCTCTAAAACTGAGGGTATCGCTATACTTACATGAAACTAACATGACTTTAACCAAACAGTATGTCCCGATTAAACACACACATATCAGCTTGTTGATGCCATCTAGTGTTCTCCATAGGAGTTATCTCCATCCTCCTATGTTTGGATCTCTGCTGACATTGTAAACCTCTAGAAATACAGAAGGTTGGAGGTGGGCATAGCAGCTAAGGATAGGTGGAAATGGTCCATTTGTGGATGTGGCCAGGTTCATAAAGGACCTTCAGTATGGATTTGAACTAAAACAAAATTTGGCAAAATCAATGAAATTTGCTTGTAAAGGTCTCAAAAAGCACAAAAAGATCAGAATTTTTTTTTGACTCTTCAAATGCTCCGCCGGAGTCTTGGAAATAGGACTTGCACTTGTGAACCGTACAGTAACAGAAGAGGGAATGTCTTTTGGGTAAATAGACCCTTTTCATCTCTATACAATGTGGCAGTGATTTATAGCAGATGGTCATTGTAGCTCGGCAGTAGCCGTCAGAGATATTAATACTTTCCCCCAGTTTGTAAATGGTGAAAAGCAGAGAATAAAAGGCTCACATTTCTGTTTCCTGTGGGGCTCCTATTGCTATTCTGAACGGCTCATTCAAGCTTTGAGAACAGAAATAGTAAAAGTCTAATACCCCTCTGAAAAGAATAGGGTCTCAGACCTGGAATGTGGAAATTTAGAGGTCAAATGTATCCATTTAATCCTTCAGGAAACTAATGAGTGTGCCATGTTACAACATTTGTTGTGTCGCTCACACATTTAGTCATGACAGCGGGGCCTGTCAGCCAGTTAATGTGATATGTGGTTTAGCAGTAAATGGATAGCTTGTTATGTTATGGGAAGATCAGACGGCATGGTGCCTAAGATGTTATGTCTATGGCAATATTTTCACAAATGATACTAAGCGATCTTTATAGCACATGGCACTGGATTCCACACAGATCTGAGGGATCCTGAGACCTACGGGGCTGTGATACATCACAGCAGGAGAGTTAATGTTGATAATGTTTTTTTTCTTTATACCACATTAAAGCCCTGATGACGTCTAACACCATGTTTTCTCTTTATAGTCCTGTGTTGTTGCATGTTATAACTTTAATGGATTTTTCATTTGGAAATACCCTAGAATCAGTGGCGGCTGGTGCTCAAAATTTGTGTGTGTGTGTGTGTGTGTGTGTGTATGGGGGGGGGGGGGGGGCGCAAACAAGCTGAAGAAGTCTTTAAAAAAAAAAACATCAATTGCAGCCTCACTGTGCCCATCAATCGCAGCCACTGTGCCCATCAAATGCAGCCACTGTGCCCATCAAGCGCAGTCACTGTGCCCATCAAATGCAGCCACTGTGCCAATCAAATGCAGCCACTGTGCCCATCAATTGCAGCCACTGTGTCCATCAATTGCAGCCACTGTGCCCATCAAAAGCCGCCACTGTGCCCATCAAACGCAGCCACTGTGCCCATCAAACGCAGCCACTGTGCCCATCAAACGCAGCCACTGTGCCCATCAAATGCCGCCACTGTGTCCATCAAGCGTAGCCACTGTGCCCATCAAACACTGCCACTGTGCCATCAAACGATCCCACTGTGCCATCGAGTGCTCCCACTGTGCCATCAAATGCTCCCACTATACCATCGAATGCTCCCACTGTGCCATCAAACGCTGCCACTGTGCCATCAAACACTCCCACTGTGCCATTGAATGCTCCCACTGTGTCCATCGAATGCCGCCACTGTGATCCCCCCACCCGCTCGCTGTCTGCCAGGCACTTACCCTGTCTTGGTGGGGCAGCGGGTGACGGCGAGCGGTGTCCTCCAGGGCATGGGTCCTCTCCCCTCCTCTCCTACCATCCGTTCCTATAGGCGATTGGACGTCTGGTAGGCGTCCAATAACAGCGCCTGTCGTTTCAGCCAATCAGGTTACATATAACAGACCCGAGCACCTAATTGGTGGAGAGGCGGTTCAGTGTTAGAAAAGCGAATATTAATTCGCTGTCCTAACACAGCTGGGTGAACTGCGAGCGCCAAGCATGGCGCTCGCAGGTCACCGTTTTTGATGCCTATTAGAGTGTACGGCTCTAATCAAGTGCTTCAAACCCCCCCCCCGCCACTGTAATTCAGGCGCCCGACGCCCAAAAAGGGTCCGGGTGCCTAAATAGGGGTGTCATTGGCAGCTATGCATGAATCTATCCATTGGTTATAGAGGGGGCGGCTGAAGAGAGGGGCGGCGCCCATGCACCCTTATGGACGCACCGCCACTGCAGAATACTTCTTCTCTTAGAGAACCGCAATGAGAAGGCAGGGATTGGTTAAATTCCCTCATCCACACTAAACAGCTTGGATTGATGGGTCTGCAGTAGAGATGGGCTCAGGCGTGTTCGAAATCCCACGTGCCCAATCCCCCCCAGGAAGCAGACAGTGCACACGGCTAAGCACAGGCAGTAGGATATTTCCTGATCCGCAGCTGCACACATCAGGAAATGTCTCACTGCCTGTGATTAACCATTTGCAGTGTTGGCTTCCTGGGGGGGGATCGGGCATGTGGGATTTCGAACATGCCCGAGCCCATCTCTAATCTGCAGTTATTAGAACGTAAGCTCTTCTGAGCAGGGCCCTCCTAATCCTCTTGTATTTTATTGTATTATAACTGTATTGTCTCCTTTTTAATATTGTAAAGCGCTGCGTAAACTGTTGGCGCTGTATAAATCCTGTATAATAATAATAATAATAATAATAATACTGACTATTGTATCCAGGCAGCCGTAGAACCTGTGGTTGTCTAAATACCTGACCATCTGACTGTATCTGATTGTAATGTTTGCGGAACAATTTTCGCCCTGGCTACTTTTTTTGATTGTTCATTAACAAACTGCCCCGAGCTCAGTTAAATACAGTGCCTTGAAAAAGTATTCATACCCCTTGAAATTTTCCACATTTTGGCATATTACAACCAAAAACGTAAATGTATTTTATTGGGATTTTATGTGATAAGCCAACCTAAAGTGGCACACAATTGTGAAGTGGAAGGAAAATTATAAATGGTTTTAATTTTTTTTTTACAAATTAATATCTAAAAAGTGTGGCATGCATTTGTATTCAGCCCCCCCTACTTTGTAGAACCACCTTTCACTGCCATTACAGCTGCAAGTCTTTGTGGAGATGTCTCTACCAGCTTTGCACATATAGAGAGTGACATTTTTGCCAATTCTTCCTTGCAAAATAGCTCAAGCTCTGTCAGATTGAATGGAGAGCGTCTGTGAACAGCAATTTTCAAGTCTTGATACAGATTCTCAATTGGATTTAGGTCTGGACTTTGATTGGGCCATTCTAACACATAAATGCTTTGATCTAAACCATTCCATTGTAGCTCTGGCTGTATGGTTAGGGTAATTGTCCTGCTGTAATTGGCTCCATTCATCTTCCCATCAACTCTGACCAGATTCCCTGTCCCTGCTGAAGAAAAGCATCCTCACAACATGATGCTGCCACCACCATGTTTCAGGGTGGGGATGGTGTGTGTTCAGGGTGATGTGCAGTATTAGTTCTACCACACATAGCATTTTGTTTTTAGGCCAAAAAGTTCAATTTTGGTCTCATCTGACCAGAGCACCTTCTTCCACATGTTTGCTGTGTCCCCCACATGGCTTTGTGAAAACTGCAAATGGGACTTCATATGGCTTTGTTTCAACAATGGCTTTCTTCTTGACACTTTTCCATAAAGACCAGATTTGTGGAGAAGCACGACTAATAGTTGTCCTGTGGACAGATTCTCCCACCTGAGCTGTGGATCTCTGCAGCTCCTCCAGAGTTACCATGGGCCTCTTTGCTGCTTCCCTGATTAATGCTCTCCTTTTCCGACCTGTCAGTTTAGGTGGACGGCCATGTCTTGGTAGGTTTGCAGTTGTGCCATATTCTTTCCATTTTTGGACGATGGATTGAACAGTGCTCCCTGAGATGTTCAAAGCTTGGGATCTTTATTTATAACCTAACCCTACTTTAAACTTCTCCACAACTTTATTCTTGACCTGTCTGGTGTGTTCCTTGGCCTTCATGATGCTGTTTGTTCACTATGGTTCTCTAACAAACCTCTGAGGGCTTCACAGAACAGCTCTATACTAAGATCAAATTACAAACAGGTAGACTCTATTTACCAATTAGGTGACTTCTGAAGGCAATTAGTTCCACTAGATTTTAGTTAGGGGTATCAGAGTAATGGGGGCTGAATACAAATGCACGCCACATTTTTCAGATATTTGTAAAAAAAAAATGAAAACCATTTATAATTTTCCTTCCACTTAAAAATTATGTGCCCCTTAGTGTTGGTCTATCACATAAAATCCTAATAAAATACATTACTTTTTGGTTGTGACTCGACAAAAACAGCCCAGAGCACCTGCTGCCATTTTTCTGCACCCCAGTTCCTATGTTTTCACACATAGAACATGGAAACAAGACCAAGCGACTCAACTATGCATGAAAACACAGAAAATGGCAGCAGGTGCTCTGGGCTAATAAGTCAAAATGTGAAATATATGGCTGTAGCAGGAGGCAGTTTGTTTGTGAATGGCTGGAGAGCGGTAGAATAATGAGTGTCTGCAGTCAGTGAAGAATGGTGGAGGTTTTTTCACACCTGCCTAAAACTTTTGTACAGTAAATGCAAGTGGCTTGTGGACATGCTGTTGACTTTTTAGAAGTACCGACTAGTGTGCAAGTCTAAAACTTTTGCACAGTAATATACAGTTGTGCTCATAAGTTTACATACCCTGGCAGAATGTATGATTTCTTGGCCATTTTTCAGAGAATATGAATGATAACACAAAAACTTTTCTTTCACTCATGGTTAGTGTTTGGCTGAAGCCATTTATTATCAATCAATGGTGTTTACTCTTTTTAAATCATAATGACATCAGAAACTACCCAAATGACCCTGATCAAAAGTTTACATACCCCAGTTCCTAATACCGTGTATTGCCCCCTTTAAAGTGGTTGTAAACCCTTACAGACCACTTTTTACTACAGGTAAGCCTATAATAAGGCTTACCTGTAGCTACCCCCGATAACTCCTAAACTTGCACGGTTTAGGAGAGATCTTCTGTATCAGCATGTGCCAACATCATCTATGCCGTTGCTTTAGCTAGTGTGCCGTTATCGGCGGCTCCAGCGTGCATGCACAGGAGTGATGTCATCGCGGCTCAGGCCAATCGTAGCGCCGGAGCCCGTGATCCCCGGAAGTATCTCCGGGAGCGATGTTGCCAGGCCGGAGCTGTGTACGGGGACAGCTGTACGTTTTTTTTGTTTTGTTTTTTTTTTTGGGGGGGGGGGGGGTTACAACAACTTTAACATCATTGACAGCTTGCAGTATTTTGTGGTATTTGTGGATGAGGCCCTTTATCTTTTCAGATGGTAAAGCTGCCCATTCCTCTTGGCAAAAAGCCTCCAGTTCCTGGAAATTCCTGGGCTGTCTTGGATGAACTGCACGTTTGAGATCTCCCCAGAGTGGCTCAGGTCAGGAGACTGAGATGGTCACTCCAGAAACTTCACTTTATTCTGCTGTAGCCAATGACAGGTCGACTTGGGCTTGTGTTTTGGAATGTTGTGGAATGTCCAAGTACGTCCCATGCGCAGCTTCCTGGCTGATGAATGCAAATGTTCCTCCACTATTTTTTGATAACTTACTGCATTCATCTTGCCATCAATTTTGCCCAAATTTGCTGTGCCTTTGTAGCTCACACATCCCCAAAACATCAGCGATCTACCTCCGTGTTTCCCTATGTGTGTTCTAACTGTGGGGGGAGGGGACTGACTAATGGAGATGACAGATCGTGGTTCCCAGCTCGTAGGAACACACTATCTCTCTCCTTTCCTCACAGAACTGGGATGTGTGTGTTTACACACACATGTCCCTGTTCTACCTCTCGTGCCCATGATCATGACCGCCGGCCACGAGCATCCGCACCCTCGCCTGCTATCCCGCTTAAAGGAGCCGATGTACAGCTACAACGACTCGCACGATCGCGCAGACCTGCCGCAGCATAATGTCGGCAAGCGGTTAAGTAAATGTTCTCCATAGTGTGTAATATCATGACCTGTGGTGCGAGAATAGTGTTTACTAAATCATATATGGTGAAGAACTGCTGAAACCAGCCCCTTTTCCTCCAGTCCATACCCATGGCAGTCCCACATTAACCCATTTCTACTCACATCATAAACTCTTTTTTATATGTAGCGGGTGCCGCTCAGCCCCTCTTGTGGCCCAGCATCTCCCATTGCCTCCAGAGAGACACACACAAGCACCGGCAGCAGCTGCGCAGTAATTCTGCTTCCCTGTCTCACTGTGCAGGGAGTGGGAGGCACTTACAGACACGGCTTGCCACTCTGCTTCCTCTCCTGTTTCCCCATTGGCAAGAGGGAGTGAACCTATGAGGAGACAGTACTGCAGTAGCAGCAAGGAACTCTGGGACATATAGTCCCCAACACAGGCTGCCCCACCGTAATCCGTAGTGGGAAAACTACACACCACAGCAGCCCATAGATACATAAAAGGAATCTTACACCTAGAGGCTACCTGTGAGAAGAGAGAGCTACTACGAGGCGAGGGGAAAACGGACCAGACCAAAAGGGCTGCCGCTATACATTGGGGCAACCATCCCGCCACAGCTCCAGGTGTCGATGTGCTGATCCTGCCACAGTGTCACAGTCGGACAGTTGGGACATCCTGCCAGAGGGGACCCCGAGGGTAACTACAGGTGCCTACCTACAGACATTAGGAGGAAACACATACACAATATTGGTATGATGTTCAGTGCTAAACCATCTCAAGTTTAAAATTTAAATGAAAATGCATGCATCTGCATTATGATACACCATGGTGCAACCATGTGAATGGTGAGTGGATTGAAAGTTCTGGGGGATGAACCCCTAAAAATTAGTCTTTTTTAAAAAAAGTTTCTAAATGGAGGCTGTAAAGGGAGCGAGGCTGCTTCAGGCGCGGGCTGGGGAACCCAATCACTGTGAACAAAAGGAAAGCAAAAGGAGGAGAGAGAAGCGCCAAGCAAATTCAATCCTTTAAACAGCTTAGGAATTTATTCAGTATATAAGTATAAAACAACACTAAAAACTTGCGTGAAAAATGGAGCCTCGATAAGCCTCATGGAGATGTCGGCTGTGTGTCTCTGTCTTCTTCATAAAGAAGGCGAGACCCTGCCTTCGAAACGCGTTGTGATCGGCCAGACAGCGTGTGGGCAGCTCCACAGTTTGCAGCCCTGGACCACTCCCACCCAGAGACATACAGCCGACGTCTCCATGAAGCTTATCGAGGCTCCAGCTGCGGCTAACACACGGCGCTCGTGAATCCCTCAATAGAGACTTTCCGGCGGCCCTCCTGTACTCCTGTGACACTGCATGTGGAAGTTCCCATCCGCTCTAGCACTCTGCAAGTGCTCGAACATTTTTCACGCAAGTTTTTAGTGTTGTTTTATACTTATATACTGAATAAATTCCTACGCGGTTTAAAGGATTGGCTTGGCGCTTCTCCCTCCTTTGCCTACCTACAGACATCGCTGTGTCTTCCTGCTGCCTGGTTGCCAGTCGGGCATTCCCACACAGCCTGTTCTGTGTGTCTATTCGGTTCCTGGTGTCACTGGATTGGTGAGCGGGCGATAGCCCATCTTGTGCAAATTATCCTTACAGACACTGCATGCAGACATCTTTACTCTGTCCCCTAGTCAAAGCCTCCAACAGGAGACATATTACGTCAATTGTTCCTTATTCTTGAGCCCCCTTGCAAAGAGATCTCTTTGGGCCTAAGCTAGCTGAAGATACCAGACATCTTCACAGTGAGGACTTCCATATTTCTTCACTTAGCCAAGGACTCACACTTGTTAAGGGGGAACCCTGATTTTAAAAGTACAAGTTGACATTGTTTGAGTTTTGTACAACATGTATACCAGGGGTCTCAAACTGACGGCCCTCCAGCTGTTGCAAAACTACAAGTCCCATGAGGCTTTGCAAGGCTGACAGTTACAAGCAGGACTCCCACAGGCAGAGGTATGATGGGACTTGTAGTTCCGCAACAGCTGGAGGGCCGCCAGTTTGAGACCCCTGGTGTATACTCTCAGCACCTGTGAGCTCAGGATCTTTGGGAGACAGACTGGCCGGTAACAAGCTATCTGTTCCCCTTATTTGCCTGAGCACCACGTTGAAGCCCATTGAGTTAGGTGAATTGTGCTATTTATCATTTGCTTGTGGTTTTGTGATTAGTGATGAGCCGAACACCCCCGGGTTCGGTTCGCACCAGAACCCGCGAACGGACCGAAAGTTCGAACGAACATTAGAACCCTATTAAATACAATGGATGCGAACGTTCGAATTCTAAAGTGCTAATTATAACAACTATTATGCATGTTATTGTCATAAATAGGGTTTGGGAACCCGCGTTCTGCACCAGGGGACATGTATCAATGCAAAAAGAAGTTTTAAAAACGGTCGTTTTTCGGGAGCAGTCATTTTAATGATGCATAAAGTGAAAAAAAAAAAGTCAAATATTCCTTTAAATATCGTACCTGGGGGGTGTCTAAAGTATGCCTGTGAAGTGCCACGTGTTTCCCGTGTTTAGAACTGTCCCTGCACAAAATGACACTTCTAAAGGAAAAAAAAGCCATTTAAAACTGCTTGCGGCTTTAATGTAATGTCTGGTCCCGGTAATATGGATGAAATTCTTTAAGAAAAATGGCATAGCTACCCCATGACCCCCCCCCCTACCCCAGCCCATTACCAGCCCCTTTGGGTCTTGTATGGATATTAAGGGGAACCCCGCACATAAAATAAAAAAGGCCCTATATACTCTGAACAGCCGTATACAGGCGGTGCATACAAGACAGGGACTGTAGGTTTGTTCTTATGTAGAATCTGTTTGTAATTTTGAACAGGTACATTGTTGAAGTGTAGC
Source organism: Rana muscosa (assembly GCA_029206835.1). Classification (NCBI taxonomy): domain Eukaryota; kingdom Metazoa; phylum Chordata; class Amphibia; order Anura; family Ranidae; genus Rana; species Rana muscosa. The sequence goes on along the minus strand of CM055116.1, from coordinate 1,111,787,126 downwards.
TCCAGCCCAAAAATCTATTTTTAAACTTTTTGGGAAACATAGGTAAGGGTTATCACCCCTGTAACATTTGTTTTGCTGTCTGTGCCCCTGTTCAGAACATTTCACCTCACTTTCCGTCCCAATGACAACTGTTTTTGAAATGTGGTGTTTTTCTTGAAACAAGGATTGCTGATAAAGCATCAGTACAGATGAGACCCCTTTCTCCCATATTTATTCTTACAGGAGAGAATTTTCCTTTCTAGGGGTAGATTTCCTCTCACTTCCTGTTGTCTTCTTTCGTTTGCAAGTAGGAGTCGTTTGTAAGTTGGATGTTTGAAAGTAGGGACCTGCCGTATATACTCTGCAGAAATAGGCCCCTTAGTTGTTGGTGTTGGCACAACACTGTAAGCACTCAGTTACTCTTGGTTGGTGCTGGAACGCCCTGCTGTCAACTATTATATCAGGAATTTTAATTACATATAATTGTTGAACAGTGGTAGTAAAAATTGGGGCTTTGATGGTGGTGCTGGTGCCACAACACTGTAAGCCCTGACAGTTACTCTTGGTGGGTGCAGCAATGGGCCCTGCTGTGAATTATTAGATCAAGAATTGTAATTACATGCCCCTTTTGAACAGGGGCTGAAAAATTGGGCCTTTCGTGGTGGTGGTGGTGGTGGCGTTGCCACAAGACTGTAAGCCCTCAGAGTTACTCTTGGTGGGTGCAGCAATGGACCCTGCTGTGAATTATTAGATCAAGAATTGTAATTGCATGCCCCTGTTGAACAGGGGCTGAAAAATTGGGCCTTAGGCACTGGTGGCACAACACTACAACCCCTCACAGATACTGTACTTGGAGCACAGCAATGAGCCCTGTTGCAAAGTATTGCTTCAAAAATTGTAATGACACGCCCCTGTTAAACAGGGGCTGAAAAATTGGGCCTTAGGCACTGGTGCCACAACACTCCAACCCCTCACAGATACTGTACTTGGAGCACAGCAATGAGCCCTATGGCAAATTATTGCTAAAAAAATTGTAATTACACACCCCTGTAAAACAGGGGCTGAAAAATTGGGCCTTAGCCACTGGTGGCGGCACCCATAAACAAAAATGATCTTCCAAGCTATCATCATCAATCGTATCATTGAGGACTCGGAGGAGGAGGATAGCCAGTCAACATAACAGCACAGGCACTCAGCATCAGCATCAGTCTTGAAGGGATGTGACATGTTAAAATCAATTAGTCTGTTATATCAGCATCAGGTGTGTGGTAGCTGGTGGTGATCCAAGACTGGTTCATCTTGATGAAAGTCAGTCGATCAACCGAGTCGGTGGACAGGCGCACCCTGTGATCCGTGACAAATCCTCCAGCAGCACTGAATGTGCGTTCCGAAAGAACGCTGGATGCAGGACAGGCCAGTAGCTCAATTGCATACTGTGCAAGCTCTGGCCAGTGATCCATCCTCAAGACCCAGTAAGCCAGAGGATTTTCGGTGGGGAAGGTGTCCAAGTCTGACCTTGCCCCTAGATATTCCTGCACCATGTTTATCAGACGCTGGCGATGGTTGCTGGAACCGATCATACTTTGGGGCTGCGGACTAAAGAATTGTCTGAACGCATCGGTCAGACGGCCACCTTCCCCACCGCTCCTTCTTTGACTGGCCGAAGCCTCAGCAACTCGTTGTCCAGGACCAGGAGTTTGTAACCTCCCAGTCTCTGGGAACGCGTTGCACAGACCTTTCTGCAAGGCCTCCCGGAGTTGTCTCATCCTCTGCTCCCTCTGCGACGGTAACATAAGGTCCGCAACCTTACCCTTGTACCGTGGATCAAGGAGAGTGGCCAGCCAGTAATGGTCCCTCTCCTTGATCCGAAGAATACGAGGATCCTTCCGCAGACTTTGCAGGATCAGGGAGGCCATGCAGCGTAGGTTTGCTGAGGCATTCGCTCCGGAGTCCTCTGGGTCACTAAGGACGACATGATCCGCAGCCACCTCCTCCCAGCCACGTACAAGTCCACTGGTTTCTTGGGACTGTAAATCATCCCTAAAAGACTGCTGCTGATGATGCTGAGTGCCAGCCTCCACCTCCATGCTGACACACTCCTCCTCCTCCTCCTCCTCCTCTTCCTGTGCGATGGGTGGGACAGAAGGAACACTGTCTGGGTAAAGGGGGCCTTGAGAGGCAAGGAAGTCCTCCTCTTCCTGCCTCTGTTCTGCCTCAAGTGCCCTGTCCATTATTCCACGCAGCGTGTGCTCCAACAGGTGGACAAGAGGTACAGTGTCACTGATGCATGCACTGTCACTGCTCACCATCCTCGTGGCCTCCTCAAATGGTGCCAGGACAGTGCATGCATCCCTGATCATGCCCCACTGGCGTGGAGAAAAAAAACCAAGCTCCCCTGACCCTGTCCTGGTGCCGTAGTCGCACAGGTACTCATTGATGGCCCTCTGCTGCGTGTGCAGCCGCTGCAGCATGGCCAACGTTGAGTTCCACCTGGTGGGCATGTCACATATAAGGCGGTTCTTGGGCAGGTTCAACTCCTTTTGCAGCTCAGCCATGCGAGCACTGGCATTATAAGATCTGCGGAAATGCACACAGACTTTCCTGGCCTGCCTCAGGACATCCTGTAAGCCCGGGTACCTGCCCAAGAACCGCTGCACCACCAGGTTAAGGACGTGAGCCACACAGGGCACATGGGTCAGTTGTCCCTGTCGGAGGGCGGAGAGGAGGTTGGTGCCATTGTCGCAAACCACCATTCCTGGCTTAAGCTGGCGTGGCGTCAACCACCTCTCGGCCTGGCCCTGCAGAGCAGACAGGACCTCTGCCCCAGTGTGGCTTCTGTCCCCCAAACACACCAGCGCAAGCACGGCATGGCATCTTTTTGCCTGCGTACTTGCGTAGCCCCGTGAACGGCTACGGAGCACCGCTGGTTCATAGGACAAACCACAGGAAGAGGCCATGGAGGAAGAAGAAGAGGAGGGGGTGGAGGAGAGAGGTGTGTCACAACCAGTAGTAGCATTTTGGAGGCGTGGCGGTGGGACAACCTCCAACACTACTGCACCTTGTCCTGCATCCTTCCCAGCTGCCAAAAGAGTGACCCAATGGGCCGTGAAAGAAAGGTAACGTCCCTGTCCATGCCTGCTGGACCATGAGTCAGCAGTAATATGCACCTTACCGCTGACCGCCCTGTCCAGCGAGGCCAAGACATTGCCTTCCACATGCCGGTAGAGAGCCGGAATAGCCTTCCGTGAGAAAAAGTGGCGTTTGGGAACCTGCCACTGAGGAACCGCACATTGCACAAACTCACGGAAGGGGGCCGAGTCTACCAACTGAAAAGGCAGCAGTTGAAGCGCTAGCAATTTAGCCAAGCTAGCATTCAACCGCTGGGCATGTGGATGGCTGGGAGTGAACTTCTTTCGACGGTCCAGCAGCTGGGGCAGGGAAATTTGCCTGCTAGAATCGGACGTCGGTGTACTGCTAGCAGAGTGGCCGCAAGTACTTGGCTGTGACACACCTAATTCTACACCTTCATTCCTCTCAGTGCATGTTTCAGAGAGGACTGAAGTTATGGTGGGGTTGGAGATCCCAGCTGATGCGGTGCAAGGAGAGGTCCGCTTTGTTCTTTGGTGTGGGTCTTTGAGGTAGGCTTGCCAACGAGCTGCATGGCAGGTCAACATATGTCTGGTCAGGCATGTGGTACCCAAGCGGCTGATGTTTTGGCCACGCGATATACGCTTGAGACATATGTTGCAAACAGCAGCTGTGCGATCTGATGCACTAGCCTCAAAAAAGGCCCACACCAAAGAACTTTTTGAATGACGGGCAGAGGCAGCGCCCTGCACAGGCGGAGCTCTGCGGTGTGAGTCCGTCGGTGTACTGCCCTTACGCTGGCCACCAAAGGGCATCCTGCCTCGTTGGAGATGTGCCTCCTCCTCATCCTCCTCCTCCTCCTCTCTCCTATTAGGCACCCACGTGGAGTCAGTGACCTCATCATCACCTCCCTCCTCATCACTGGAGCCAATCTGGCAGTATGCTGCAGCTGCTGGAACATGACTGCCAGATTGGTGTCCTTCTTGAGCATCCCCTCTGTCTGCTCTCACGCTACTGCCTTCCTCTAGCTGGGTTTCATCATCAGACCCTTCGAAACGCTGGGCATCCTCCTGGAGCATGTACCCAACACTGTGCTGAAACAGTTCGGGGGACTCCTCAGGAGGAGGACATGGTGGGTCTAGGGAAGGAGTGACTGATGATGAGTCTGACATTGATACCAGGGAAGAGGACGCTTTGGCAGCTGCTTTTCCAGTACCCTGAGCCTGGGTGAGAGAGGATGAGGAGGAGGAGGAGGGCTTGGTCATCCACTCTACCAAGTCTTCGGCATGATGTGGCTCAACATGTCCAGCTGCCGAAAAGAAGGACAAGCGTGTCCCATGGCCATGTGCTGATGACAATGCACCGCGTCCACGACCAGCACTGTTGCCCCCAGACACAGAGCCTGCTTGCCCTCTTTTATTGCCTCCTGACTGTCTGCCTCTCCTTGTTTGCCTTCCAGACATTCTAATAGATGGCCTGCAGGGAGATGGGAAAAAAGCAATAAGGGCTACCTTCAGGTGTCCTTCTCTGTCCCTTGAAACAAGGACTTTGACAGTGAAAGAAACTGACACACTCTCCCTACCTACAGTTTTCTGTCCCTAGAAAAAATGTTTTTTTTAAGCACAATTTAGCACAAGGAGAATTCACTCACTGTCCTTCCAGGTCCCTGGAAACAAGGAATTTGACAGTGAAAGAAACTGACACACTCTCCCTACCTACAGTTTTCTGTCCCTAGAAAAAATGTTTTTTTTAAGCACAATTTAGCACAAGGAGAATTCACTCACTGTCCTTCCAGGTCCCTGGAAACAAGGACTTTGACAGTGAAAGAAACTGACACACTCTCCCTACCTACAGTTTTCTGTCCCTAGAAAAAATGTTTTTTTTAAGCACAATTTAGCACAAGGAGAATTCACTCACTGTCCTTCCAGGTCCCTGGAAACAAGGACTTTGACAGTGAAAGAAACTGACACTCTCCCTACCTACAGTTTTCTGTCCCTAGAAAAAATGTTTTTTTTAAGCACAATATAGCACAAGCACAAAACACACTGACACTCTCCCTACCTATCCTTCTCTTTCCCTAAACTAAAGGAATCCAGGTTAAGCAAGAAAGAAATAAAAGTCACTGTCCCTGCCTATGCTGCTCTATCCCTGCTCCGGAACACACTACACTAGGCCGCCGTGCTGGCGGCCTTTTATAGTGTGGGGCGTGTACTAAACACCCTCAGCAATAATTGGCCACAGGCATCCTGCCCGTGGCCAATCATTGCTCTCCTCGCTGCCGGCGCTGTGATTGGCCAAGCATGCGGGGTCACAGTGCATGCTTGGCCAATCACAGCGCCTGGATGACACTGCGATGGCGTAGTGCATTGTGGGCCGTTCGCGTCACTCGAATTTGGCGCGAACGGCCCAAATCGTTCGATCTTCGTCGAACGATCGAACAGCCGATGTTCGAGTCGAACGTATGTTCGACTCGAACACGAAGCTCATCCCTATTTGTGATGTACTGTTCTATATCAGAGTTTTCTATTTCCAGTTATTGGGTTATACTAATACTGTTTGTCTGAAGACAAAAAGCCTTTCAGTATACATACTTTCTGGTTTACTACAGTTGTGTCCATTCACTGCTGTGTTCACACTAAAGGTACTTGCTAGGTGTGTCAGAGGGGCAAGACTGTTTTTTTGGGGTCAAGATGCAGAGTATAGAACCAAACATACTCAAGCGGCTCCTTCGGGGGTGGTGCTACATATATATTTCTATTTTAGTTCAAAATGACTTACAGTTGCTGTTTTTATAATTTTTATGTGAAAAAAGTATTGCAGCCAGCAACAATTAAGGAATACACCCTGTGAAAAAACGTGCAGTCTGTTATCACTGTAGTGCACGTCGGCAGGGACAAGCTGTAAAGAGCCTGCAGGACACCGACCGCATTAAGATGTAATAAATGACAAAAAAAGGTAAAAAATCTCCCCACCCAAGATACACAGCATGCTACCTACATGACATTCACATAGTTGCCAATAGTCACAGATTTCCCGGGACAATCCCGAAAATCTGACTGATGTCTCGGCCAGAATGCCAATAATTTTGCTTTATCTTGGACAATCAGGGAGATCCCTCCCCCTACCTTCTACAGGAATTCAGGTGCTGCCTGGCTGGTTGCAGATTGGTCAGTCCTGAGTGAGCAGGCGTGGTCAACAGAGGGTGATGAGTCCAACTGTGTGCTGTGGTAAGGGGTGGAACTATCCTCTCCTGTCACTGTTTTGGCTGGAGCTGAATCAGTGCTGCACTCACCGGAAGAAGCAGAGCCTGAAGCAGGGAACTTCGAAGTCGGAGAAGAGGAAAGCCGCCTGCATGGGGAGTACACTGACCTGTTTACCAACCCCCAATCACCTTTTCTCCACTCAGTGTCCCCAGCCCAAGGACCCGTACCAGTCTGGTGCCAGCAGGGGGGAAGAGAGAGAGAGCCAAGGGGGAGAGACATTTATCCCCTGTAGCTGTGTCCATATATGCACATTATTGATGTACTATTTATTTTGTTTGAAGTCGTTTTTAATATTTGAGGAGCGTGGTTATTAATGTTTGGTCATCTATAGGTTTTTTTGGCCTTACAACAGGCAGCTCTGGAAATATTATAATAATTATTTCAATCACATTGTTTATTCACATATAGATTAATTTGTTCAATTTGCGCAGGTTGAGGGTACACCCATTTTTTCCCAATAATCTAGGATTGCGGGATGGGAGACTCTGTGTGATGGGGTGCTGGCACAGGCTGAAGTGTGCGAAGAAGTTTGGAGGACTGTGTTCAGGAGTGTCTTCCAGTGTTGTAGCATGGAGCTGCTCTGCAAGCTGTATGAGGTGAGGAAGAAGAAACACTCTTATGCCAGAACAGTAATTGAAAGTGTTTCTCTCTCCCCCTTTCTCTCTCACTCTCCATCCCTCCTATATATTAACAGATTCTACACTATGTAAGGCATCTCAGACTCTATTTAACCACACCCCTTTAAGCCATGCCCAATATTTAGCATAATTAAAATGACACCCATTTCTTTGCCTCTTCACACACTGCATTTTCCCCTCTTTATCTAGGTCATGCCTACAAAACAAATGAATGTCCTGCTCCTAATTACAATCATACTCCGCCTACATACAAAAAAAAAAATTTTTGAGAATGTTGCCAACTATGCATTCAGTAAGGGTTTACATCTACTTATAACAGACCTGCCAGTGCCTACGAACCCTACAGTATAAGCAGGGCCGTCGGAACAGGACAGGCAAAACAAGCAATTGCTTGGTGCCCCAGCCTAAGGTGCCTGCCTGCTGCCTGTCCTGGATTTCCGCCCTGAGCCAATCCGCGGATTGCGGCCATAGGAAAGGCCGCGGCTTCGGCCTAGCTCCGGAGCGGCGGCCATCTTGGTACACCCGGTGGCAGCGGCCGAGGTGAGTGGGGAGATGTGGACATTACAGGGGGGGGGGGGGGATGTGGACATTACAGGGGGGGGGAGAGATGTGGACATTACAGGGGGAGGAGATGTGGACATTACAGGGGGGGGAGATGTGGACATTACAGGGGGGGAGATGTGGACATTACAGGGGGGGGAGATGTGGACATTACAGGGGGGGGGAGATGTGGACATTACAGGGGGGGGGAGATGTGGACATTACAGGGGGGGAGATGTGGACATTACAGTGGGGGGGGGAGATGTGGACATTACAGGGGGGGGGAGATGTGGACATTACAGGGGGGGGAGATGTGGACATTACAGGGGGGGGGGAGATGTGGACATTACAGGGGGGGGGGAGATGTGGACATTACAGGGGGGGGGAGATGTGGACATTACAGGGGGGGGGGAGATGTGGACATTACAGGGGGGGGAGATGTGGACATTACAGGGGGGGGGTGTGGACATTACAGGGGGGGGGAGATGTGGACATTACAGGGGGGGAGGTGTGGACATTACAGGGGGGGGAGATGTGGACATTACAGGGGGGGGATGTGGACATTACAGGGGGGGAGATGTGGACATTACAGGGGGGGAGATGTGGACATTACAGGGGGGGGGAGATGTGGACATTACAGTGGGGGAGATGTGGACATTACAGTGGGGGAGATGATGTGGATATTACAGTGCAGAGTCCCCCTGTCCATCCCACGGTCCCCCTGCCCATCCCACGGTCCATAAACAGTCCTAAACAGCATCTTAATATTAATGTGAGTGTCTATCTTTTTTTAATCTCTCAGCCAGTAATTTTGTTTTTAGTAGCAGCAGGGATTTTATTTTTTATTTTTTTTAAAGGTATTATAGCATTTGAAATGCTGCAAAAAAAACAGCATTATAGTCTGAGGACTAAAAGCAATCAAACAACAGGAGATTTAGTAAATAATTTGGTAGTTGCCAGTTAGGTCACAGGCTCAAGAGGACAGATGCAGTCAGCACAGACCTCTCCAGATACTTCCCATCTGCACCACTACTTCTTCCATTCCTCTAGTCACTGTTTGGCTGTCTGCTCCAGTTTGGTGCCACTTAAAGTGGGTCAACATAGAAACATTTCCCTAGCCAAAGCCTACAAATGCCCCCAAGGCAGCATTTGTATATGTGCAGAACTAATTCATGGAAACCAAAAATGTCCTGAATCTATAGCATCCACTACTTGAAATATTTTTTCTAATAAATGGAATAGATTTAGCTAATGGCAGAAGGCATAGGAAGATATCAAAGCTTTCTTTCCTGATAGCAATAAAGATTCTGCTTTATCCAGGGAGTCATCTTGGCACATCTTGCATGCCCAGTTACCATATATCCTGAGCACACTTATTCCAGGTCAGTGATTCACAGAACTGAAGAAAGTGGGTCAGCGCAACAACCAGGCAACTACCTTTTTCAGGATGTCAACAATGGTAACCTTCACATTTGTCATAATAGCTTCACTTTAGCTAGCCAAGCTCTTGCATAAAAATCTTTTTATATACAGGTCCTTCTCAAAAAATTAGCATATTGTGATAAAGTTCATTATTTTCTGTAATGTACTGATAAACATTAGACTTTCATATATTTTAGATTCATTACACACAACTGAAGTAGTTCAAGCCTTTTCTTGTTTTAATATTGATGATTTTGGCATACAGCTCATGAAAACCCAAAAATCCTATCTCAAAAAATTAGCATATCATGAAAAGGTTCTCTAAACGAGCTATTAACCTAATCATCTGAATCAACTAATTAACTCTAAACACCTGCAAAAGATTCCTGAGGCTTTTAAAAACTCCCAGCCTGGTTCATTACTCAAAACCGCAATCATGGGTAAGACTGCCGACCTGACTGCTATCCAGAAGGCCATCATTGACACCCTCAAGCAAGAGGGTAAGACACAGAAAGAAATTTCTGAACGAATAGGCTGTTCCCAGAGTGCTGTATCAAGGCACCTCAGTGGGAAGTCTGTGGGAAGGAAAAAGTGTGGCAGAAAACGCTGCACAACGAGAAGAGGTGACCGGACCCTGAAGAAGATTGTGGAGAAGGACCGATTCCAGACCTTGGAGGACCTGCGGAAGCAGTGGACTGAGTCTGGAGTAGAAACATCCAGAGCCACCGTGAACAGGCGTGTGCAGGAAATGGGCTACAGGTGCCGCATTCCCCAGGTCAAGCCACTTTTGAACCAGAAACAGCGGCAGAAGCGCCTGACCTGGGCTACAGAGAAGCAGCACTGGACTGTTGCTCAGTGGTCCAAAGTACATTCGGAAATCAAGGTGCCAGAGTCTGGAGGAAGACTGGGGAGAGGGAAATGCCAAAATGCCTGAAGTCCAGTGTCAAGTACCCACAGTCAGTGATGGTCTGGGGTGCCATGTCAGCTGCTGGTGTTGGTCCACTGTGTTTTATCAAGGGCAGGGTCAATGCAGCTAGCTATCAGGAGATTTTGGAGCACTTCATGCTTCCATCTGCTGAAAAGCTTTATGGAGATGAAGATTTCATTTTTCAGCACGACCTGGCACCTGCTCACAGTGCCAAAACCACTGGTAAATGGTTTACTGACCATGGTATTACTGTGCTCAATTGGCCTGCCAACTCTCCTGACCTGAACCCCATAGAGAATCTGTGGGATATTGGGAAGAGAAAGTTGAGAGACGCAAGACCCAACACTCTGGATGAGCTTAAGGCCGCTATCGAAGCATCCTGGGCCTCCATAACACCTCAGCAGTGCCACAGGCTGGTTGCCTCCATGCCACGCCGCATTGAAGCAGTCATTTCTGCAAAAGGATTCCCGACCAAGTATTGAGTGCATAACTGAACATAATTATTTGAAGGTTGACTTTTTTTGTATTAAAAACACTTTTCTTTTATTGGTCGGATGAAATATGCTAATTTTTTGAGATAGGATTTTTGGGTTTTCATGAGCTGTATGCCAAAATCATCAATATTAAAACAAGAAAAGGCTTGAACTACTTCAGTTGTGTGTAATGAATCTAAAATATATGAAAGTCTAATGTTTATCAGTACATTACAGAAAATAATGAACTTTATCACAATATGCTAATTTTTTGAGAAGGACCTGTATATATTTATATATATATATATATATATATATATATATATATATGTGTAGCGACCTCACCCCTCTCACCCCTTCTTCTTTTCGGCTTGTTGTCTCGTCTAGGGGGGAGTATGGGGGAAGGGATGCGATACACCACAGCCCATGTCCTCTTTTAGATAGAGGTAAAGGCCAGAACCTATTTTACCATCAGGTCGTGTGCATAACCCAGAGCCAAGTCTTTTTCTGTAAATGACCCCCTCTGCTCCCAGTAACTGGAGTTCCACACCACTGAAAAGGTCCAACTCGTATTTATTCTCCAACAGCAATAAATCACCATTTAGCACAGACAAGTTGTGACAAAGAACAGTTCAGTACAGGTGGGGAGTAGGTCGAGGCACAATCCTTAGATAGAACCAACCAATGTGGTGTCACCAACGGTTATGGTGTACAGTCACTGCCACCGACTGTGTAGAACAGAGAGTGAATTACCTTCGCTAAGCGCAGCCCCTGTCAGAGGGAAGACATCCGTCCAAGAGAGTTACCAGAGGCCCCGCCGTCACCAGCAATGCTGCACCGGACTGTTCAGAGGGGGTTACACTCCCTGGCCTCCTCATCTCAGACTCGGGCACCCAAGGCTTTAGGGCCCCCTCGGATTCCTCCACCCTTGTGGGACCCAGTCGAAGGCACCGGGCCCCAGGCCTCCTCAATAGTACCTCACCCCAGGCTAAAGGTGCCTGGGATGGACTCCATCTCCCGCTCCGGCCAGGTCAAGGGCACCTGGGCCCGGAACTCTGGAACGCTGGCACCCAGGCTGAAGGTGCCTGGGCGCGACTCTGCCCTCCGACTCTGAACCCCGTGTTCCGGGCGTCCGCCCCCTTTTATCCCCTCTACCTCAGCGTCACCGCAGGTTCCCCGCCCTGCGGTACAGCCACCGGAAGAGGACAAAAAGGGTACGGTACTGCAGTGAGGGCTCAACCCCGGCCCAGTGCGACAGCGCCACCCACAGGCCGAAGAGAACCTCACACCACAGAGTCCTCCGTGAACAACAAATGGTCCCAAATTCCCTAACAATCAGTGCATCTGGGTTACACTACCACCCAGATGCCTCCCCTGAATTCAAATACCCGCTACACTCTCCCCCTGATAATTTGACACTGGTCCCCAGTGTCTGGTGCAAACCCACGTCCCCCAAAGAGTGGTAACATGAGTCCAACCCAGAGACCAAACTGCACATAAAACCAAACCCTACAACTTAACCATGAATTGTGCCAGGACCTAAAATGGGAAAAGGAAACAGGAATCCACGGGGTACTTGAGGTCATCCCGACTGTCTGCTGCTCCATTGCGCACTGACCAATTCGCGCCGGAATCTCCACGTGTGTCCTTCCACATGGCCAGACTCTTCCCATACTCTGCACTTGTTCGCGGGCTTTCTCTTCTCCCCGCCCACGAACTGCGCAGCTATGGTGTGCCTCGTGGCGCGCTAGCCAATATGGCCGACCTACTCGGAACTCCTCCGGGCAGCAAAGTTCAAATTCAGACATTCTCAGCTTCATATGTATAACACACTTCCCGGAACGATGCCCCCACGTGTAGCGACCTCACCCCTTCTTCTCAGCTTGTTGTCTCATCTAGGGGGGAGTATAGGGGAAGGGATGCGATACACCACAGCCCATGTCCTCTTTTAGATAGAGGTGAAGGCCAGAACCTATTTTACCATCGGGTCGTGTGCATAACCCAGAGCCAAGTCTTTTTCTGTAAATGACCCCCTCTGCTCCCAGTAACTGGAGTTCCACACCACTGAAAAGGTCCAACTCGTATTTATTCTCCAACAGCAATAAATCACCATTTAGCACAGACAGGTTGTGACCAAAGAACAGTTCAGTACAGGTGGGGAGTAGGTCGAGGCACAATCCTTAGATAGAACCAACCAATGTGGTGTCACCAACGGTTATGGTGTACAATCACTGCCACCGTCTGTGTAGAACAGAGAGTGAATTACCTTCGCTAAGCACAGAGGGAAGACATCCGTCCAAGAGAGTTACCAGAGGCCCCGCCGTCACCAGCAATGCTGCACCGGACTGTTCAGAGGGGGTTACACTCCCTGGCCTCCTCATCTCAGACTCGGGCACCCAAGGCTTTAGGGCCCCCTCGGATTCCTCCACCCTTGTGGGACCCAGTCGAAGGCACCGGGCCCCAGGCCTCCTCAATAGTACCTCACCCCAGGCTAAAGGTGCCTGGGATGGACTCCATATCCCACTCCGGCCAGGTCAAGGGCACCTGGGCCCGGACTCTGGAACGCTGGCACCCAGGCTGAAGATGCCTGGGCGCGACTCTGCCCTCCGACTCTGAACCCCGTGTTCCGGACGTTTATCTCCTCTCCCTCAGCGTCACCGCAGGTTCCCCGCCCTGCGGTACAGCCACCGGAAGAGGACAAAAAGGGTACGGTACTGCAGTGAGGGCTCAACCCCGGCCCAGTGCGACAGCGCCACCCACAGGCCGAAGAGAACCTCACACCACAGAATCCTCCATGAACAACAAATGGTCCCAAATTCCCTAACAATCAGTGCATCTGGGTTACACTACCACCCAGATGCCTCCCCTAAATTCAAATACCCGCTACATAAATAATATATATATATATATATATATATATTGGGGTTAAAGAGATATGTGATTTAGAGCCCACATATGAGAGATTACCAAAGTTACAGTGGCTTTCAATATTACTGGACTTGTCTATTTGAAGTCATGCTTTGACAACCATGTAACAGTAAGAGTAGAGTTAGACGTGGTTCACATATGTGTGGGGCCGGTTTCATTGCGATTTTTCAAAGGTACAGTATATAGATAAATTTTATGTGTTAACACCCCAAATACAGTAACCTAGCCTGACAGTTTGTGTACTGAAAGGTAGAGAAGTGAATGAGCAGCTGAGGAATAAAGATAAGAACAGTGTTTTCTTAGTGGGGGAGTTGCAGGAAGAAGAGATTCATTCGAAACAGATAAAATCTTGAGAAAAGTCAAATTACCCTACACTAAATGGGATATTATGTACTCAGCACTACACAACCAACTGCCCCTGTGAGTTAGAAGAGGTGTAATTTAAGGTGACAGGTGAACATCACTGATTAACCACTTGCTGACTGATGATACAGCTAGTATACTTTTTTTTTTTTTTCATGGAACATGGACTTTGTTTCCTTTTGCCTGAAATTATGTTTAATTCAACATTATTTTACATACCAGGCGGTCCCCGAGTTACAAACAAGACAGGTACTGTAGGTTTGTTCTTAAGTTGAATCTGTTTGTAAGTTGGAACAGGTACAATTTTTAAGTGTAGCTCCAGCCGAAAAATCTATTTTTAAGCTTTTTGGAGAACATAGGGAAGGGTTATCACCCCTGTAACATTTGTTTTGCTGTCTGTGCCCCTGTTCAGAACATTTCACCTCACTTTCTGTCCCAATGACAACTGGATTTTGAAAATTTTGGGTTATTATGGAAGCAAGGATTGGAGATAAAGCATCAGTGGAGACAACTTTTTCCCATATTAACTCTTACAGGGGAGAATTTCCTTTGCTAGGGGTAGATTTCTTCTTACTTCCTGTTGTCTCCCTCCGTTTGTAAGTAGGAGTTGTTTGTAAGTCGGATGTTTGTAAGTAGGGGACCGCCTGTTTTCTCTTCTCAACTGTGTTCCACCTACAAAATTTTGGATTCTCTCCCTAATGGTGGACTGTTTTTTAAAGTGTGCATGTAGCCTTTCTTGATTTTGAATTACGTAGAAAAAAGTGTTGGTAATTTAAAATAAATAAAAAGGTTTTTTTTCTGCATCCTTTCTCTTGCTGTCCCAGAGTTGCAACAGGAACTGATAAGAAATATCTAAAAGATAGGGGAATTCGCTACTTAGGCCAGTCATAGACGTTTTGAATCTCAGCAGATACCGGCCGAGATTCGAACCATTAATAAGCAGGCTGAATGTACCAAGTTGATTGATCAACCAGCCTGCCAGATTAGCTTGTGATTATCGCAAGCAACTGCTATAGCTGCTAGCAATAATCACTGCCTTCTCCCGGCGGGGACAGCTTCCCCTGCCAGGAGAAGACAATCGCTCGGCAGGAGGCATTCCCCTGTCAACACTGTCTGTGTTAATGGGGGAATTGTGCAAATTTCTTTCCTTCTTTTCCTATGGCCTGATGGCATAGATGATGTGATTCTCCCCATTAACACCTTTAGTGCTAGTGTGTTCTCCTGGTGGGTGGGCACGGGGAGCCATCCCTGCTGGAAGAACATAGTAATTATTGCTAGTGGATATAACCACTGGCAATAATCACATGTAAATATCGAACATGCTGGTTGTAGCCAAGTTGATCGATGGATCAACTTGGATACAATCAGCCTGCCCATAGATGGTTCGGATCCTGCTGAACTGGCCGAAATTCCAAAAGGTCTATGGCCAGCTTTAGATGGATGTTACTGGAACAGATATCCCCATTGGATGATTTCCCATCACCTCTTGTTCTGGTGACAACTCTAAAAAAATGTTTTTCCAACAAATTCAATCTAATTGACAGCAGTCCTTATAGAAAACAAAGAGGGCAAATCTACCTAGCAATGACACAAGAAACAATAAAGATCAGACAGGGGTACTAATCCTTCCAGACTCTCTAAAAGTAAAAACATATAATTTTTTTACTTACTATAAAAGTATTTTCCCCTTCATTCATTGAAGACACAGCTGCAGTTTGAAGATTAACCTTATAAAAGTGGGTTATGTTGCCATTTCTAGGAAAACACTACCAGGTGCACACAAATCTAAAATGAGCAGCTAGAAAGACAGCTCCCTTAGGTGGCCTAGCCCCCTGTCAAAGAGTGTCAGTGATTAGCTAGCAGTACAAAAACAGAAAAACAAATAACGTTGGCAACAGGCCCAACAACCAAATGGAGGGCTGGGAGCTTTGTGTTTCATTAAACTGTGCAAGTGTAAAAACGCTAACTTGACTTTTGTTCATCGAGAGACACATACAGCACGTTGACTGGAGATCAATCATCTACAAGTAGGATGCCTACATGAAACAGAGTAAGCCCTAACCCAACAGTAGGGGTTACACATTGGTGCCTGCAAGACCTTAAAGCCAAAGCTAGTATCAGCGCATACAGCTAAATCTACTTTGTATAATTTTGTAAAGGTATGTATTCAAGACCAGATGGCCACTTTCCAAACATGTAACAATTAAGTCTAATGATGAAAGGCCCTTAACATACCGTACTTAACAACATAGTGGAAAGGGCAGTAGATGAAAAACGTGATTTTGTACGCTTGTGAGAGTATGGGCTTTTTAAATGCTCTAGCATATGTCTCTTGCAATGGTGGAAGAGAAAGCCAGAAAGTCCCTTATGGAAAATGTCTGTGACCAACAACAAGTAGTTTGTTTTTCTGAAGGACAAAATAGCTTGCAGTTGAACTCTAAAGGCTCTACTCAGATCCAGTGTATGCAAGGCAACTTGTGTTGGATGTGTCAGTATGAGACAAAGTGCTGAAAGGACTTCACTAAAGTCCAAAGGTGAAGATAACTTTCAATAAGGAAAGGAAAACATTGGTCTTAAAACCACCTTATACCAAAAAGGTAGAGGAGGGGGGGGGGGGGGCAGACAAAGGAAGCAACATAAGTAACCCCTTGAACAAAAGTCCAAAACAGATGATTGTTGGCTACTTGACATTGTAAAAAGAAAACCTTTGTGGAAACTTGACCTTTCTTCCACATTCCTGTTGTAAACAGGAGGGTATTCAGCTAACAGAAAAAGGCACTCCTACCTAAAGACCACTTGAAATAAGCTGAGTGTATATGTATAGGAGATAGACTCGTGAGCCTTTAACAAGGAGGAATCAGATTCTGAACGACCCTTATTCTTAACACCATTAATCTTTATGATCCATGCCTTTAACCAGTGACTGAGAATCAGGGTGGAAGGCTGGTCCTCGAGACAGGAGATTTAGTCAATCTAGAACCCAGAGAACATACAAAGCCCTTCAAGCTCAATTTGCAGCCATAAGTATTACTGGAATACCTTTCAACCTGATCTCATGCAATTCAAAAATTGTGTAATCTGGCATTTAGGCAAGATGCCAACAGATCGACATCTATTGTCCTCCACTAGGCACATATATCCTAGACCACTCCCCGGGATCTAAACTTCGACTCCTCAGATGTTTTCAGCCTGATAAGTAAAAAGGCGAAATAGACGTTGAACTGTAATACAAGGGCCAAGTAACTTTTTGATTACTGGAGCAGTGAAGGCATAATAAAATATACAGCCTGAAAGTCACTGACTTCACTTTAAACTTGTATGAATAACTTATGAGATACAGACTTGCTGCACATATCTGCATAGTAAGACATGTTATCAAATTTAACTATGAGCAAGTTGTATAATAAAAAAAAAAAAAAATCGCTCTGCAAATGGTGCTAAAAAGGAAAAAAGGGACGGTCTACGGCTGTCTTTTTGGGTGAGATATTCACCCAAAGGTTTACCCACAGTATTAAAAAACAAAACAAAAAGCAATGCAAAGTAAGATGTTCAATACAAATAACAGAAAAAAAATCTACCCTGGACAGAAAAAACTATGTTTGGCTGCCAAACTGGAGCGTCCTTTCCCCAGCAAATATTGCAGTGTAAAATAAGTGGCATAAGTCAAAGTCACCAACATCCTCGTTATTAGCATGGTCGCTATGGCTGCATGGTCATGGTGACATGGTAATGGCAGCCCAGTGAGGTAGACAAGCTGCTGCAGTGCACAAAGCAAGGTCCATGGAGACATGGATTAGCGAGTTTGGGGTGGAGGAACTTGACTGACCTGCACAGAGTCCTGATCTCAACCCGATAGAACACCTTTGGGATAAATTAGAGCGGAGACTGCGAGCCAGGTCTTCTCGTGCAACATCAGTTAATTTAAAAATGGTTATTGATCCATTTTTGAATCCAGGAGCTGGGTGATAGAGGGTCCTTACTACTTTGGGTGCTGAGCAAAAAAAAAATGAAACTCTGACAGTTGGGGAGTAAAGCCATCTAAGGGGGCTGTCATTTTCTCTTTTTTTGTGCCTTTGGCATGCTGCTCCTCGATATGGCAACATAACCCACTTGTATACGGTTGATATTCAACCAGAAACTGTGTCTCTCAATGAATGAAAGATATTTTTTTTGTTTGTTTGGCTATACCAGTTTCTCAACTCCAGTTCTCAAGGCACCCCAACAGGTCATGTTTTCAGGCTGTCTGTTATTTTGCACAGGTTATTTGATCAGTTTCACTGCCTTAGTAATTACCACAGCTGTTTCATCTGAGGGAAATCCTGAAAACATGACCTGTTAGGGTGCCTTGAGGACTGGAGTTGAGAAACACTGGGCTATACACATTAAAGCGGAGCTCTACCCAAAATGGGAACTTCCGCTTTAAGGCCTCCTTTTCCCCAAACGTCACTCTTTTTTTGGAGGGGGAGAAGCAGCTACCTGATTTTGTACCCTGGGTGATCCGAACGGAAGTTCTCCTCTCCCCCTCCCCGCAGTGATCTGGGACACGACAGGTCCCAGAAGACTGCAAGACCAATCACAATGTGCAGTGGGCACCCGGCTGTGAAGCCGCAAGTTGTCACAGCCAGGTGCCCACAGTTGAGATGTGGGACAGAAGATGAAAGGAAGGAACGGCTTGGGTGAACACATCGCTGGATCCTGGGACAGGTGAGTGTGTTTATTAAATTCAGCACCTACAGTTTTTGTAGCTCCTGACTGTTATTAAACAGAAACATGGCTGGAGATCCTCTTTAAGTTATCCATCTGGCATCCCTGTACCAGAACTATGGCAGTTGCACAAATCACGTTGTGCAAGTCATTGCGCATCACATTTTTTGTGAGAATTTTTTTTTTACCTTTTAACTAATATAAATGCACTTTATTTTAACCACTTGCTTACTGGGCACATATACCCCCTAGGGGTGCAACGGATCGGTGGTGATCCGAACGGGCCACCTTGTTCGGATCAGATCACCACGCGATCCGCGGAGCGCTCCAGAGCCTCGGCCATAGGCTTCGGCCTAGCTCCGGAGCGGTGGCCATCTTTGTACACCCGGCGGCAGCGCTGTAATGACATTTACAATTTGTAATGCCGCGCCATCTTATCTTGCTCCACCCCACACTCCTCACTCATTACTGTGAAGGGGCCAAGCGGACATCTTGTTACACCCAACAGATTTCAGGTATTTTATATGCTTAAATACTTTATTTGGAAATCCAACGGACTGTTTACATTTTAAAAGCAGCAGCAAACCTTACATGCTTGCTAATGTGACGGAACACCTCTGATTTTCACATTTAACATTTAGTTAAATGTGAAAATCAGGAGGTGTTCTGTCACATTAGCAAGCATGTAAGGTCAGCAGGTTTTAAAATTGAACATGTAAACAGTCCGTTGGATTTACAAATACTGTATTTAAGCTTATAAGCTCTGTTTTGTGTTGAAAATACCTGTGAAATCAAACTCCGGTGGGTGTAACATTTATTTATTTTTTTGCCGATCCGAAAATAATCCGATCCGTGGCTCTGATCCGAGGATTGATCCGATCCGTGAGTTTTTTGATCCGTTGCACCCCTAATACCCCCTTCCTGCCCAGGCGAAATTTCAGCTTTCGGCACTGTCACGATTTGAATGAAAATTGCACGGTCAGGCGATGTGGCTCCCAAACAAAATTGACGTCCTTTTTTTCCACCAAATAGAGCTTTCTTTTGGTGGTATTTGATCATCTCTGCGGTTTTTATTTTTTGCACAACAAACAAAAAAAGAGCGACAATTTTGAAAAAAAACACAATATTTTTTACTTTTTGCTATAATAAATATCCCAATTTTTTTCTCAGTTTAGGTCGATACATATTCTTCTACATATTTTTAGTAAAAAAAAAAAAAAAATTGCAATAAACGTATAGTGATTGGTTTGTGCAAAAGTTATAGCGCCTACAAAATAGGGGATATAATTATGACGATATTACGGCAGACACATCGGACACTTTTGACACATTTTTGGGACCATTCACATTTATACAGCGAACAATACTATAAATATGCACTGATTACTGTATAAAATGTGACTGGTCGGGAAGGGGTTAACACTAGGGGGCGAGGAAGGAGTAAATGTGTTCCCTAGGAGTGATTCTTACTGTGGAGGGGACTGACTGGTGGAGGTGACCGATCTGTGTCCCTATGTACAAGGGACACAGCATCGGTCTCCTCTCTCCCTGACAGGACGTGGATCTCTGTGTGTAGACACACAGATCCACGCCCTTGGCTCTGTAACGGCCGATCGCGGGTACCTGACGGACATCGCGGCCGCCAGGCACGCACATCGGCACCTCAGTGACACGCATCCCCCAGTGGCCGGAGGAGCAGAGGCTGTCAATGGACAACCTCCCGGATTTGTAGAGCCACCTTGTGGCTGTCATTTGTCAATGGCCCGGTACTCAAGAAGTTAATATCATATGTGTTAGACTGAATACACACTTCTTTGTAGTTTTGCTTTACATGTGTGAATTATGTATAGCCATGTCTTCAAAGCCATAGACCTGGTGGTAACTGCAAAAATTTGATTTTCTTTACAACCATAGCCATACAAAGCACATATACCGTGTACTATTCTGGCAGCCACTAGAGCCTGTCAGTTCAGTAATACTAAATCAAGCCAACTACAATTCCTTCTACATGTATGAAAATAAATATTACTATTACAGTCTTTTTTTCTACAAAGTTGTATTTAAGTCTTTCTGATGCTAGGACTTGTATAAAAATGGGACGGTTTATCTTTAGCAGCCTCTAGTGGTCAATATATCATATTTCAGGCATTCAATATTTAATCTGAGATTGCCCATTGGATTTAAAGTGGAACGTTACTCAGAAAATTAAGTCCTGCTACAACCAGTCTGGCCCCTTTTGCAGGTATAGTTATGTAAAACATTAAAAATAAGTGCCTATAATGTTTAAAATCCAGTAATACACTGTCTCACCCTGCTCTGCACATGCTCAGTTGCTGTCCATTTTTAGGCGCTGCTGAGTTTGTCGAGGCGGATCTGCTGACAGCCTTAAAATGGAATTAAACCCTCCTATCCTTTACAGCCAAGGAAGCTGCTTCTGTTTGATCTGTAGCTGCCATGGTGTTGCACATGTGATCAGTTATGACCGCAGCCATATGAAGGTTTGACAGTTTGGTTGAGGACACAAGCAAATGTGGCAGTTAGCAATCCAGGCATTCGAGGAAGGTAACTTTTTTTTTTTTAAACCGTTATATCGATGGGTTTAGTTTCGCTTTATGATTTACTGCTGTTCAGGGTCTCTGGGCTTCAGCAAAATCAGCAGCCTCCAAGAAGAAACAGGAGCAATGCTGGAGGCAATTTACAGCACACACTAATTTTGGTGGCATATTTATTAATGTGGAATGTGCAGTGCCATGAAAAATTATTCATACCCATTGAAATTTTCAACATTTTGTCATTTTACAACCAGAAACTTAAATGTATTTTATTGGGATTTTATGTGATAGACCAACACAAAGTGGCACATAATTGTGAAGTGGAAGGAAAATTTTAAATGTCTTTCAAATTGTTTTAACAAATAAATATGTGATAAGTCTGGGAGTGCATTTGTATTCAGCCCCCTTTACTCTTATACCCCCTAACTAAAATCTAGTGGAACCAATTGCCTTCAGAAGTCACCTAATTTAAAAAAAAATATAGTCCACCTGTGTGTAAATTAATCTCAGTATAAATACAGCTGTTCTGTGAAGCCCTTAGAAGTTAATTAGGGAACCTTAGTGAGCAAACAGCATCATGAATGTCAAGGAACACACCAGACGGGGTCAGGGATAAAGTTGTGGAGAAATTTAAAGCAGAGAGAGGTTATAAAAAAAATATCCAAGCTGAACATTTTACAGAGCACTGTTCAATCCATCATCCGAAAATGGAAAGAGTATGACACAATTGCAAACCTACCAAGACATGGCCGTACACCTAAAACTGACAGGCCGGGCAAGGAGAGCATTAATCAGAGAAGCAGCCAAGAGGCCCATGGTAACTCTGGAGGACCTGCAGAGATCCACAGCTCAGGTGGAAGAATCCGTCCACAGGACAACTGTTAGTCGTGCATTCCACAAATCTGGCCTTTATAGAGTGCCCATTGTTGAAAGAAAGCCATAAGAAGTCCCATTTGCAGTTTGCGAGAAGCCACTTGGGGGACACGGCAAACACGTGTAAGAAGGTCCTCTGGTTTATTTTGTGAAAAAAAAAAAGTTGTTCTGGTCGGATGAGACCAAAATGTAACTTTATCGCCTAAAAGCAAAATGCTATGTGTGACGGAAAACTAACACTGCACATCACCCTGAACACATCATCCCCACCGTGAAACATGGTGGTGGCAGCATCATGTTGTGGGAATGCTTTTCTTCAGCAGGGACAGGGAAGCTGTCAGAATTGGTGGGAAGATGGATGGAACCAAATACAGGGCAATCTTAGAAGAAAACCTGTTAAGGCCCATACACACGATCAGACTTTTTGAAAACAAACTTTTCGGTTTTCATCGGACAAATGTTCGCTCTGCAAACAGACAAACTTTCCGGCAACAAAAGTCAGATAGAGCAAAGTCCTATCGTGTGTACAGAAGTCCATCGGACTTAAGTCCAAACACACATGCTCAGAACCAATGCAAAAGATCAACCAGCAATAGCAGAAGTTGCCAAAGGGTGGCACTAAAGAGCAGAAAAACCAAGTAGTACGTCACTACGTTCATGTTTGTTGGCTGAAAAAGTCCTGTCGTGTGTATGTATACCAAGTTCACAGCGGAACGTCCTTCGAACAAAAATCCACGGAAAAGTTTGTTTGAAGTTCGGTCATGTGTATGAGGCTTAAGAGTCTGCAAAAGACTTGAGACTGGGGTGGAGGTTCACCTTCCAGCAGGACAACACCCCTAAACATACAGCCAGAGCTACAATGGAATGGTTTAGATCAAAGTATATTCATTTGTTAGAATGGCCCGGACAAAGTCCAGACCTGAATCCAATTAAGAATCTGTGGCAAGACTTGAACATTTGTGAATGGTGCTGCACTGTTGTAGACAAGATAATAAACGACAAAAGCCGTATCTGATACAAGTGAAATTACATACAAGCTGCAATCCAACTCTAGTAACAACTGTATATAACTTCTAAAGTGCAAAATTGAATTACTATAAATTCACTTTTGCACTTTAGAAGTTATATACAGTTGTTACTAGAGTTGGATTGCAGCTTGTATGTAATTTCACTTGTACCAGATATGGATTTTGAGGTTTATTATCTTGTCCACAACAGTGCAGCACCATTCACAAAATATTGCATAACTCTTGGTTCCGGATTCACCTATCGGTGCTTGCAGCAGTTGCCATATTTATTTTCATCTTCACTTTAGTGATAGCACGGGAGTATCCTCTTTCTATTAAGACTTGAAAATTGTTGTTCACAGACGCTCTCCATCCAATCTGACAGAGCTTGAGCTATTTTGCAAAGAAGAATGGGCAAAAATGTCACTCTCTAGATGTGCAAAGCTGGTGGAGATATCCCCAAAAAGACTTGCAGCTGTAATTGCAGTGAAAGGTGGTTCTACAAAGTATTGACTCAGGGGGGCTGAATACAAATGCACACCACACTTTTCACATATTTGTAAAAAAAATTATTGAAAATCATTTATCATTTTCCTTCCACTTCACAATTATGTGCCACTTTGTGTTGGTCTATCTCATAAAATCCCCAAAAAATACATTTGCGTTTTTGGTTGTAACATGACAAAATTTCAAGGGGTACGAATACTTTTTCAAGGCAATGTATGCTCCGTGCTAAAGAACATTTTTTAATCAAGTTGTTATGGGTAAAGTTCCGCTTTAAGCCACATGACATTACCAAAACAACCAACCATCACACTTACCTTTATGTCCAAAATTATGTGGACATCACTTAAAATGATTGTGGCGTTTCCAGTTAACGTTACAACATATAAAAACATTTCAGAGAATTGTATGTTTGTGGCATTAGTTTAGGAAATGCCTCTTTCTGTTATGGTATGAACGTGCCCCTGTGCACAAAGCCAGATCCATAAATACATGGTTTGAAGAGTGTGGTATGGAGCTACTTGAGAGCCTGCACAGCAGGGAGCAACTTCATAGAAATGGCCATGGTTTTGGAAGAAGTGCTCCAATAAACTCATATAGGTATGATAGTGAGTTGTCTACAAACTTGGATGTGTATAGATGTTCTTTTTTCATTATGTAAAATTTTACCATGAAAGGACCCAGAGGCAATTTTCCAAAAATGTACAGTAGTAAACAAAAACCGTGAATTAAATCTATATATCACTACAAGCTCCTGATTATAACATTAAATAACAAAGTGATAATAAACACACTGTTTAATTTCCATCGCCCTTTCTCTTTCTGTATGTGGATGATAGCCCTGCAATTATTTTATTAAAAGAAAAACATTGAAGTACCTTTTTTCCTTATCGATATACAGCTGTCAAGCCTCCATCAAATCTACAATTCATGTTATATTTAGCCCCCATGGTGTTTAGCTGGTTAGTGGGCATGGAGGACAAGGAGGGAGGGAGAGGGCTGTCAATGCTCAGGGTAAAAATAAACTGAAAACTGAGCATGTGCAGAGCTGCCAACACTGCTTGGCGAACTCCAACAACTGCAGTGGGGACATGGACAGAAGGTAGAAAGAGAGAACAGCAGGATCAACCAGTTTCGCTGCAGAACAGAGAAAAATAATCTAATAGTGACTGAGTATGAACAGCATGTAATACACGTAGGTTTAATAAATCTTTAAGCTGGCCAAACACTATGTTTTTTTTTTCATCCAGCAGGCTGACTGAAGAAAAAATAGGATTTTTGTACTCACCGTAAAATCCTTTTCTCTGACGTCCATGGACTGACACAGCTCTAATACTGAAAAACACGTGGGTATATGTCCCTGCTCGCAGGAGAATATCTAGGCAGAATGTTAGAAACATACATTCTAGAACAAACCAGAGCTGAACAGCCCAGCCCAGGGGGGCGGTCCCTCCGGACATAACCCTCCTACCTGCAGCCAGCAGCCTCAGTTCGTAACAAAGCAGTACAAACCTTAAAAGAAGGGTGGGTGCTGTGTCAGTCCATGGACGTCAGAGAAACTGATTTTACAGAGAGTACAAAAATCCTATTTTCTCTTATCGTCCATGGACTGACACAGCTCTAATACTGAAACACGTGGGACGTCCTAAAGCAGTATCAGAAAAGGGTGGGAGCAAATAGTAAAGGAAAAACCCAAAACTTCACTCCAAACAAGTAGAGCTTCTCAACGGAGGAGTTGCAACATTAAACAGCGGCCTGCAACACTTTGCGGCCGAAGGAAGCATCCGAAGATGCAGCCACAACAACCTTATAGAACTTAGAAAAAGTATGAATGGACGACCAGGTCGCCGCCTTGCACACTTGTGCAAACCGACGCTTGATGTCGGGAAGCACCAATTGCCCTGGTGGAATGCGCCGTAACTGGAAAGGGAGGCGCCCGCCCCTTAATGGCATAGGCCTGTATAACAGTCTATCTGATCCACCTAGAAATGGTGGCAGACGACACCGCTTGGCCCTGTTTTGGACCAGAGACAGACACAAACACAAAGTGAGTCAGACTTCCGAATGGAAGCAGTAGCCGCCAGGTACACCCGTAAGGCTCATACCACAAACAAATTGTGAAGCACAAACTCTCTGGGATGCGATGGGTGAGGGCACAAGGACAGAAGGACAATGTCCTCATTAAGGTGAAAAGCCGAAACCACCTTTGGAAGAAAAGACGGTCTAGGGCGCAACACCGCCTTATCCTTATGGAGGACCAGGTAAGGCGACTTGCATGACAGAGCCGCCAACTCAGACACCCGTCTAACAGAAGTAATGGCCACTAAGAAAGCCACCTTCTGAGACAAAGTTAAGAGAGGAATATCTCTGATATTTTCAAAAGGGAGGTTTCTGGAGAACCGAGAGCACCAAATTCAGATCCCAAGGAGGGAGAGGAGACTTGGCAGGGGGAAATCACAAGGCGAACTCCCTGCACAAAAGTGCTAACCAAGGAATGACCTGCTAGCGGTCGTTGAAATAAAAAGGCCAAGGCCGAAATCTGACCTTTAATTGTGCTCAAAGCCAGCCTTTGGGCCACACCACGCTGCAAGAACCGCAGGATCCTGGGGACGGAGTACGTCCGTGGATGCCAGTCTAGCTCTTCGCACATAGCAATATAAGCTTTCCAGGTACGGTGATAGATCTTTCTAGAGGAAGACTTCCATGCCCTCAGCATGGTTGAAATGACCGAATCTGAAAGGCCTCGGTCCTTCAGCACCTGGCTCTTAATAGCCGTGCCGTTAAAACCAGAGAATGTAAAGCAGGATGAAAGATAGGACCTTGAGACAGAAGGTCCTCCCTCATAGGCAGTCGCCAAGGGACATCCGTGATGAGACATACCAGATCGGCGTACCAATGACTCAGAGGCCAATCTGGGGCAATGAGGATCACCGGGATGCCCTCGGCCGCTACCCTGTGCAGCAGACGAGGAAGCAAGTGCAGCGGAGGGTAAGCATATATCAAGCGATACTGACCCCACGGGGCCACCAACGCGTCCGAGGCGTCCGCCCAGGACCTGGCCACAAACCTCGACACCTTGCGATTGAGTCGCGACGCCATCAGGTCCACGTCTGGCGTGCCCAACCGCCGACAAATGAGTTGAAACACCTCCAGATGCAAGGACCACTCTCCCTGGTCCAGGGACTGGCGACTCAGATAGTCCGCCTGCCAGTTTTCTATGCCCGGAATGTAGACGGCCGACAGAGCCAGCATGCTTTTTTCCGCCCACCTTAGGATGTGGGCGACCTCGGATGCCGCAGCCGAGTGCCCCCCTGATGGTTGACATACGCCACGGCCGTGGCGTGTCCGACTGGATTCTGAACGAGCGGCCCTGTAGCCTCTTTGACCACGCAAAGAGACACAGTCTGATCGCTCGCAATTCCAGAACGTTGATCGGTAGACGGGATTCGTCCGGAGTCCAGAGCCCTTGAGCTGACAGGACTCTCCAAACTCCTCCCCAGCCCGTCAGGCTGGCGTCCGTCGTGACCACCGTCCACTGGATGGGGAGGAACGACCTCCCGGACCGAAGAGCCGGGGCTCTCAGCCACCACGTCAGGGACGCCCTGACAGAGTGACTCACCTGGACCGGAAGATCCAATGACAACGGGGACTTGTCCCAAATGGACAGAATCGCCTTCTGCAATACCCGAGTGTGTGATTGGGCATACGGAATTGCCTCGAAGGAGGCCACCATGAGTCCCAGGACTCTCATGCAAAAAAGGATTGACGACCATTTTCGGGACGTCAGGACCCGTACTGCCGACTGAAGTGTCTGTAACTTCTCCGAGGGTAGAAACACCTTCGCTGCCAAAGTGTCCAGGATCAGACCCAGATACTCTAAATTCTGAGTCGGGACTAGGACCGACTTCTGCATGTTCAGGAGCCACCCAAAGTCCCGGAGGGACTGACTATTGTCACATTTTCCTCCAACTCTGAGCCATTTTCTGCTCTTAGAAGGAGATCATCCTGATAGCCCATGATAACAATGCCTCGCTGTCTCAGCAAAGCTAGAACCGGGGCAAGCACTTTGGTGAAAACCCGTGGTGCCGATGCTAGGCTAAAGGGAAGTGCCACAAACGGATAGTGGACCTCGCCAATGGCAAAGCACAGAAACTTCTGGTGACTTGCACAGATCAGGATGTGCAAGTAGGTGTCCTTGATGTCCAAGGACTCCAGAAAATCTCCTTGGTGGAATGTCGCGATCACCGTGCGAATGGATTCCATACGGAATTTTTGTACCTTCACATAGGCATTCAAGGCCTTGAGGTCCAGGATTGTCCGGACCCCGTCCTTCTTTGGAACAACAAACAGGTTTGAGTAAAACCCCTGAAACCTCTCCTGTGTCAGAACTGGCACAATTACTCCGTACCCGAGCAAATCCTGTACAGCCCCCAAGAGGGCTGCCCGGCGGGCAGGGAGGAGAGGGAGGTTTGAGGGAAAGAATCTGTTTGGGGGCCACGAGCGGAACGCTATCCTGTACCCCGAGGTGACCACCTCGCACACCCACCGGTCGGAGATCCGGGAGGTCCACCGAACCGTGAACCTGCGAAGAAGTCCCCCCCACCCCAGAGTCGGGCAGGGGCAAGACTTCATGCGGTGGTGGGCTTGGGAGCCGGCTTGGTTGGCTTACGCACCCAGGGACGCTTCTGTCCCCCAGCCGCACTTTTTTCAGTCTGGGAGGGCTTATCCGTGGATTCTGACTGACGAAAAAACTTCTTCGCCGGAAAGGAAGGGCCCGGCCTACGGTGGAGCTCCTTTCCCTCAGCAGACTGAGGAAGGAAGGTGCTCTTACCCCCTGTGACATCCTTAATAATGTCATCCAGGGCGGCCCCAAACAGTCTACCGCCCTTAAAGGGCAAATCAGCCAGGAGCTTCTTGGAAGCTAGGTCGGCCGACCAGCATTTCAGCCAGATAAGGCGACGCAACACCACAGCAGAGATAGAGGCCCCGGATATTAAAGGGGCCGCATCCAACGTGGCATCACACACAGACTAAACCCTGCGGTGCAAAATCTTTGCCCATTTTGTGAGTGTCTGAGACACAAGGGTCGCCGCCACTATAGGGCGTAAGGCAGACCCCAACAAGGCAAACATAGTTCTACTCAACACTTCTGACCTCCCGTCAGTGGGGTCCTTGAATGCGGGAGTCCCCTCCATTGGGAGCGCGGTAGCCTTATTCAAACGGGCGATCGGGGGGGTCGACCACTGGGGGGAGGGCCCATTTTTTTAACCAGGGCCTCCTCGAAGGGGTATCTTATGGATAGACGCCGCGGGACCGTCAAAGTCTTCTGCGGCTTATCCCAGACTTGGTCAATGAATTTATCAAAAAAAAGGCACATATGGAAAGACCTTTTTTGAAGAAATGGCTTTAAAGGAACCAAAGGAGACAGCCTCCACCTGAGGTTCCTCAGCCGCACCATCCAGCTTGAGATTGTCCCTCACAGCATCAATGAGTTCACTTACAAGCGCCCTGTCGGTTACTGGCTCAGAACTGGGGTCTTCTCACAAGGAATTTCCTGTTCAAAAAAATTCAAATCATCAGAGCTAGGGTCCTGAGCAGCAGCAGCTAGGCCCATATCTGAGTCAGAGCACTCCCCTACTGGAGAATGTGTGGGGAGAGGGCGCTTTATAGCTCCCTTGCGCTCGCACACCGCTTCCATCCTGACAAGGAATGATTCCAGGACTACCGACAACTGGTCCATAGGGACCGCAGGTGCAGGAGCACTGCCTGTTACCTCTGACAAGTGTGGGGAAGCAGGTGAACCAGACTCCATACTCACCACCCTCTGAGACCTTATACACTATAAAGTGAATAATACAGTCCACCCACTGGCTGTGCTGAGGCAGAGGAGGGGATACCCAGAGGACTCACCAACCCTTGTAAGGACCGCTCAGCTCTGCTGTATGTCACCGTGCTGCCAGCGCGAGTGAAGTCTGAGGAGAGTGTGAGGAGATTCACGCCGTAGCAGCGGCAATAGAGGCAAAAACCGAAAGTGAAAGCGCCACGGCTTCAGGAAAATGGCCGCTGGCCGCGTGTAAGCAGGGCCATTGATCCACGACAAGATGGCCGCAGAGCGCAGCTTAAACGGTAATAGCCATGCCAGCTAATGGCTTTTCCAAACACTCACACCTCACAGCCCCAGTCACAGACATGAGCGCCCCCCGCCAGGCCAGAGTGACCCAAGTACCCCCACACAGCACAGCGCCAGTACAGGGTGCAAAGAGCAGCATAACAGGGGGGAGACAGGGAGAAACCCCCCAGACAGAGAAACACAGCCAGAATGTACTCACCTGAAGCAGGAGAGACTACTTACCCATCCCATAGGGACCCACTGGCTTGTTTCAGACAGAGCTATCACAGAGTAGTACTGAGTAGCTGTCAGCTCGGTCCACCACGAAAGATACAGCAGGTACTGTTCAATCTTGTGAGGACGGCGGGAGCATAAAAGCCACCGGGCCACCCCTGGAGTCATGGGGCATGTCGTGAACTGAGTCTCACGCACACAAGGCGAGGATCAGCACGCTCGATGGTCGAACAGGGAAGACTACGAGGATACCAGTGTACCCAACCTGTTGCCCAGCCGACAGCTGATTGAAGGTCTCAAAAATAAAATAATAAAATTCCCAAAGGAATAAAAATAAAATCTTCCAGGAGACTGGCACCTGAGAGAGCCACGTCTTCTCCTTCTGCTAGGCAGGAAAAAAAAAACTGAGGCTGCAGGTAGGAGGGTTATGTCCGGAGGGACCGCCCCCTGGGCGGGGCTGTTCAGCTCTGGTTTGTTCTAGAATGTATGTTTCTAACATCTAACATTCTGCCTAGATCTTCTCCTGCGAGCAGGGACATATACCCACGTGTTTCAGTATTAGAGCTGTGTCAGTCCATGGACGATAAGAGAAACCGACTTTACAGGTTGCTCCATTAAGACAAACAAGGGGAATGGAAGAATCCCCCACCTAAAACATTGTATTCAAACAGCAGCTCCCTCATCACCATGTCTTTTTGAAAGAAATTAATCAAATGATTGAATTATATCGAGCAGGAACATCTACACACTTGTCGAAATTCACATGGTCCCTGCTGAAGCAGCCGAATTTTGATTAGACCCCTTTCACACTGGGGCGCTTTGCAGGCGCTATAACGCAAAAAAAATTGCGTCTGCAAAGCGCCCTGAAAGAGCCGCTGCTGTCTCTCCAGTGTAAAAACCCAGAGGGCTTTCACACTAGAGTGGTGCGCTAGCAGGACGGTAAAAAAAAGTCCCGCTAGCAGCATCTTTAGAGCGTTCTGTATACCGCTCCTGGCCATTGAAATGATTGGGCACCGCGGCCATGCCGCCGGCAAAGCGGCGCTTTGCGGTGGTTTTAACCCTTTCTTGCCCGCTAGTAAAAGGGCCCCGCTAGAGGCCGAATAGCGCCGCAAAATTTACGGCAAAGCCCCACTAAAAATAGCAGTGCTTTACCGCTGACGCACCCCCCACCCCAGTGTGAAAGGGGCCTTAGTGTATGGTCAGTTTTACAGTCTTCAACAGGAGCTGCTCATTGAGGCTTACAAATAGCTTTATTTTTTAAAAGTGTTTTGCATATCTTGCTTTGTAATCACATATCTCCTTTTCCCTTAGGACTAACAGATACTAGCAATCCTGTTGCTAGCAGTAATTCACCAGTGACAAGATTACTAGAGAGGGCAAGGATACCACTCACCTATGGTGTTGCCTCCTCATAGACAACATGGAGTTCTCAAATTCCTCAACCCCATAGTAGGTAAGTGGGATAGTATTTTATTATGCTGAAGAGTAAAGATAACACTTAGAAGAACAGAAAACATTCAGAAAATTAGAAACACTAAAACATTTCAGTGAAAATCTATGAAGCATTCTACCACAATGATGAAAGCTACA
This sequence comes from Rana muscosa, assembly GCA_029206835.1. Classification (NCBI taxonomy): domain Eukaryota; kingdom Metazoa; phylum Chordata; class Amphibia; order Anura; family Ranidae; genus Rana; species Rana muscosa. The sequence goes on along the minus strand of CM055116.1, from coordinate 1,111,755,932 downwards.
AGCACTGGTGAGGACATAATAGTCAAAGCTATAAATAAGACCTGAATCCTTAGGAAGCTCAAAAAACTCAGGCAATGTCTATCAACCATGTAGGTTAAGAAGTACCACATGAAAGAGATAGATTTTTGGATTACTACACTATAGTGGTGCTTATATACTCCCAATATGGGGACAAAGCCCCTGGGTTATAAGAGCCAACATAATTCAGGATTATGGTACCGAAATCCCAAAAATACGAAAAATTCAAAGATCAAATATCAGATATAGGGTTCAGAATAAAAACTGCAGGAGAAAATGAGCATTCAAACTATAGGGTAATTTTCTAAAAACTAAATGGAAAAAATAAATAAAGCAGAAGAGATATTAAAAAAATAAAAAATAATAGAAAAAAGGACAACTCACTGGTAAAAGTGGGGTAAAAAGTTTTAAACAAAGATTTATGGCTTCAAAATCTGCAGTCTATATGGGAAAAAGATTTTGAGCTTCTACAAAATAATATAGTTGTACCAGCTGTAGGCTGGGGGATCCCTTTATGTCATGAGCAGGTGAAGCAAGCACCCAGAATGAGAACCAGAAGGTTTAAGTTTACCACTGTTAGGAGTTTCACCAAAAAGGCAAGCCAATAAGTCCTCAGGATGGATGTGCTGGAGCTGGACAGAACAAAGCTAATAAGGGGACTGGAGGACCTCAGTTATGAGGAGCGACTGCAATTATTAAACATATTCTTCCAGAAGAGACAATGTAGAGGCGATATGATCACAATATACAAATACCTAAATGGTAATTCTAGCATAGGTATATTTTAACATAAAAATATCAGAGGCTGGGTTACAACGAAGGGTGCACCCACTGCTCTACATATGGTTAGCACAGTGCGACTAAATTTTGAGAGAATATGTTTACAACATTCCTTTTTTTCCTGCGCCGTAACCTCAGGGTCAATTATGAAAAATAAGGGGCTGGTAAATTACATATTTACTGGCCCCTTCCCCCACTCTCTATCTTTTTTTTTTTTAAACGTTATTTCTTTGATTATTTCACAGATTTACAAAATATATCGAAACAGATCTCTCCAGATCCCAATCCCCCCTCCCAGGTACTATCCAACCCTTTGAGAAGCAAAAAAAACATAAAACATAAAATACACATTGGGTGTTACCTGGATGGAGAGGGCATCCTACAGGGTGGTCAGTCTAGTATTCTATTTAGCTCTAAAATTCTCACCCGTTCACTTCACCTACACAAATCCAAGCATTCCTCTCATTCCCACATCTTTCATTCCCTCATAATCTAGTTTCTCTTGGGTCATTTCCCATCATTTGAGTGTTTTTCTACACTATTAGGCATTACATACTAATCCCTCTTGCTTCCCACCAAGGTTTCCAAATCATGTCATATTTCGTTAGCGCCCCTTGTTTTATATATACAGATTTCTCCTTGAGAATTACCCCATTCATACTGTTTAACCATTCCCCTCTGGACGGAGGTGACTGCCATCTCCGGGCGATTAGGATCCTTTCTTGGAATAAGCATCTCATAACTGCTACTTGGTTGTTGCCTAGGTTTCCCACTCCCTCCACTAGTCCCAGTAGACAATGGTACTTCCACTGAGTTGGAGGTGAAACAAACACCCTGTCAATGGTTCCCACCACCTCAGTCCAGTAGCGGAACAGTTTCCGGACATCTCCAGAACATATAAAGCATATCCCCCTCTAAGTCCCCACACCTGGGGCATCTAGGATCTGGCCGACAGCCAAACTGAAAAAGTCTGCAAGGGGTATAATAGGTTCTGTATAATAAGAACAGGTGTGACATCCTTTGAGAGGGGGACAACGAAACCAATGGGGCCGGATCAAGAATTCTATTTCACTGCATTTCAGAGATCTCACCCACATCTTTTTCCCATTTTCTCTCGTACATAGGGGGTTCTAACCCTCCCATTCTCCCTTTATTAATATGCAGATATATTTTTGAGATTAGACCTTTCCCTGAATCTGCATTCATTTTTGAAGTACTGGGATTGTGCTCCATTCTAAAATCCTCCCTCTGAATTGTTCCTCCAGTGCGTGCCTGACCTGTAAATATCTAAAAAAAAGGATTTGTTCGGTAGGTCATATTGGTCTCTCAATTCCTGGAAGGTTTTCAAGGTGCCCCCTTGGTATAACTGTGTAATAGATTTTATTCCATGTCTCTCCCATTCCTTTACTGCCCCCATCTTCTGAAGTTCTCGCAGTTTAGTATTCTCCCACAGGGGGGGTATACTCCGTGAGGCCGTTATACTTCAATATTACTTTCACTGTGTCATCATTAGATTCAAGGTGGGAAATCCTAAGGGAAAGGATCCTGCCTCTGATGCCTCGTACACACGACCGTTTTTTCCGACTGGAAATTTGCTATGAGAGCTTTTGGCCGGGAATTTCGGCCGTGTGTATGCTCCATCGCAGTTTTTCCAACGGGAAAACTGTTGGACAAAAAAAAAAAAATCCTGGCGGGAAAACCATTCGCCTGTATGGGTTTCCGACGGGTAAAAAAAAAAACGCATTCTCGGAAACAAAGCGACGCATGCTCAGAAGCATAGAACTTAATTTACTCGGCTCGTCGTAGTCTTTAACGTCACTGCGTTCTTGCCAGTCAAAAGTTCACCAGACTTTTGTGTGACTGGGTGTATGCAAGGCAGGCTTGACAGGAATTCCGTCTGGAAAACCGTTGGTTTTTTATCCAACGGAAAACCGGTCGTGTGTACTAGGCATGAGGCTTCGGGTATTGAGTCATGTGGGGTGTTTTGTAGGAGGATCTCTCTTCCTGCTTCTCGGCCTACTAAATTACACCCCCCAATATACTGGAGTTGTGATGCCAGAAAATAGCTAAAGGGGTGCGGCAGCGCTACTCCTCCTTCCTGTTTCTGAAGCTGAGGAGTACTTAACCGAATTCTTGCAGGACCACCCTTACAAATAATTTCCCTGAACAGAGTGTCTATCCTTTGGAACCACTTTTTATGCAGCCAGATTGGGGAGTTATGTAATACATAGAGGAGCTGCGGCATCCAAATAATTTTAATTAGATTTCAGCGACCTGCCACAGATATTGGCAGGTGTTTCCACACTTTTATTTTTCCCCTAAATTTGATCAACAACGGATGAATATTGTCTAAGGTGTAGTGTTGAGGGTCTCTAGAAATGTTTATGCCCAGGTATTTAAATGTATCCACAACTTGGATCTGGGCCACCTCGTCGGGTAGAGGACCTACCAAAGGGTCTACAGGTAACAAGCCCAATTTATCTTTAATCCGGAGATTTGTCCGAATCTGTTAACAATATTCATGGCTTTCCAAAGGGAGTCGTGCGTATCTCCGAGGGATAGCAAAAGATCGTCTGCATATAATGCAACTTTTTCCTCCAGGTTACCTCTTCTAAAGCACCTCACCTGGACAGAGGATCTAAGGGCCATAGACAGAGGTTCAATTGCAATGGAAAAGAGGAGGGGTGACAGGGGACATCACAGTCTCGTCCCCCTCCCCAGTCCAAACTTATCAGATAGTTCATTATTCACCTTTACTCTAGCCTCTGGTGCTCTATAAAGCATTTTGACCCAGTTGATGAAGCCCGGTCCCAATTGGGCTATTTCCATAGCCTTCCAGAGCTACTGCCACTCTAAACTGTCAAAGGCCTTGGCGGCATCCAGAGACAGAATGGCCCTCCCCCACCCTCGTCCGTTGGGACCTGGAGATTCAAATATAACCGCCTTATATTTGTACTAGTTGTTTTCCCAGGTAAGAAGCCCGATTGGTGGGGTGGATGAGTTTCGATATAACCTTATTCAACCTAGCCGCCAAGACCCTTGCCAGGATTTTCATGTCTGTATTCAACAGAGCAATAGGTCTGTAGGAGGCTACATCAAGTGGATCTTTACCCTCCTTATGTATAGTAATTATGGTAGAGTCCATCATTGAGGGGGGGAAGCTCTCCCTTTGCCAACGAGCCAGGCAATACCCTCAACAGCTCGGGGAGCAATACCTTCCCATAGTGCCGATATATCTCAGCTGGGAGGCCATCTGGACCCGGGGATTTCTGCCTCGCCATCTCATTGGTAATCCGCAACATCTCCTCTAATGTTATGGTGCAATCTAGCTTTGTTCTATCCATCTCAATGAGGAAGGGTAGATTCAAATCCCTGAAAAAGGTATTTATTCCATCCCTCATCTCCCTGTGCCGAGATCTATAAAAGTACTCATAATATTCTTTGAACTTGCCCACCATTTCTGGAGTGTATGAGGTCTTCCATCCTCTGTGGTAATCGTAGGTACCACAGAGGTGGGGGGGTTTTCCCTAATTGTGCCAACATACATCCCACACTTTCCCCTTCTCCGAAGGCAGCTCGTCTCTGAAAGAGATATTTGTTCTCCATCTTCCGAAGGGTCATTAGCCGGTAATTTTGTTGCCCCTCTATCCAATTCCTAAGTGTATCGGGTGTCGGGTTATTAATATATTGTTCTTCCACTGTCGTTACCCTCTCTCCAATTAATCTCTCCCAGTCCTTGGTCTGCTTTTTAATTTTTGAAATCTGTTGTATCATTATACCTTGTAAAAAGGCCTTCAAAGTAGCCATACTATTCCTTCTGAAGCGGTGCCCCAGTTGAGTCAATAAACTCTCCCAGGCCTCCTATCAGTTCGATCCAAAAGGGGCTTAACCTCCACTCCACTCCACTCTCCAGGATGATTACGTTCGCCCAGCTCTAATGACACTGTCACCAGGGAGTGGTCTGACAAGCCCCTTGGTTTATAATTTACATTTTTTTTCATGGGCATCATCTCTTCGTTTCCCAAAACTAATTCAATCTTCGAAATCGTAGAATGTGTCCTGGAGAAGCACGAGTACTGTCGGATCTCCGGATTCTGTGTTCTCCAGTTATCTCTCAATCCAGTTTCTATCAAAAAAATCAGGTAGCCGACTGTCCGCTAAACTACTTGTGTATGTCCCGGGGGGAAGCTATTTCTGGTCCATTACCATGTTAAAGTCACCTGTTACTATCACTGGCACCCCTGGCTTATCCAGGAGGAACTCAGTAAGCCCACAGAGAATCGAATCATCAAAACGGGGGGGGGGGGGGGGATACACATTTGCCAATACGCAGGCTCTATTTTCAATCCTGCAGAATAGAAAAGTTTATCGCCCCAGTTCATCTATCTTAGACTATATACAAATGAAGACCACCTCAGCTATAATAAAGATGCTCACCCCTCTAGAATAAGAGGTGTGAACTAAATAGAATTGAGTAGGTTAGTCCCGCCACCTCAATTGAGGGCTAGAGGTTTTAGTGAGGTGTGTCTCCTGTAAACAAAGGATCGCTGCCTCATGTTTTTGCAATCAGGAGAACTTCTGCTTTTTTTCTCTGGATCTCCCGTTCCCCGGACATTCCAAGAACACAAACAAGGTTTTTAATCTGAGTGCTTCTAACCATCAAAATTGTATTTTCTGTTCGCCATGTGATCAATACCTTTTTCCATTTATATACCTTTCTTGTGTCGATTTTGTGACCCCATATTGCCTAACCACATAACTAATTAATTTCAAACAACCTTGTGTACCAGTTATACCTCTTGTTCAAACTCGTGCTCTCATACATCCCGCTCACCTGCCCACTGGGCCTAATTGGGGGCATTCTAATGTGACCATTACATATTCCTAAAATTTTAGCTATTAATGTCTTTAAGCTTATGTTCCTACACTCTTCCCTCCCTATCCCACCCCTCACCTTATCTCTATACAGCCAACATCTAAACAAACAAACGGACAAGACAAAAACATAACAAAAAAAACACGCATGGAGAAAGCTCTTCGCCATACCCCTTGATAACAAGGGGTAGTATGCTCATTGCTCCCTCCCACCTACACCCACCTCCCCTCTCCTCCTCCCCCTATTATTCAACATTGTGCTTATTGTGCAATTTAAACTAAATCATAGGGTTAACGAAATTCTAGGGTAATACAGTCAGATAATGCTAGTCTCCTCTTATGAGTTGCTATCCAGTCTTCCACCCCCTCCGGGGTGTCAAGAAACAGTCTCCCCTAGGGCATTTATTTGTAGTCTTGCTGGGTATAACAGAGCATAGTTCACTTTTAATTGTTGCAATTTGCGCTTGACTTCTCCAAACTTGGACTATTTCTACTTTATGTCCTTTCTTTCTTTCCCCCTTTTCCCTTCAAATAAGAACAAATGGAGATGAACAAATGGAGATGAACAAATGGAAAGCTCTCACCCATCCAGGTTGAAGTATCGGAAATATACAGAGGGAAGGGCAGTCAGTTTGCCTCGATGATATGTCCTCCTCGCAGAGTATGGCAGCATGACGTGGAGGGGGTTCGGGGGGGTCTCATACCCCCGCTACCTTTGCGGTCTATTGGCGAGAGGTTTCTCCTTCCTGGAGGGTAGGGGGGCAGTGGTGGTCTCTCACACTGCCACTGTCTCTCCCCGATGGAGCGTCTCTCCGTAGGAGTGGGAGGAGGAGAGGTCTGCACTGGAGCTTCACGCCTCCAGTGTCACCGTCATCAGACAGTCACTCCAGCACAATCCGCTCGCTGGTGTCCCCACTAGTGTTCGCGTGAAGGAGGCGTCTGGAACCACTGGCGAGAGGCTATGCTCAGGAAACTGGGGGTCCGCTGAACCAGGGCCCAAGGATCGCGCAGGCGGGCTGTATATTTCACCTATTCAGCCATGCATCGCAACAGACTCGTCCAGCCTACAGCATCCATAATCCCCCTGAGGTGGCCAAGTAGAGGCAGGTTTGAAGGAGGGCGAGGAGAGGGGGAGAGCTCCTCACACTCTCACACTAAAGATAGAGCGTGCAGGGAGTGACTGGAAGCGGATAGCGCCGCTAAACATCCTCTGCCGGCTCCCAGCACACAGGGTCTTGGGGCAGCAGAAGGAAGAGGAACCGGATGGCAGCCTTTTCTAGAACCATGCACCTGTATAGTCCTCCTGCAGTGGCTGAATGCCAACGGGAGGCAGGGGAAGAGAAAACTACATTCAGCCCCATCTAGGAGGGAAATACAGGTGAATTGTTCTAGTAAATGCCCCCTCGCCACTGTGTTCAAGTTGCAGGTGGACTGAAACCTGAACACACGATTCCAAACCTGGACTGTCCAGGTGAATCCCAGACAAGTCTCTCCAGCTCCTGTGGCAGTAGAAGTGCAGCAGAAGCAGTCAGGGCACACAGAGTTCAGGTTCCACAACAGCTAGCAGAGGACAGGTCCACTTCTGCAGCTCATAGCCAGCCCCCAGTTTCCACTCACCACATCCCGAGCTCTTGTAGTGAAGGTCCCCCCATGCTGGGTCTTGTTTAGCACATATGTCTCTAGCAGGGACATCTTCACTCTAGCTCTGAACAGCAGAGTGATGTCCATGTGCAGAGGAGAAACATGTTCCCAGGAACAAGGCATGGCCATCAGAGTTCCCAGCCAGCTACTGCCCGGAAAAAGGAGAGGGGGGGAGTGCAGGTCACTGGGGAGAGCGGCACCAGTCAGTATGGTGTATTGGGACATCTGTGAAACCTCCACAACTCCTCAGACCAGGCTGATATTGTGGTAGCCCTAAGTGCAGTGGGGGGGGGGGAGCAATCACAGGAATGATGCCGTGTCGCTCCCTGCTGCAGCTGAAAGCTGGTTTCTCCCTCTTCCTGGCTTTCAGCTGCTGCAGGGACAGACGGACACAGGGCATCATTCCTATGATTGCTCCAACCGCACCGATCCCCCCTCTGTGTCTCTCACAACTGGTTTTCCTTACTATTCAGGCCTCGTGTGTGCAGGCCCCCTACAGGAGGACCGATGCTACCCCCCTCGGCGGCCCTGCTTGATGGTGACACCGTCACAAAGTGACTGGCGGGTGCCCCGATGTGAAGGGTGCCTGTAGGCACATACCTACAGTGCCTAAGGGGAAATCTGGTCCTGCTGCCGTGGCTGATCGAATGCTGGTTTTGCAGCAGGACTGATAGACCAGCTTCAGTTAAACGAAGAGGGCTACACACATCAAAATTCAAACAGTTACTGCTGAACTAGCCAGATTTTTATAAGTGCATACACAGCTTTATTCCTTTATAAAAGTATACAGACACTTTAGCGTCTCATTACAACCCTGAGAATTGCCCAGGCAACTATGCGGTAAAGAAGACAGTCTCTACTGGAAATAGCTGCTAGCATAGCCCCACCACATTTGGTGTGAACAAACCCTAAAAAGAGGTAAGCTCCTCAGTAGAGAGAAGAGGTCCATCACCTAAGGAAACTAGATGGACTAGCTGGGAGTGGCCGGGGGATAGGGGGTGTTCCTGCAGCTTTTTTTCTACCAGTGTCCATTCACCTGAAGGTAGCTGCATACACATACACACACACACACACACACACACACACACACACTCTATATATTTTACACACACATACACACTGCAAACAAGGAGCATAGACATGGCCTCCCCCACTGTACTGACTGCTCAGTTTTGTTCCAAATCTATAATATGAGAGCCGACGCTTGACAAGGTTGTACTGCTTCATTTCAGTAAAGGTCAGAGACCTGGCTTTGCTGTCTGGCAGGGTTGTCTGAATCACAACACTGGCTGAACAGAGGTACAATGTGTTGGCACGTATAAGAGAGTTCACATATGTAGAAGCAAAGCTTTAAAAACTATTTGATAAATTTCTGTGATTTGAACACTATTTTCCAATATTTACATAGTTAGTCAGGCTGGAAAAAAAAGAAGGCACAAGTCCATCTAGTTCAAACAAAAAAAAAAAACAAAAAAAAAAACAACCCACCATACAATCCTATATACACAATCCTATACCCACGATCCAGAGGAAGGCAAAAAAAAAACCCAGCAAAGCATGATCTAATTCGCTCCAGCAGAAGAAACAAATTCCTTCCTGGTCCCCCGAGAGGCAATCGGATACTCCCTGGATCAACTTTTTTATTTTTTGGAAAATCTTTTTTATTGAAGTTTTCGTTGGCATACAGAACTAGCCCACGCAGGGGCCAAACATTTGCCCACGCAGGAGCAGATTCTCTGTTGCAACAACATACCACATAAACAAATACTATAACCCCAATGTGGGGAGAGGTTCAGTTCAGGAGGATCTGTGCTCAAATTGGTACCGACAGGATAATGCAACATGAAAATAGTTGGGTCAACATACTAACAGATATACTAGAGATATATTGTCAATCTAGGAATCAGTTGCCGTAGTATTATCATCTAGCCAATAGGACCATACCTTCTCAAAATTTCTGTGGACATCTCCTGCCCGAGTAGGTGTTTTTTTTTTTCTTAAACAAAAGGTCTTTATTGAGCAAAAGTAAAAGAACAGAGTGCCAGACCACAAACAGTACACTCAGTGTGGCACAGCACACCTATAGAAACTTAATACAGTACATCACCCATTCCCTTCTGCAAGCAGTAGTTCCACACATTACCAGTGTAAGCAACCACCCCCAATCTTTAGAGTAGGTGGCTTTATACAGGGGAAAACTGGCATTCACTAAGCTTTTCCAGAATCTGACAGAGGGGGAGACTATTTTTTCCAGTTCATCGTAATGGCCTTACGAGCATAGTACAATAGCAGGGATATTAGTATTTTTCCGGCTCTGATCATTGACAGTTGTTCCACCAGCCCCAGCGGACAATATTTAAGATCATAAGGAACCCTGGATCAACTTTACCTCTAAATGTTAGCATCCAGTTAGATTATTGTATACCTAGGAAAGAATCCAGGCCTTTTTTAAAGAAATCTACCGAGCTGGCCAGAACCACCTCTGGAGGGAGTCTATTCCACATTTTCACAGCTCTTACTTTGAAGAAACCTTTCAGTATTTGGAGATTTTTTTTTTTTCCTCCAGACGTAAAGAGTGTCCTCTGTGATGACTTAAAAGTAAAGAACGCAAACACTAAGTTCACTATATGGACCCCTTATGTATTTGTACATGTTAATCATATCCCACCTTAATCTCTTCTCAAGAGAGAATTCAGTTCCTCTAATCTTTCCTCATAGCTGAGCTCCTCCATGCCTCTTATCAGTTTGGTTGCCCTTCTCTGCACTTTCTCCAGTTCCCAGATATCCTTTTTTGAGCTCTGGTGCCCAAAATTGAACTGCATATTCCAGATGAGGTCTTACTAATGATTTGTACAGGGGCAAAATTATATCTCCATCTCTCTCTGCAGTCCATGCCTCTCAATACAAGAAAGAATTTCTTGAACTGTGAATCCAGGATAAGTGAACGCTGAATCAAGCCAATAGACTACACAAAATATGAAAGAGTAATTACAGGAAACAAGTAAAAGCAGCAAGTATAAACCGCAAATACTACTGAGCAAACACCGTGGCTGTGCTAGAGAATATTTACCCAATTTACCTTCATCCTTATTCTCTGTAATCCGCCGCAGTCAGATTTCACAGAGCTCCTCACCTGAAGCAAGTGCTGTGTAACTTGCCCTTCTCCTGTATTGCCAATCAGATGTAACCGTCCTAGACTGGATTGTTGGCTGTAAGAAACTTCTGTTGGATCTTGGATACAAAATACTTTTTGGATGTGGGTCATCATAGAATAGGCAGTGGGTGTGTCTGGGAATATCTCACCTACATAAAAAGGGCTTTTCAGATCATCAAGAAAAAGATTGGGGAGGACTAGTGCAGTACAATTATGACACAATGAAATACTGAAGCCCCAAGCAGCAAAGCTGTTCCCTTTAGGCATAATATACAGACACACAACAGACATCCGTAAATATTAATTTTATTCTATGACACTCTGTGTTAATACAATAAATATACAAAACATCTGAACTACTCAGACATGCAACACAGAGTGGGAAAAAGTAAATTTTGTACAGGACAATAACTTCCATTTTCTTATTGTGATGGGAGAGCATTATTAGTCATTTACAAAATATACAAACATCTTTCAGATAAATAAAATCCAAGCTTTAAAATACAGAAAGATTGTTGAGTGCGGGCATTCCAGTGTATACGATTCGTCCCACCAGGAAAAATAAGACGCTTACCTCTTACGCTCATGGAGGCGGCATTGTGTGGACTAGAACTATATTTTACATATTGGAAATGACAAGAAAATGAATATACTGAATATTGCTGGATTGAAAAGGGTCTTGCTTAGCACAAAAAAATAAATAAAATAAAAAAGTATTTGCAATGGACATCATTTATTAAAACTGCAGGAGGAAAGTACGGACCAAAAATATTTATGGCCCACATCCACTAATTGGTTCCTCCCTTTCCATTATCAAGGAGAGTATAGAACTAAGAAGCAGATCTGATTGGTTAAGAAAAGGAGTCAACTTCTCCTTGACAAACAAGTCCTTATACAGAGAAAAAAATAATAATTCTGATTGGTTCAATGAGCAACACAGATAATTCTTTCAAGCACATGAGGTCTATAGCACAATGACCGATGATATGCTTTGACCATTAGTAAGTAGCCAATCACATCCAAGGGTAATGGAGATTGGAGAACATCCCTGTGAATATAGTCTAGCCCATAAAAATGTCACTTTCACGTTTTGTAAGGGGGGGATTCTAATGCAAACATAGAAGTAAAAATATTTGGTGCAAAAAAAAAAAGAAGTTTCCTTATTCATTATATTATAGATTATTCAGCCAGTTTGTGTCTATCTGCAGAGTGTCAGGAGGCATTTGCTATATCATAGTTTCAGTGCTGGGTCTGAGAAATTAGCTTGCTTATAGCAATCATTGACATTTTCAGCTTTCATGCACTACAGACATTGCTTAAAAAGGTACCGCAATTTTTTTTCAAACACCACGGATGTTTTTTTGTTTTTTTTCAAACTACGCCAATCCACCCTCTGAGATCAGTCAGCTGTAAAAAAAAAACATATGTATACCAAGATACTATTTTCATAGGAAATGTCATTCAAGGGGAATTATCTTGTATTTAACAATTACATCAGTTTTTTCATAACATGAACCTAGTCATTCAATGCAATCCTGCTATTTGCGCCAACATCAGATTTCAGCAGTAATCTAGAAAAGCCTATGAATATGATTAGTGAAATCAGAATTGTCCACTGTAGGGATTACATAAGATGCTGTGTGAGCTGACATTGTATGTTTGCAAACACTGGCCAGTCAGATGTACAAACTTGACACAAATCACTAATGCATAATAATACGATGGCCAAGTACAACAAGAAAATCAGCCTTATTTATTCACGCAGCATTAGGGGATTCAGAAGACTGCTTTGACCTATTCCAGAGGCATACGCTGTCCTATTTCCTACTAGAATGAAATCTGCTGTAAGGCCTTCTATCCAAGGTCAATGCTAGCAAGATTGGTTTGGATTTACCTGGAACCACAATCCAAGTTGCTTGTCACCAGGAGGTAGAGACATCAGCCACTAGACTAGATTAGTTACCCTGCAAGCACAGTGCCCCCTCCTACTGACAGTATGTTTTAGACCCCTTTCACACAAACGTTCCAATTGGGTCCGCCTGTCCATTTTTCAGGCTGACCCAATCGGAACCTCTATTCTCCTCTATGGAGCAGTGGGTGTAAACAGACTATCCAATCCGATCTGCTAAAAACAGATGGATGGGGATCTGTTCCCATTCCGTCCAGTGGATACAATCGGATGGCAGTCGGGTGTAAACGGATAGGCCGTCTCATAGAGGAGAGATGCAGAGTGGACACAGATTTGTCATCCGCCTGCTCAGGGGGGAACAACGGACACATCCACTGCTGAGCAAGCGGATCACAGATGGAGTCCGTCCCGTGTGAAAGAACCCATTATTTCAGTCTTGTTTGGGCCTTTGGACTGACTTGGTAGAACAATTTCGAGGAAGCAGCAAGTGCTCCAAGAGTAGCCATTGTTATGTACAGCTAGTATAAATACAAAAAGCCAAAGGCCAAGAACTCATATATAATAGTGCCAACTTTAGTAGAATAGCTAATAGCGAAAAGATTCAACCAAGCCTAAAGCCTGGTACACACTACAATTTTTTCCTGCAACCCAGGAGGTTGCACAAAAAAAAAACCCAGACAGCTCCAGCCGGGAGCCACTGTACTAACCATGCAAGGTTAGCTCAACGATCTCCCCCCGTTGAGCTGTTGTGTTCAGACAGGGAAACCGTGCCCCCCCCCCCCGCCAGAATACTCCGATCAGTGCTCTGCCATTGGCCAAAAGTGCCGATCGGGAGTGGGTTGGTTGCTGGTTTTCCAGCATGCACATCCGACAGAAGCTGGCCGGCTTCTGTCAGACAGATATTCCGACATTCGGCCCATGTGTACAGCACCTAAGGCTGAAAATCATAGTCAAGACAAAGCTGCTAATATGGCTTAAAAAAGGAAACTATAGTCTGTTTAAAGGTTTTTGGACATTCACATGAAAGTGATTAACCTCAAGTACATTTCTATAGTGTGTGTGTGTGTGTGTGTGTGTATGTGTGTGTAAATGTTTTCAAAACCTTGTCCATATGTACAAATAACTTGATTAACGCATTAGTGCTAACAGAGGCTGTACTTTACTGTTCATCATTCTCAGATTGCAAGACAGACTGAACTCAAGCAACTTGCCAACTGTTTAAGGATGCCCTCTACACCTGCTTGAGAGAACCTACTGTACACAATTAATGCAGTCAAGACATTACAGAACACAAACATGAAAATCACATCAAAAATGTTATTCGGGTACGTGTTTCAATAACAACTCAGAATATGTTATGAAAATACACTGTAGTTTCCCTTTAATATTACACACAAAAAAAAGCACATAGAGGAAACAAAGCTCTATCACTATGGTCATTCACTTCACTAGCATATCTGGGTGGTGGTGTAAGGGTTAAGTCACTGGCAATAAGGAGTTTTTGTTCATGATGAAGGTACATGGTGTCACCTGGAGAGATTTGTATTGTACTATCAGAATAAAAGCAGCAGCAGAATGCTCAGAACTGAGGTTTGAAGGCCTGACAATCACACTGAAAAATGTGCAGAGGTCAGATTTTTGGCTGCAACTAATGTTTGAGCTAAACCATAAGGCTGGCCTAAAGTCATGGTTGAAATGGTCACAGTTCAGTGTAGGGTTGTATTCACTCAGCATTAGGGGATTCAGAAGACTGCTTTGACCTAATCCAGAGGAATACGTTGATGAACAATACTGATCTAGGACAAGGTGACAATTCGTAAAGGTTACATCACAGAAATTACCTCAGTACAAATATTTGTCTCCCTGATTGTTCTTTAATGACTCTAGAAAAAGCTATGGGGTGCCATTCATTACTGACGTTACTGCAAAAATGGCTGAAGTATGCGAGTAATAAAAGCCTGATAATAAGTATGAGATGCATCAGACTGTGTGTGTGCAGCAAGAGCTTCATGCTGCTACTCCACAGCATGCAATTACACCAGAATTATACAGCGAAATGTTTATCCTATATTGGTAAAGAATACTTTGCATAGTTGTTCATTAGTTTTGTAGTAATTGAGGAAAGAAAATATTGTAAAAATTACAAAAGTTAAAATTTCATGCATCCAGCTTCAATTTATTCTATGGGGTTTATACAGGAAGGGAACATGACAAGTTAAGAAAAATTCCTTCTAAAGCTACCAAAAGGACAGTGCAGACAGACATTGGCATGATAAAACGCTTTGTAACATTATCATAGTTTTGATAAAAGTCATTCCTAACTGTTTCCATCCTTTGCACTTTATTCACAATGAACTTTTTTGTAAAACTGCAAAAAAAATGTAATGCATGATTCTTCCCAATGACCCCCAACAATGGAGTAGGTTTCCTCCCACTGACATCACTGGGGCACTTTTTCTCCAATGACACCAACGATGGGGCATTATTCTTCCCATTATTTGACCCAAAAGACACCAACGATGGCGCACTATTCCTCCTACTGACACCAATGATGGGGATCCCTATTCTTCCCACTGACACCAACAAAGGGGTACTATTCCTCCCATTTGACACCAACAATGAGGCACGTTTCCTCCCACTAGAACCAATAATGGGGGGCACTATTCTTCCCACCGACACCAAAGATGGAGCTCAACTATTCCCACTGACACTAATAAATGGCCATATGACACCAACAAAATCAGGAATCAGGAGGAGAAGGGTGGAACTTGTTTCACCCTAAAAACGGGTAGAACATGTAACGCGTTCCAAAGGTGAACTGATCCTTTAAGTATGGTAAAACACACAGCCCACCTCTAACATCACAGAGAAGGAGAAAGCTAGGTACAATTTTGAAGCTATGTGAATGAGAACGTGTAACAAATATAAAGTCGGTGTTAGCCCGACATTGGCTGCAAAAGTGGAAATACATTTTAAATTCACAGAATGCACCACAGCAAACCCCACCCAAACAGGTTAAATAATAAGTATTTCATTGAATAAATGCAACTCTACTATTGCCATTTTTTTCATAAGGTCTGATATCCTCCACCTGCTCACACTGTAAATTACTGCATACATTTGTAACATAAAAAAAAACTTAAAATTATGCAGTGCTCCCTACAACATACAAGATATAAATAGATCCATAATATATTATGTGTATTCATAATGTATTAAATACAATAATAAAAATCGATTAACTTCAATATCCAATTTTAAACATATATCAAAATATCACCCGATGCACTTTAAATTGTGATAAACGCATTAATGATGCAAGAAATCAAAATTAAAATCCAAAAAACCAACCTCAGCAAACGTTTGCAATGGTGTTATGCCCGGCCATGAGTGACATCATTGTGGAAGTGGGCAAAGCAACTCAGAGACCTGTCGGGGTAGACAGGGATGATGTGAGTTTCCAATTTACCACTCTGTACATACCGCTGCGAATACTGCTCAACAGGAGATTGATTTGCCTGCTTTATTTCTGCCTATTGTAAGTGGGATTTTGATAAATACGATTCTTAACCACTTAATGACCGCCCCACAGATTTACTGCTATAGGGCGGCCGCTCTGCACAGGATCACGTATATATTTGTGATTTTGCACTTCAGCCTAGGGGGCGCATGCCGCTTCTGCTGTGATTAGTCACAGCAGAAGCCGATCGTCGAGGAGAGAGGCTGGGCGGAGCCCTGACTATGCAAACAAGCCAGAGTTCTATTCTGACAGCGAGAATGTGATGGATTTTCTCTCCCTTCAAAGCATTGAGTAAAATCCATCCTTAGTAAAAGGGCCACACACACACAGAACACACAAACACCGGTTAGACACTCATTTAACCCCTTGATCATCCTAGATGTTTAACCTCTTCCCAGCCAGTGCCATTAGTACAGTGAGTGCATATTTTTAGCACTGATTATATTCGTGTCACTGGTTTCCACAGTGTCAGAATGTCCGTCGCAATATCGCAGTCCCACTATAAGTCGCTGATCACCAACATTAGTGTAAAAAAAAAAAAAATTAAATTCCAGTATATATCCCATAGTTTGCAGACGCTACAACTTGTGCGCAAACCAATCAATATACACCTATAGCTTTTTTTATTTTTTTTAACCCAAAAATGTAGCAGAGTACACATTGGCCTTAATTTTTTGAAGAAAGTTGTTTGGGATTGAATATGCTTTATAGCAGAATGTAAAAAAAAATAAAAAATAGTTATTTTTTTTCAAAATTGCCATTTTTTTGTTTTGTTTATAGCGCACAAAAATAAAAAATTCAGAGGTGATCAAATACCACCAAAAGAAAGCGCTATTTGTGGGGAAAAATAATTACAACTTTTATTTGGGTACAGTATTACACGAGCATGCAATGGTCAGTTAAAATAACGCAGTGCCGTATAGCAAAAAATGGCCTGGGCATGAATTTATAGGATTTATGAGGTCTCTAATAAAAAGAAGCGTGAACTGGAAGTGGCACTGTGAAACAGAGAGAGAGTGTGGGGAAAACCCTCCAATATATTGGCTTGTACATGAGGAATTGATGCTATCCTCAAAAAGCTCTGTCTGACCTCCTGTATCCTAAACTAAAGCCCTGTACACACGATCGGATTTCCTATGGATTTTAAACCGATGAAGCTGACTTCCATCGGTCTTGCCTACACACAATCAGTCAAAAAACGATCGTCCCAAACGCTGTGACGTAAAACACTCCGACGAGCCAAGAAATCTAAGTTCTATGCTTCTGAGCATGCGTCGACTTGATTCTGAGCATGCGTGGGTTTATCTGATGGAGTTCCCCACAGACGATAGTAATTTGCTATCGTTTTTTTCCATCGGATAAATTTAAAACATGTTCTATTTTTTAACACCGATGGAAAAAAGACCGATGGGGCCCATACACAATCGGTTTGTCCGATGAAAAAAAGTCCATTGGACTGTTTTGATCTGTAAAACCGATCGTGTGTACAGGGCTTTAGAGGTCCGTCCTTGAAGATAAGTATTCAATTTGGATATACATGTGATGCAGGTGGTGGAGAAATCAGATGTTGGCTAGAAGAAGAAAGAAGTTTGTCACATTGTTTGCACTATAGACACAATCTGATTACAGATTTTATTTTTTGAACTGTTGGTTTCATGAATTTTAATTTTATTCGATTCCGTGCATCATTACTACATTTATCAGAATTTAAAGTGAATTGGGTGATTTTTTTTTTTTTAATGGATAGACATTTTTATTAAAGTATTTGTATTATTATGTTTTAAATACAATATTAGGAATCAATTTATATGTTGTAAATTGTAGTTAGTGCTGAACAATTTTAAGTGCCTTGTGTATTTATTTTTGTGTGAGGGTATGAAACACACGTGGTGTGATGGCATAATTCCTAAATAATTTTTACTTGTACTTTACTGCACAGTGAAATACATCCATATAATTATTATTTTTTTTTGGTAAAATATGGTAAACCTAAACTATCAATCATACCTCAAAACAAATCAAAAAGGTGCAACTATATGTAGGCAGCCAATACAAACTTTTCAAATCAAATTAAAAATGTTATTGGCCATTAGCAGAGCCTGTATACATTTATTCACAAAATAAAAAAAGTCTCACTTGTCAGGTGGGTAAAAGGTAGAATACTACTTCTCAAATGTAAATGTTTAAAATTAGGAAATGCTACACAGAGCCTGAAAAAGGAAAGAACTCTATAGCCTCACAAGGCATTTGTGATTCAACAGAAAAGAAACAGACGACATGTAAATAAAAAGAGCTCTAATCATGGTTCTACAATAATGGATATGCCAAATTCCAGGAAAAAAAAAAAAAAACACAAGAAAAAAAAAAAAAAAAAACCCCATCAAAGACAGGATCTGAAACGGTCTTGGCTACTGTTAGCAGACGCTTCAAAGCATACAACAGGAAACACACTTCCACTAGAAGTTACTTTAAAGAAAACAAAGAAACAATGCACTGCATTTAAATAAAACCAGCAAAACAAAAAGGGCTTAAAGAGACATCACAAACACACAAAGAAAAGAAAAACACAAAACCGCTAAAGTGACCATTGAATCCACATCTGCTGTACACCTGCAAGTCTCAGCTTGCTTTAAATGCTTGCTGGGACTTTTAGTTCCGCAAAATCAAGGGAGTCGCAGGTTGCCCACCTTTGCTGTAGAGAATTCAGCATAAACACCGATTATGTTTCCCTTTCTGACTTCCGCCAATGACAAAACTATAGTAACCACTCTATACCAGTAGGTGGCATATCTATATTGGGCGAGCACAGATTAAAACAGACAAAAGGTCAGCCATGCTGCAATCTTTGTCACATGACCTATTCTGATAAATATATACATGCTTGAACTTTATTTGCCTGGTCCTCACAATCGAAACAGAGTAAACACAATACTGTAGCTGGTTTCTCTTTAGGACACGTCAGTTCCAATATTCATTTGTGCTTCAGTATTAAATAAACACAGCTGACATGGCAACTGCCTGGGACATGTATATCCACATCATCGTCTTCCCTAACCGCAGGGCAGATGCTGCCTAGTGTATTGTTCTTAAAATAAACTACATAACATTAAAAAATGAGCAATTTCAGAAGTAAAAATCAGAAAATACTCTCTCTATTTAGGACCTTATCACAATTCCAATCTACAAACGCCATATTCACACTATATTAATCCACCAGATATTATTTTTAACAATGTTGGGTGCAGAGGACTGCAGGCTGAAGAAAATAAGGATGGGGAGGGGGTGTACAAGAGATCCATTATTGGTTCAGACCATGCACAACCAATATGCCCATGAAGTGCCCGAGGCGCCTGCAATCATATGTGACATTCCGATTCCAACTGGCACTGAATGGGCCTGAATGTAGCAAATATACATGGCGAGTGCAATTTATAGTCTTTTGTGGGTGCTGCAAACACGGCTGGAGGAGAGGAGCGTGACTGGACAGAGATAACTGGTAATGGTCAATTGTAGCTGGCCCTCTTACATCTGGTTACCCTTGAAAGCATTCTGGGCAGCATTGTTTGCGGCTGAAGAAGCAGCATTGGCTGCAGCAGTCTGCACGGTTTTATTGGACATAACCCCTGTAGCAAATTCTTGTTGGGCCTTTTCGAAGCTGGCACCTGTTGTCCGGTACAGTCCATGTACCTGTAAGGTAAGAAGAAAAAAAAAGTCAAAAAAAAGTTAACAGCATTGGACAGATGATATACCGTAATAAACCATCTATATTAGATGTTGCCATATTCAAGTGTTTCACTCTTTAAATGACCTTAGAATGGCAACAATGTCAAGTAAGAAAAATATTAAAGTTTTTGGTTTACCTGTAAGACTCTTTTCTTGGAGTAAATCATAGAGCACAGGGTAGCTTTTATTCATAACTGCTTTTTTTATGCTACCACCTTCAGTTAAATGGACACTGGTCAAAAAAATAGGATTTTTGTACTCACTGTAAAATCCCTTTCTCTGAAGTTCATGGACGGACACAGCACTTAGTCTTGACCTTAGGGTTATACGCCTTCTATCGGGAGAGGACTAGGCAGAACATGTTAAAAAAAAAACATTAAACCTGTACAGTACCGCCCACACTGCATCCAGCAGCTCAGTTTGTCAAAAAGCAGTACAAACATAAAAAGGAGGGGTGGGTTCTGTGTCCCTCCATGAACTTCAGAGAAAAGGATTTTACATTGAGTACAAAAATCCTATTTTCTCTTTCGTTCATGGACGGACACAGCACTTAGTCTTGACCTTAGGGACATCCCCAAGCAGTGTCAAAAAAACGAGGGGTGGGAACAGCAAGCAAACAAAACTCCACCCATAACAACCAGAGCTCAACGGAGGAGTTGCAACCTTAAACAGCTGCCTGCAAAACTTTGCGGCCAAAGGAAGCATCCGCAGATGCACTCACAGCAACCATGTAAAATTTTGTGAAAGTGTGAACGGACGACCAGGCCGCCGCCTTACACACCTGGGAAACAGACGCTTGATGCCGGAAAGCCCAAGAGGCACCCATTGCCCTGGTCAAATGCGCCATGACAGGAAAGGGAGGCGCCCGCCCTTTTAGGGCATAAGCTTGAATCACGATCTGTCTGATCCACCGAGAAATGGTGGCCGACGAGACCGCCAGGCCTTTCTTTGGAGCAACCACCGACACAGTGAGTCTGACCTCCGAAACTGAGACGTAGCAGACAGATACACCCGCAGAGCTCGGACCACGTCCAAGGAATGCAAAGCAACCTCTTTGGGGTGCAACGGCTGAGGACACAAGGATGGAAGCACAATGTCCTCATTTAGATGAAATGCCGAAACAACCTTCGAAAGAAACGAAGGCTGCGAGCGAAGCACCGCCTTATCCCTGTGGAGGATCAAGTAGGGGGACTTGCAAGACAAGGCCGCCAACTCAGAAACCCTCCTGGCAGATGTAATAGCCACCAGAAAGGCTACTTTCTGAGAGAGTGTCAAAAGGGGAATCTCTCTAATGTTCTCAAACGGTGGTTTCTGAAGTACAGAGAGCACCAGATTCAAATCCCACGGAGGTAGTGGTGGTCGAACCGGGGGGCCACATGTCGAACCCTTTGCACAAACATACTCACCAGTGAATGAGCCGCCAAGGGTCGTTGAAAGAAGACAGCCAAGGCTGATATCTGCCCCTTAATGGTGCTTAAGGCAAGTTTTTGATCCACTCCACGCTGTAAAAAACGGCAGGATCGTAGAAACCGAATATGTACATGGACACCACCCCATCTCCTCACACAGAGATGTAGGCCTTCCACGTGCGATAAAACTTCAGAGAAGATGACTTCCGTGCCCTCAGCATGGTGGAAATTACCAAATCCGACAGGCCTCGGTCCCTTAGCACCTGAACAGCCATGCCGTTAAAGCCAGCGACTGTAAAGCAGGATGAAGTATAGGACTTTGCGATAGAAGATCCTCTTGCATCGGCAGTCAGCAAGGAACATCCGCCACCAGTCGTACTAAGTCGGCGTACCAGGGACGCCGAGGCCAACCTGGGGCAATTAGAATCATCGGAATCCCCTCGGCCTCTACTCTGCGAAGCAGACAAGGAAGAAGTTTTAGCAGGGGGAAGGCATAAATTAGCCAATACTGTCCCCACGGAGCCACCAGGGATCTCTGGACCTGGCCACAAACCTCAATACCTTCCGATTGAGTCGAGAAGCCAGGAGATCCATGTCTGGCGTGCCCCATCTCAGGAAAAAGGAGTCTAAACACATCCGGGTGTAGCGATTATT
This sequence comes from Rana muscosa, assembly GCA_029206835.1. NCBI lineage: Eukaryota > Metazoa > Chordata > Amphibia > Anura > Ranidae > Rana > Rana muscosa. The sequence goes on along the minus strand of CM055116.1, from coordinate 1,111,734,249 downwards.
CTCCTTGGTCCAGCATCTGACGACTTAGGTAGTCCGCTTGCCAGTTTTCTACGCCCGGAGCGTATAAGGCCGATAGAGCCGGCACGCTCCGCTCTGCCCACCGCAGGATGTGAGCGACCTCCAATGCTGCAGCCGAGCTTCTTGTTCCACCTTGATGGTTGACATACGCCACCGCTGTGGCGTTGTCCGACTGGATCCTAACTGACGCCCCTGCAGCCTCTGTGACCATGTGGAGAGGCACCGCCTGATCTCCCGAAGTTCCGGCACATTGATCGGCAGACGGGATTCTTCTTGCGTCCAGCGACCCTGTGTCGACTGTACGCCCCAAACTACCCCCCAACCGGTCAGGTTGGCGTCCATCGTGATCACCGTCCAGTGAAAAGGAAGGAACGACTTCCCGGACTGAAGGTCCGGAAACCTCAGCCACCAGATCAGGGAATCCCCGACTAGTCGGCTCACCCGGATTTGACAATCCAGGGACAACGGAGATTTGTCCCATTTTGACAGGATCTCCTTTTGCATGACTCGAGTGTGGAATTGAGCATAAGGTACCGCCTCGAAGGTGGCTACCATGAGATCCAGGACTCGCATGCAAAAGCGTAGCGACGACCACCTGCGGGACACCAACAGCTTCACCGCAGCCTGAAGAGTCTAATTTGTCTGAAGGGAGAAAATCTCTTGCCTCTGAGGAGTCCATAATCAAGCCCAGGTATTCCAGTGCTGAGTCGGCACCAACACCGACTTCTGGAGGTTCAGTACCCAACCAAACTCCCGAAGAGTCTGACTGGCGATCACCACATCCTCCTTTCATTCTGAGGCGGAAGCTGCTCTCAGAAGGAGGTCGTCCAGGTAGCCCACAATAGCGATCCCTCGCTGCCTCAGCAAAGCCAGAATCTGGGCGAGCACCTTGGTGAAAACTCTTGGTGCCGACACCAGGCCAAAAGGTAGAGCTACAAATTGGTAGTGCTCGTCTCCGACTGCAAACCGCAGAGACCTCTGATGCCTGACGCATATGGGGACATGCAAGTATGCGTCCTTGATGTCCAAGGACGCAGAAAATCCCCCGGATGGAGTACAGCGACCACAGAGCGAACTGATTCCATCCGAAACCTTTGTACTTTTACAAAGCAGTTGAGGGCCTTGAGATCCAGGATTGGACGGACCCTGTCCTCCTTTGGGACTACAAACAGATTGGAGTAGAATCCCTGAAACCTTTCTGGCGATGGCACAGGTACTATCACCCCGCGCATCAGCAGGTCCTGCCCTGCCCCAAACAGGGCGTCCTGACGAGCCGGAAGATGAAGGTTGGAGGGAAAAAAATCTGTTTGGTGAACAAGAAAGAAACTAATCTTGTACCCTGATGAAACCACTTCGCAAACCCACTGGTCGGAAAGCAGGGAGGCCCACCGAGCTGCAAACTCACGGAGGTGACCCCCCCACCCGAGATTCGGGCAGGGGCAAACCTTCATGCTGCAGATTTGTTCGCAGGCTTGTTTGGCTTGCAAAACCAGGGACGCTTTTGTCCCTCAGCGGGCACCCTGTCGGCCTGGGAACGCTTACCTGCGGGCCCGGGCGGACAAAAAAAGTGCTTCTGAGTGGAAAAGGAGGGCCCTGGCCTACGACATGGCTCCTTACCTTTTCTGGATTGTAGGAGCAGCTTGCTCTTAGCCCCAGTGACATTTTTAATAATGTAGTCCAGCGAGGCTCCAAATAGCCTCTCTCCCTGGAAGGGCAAATCCGCCAGAGCCTTCTTGGAAGTCTGGTCCGCGGACCAGCATTTTAGCCAAATCAGGCGACGTACCACCACAGCAGAGACTCTGGACAGCAAGGGAGCTGTATCTAAGGCCGCATCGCAGACATACTTAAGGCCTTGAACCAACTGGTCGCCCAGTTCCACGCAGATCGGGGAAATCTGTTGCTTTTCCTACTCGTGGTGCAACATTTTTGCCCATTCGGCAAGTGTCTGCGACACCAGGGCCGTGGCCAACACTGGCCGCAATGCTGACCCCACTACCGTGAACATGGACCGGGCCACCGCCTCGGCCCTCCTGTCTGCAGGGTCCTTAAAAGCAGGGGTCCCCTCCACCGGAATCGCGGTTACCTTGTTTAACCTGGATACTGGGGGGTCCACAATCGGGGGAGATGTCCATTTTTTCAGGAAACACTCCTCAAAAGGGGTAACGGACCGCCATGCATTTTGGGACCAAAAAGGCCTGCTGCGGCCGTTTCTATTCTTTGTATATAAACTTATCAAAATAAGTTACGTAGGGAAACACCTTAGCAGTGCGGGCCGACTTGTGGGACCCAAAAGGGACCGACACTTCAGTAGATGCCCCCGCCGTATCTTCCAGTTTTAGGGTATCCGGCACTCCGGTGATAAGTGCTCCAACAAGCGCCTTTTCCTGCGCTGACCCAGACACGGAGTCATCCTCACTGTCCGAATGGTCCTGGTCCATATCCTCTGACACATCAGAACAGGGGCCGTGTGCCACAGCAAGGCTCGAGTCTGAATCAGAGCTTTCCCCAGAAGATGGTGGGGGAGGGGGCATTTTTTACCCCCCTTGCGCCCGCACACCGCTTCCACCCTGGCAACAAAGGACTCCAGGACCGCCGACAAAGCGTCTATAGGCACTGCAGGTGCAGAGGCACCGGTTGCCACCACAGGGATGTCTGGGGAAGAAGCGCCAGCTTCTGACGCCATGCTGACCCACACTCGCCTGACACCCTCAGGGACCAAGGCAAGGTACACAAAAGGTCCACCCTCCTAGGTGCCACAGACTGAAGGGCCCCCCCGGAGGACTCACCACCCTGACCCAGGTACTGCACAGTGCTGCCGTCCGCTCTCTCTGTAAGCGAGGTGTTCCCCTGTGTCTGAGGTGTTCTGTGCTGTTTGCGCAGTTCAGAAAGAACATTCCCAACGCTAGAGGCAAAAACTAAGCTGGGGCTACAAGAAAATGGCCGCCGGCCGCCTCAGCAAAACAAGCGCGGGCTACAAGAAAATGGCCGCAGGCTGCCTCAGCCAAAATGAGCGCGGGCTACAAGAAAATGGCCGCCTCAGCCAAAACGAGTGCGGGCTACAAGAAAATGGCCGCCGAACATTCTGAGGTTAAGAAAATGCCGGCGAACAAGCTGAACCTCCGCGCTGAGGATACCACATGGACAGACCAGAACCCCCCACTGTGGCAAGCGGACCCCGCACACCCAGCGCAGCCCCCAGACAGAACTCGGAGCCCACCCCGGAGGACCCCCAGTCAGGTACACAGCAGGTCCAGCCACCACATATGCATGGGGAGCAGGGAAGGACAGGGAGAGAAGTAAGGGAGAGAGTGAGAGACCCCCTAGTCGACCTCCCCAGGAATGCCCAGCTGTTCCATCTTGCCAAAGCAAGTGGAACCCTACTTACCCGTCCAGTGGGGACTGCTGGACGCATTCCGGACAGACCCATCACCCGAGCGGTACGGGGTGGCTGTCAGCCACGGCACACTGACTCCGACAGCAGTAGCCCAGTTATATGTGTTCCCCGGAGCATATAGATCTTCCAGCATCTGTGTAAATTCCCACCATCCCAGAGGTGACCTGGTCTTGGGAGCTAGATGCAGTATCAGATCAAAGGACTCCTGATGCTCGTCTCAAATCAATAGAATATTGAGTTGAAGAGCTCTAGAATGAAACAGGGCATATGGGACTTCATTGAAGGTGGCTACCATCTTCCACAGCACTCTCATACAAACCCAGACCCATGGTTGCAGGAAAGAAAAAAAAAATCGCTCTATCTATGGCCGTCTTAAGCCATGGCACTCTGTACACAACGGTCTTGTTACAACAGACTGAAAAGTAGTCTCTGCAAGACATGAATAAGACTACAGATCCACCTGCTGGCAGTGGTGTAAGAACAGTCCCATCATACTCAGAGCAACCTCATGCAGGAGCGATCTGAGCGAAAATGGTCAGATAAGGAGACCGTTATATATACTACATCACACCCCATACAACCAATAGTGCTCTGGTGTAAGGGCAGGATTTATCATCTCAGAGAGTATCTGAATCCCCTTTTTCAACTAGGTAGAGATGTTAACATTCCAGACAAGCAAGGGACAAGCCAGCAACCTACAAGACAATTGGGCAACAAGAAACATAATAAGTGGTTAAATCTTTGAGGCAGAATCCAAAGAGTGGAGCTTTATGTTTATCCGATATTCATTTTGTTCAAATGAATCAATATTTCCAAGACAACCCAATAAGTTCTCCCACTGACAAATTAGCTAAACGATTTAGATTTAAAAAAGTACAACTTAACCATCAGATGGGTTGGGAAGCCCTGATCATAATGTGCAAGTAAACACAGTACAATATGGCAGACCTGCATACTACTCTGTTCTTAAAAAACAAAAGCATGCCCACAAGCCACTTGCATTTACTGTGCAAAAGTTTTAGACATGTGTGAAAAAAAATTGTAAATGAAGAATGCTTTCAGAAATAGAAGTGTTAATAGTTCATTTATGTTCAATTTTGTTAATTCATAAAAATAAACAGAACATAAATCCAAATTAAATTAATATATGGTGTGACCACCCTATGTTTCGAGGTTTTTGTGCATAACTGAGTTGCTTAGCCTCGTTTCCACTTCCTATGTACAGAATTATAGGAACTGGGTGCAGCAAATGGCAGCAGGTGCTCTGGACTGATGAGTGAAAAGTTGAAATATTTGTCTCTAGCAGGATCAATGGCATCCTCAAGGCTGAGAAATACAGGCAGATACTTTTTCAACATCAGGAGAGGTTTGAAACAACCTACCTGCTGAGTTCCTCTGCAAATTGTGTGCAAGTCTACCTAGAAGAATTGATGCTGTTTTGAAGGCAAAGGGTGGTCACACCAAATATTGATTTGATTTGGATTTCTCCTGTTCATTTACATTCCATTTTGTTAATTGATAAAAAAAAAAAACTATTAACACTTCTATTTCTGAAAGCATTCTTAATTTACATAATTTTTTTTCACACCTGCCTAAACTTTTGCACAGTACTGTACTTGTAGACAGCATTGACGAAACCTCCTCACAGCCACTCAGCAACACTTGGTTCTCTCTTTCTCTCACCACTGTCCATGATCAACTGCCACTCTTCCCATGAGCAGAACACCCCTATTCCCCCTGTCAAAATCAGATCCCATCCTGTCTTTTCCCTCTTCCCCACTCCATCGTCACCTCTACCCTGCGGTCTCTTTCACTTTTCTCCGAATTCATTCTTTGCCTTACACTGTACATCTCCATAATCCGGGTACATATTTAAGCTGGCCCTACACAGATTACATTTTGGCCAATTCCTGCTGAGTCAACTGATATTCATTCTGTGGATGTCGTTGTCAGCACCATGATTGAACAATTTACTCTTGAAGCAGGGCAAAAAATTCTAAGCCAAACAGTACCTGCATCCAATCAGATGCAGGCAATGTTTGGGTATTCTGGCAGCCCGGATGCTGGCTGTCAGAATACAATAGCACTGCAGAATCTACTGAATTGCTGGGCTGAACAAAAAGAAATCCAATTGCGTATGGCCAGCTTTAGTTTCTCTGCAAGGATCAGATTTTATGAAATATTCTGAATGGGCAGTAATGCATACCAATGTGTTAATCACGACTAGTTTCAAAAACAATTCATCCTAAATGAACACATGCACACACCTTTGATATTATAATCTACAAATACAATAAAAGTTTCTCCCAAGGGCTTTAACCACTTCCATACCGGGCCTATTCTATCACTCCTCTCCTACGTGTAAAAATCATCATTTGTTTGCTAGAAAATTACTCAGCACCCCCAAAAATTATATATTTTTTTTAGCAGACACCCTAGGGAGTAAAATGGCGGTCATTGCAACTTTTTATCTTGCATTGTATTTGCGCAATCATTTTTCAAACGCCTTTTTTTGGGGAAAAAAATGCTTTAAAATTGCGCACACTCATAGAATGGCGCCAAACTTCGGTACTTAAAAATCTCCATAGGCGACAGTTTTATTTTTTTTACAGGTTACCAGTTTAGAGTTACTGATGGGTCTATAATTATTTCTTGTGCTCCAACGCATGCGGCGATACCTCACATGTGTGGTTTGAACAGCGGTTACATATGTGGGCGGGACTTACATGTGTGTTCGCTTCTGAGCGCGAGCTACCGGGGACAGGGGCGTTTTAAATTTTTTCTTTTACTTCTTTTTTTTTTTATATTTAAATTTTTTTGATCACTTTTATTTCTATTACAAGGAATGTAAACATCCCCTGCAATAGGAATCTATTGTGACAGGTCATCTTTATGGAGAGATGCGGGGTCAATAAGACCCCACATCTCTCCTCCTGGCTGGAAAGCATGAGATCGAGAAAAAATATTTCACCGATCTCATGCCGACAGCCGCGATCGTGGCTTTGTTTACATCCGGGACCCAGGCGTGACATTTTAACGTCGCGCCCGGGCCTCCAACAATCAGAGATGACAGGTGACTGGTGACCTTCTGGTCACCGGAAATCTCTATGGTTGCCATCCGGCGCCAGCCGATTCTTTATCCGGGGGGGAATGGGACGTCCCCTCGCGTCCCTGTAAGAACGATCAAGCAGCGGAACTGCCGCTATGATCATTCTTGCTGTGCGCAGAATTGCCGGCAGAAAATATTGATATCTGAATAATGGCTGTAGCTGCAGGGATCATTCAGATATCCCCACTGAAAGTCCAGGACGTCATATGATGTCCTTGGGCTGGAAGTGGTTAATGCAGCAAAGAAGTCAAACTATTTTTATTGATACAAATTTTAGGATCAAAAACGCATACTGTTTAAAATATGAGCTCTGGGAACTACAATAAACGATGTCCTTCGACAAAGGCAATAAATGATGTCCTTAGACAATGGCAGGTAACAAACCTGGTTTAGGAATTTCCAAGATAGTATTCCTGCCAAAAAGAACCCCAAAGCGCTCTATATACAATGATCAAAATCTTCCTTAGTAAAAATTGTTAATTTTACTTTTTGGTACATTGATTTCTTTGCTGGATTACAGCCCTTGGGAGAAACTTCATTGTATTTGTAGAATATTTAACAGGGCGAGCAGCACCTAAACCATCTAGGCTTGCGGACACTTTTTGCTACTTATTACCTTTGATATTGTAAAACAGGGCAGTTTCAACGATACATTGCTTCTACATGGCAACTAGCAAAATGTGAACATTCTGTAAAAGGCACATAGGAAACGTCAAGAGCCAGTACAGGCCTAATGGAACTAAATAGGTACTAGGAATTATTAAAAGTTGATTATGTTAATGTATTGGCTTTAAGTGGATGTAAACCCACTCTTATCAATTCTAAAGTACTGCCATAGTGGTGATCTATAAGGATATACATGGCTCCTGCATGTATCCTTAACTGTCAAATGTCTCCCCTTTAGCTGTTTGAAACCCCAAAAAAAGTCCAGATTCAGTGGGCGGTTCTGTTCGACGCTCGGTGGGCGGAGTCATGATGTCAGCAGACTCCCCGCCCACCTCTACACTCCCCTTGGCCAGAGCGTGCACAGGAGAGGCAGAGCGCGTTCAGGGTAAAAGCAGAGCGCGCTCACCCCCCGTCATTTCCGTAAAACACACATTGATGTCCCGTGACAGTCGGGGATGATCGCGACGGGACAGCTGTGAGCACCGACCCCCCCTGCATGTTTTTCATCATCTGCTTCTCCTCCTCCTTCCCACGGCTTTCACCTGAAAAGCCATATGGGGGGGGGGGGGAGAATCAGTGCTCACAGCTGTCCCCGTCGCACCGATCATCCCCGACTGTCCCCCGTGTCTTCCTGCTCCTCCAGCACCCTGTTCTCCTCCATCCCCGATGTCGTTCCCCTCCGTGTGTCCACATCCCCCCGCTGTGTCTTCATCCTCCGCCCCCCAGGAGGGATCTGTCAGGATTGAAAGCGGAAGAAAGGGCCGGTATGTCAATTGACATTTGTAGTGACTCAAACCGTATGGCTGAAATCGCATCGCATTCGGCCCAGACACACACAGGACCCTTTTTTTGGTCCGCACCAGAATCGGATTGCATGTGTGTTCACACTTATGTGATCTGATTCATGTCCGAACAGTCAGTTCGCAGTGCGATATACGAGCTGAAATGGGGGTGTCGTTAACATTGTATGACACTCCCCAGCAGTTCGCATATGGCAGTGTGAACTGCCGTGTGATGTGGGAATCCGCAGGGTTCCCGCATTGCACCAGTGTGAACCGAGCCTTGCTGGGAGCAGTCAGGTGACATTTGTAGGCTGTATGCTTTGAGGCTCGGTTCACACTGGTGCGATGCGGGAACCCTGCGAATCCACTGCAGGTTCCCACATCGCACCCGACTCGCACGGCAGTTCACACTGCCATATGCGAACTGCTGGGGAGTGTCATACAACGTTAACGACACCCCCATTTCAGCTCGCATATCGCACTGCGGACTAACAGTTCGGACATGAATCGGATCACATAGGTGTGAACACCTATGCGATTTTGGTGCGGACCAAAAAAAGGGTCCTGTGTATTTCTGAAATCGCACTGCATGGACATCGCATGTGTTTTGCACTGCGAATCACATGCGATCTCACACAGCGCAACAGTGTGAACCGGCCCTAAGCTCATTCAGCCTTGCTGGGTGTAATTATAAAAAGTGAGCAATCCACCCCGCCCCCACATAACACATCCTGGTGATGGAAAGGAATGTTGCAACTGTGATCAGGTGACCTCACACACACTGCAGTATAACAATAAGCAGATCACTGAGCTTCTCCTCTGCCCAGCTCTGACTGGATACATCTAGCCTAAATCAGATAATTTCTCTGTGTATATTCTGCTTTCTGTTCTGTGTTCTATACATGCATTTCCTCGTCACACTGAACTGAGCATCACACCCCATGATGAGAAACATCCAGTCAAAACACAGTAAATGCAGCCAATCCTGGGAGAGCTGGAGGGGAGGGGGATGTGAATTGTGAACTTTTTTACACAGGATGTGCCTGTCTCAGGCTAGTACATGAGATATGTAAATAACCTGTCACTCACAGCAAGGGGGAGGATTTGACAAAGTTTTTCTCTGTTTGTCAAGATTTATCTCACTGAGCAATAAAAGAGGATTGCTCAGAGCTGGATTAACTCTGTGTGGCAAGACTGGGCACAGATGATAGGAAATCTTATACTCTACATTGTGAAAGCAAAAAATAAATAAAAAATTACATCCACTTTAAAGTACCAACTGAGCCTGAAACCAAGAGTTTCAAGAGGAACGGAGTAAATCTATATAAAAAAAGATGCATATATATTTACATATTAATCACTCCTTGGTTACCATTTAACTAATTGAAAGCCCATTTCCACAAAGCAAGTGACACAGACCGGTAATGGATGCACCTACCCTGAAGTCACATAATATCATGACCTTCTATTCACCCAGCTATGCACAAGCTTCTCTGATACGTGGCTGGTAATTTCCACACACAGAACACAGTATACCATCTGAGGAGAGCCTGGTATATGAATGTAACCCTCCCTACCAATATTGTTTTTAAGCTACTCACAGCTTTATCAATATTTGCCTATACAAGGACGAGACAAAAATGAAGAACATTAACGAAAAGGTTGTGCTTTCTGTACCATCCCGTAACCTCTTTTTACATGCACCGTCAAAGAACTTGGATTTGATTGGCATTACTATTGTATCATTTGATACATGTGGAAATGTGATGAGAAGTGTCCACATACAGGTATACAAAACAATAAATGACAGCTGACTGTAGGGATATTAGATATACTGTATACAATGGTTCTCTAAAATTAGCAGACATGATGTTGCCAGGTATAAAGAATAAAGTGGTTTTAAACCTCAGACATGAAATATGAACAAAGCATTCCCCTCTATAGTGTGTACTTCTGACAAGTTTTCCTGACACCAAGAAGAGAAAAAAAGTTGACAGGGAGGGTTCTCCAGCAGATTGACAAGGGCATGTCCCTTCCCTCCAATGAGGGCTCAAAGTTTCCCCTCACTGAGCCCTACAGAGTGCAACTTCAGCGCCCCATCCCCTGCTTTTCAGAGCCAAGAGATCCTGTGTAAATAATGCACTTTCAACTGATGTGGAGAAGGAAGGGCAGCAGGTAAACAAGAACAACGTATGTAGGAAGATTTGTTTCATCTCTGTGTATCACCTGAGGCCAGTTACCTCACTAAATATATGAAGGGGCTTACAACCACTATTTCATCTATACATAAATAAAACATTTTACAGCCTTACCTTTTTAAACATTGCTAGTGATATTACTGCAGAAGCTGTGAATAGGGCAGCAATTATAATCATCATTATCCCCACTGGAATATTATTGTTCAGTGCAGTTAATGCAGAAATCCAGCCACTGAAAGAAAAGGGTCAGCAATAAGTACTCCAATTTCAGACCGATGCTTTGTTGATACTAAATCATGTTTGATAATGACCACTATAATAAAAATAGGATTTTTGTACTCACCGTAAAATCCGTTTCTCTGACGTCCATGGACCGACGCAGCTCTCATACTGATTACATGTGGGTATATGTCCCTGCTCGCAGGAGAAGACCTAGGCAGAATGTTAGAGGTTAAAACATTCTAGAACAAGCCAGAGCTGAACAGCCCCGCCCAGGGGGGGCGGTCCCTCCGGACATTACCCTTCCACCTGCAGCTAATCAGCCTCAGTTCGTAACAAAGCAGTACAAACTTAAAAGGAAGGGTGGGTGCTGCGTCGGTCCATGGACGTCAGAGAAACGGATTTTACGGTGAGTACAAAAATCCTATTTTCTCTTATCGTCCATGGACCGACGCAGCTCTCATACTGATTACATGTGGGACGTCCCAAAGCAGTATCAGAAGGGTGGGAGCAGTAGTAAAGGAACAACCAAAACTTCACTCCAAACCAGAAGAGCCCCTCAACGGAGGAGTTGCAACCTTAGACAGCGGCCTGCAACACTTTGCGGCCGAAGGAAGCATCCGAAGATGCAGCCACATTAACCTTGTAGAACTTTGAAAAGGTATGAACGGACGACCAGGTCGTCGCCTTGCACACTTGTGCAACCGACGCTTGATGTCGGAAGGCCCGGGAAGCACCAATTGCCTTGGTGGAATGCGCCGCAACCGGAAAGGGAGGCGCCCGCCCCATAAGGGCATAGGCCTGTATGACGGTCTGCCTGATCAACCTAAAGACGGTGGCAGACGACACCGCTCGGCCCTGTTTTGGACCAGACACAGATTTCCGAATGGAAACAGTAGCAGACAGGTACACTCGTAAGGCTTGTACCCATCTTAATGCAGGAAGCGCAAACTCTCAGGGAAGCGATGGGTGAGGACACAAGGACGGAAGAACAATGTCCTTAAGGTGAAAGGCCAAGACCATCCTTAGAAAAGAAGGATGGTCGTGGGCGCAACACCAACATATCCTTATGGAGGACCAAGTAAGGCGACTTGCCAGACAAGGCTGCCAACTCAGACACCCGTCTAACCGAAGCAATGGCCAATAAGGCCAACTTCCGGGACAAGGTCAAGAGAGGAATCTCTCTGATATTCTCAAAGGGATGTTCTTGGAGAACCGAGATGCATCAAAATCAGATCCCAAGCAGGGAGAGGAGGCTTGACAGGGGGGACCACATGGCAAACCCCCTGCCCAAAAGGTGCTAATCAAGGAATGGCCCGGCAGCGGTCGTTGAAAAAAGACAGTCCGGGCCGAAATCCGACCCTCAAAAAAAAAAAGGTATGCAAGGCCAGCTTTTGGGTCACACCACGCTGTAAGAACCGCAAAATCCTGGGAACGGAAAACATCCGAGAATGCCACTCAAGTTCCTCGCACATAGCGATGTAAGCCTTCCAGGTACGGTGAGATATCTTTCTGGAGGAAGATTCCCGTGTCAACAACATAGAAGAGATGACCGAATACGAGAGAACTCGGTCCTTTAGCACCTGGCTTTAAACAGCCATGCCATTAAAGCCAAGGACTGTAAAGCAGGATGAAGTATGCTCTGCGAAGCCGGCGAGGCAACAACAGTAGCAGAGGGTAAGCATATATCAGGCGATACTGTCCCCACGGGCTTCCAACGCATCCGCCCAGGGGTCCCTGGACCTGACCACGATCTTGCCACCTTGCGAGTGAGTCGAGAGGCCACAAGGTCCACTTCCGGTGCCCCACCTCCGGTAAAGAAGGTGGAAACACCTCCGGATGCAAGGACCCTTCGCCTGCAATGCACACGGCCGACAGGACCGTCTTGCAGCGAGACGTATGAAAATCCCAAAGAGACTCCGCAATGTATCGGAGAAGGGAGGCCCCAGTGTACAGGGTGCCTCAAATGTTGGCCAATAAAGGCAACTTGACTGAACTTCCCTAGAAACTCGGTCAGAGGACTAGTACCTCAGCCTCCACAGGTGGCGCAAACCCACCCCGGGCACAGAGACCCTAAAAGCTAAAGCAGTTGTAGTGCACCTGCTAGACGACTGATGAATGAAGCAGAGGCTTTTGCCCAGTCATTGAGCTACAAAAAATGCCAGAGACGCAGCCACTAACTGGCGCAACGCCAACCCCAGCCTGGCGAACACAGTCCAAGCCAGCGCTTCTGATCACCACTGAAAGCAGGTGGAAAGTGATACCCCTGAAACCAGGGATCCTTGTGACAATGCTCCATCCAGCAGCTACCCATGGATAGGTGCTGATTGTGCAAACACATAGTTTATACTATGTATTGCGTCAAACGCACAAATAGAGAGTGTGGGAGGAAACCCACGCAGCCACAAAGAGCATAATACCACCACATACGGCGTATGTAGTTTAGTATTTGTGGATAAACCTATTAAACGCGTATATACTGTGCCAGCGACGAAGGCGTGCACATCATCGGGGCCTGGACGTAAACCAGCCACACAGATTGCGTACACAACCGTGTAGGTATGTTAGCCTGCGAATAAACAAATTGCACATGTTTATACTGTGCATAGCGCTGAGAATGCGCACACCATTGGAACGCAGGGGAGAAACCTGAGCACCCGGATGAAACCCATGCAGACTGCATACGCATACCGTGTATGGTATTATAGTATGTGTGCTAAACATTTTGCACAAGCCCATGTGTGCATAGCACCGAAGGCGCGCACACTGTTGGCGCGTGGGAGGAACCGAAGTACCCCACGCATACTCAGAGAATGCAATACCTACAGCTACTGTAAATGTATTTAGTGTAGTGTATAGACATAATGTGTATGTTTACACCGTGTATTGCACCAAAGGCATGCATGTCATGTAGCATGGGCAGAAACCCACGCAGACTGCATACGCATACCGTATAGGTATTATAGTGTGTGTGCTAAACCTTTTGCACAAGCTCATGTGTGCATAGCACCGAAGGCGCGCACACTGTTGGCGCGTGGGAGGAACCGAAGTACCCCACGCATACTCAGAGAATGCAATACCTACAACTACTGTGAATGTATTTAGTGTAGTGTATAAACATAATGTGTATGTTTACATCGTGTATTGCACCAAAGGCATGCATGTCATGTAGCGTGGGCGGAAACCCACGCAGACTGCAAAGACATACCGGGTAGGTCCAATCGCACAAATTTAGACTGTGCATAGCACCGAAGCGCCCACTCGGAAGAACTCCACGCAGACAGCACACAGATACCGTGTAGGAATGATAGCATGTGAATCAACATATTGCACATGTTTATGCTGTGCATTTCCATTGGAGCGTGGGGGGAAACGGGAGTACCTGGAGGAACCCCACGCAAACAGTATACCCATACTGTAAACATGTATAATATGTGCAATAAACATATTGAACATGTCTATACTGTGCAGAGAGCCGAAGCGCACATACCATGAGAGTGCGGGAGGACACCGGAGCCCCCGGCAGCCCAGAGAGTATGATACATACCTATACTGTGAATGTATCTGGAGTCGTGCATAAACATATTTTGTACGTTTATATCATGTATGGCACTGAAACACAGCATTGGAACGTGGGGACAGCCACGCAGACACAGAGACCAATAACACATACATACACTGTGAATGTATGCAGTGTAGAGGTATAGGATGAGTTTAAATTATGGCGCAGAGGCGCATAATCTTCTCTGTATCATTCCAACCTGCTTGACTGTGCTGCTGAAGCAGCATACAGGTAACAGGTAACCTCTGATCCTCAGACCGTGTGTCTGTCAGAGCTCAAATCATTCCCCAGGAAATGGCGGGAAATGTTACCTCAGGTATCACACATAAGGCTCACAGGGATTAGAGACATAAACGAATAAAGTCCTCCCTCATCCATGCTGCTCTTGAGGCAGTGTGAGGAAAACTGTGAGGAAACTGTGTAAAAGAAAAGCTTGTCACAGCAATTCCAGCCTGAGTGTGTTCCTCACATCATCAATGAGATCACTTACAAGCACCCTGTCATTCACTGACACAGAACTGGAGTCTTCCTCACAAGGGAATGTCCTGTTCATAAACATTAAATATTCAGGAGGTCGGGTCCTGAGCATAGTAGCTAGGCCCATATCTGACTCAGAGCACTCCTTCACTAAAGATTTTTGTGGGGGGAGGGGGCTTATAGCTCCTTTTGCTCGCACACCGCTTCCATTCTGACAGGAATGATTCCAGGACTGCTGACAACTGGTCCATAAGGACCGCAGGTGCAGGAAACATATGAACATGTTTAACTGTGCAGCACTGCCAGTTGCCCCAGGCAATGTGGAGAGCAGGTGTATCAGACTCCATAAACGCCACCCTCTGAGACCTTATACACTATACAGTGAATATACAGTCCACCCACTGGCTACGCTGAGGAGGGGATACCCGGGAGGACCCACCAACCCTTAAGGACAGCTCAGTCTGTGAGGAGATTGTGAGGGGATTCGCGCCGCCGCCAGAAATAAATGCGCGGCGGCCACAAGAAAATGGCCGCCGTCCGCAGCTATAACTGTGCCACTGAACGCCAAGATGGCCGCCGAGCGCAAAATTCAAAGCTCTAATGCGCGCCAATGGCGCACGCAATAACCAACTCAAACAGCGCCAATTGCGCACGCAATAATCACCTCACACACCAGAAAAAACTGCAGACATGAGCGCCCAAACAGGCCAGAGTGACCCCCAAGCACCCCACAGCACAGCACCAGTACAGGGTGCAGAGAGCAGCATAACAGGGGGGGACAGGGAGAAACCCCCACACACAGAAACACAGCCAGCATGTACTCACCTGCAGTAGGAGAGACTACTTACCCGTCCCTTTCAGGGACCCACTGGCTTGTTTCAGACAGACCTATCACAGAGTCGTACTGCGTAGCTGTCGGCCCGGTCCACCGCGAGAGATACAGTCAGTCAAGTACTGTTCAATCTTGAGAGGACCGCGGGAGCATGAAAGCAACCCAGCCACCCCTGGAGTCATGGGGTATGTCGTGAACTGAGTCTCACGCACACAAGGCGAGGATCAGCACGCTGGTCGGACAGGGAAGACTACGAGGATACTAGTGTACCCAACCTGTTGCCCAGCCGACAGTTGATTGAAGGTCTCAAAAATAAAGGAATAAAAATCAAAAGTAAAATCTTCCAGGAGACTGGCTCCTGAGAGAGCCACGTCTTCTCCTTCTGCTAGGCAGAAATAAACTGAGGCTGATTATCTGCAGGTGGAAGGGTAATGTCCGGAGGGACCGCCCCCCCTGGGCGGGGCTGTTCAGCTCTGGCTTGTTCTAGAATGTTTTAACCTCTAACATTCTGCCTAGGTCTTCTCCTGCGAGCAGGGACATATACCCACATGTAATCAGTATGAGAGCTGCGTCGGTCCATGGACGATAAGAGAAAAGCTGGTTTGAGAATTTTTATCAACTTTTGCAGACATTTTAGTGAAATTACAGCAATAAAAACTATCATATACACCATTTTATTATTATTTGAAAGACCAATTAAACTCTTTTTACTATATTTAAACCTGATAAAAATGACAACTGAATTCTGTTCTAGTCACTAGCAGTATTATAAATCAATAACTTGGCGTGTTAATGTCTTTAGTGTGCATGTGCTATATAGCGAAAGAGTCCTCTAAGAGTGCCATAACTTCAACATAAAATTACGCTACTTAAAATGTTCAATTTTAAATAGAAAAAGGAACAGTTAAAGGCCAAGTTCACCTTTTAAAAAATAAAATAAATATACATTTTTCAAAAAAGCCTGCGGAGCAATGCACCCATGATCAGCAGATTGCGAGTGCAATGTCAGGCTCCTGCAGGCTCTCTGTACCCACATACAGGCAGACAGTTGCTGGAGAGCAAGAAGATGAATGAACTACGAGAGCGCTCACAAGCATACTAGCAGTTAATCGAGAACTATAAAGCTGTCTACCGCGGTGGCTGATAGTAGTTGTAATTCATTCAGTTTGCTGTGAATGAATGATGTGGCCATGTGGGTGTAGCCCTGCACAGCCACGCAGTATTTAAACTGACAACAGGGAGAAAATCCCCCGCCAGTTGTGACAGCAGGGAATCGGACAGGTGCAGGCAGGTGCTCTTTGTTAACAGGTTACACACTAAAATTGATTGTAAAGTCTCTTTTTTTTCTATAAAAATATCAAACATGTTATACTTACCTGCTCTGTTGCAATGGATTTGCACAGAGCAGCCCGGATCCTCTTCTCAAGTCCCTCTTCAGTTCAGTGCCCCCACAGCAAGCAGCTTGCTATGGGGCACCCGAGCCAAGTCACAGCTCCCTGTGTCCATTCAAACGCGGCGCCTCGACACAGCCCTGCCCCATCTATTTTCTGGATTGGCTAGCTTACTTTGGTTGACAGCAACAGCAGCCAATAGCACTGCTGCTGTGTCTCAGCCAATCAAGAGGGAGGGTGGTTGAGACACTCGTGGACATCGCTTGACAGAGAGGGACCTCACGTAAGTGTTAGGGTGGCTGCTGCACACAAAAGGCTTTTTATCTTAATGCATAGAATATGCATTAAGATAAAAAAAAAACTTCTACCTTAACAACCCCCTTAATACAAGTTTCCAAAAGGTGAACTTATCCTTTAAAACCCCTTTTACAACTGTGTCTCCAATATAAAGATTTACCTTCTCTAATTGTTTTGGTCACTGGGAAAAGATAGTGATGGAAAATCTAACGTTTTACAGTTGTCACTGGAACTAGAGCAAAAGGAAAACCTGCCCATCATGGGACACAGAGCAGGCTTAATAAACATGATTATCTGGGTTATGAGCCACCAATAGGTGAATGGACACTGGCAAAGACAGGAAGCCTCCCTGTATAACCCTGCCTTTCATTGAGAGCATCAATTTTATAGCAAGAAATATCCACCAACAGAAAAGGGAGGGACCTCTGTGTCCTGTGATGTGCTCCAAGAAATAGATTTTACTTACAGTTAAGCGACCATAGTCCATTTTTCTTTTTCAAACATCACGTGACACAGAACAGGCTTAATAAATAGGACTACCTGGGAAGTCCCAGAGCAATGCCCACAAAAGGGAGGGAGACAGAGCCACCACCATGAGGCCCAAGCTACACACCACCCTCTGAAACACTACAACCAAGCACAGCATCATCGGCAGCACTTACAATCACCTTATAAAAACTTGTAAATGTGTAAACAGAACGGATATTTCAATACAGTATCAACTTTGGACATTCACTTCCTACTCCTATAGCTACCGTATCTGTAGGAAAAGGGGAAAGCTATACCAATACTTAGAAAAGATTCCCATACTTCTCTTTTATTTGAGAATCATACTTACCTAGGTGGATGCAGCATCGGTCCGATGCTGCATCTGTCCCCTGGCGCCTCTGCACTGAAAACCGAGCGATGGAACACCACCGGTCACTTGGTTTTCAGAGCTCCGTGAGCAGAGATCTGCAGACTGTCAGTCACAGCTCTCTGCTCTTCTCCTTGTGTACTCATTGGAGCGCTGAGCAGTGGAAGGAGCGGAACGGGCTGCCTCAGGCTCTCAGCGGCTCGCTGAGAGGCTGAGATGGGTATCAGCCCAGGCACATCCAGACTTTGTCACGATGACGTGGTGCCTGTACAAAAATCTGTGGCATCAGCGGAAAGCGGACTTCAGTCCACTCTCTGCTAAAAACAGGTCACAGGAGTGCAAAACGTATTGCACTCCAGTGATCCATAGGAGAAGCCCAGCCAAAGGAGTTTTGGCTCAACTTCTCGTTTAACAGCGATTTTAAACTTGATCAGAAAGTTAAAAGCAGAGGTCCACAGAAAAAGTGAACCTCCGCTTTTCGGAACCCTCACCCCCTCCCGTGTCAGATTTGGCACCTTTCAGTGGGGTGCAGATACCTGTGTAATACAGGTATCTGCACCCACTTATGGGCATAGATATCCGCAGAATACGCCGCTCCCACCTCCGCTATGTTCTGGGAAACACACAGTTCCCAGAACACAGCGGGGACCAGTGAAGACGCGCGGCACGACTCGCGCATGCGCAGTAGGGAACCGGGCAGTGAAGCCGCAACGCTTCACTTCCCGATTCCCTCACCGAGGATGGCGGCAGGGGCAGCCGAGAGACGAGCGATTGCGCATCTTCTGCTGCCGACATCGCGGGCACCCTGGACAGACAAGTGTCCATTTATTAAAAGTCAGCAGCTGTAGTATTTGAAGCTGCTGGCTTTTAATCATTTTTAAGGTTGACATCCTCTTTAAAGAAGACCTGTCTTGAGACACAGGGGTGATGCCTTGGCTCTGCAGCATTTTGAAATGCCAATTGCCTGGCATAATAATGACCCAGGAACCATGCCCAATTATATGACTTACCAGTTACCCCAGCCTTTAAATCCAGCAGCTTGAAGGACATGCACTGCAAACTGACAGATGTACACAAAGAAAAACACAAAGAACCTGAAAGAACTGTCACTCCTGCAGAGAAACAAAAGGATGTTACATTATAATATATTCATACAAGTGGGAGGGTTTAAACCACATCTATAAAATATGGACATTTGATTTAAAGCCACATTACAAATAACGATAACTCATGGTTTAACAATTTAGAGAATTCAATAGTGACATGTAATTAAAGTGGAGGTCCACTTTTTTTCCCCAGCTCCCTGCACCTCCCACCCCCCATGGACTTTAAATGGGACCAGATTGAAATCACAGTCCTGTGTTCACATCAATGGGAATTCGGCTCCTGTTCCTCCTTTTCTCTCAATAGCGGGTTGTTACGGAGCGGGGCCGCCACGTCCTTAACAACCAATGACTCGTCAGCTGTTTTCCCTCCGACAGTGAAATGTAAACAAAAGAATGCCAGCAATAAAAAAATTCTGAAAAAAAAATCACCATGGGGTTCCTCCCCATACCAGGTCCTTCAGGTCTGGTACAGGTTTTATGGGGAACACCACACCACCACTCACTGTCTCAGGTATAGCGTCACTTCTGGACCGGTCACATCCGTCAATCTCACTTTCTGTTCAATCCAGACCAAATCCCGTCATTTTTCCTAATTTCCAACTATTTAAAGGGGACCCCTTGAAATCCCTCTGTCTTGTGTTAGGCTTTGTGGCCATGCTTTATTAGTTCATGTGAGGTGCCATATTGCAAGAGTTGTTCTGGTGAGCAATTTTCTTATTGAAAAAAAAAAATGTACGGTAATTGACTTTATTGCATTATTCTAGTGTTTCTTTTTTACTTGATGTGTGGTAACCTATTTTATGGGGAATGGATCTTATGTGGCAAGTTGACCTGTGAATATTGGAGTAACATTGTGGGGATATTTCTGTGAGCGTGTATTGCCCATCTATGACAGGGATGTCTATCTGGTGAGTCATATTGGATTAAGGAGAGAGTGAATCATACTGAAGTCACAAGAGGTGTCTTCATTCAGTGCAAGATGATTATTGAACTCTTTTCACTTATTTGTAGTTCTTTATCAACACAATTTTTTGTACTGTGCACGTTGCAGCACTGTTATTTTATTCATCTATGGACCATTATATGTTTTTGTATGAGTATTTTATTTTTAGTATTTATTATTGATATGTCACAGCGCTACTGTTAATTGAACATCGAGGTGTTTGTATATAAATAATAATAATATTAATAATAATAATATTAATAATAATAATAATAATAATAATAATAATAATAATAATAATAATAATAATAATAATAATAATAATAATAATAATAGGTAGCTCTTGTTTTACCGGTATAGGTAAAGTTGAGGTTTTATTTAAAGAAATTCTGTCACCAAAAAAAAAAAAAGTTCCTAAAGATGTCCGCAGTCCTCACTCCTATGTCAAAATCTTAGCTGTTCTATCAGGCAAAGCTGCAGCACCTCTGTCAATCATGCTGGCCCCCACTTGTTTTTGATAAACCTACTCTTGATAATAGGAAAGTGCATAAGGCAGTATGGGGTGGGTCATCTTAGAAACACCACCATAAAGTTTTGCTTGGAGTTTGACTGATGAAGCAAAAACTGCAGGCAGTTCTCTCCCGTAAGGTGCCAGTTCTCCAGCTATTTATTTTTATTCAGCATTTTGCAAAAATCATCGGGGAGAAAACAACAATATCAGCCATTGTAGTTTTTGAAGCAGTTGAAAAAAAATGGAGGGTACTCTAGAAAGCTTTTTTCATTACTGAAGCCCCAATAATAAGAGTTCAGCATATGATTCAACCTGCTAGTAACTATGAACATTTATAAAGACTTTTAGAAAAGTAATAAAAACAAGTACTCATATCATCAGCTTTAATTTTATACTGTACCTGAATGCTCCATAAAGTGGTCTGTACCAGCAAACAAATGAGCAGGGAGAGAAAAGCAAAAACCACAGGATTGCCAACCCAAAGTCAACCCCTCGGCTTGTATCAACGCAGAACCAGGCCAGGCAACCGAAAATATTTACAAAAAGGGTGACTGTATGAACTGTAGAAAGAAAAGGCAAAGAAAAAAAGTCAAATTGACCTTGCTGGAAGTAAGGCCAGCATGTGAAAAGCAGTACAGCACGGAATAAAGCAATTGTAATATATAATCCCAACATACCAAAGCCGAGTATTAGGCCTCAACATAAAAACCACAGCCGATTTTACAGTGGATATAAAAAGTCTATACGACCCTGTTAAAATGTCAGGTTTCTGTGATGTAATAAAATGAGACAAAGATAAAGCATTTTAGAACTTTTTCCACCTTTAATGTGACCTATAAACTGTACAACAAACTAAAATCTTTTACGTGGAGGGAAGTAGAAAAAATTAAAAAATAAGAATATGGTTGCATAAGTCTGCACACCCTTAAACTAATGCTTTGTTGAAGTACCTTTTGATTTTATTACAGCACTCAGTCTTTTTGGGTATGAGTCTCTCTCTGCAATATTTGCCCACTCTTCTTTGCAAAAACACTCCAAATCTGTCAGATTGTGAGGGCATCTCCTGTGCACAGCGCTCATTAGATCACCCCACAGATTTTCAATTGGATTCAGGTCTGGGCTCTGGCTGCTGGGCCATTCCAAAACTAAGCTTCTTCTGGTGAAGCCATTCCTTTGTTGATTTGTTGATTTGGATGTATGCTTTGAGTTGTTGTCATGCTGAAAGATGAAGTTCCTGTTGCTATTTCTAGTAGAAGCCTGAAGGTTTTGTGCCAATATTGACTGGTATTTGGAACTTTTCATAATTCCCTCTACCTTGACTAAGGCCCTTGTTCCAGCTGAAAAAAAAAACAGCCCCAAAGCATGATGATGCTGCCACCACCATGCTTCAATGTGGATAAAGGGATTTTTATAACAGCTTACCTGTAAAATCCTTTTCTTGGAGTACATCACGGGACACAGAGCGACTTAGTCATTACTAATGGGTTATATAGATTACCTTCAGGTGTTGGCACTGGCCAATTCCAAACCGGAAGTACCCTCCCCTATATAAGCCCCTCCCACCCGGGAGCACCTCAGTTTTGTAGCCAAGCAATAAGTGTCCCAAAAAGAGGGGTGGGAGCTCTGTGTCCCGTGATGTACTCCAAGAAAAGGATTTTACAGGTAAGCTGTTATAAAAATCCCTTTTTCTTTTTCGTACATCACGGGACACAGAGCGACTTAGTCATTACTAATGGGACGTCCCAAAGCAATGCCAAATGAGGGGAGGGATACATAAGCTGGGCGCCATCAGGCATGAGGATCTTTTGCGGCCTGCAACACACTGCGCCCAAAGGCGACATCCTCCTGACTTCTAACGTCTACCTGGTAGAACCTAGTAAACGTGTGTACCGAAGACCATGTTGCGGCCTTACATACTTGAGCCAGGGAGGCCTGGTGATGCACTGCCCATGAAGTTCCAACTGCTCTTGTGGAGTGCGCCCTAACTTTGAACGGAGGCGGTCTCTTTCTCAAGCCATAGGCTTGTATTATGACCTGTCGAATCCACTTGGCTAAAGTAGATTTTGATGCTGCCTGACCCTTTCTGGGGCCTTCCGGCAGAACAAATAAAGAATCCGTTCTGCGAATCTGAGCAGTGGCTTTTAGATAAGCTTTAACTGCTCTTACTACATCCAAAGAATGTAATAACTTTTCCTCTACCGAGCTAGGTTTGGGGAAAAAAGAAGGAAGAACCACATCTTGGTTCAAATGAAACCTCGATACCACCTTAGGAAGAAAGGCTGGATGAGGACGTAATACTACTCTGTCCTTATGGACAACCAGATATGGCTCCTTACAGGACAAGGCGGCTAATTCCGATACTCTTTTAGCCGAACAAACGGCTACTAAGAAAATCAATTTCCTGGTGAGAAGAACCAAGGAAATGTGTTGTAATGGTTCAAACGGTTGTTTCTGTAGAACCGACAGAACCAGGTTTAAGTCCCAAGGACATATGGGAATACTAACCGGAGGGCTAATACGCATCACTGCTTGTATAAAGGCTTTGACTAGTGAATGCGAAGCCAAGGGCCTTTGAAAAAATATTGACAAGGCCGAAATCTGACCCTTGATAGTACTCAAGGCAAGCTTCCTATCTACAGCCCACTGTAGGAAGTCCAAAATCCTCCCTATCACGTACTTACGTGGATGCCATTTCCTGGCCTCACACCACGTAATGTATGCTTTCCAGATCCTATAATAGATCTGCCTGGATACCGGTTTCCTGGCATTGATCATGGTAGATACCACAGAATTAGAGAGCCCTCTCTTTTTCAGAATGTGGGCTTCAATAGCCAGGCCGTCAAACCTAGGGCTGGTAAGGAAGGGTGGTATATCGGTCCCTGCGACAGCAGGTCCGGACGATGTGGGAGGGTCCAAGGACTCCTCACTGACATTTTTACAATCTCCGCGTACCATGCCCTTCGGGGCCACGCTGGAGCCACCAGAATCACTGGTTTCTTTTCTACCCTGATTCTGCGGAGTAATCGCGGTTACAATTGTGGCGGTGGGAATGCATACATCAGCTCGAACTGATCCCAAGGGAACACTAGGGCATCCGAGCCGCAAGCTAGGGGATCCCTTGTGCGAGACACAAATCTGTCCACCTTTGCGTTGAATCTGGATGCTAGCAGATCTACATCCGGTGTTCCCCACCGCTGGCATATTGCCTGGAAAACCTCGGGGTGAAGAGACCATTCCCCGGGCATAATTGTTGGCGACTTAGAAAGTCCGCTCTCCAATTTTCCACTCCTGGGATGAAAACCGCGGATATGGCTGGGACATATTTTTCTGCCCACTCCAGGATGCAATTTGCTTCCCTCTGGGCTGCACGACTCTTGGTGCCACCCTGGTGATTGATATATGCCACTGCCGTGGCATTGTCTGATTGAATTCTGACAGGGGACCCTTGGAGTTTGGATGTCCATGCTACTAGGGCATACCGGGCTGCTCGTATCTCTAAGAGATTGATGGGCAGGGCCTTTTCTGCTTCTGACCACTTGCCCTGGAGAGACCATTGCTCCAGTACTGCCCCCCAGCCTATGAGGCTGGCATCTGTAGTGACCACCTTCCAAGAAACCGGACTGAAGGGTTTCCCTCTTTCCAGATTCTGGGGCACCAACCACCAATGGAGGCTCTTGCGAACGGAAGGGGACAGGGACATTGGTAAGTCTAAAGCCTGAACTTTTTTGTTCCAGGCTGACAGTATGGCCCTTTGCAAATTCCTTGAATGGAATTGTTCGTAGGGTACCGCTTCGAATGAAGCCACCATCTTTCCCAGCAGCCTCATGCAGAGGCGTATGGATGGTTTTCTTTTTGTACCCACTAAGTGGGTCAAATCTTTTAAAGACGACACCTTCTCTGGAGGTAAGAAAATCTTTCTCTGATTTGAATCCAGCCTTAGCCCTAAGTATTCCAGACTTTTGACTGGTCTTAGAGCTGACTTGTCCCGGTTGATAATCCAACCGTGATATTCCAGATACTCGATTGTCTTGTGTATAGCTACTTCCAGCTTTTCCACTGAGTGGTCTATTAGTAGCAGGTCGTCTAGATATGCCATTATCGTTACACCCTGTGTTCTTAGATTGGCCAATAATGGGGCCAGAATTTTTGTGAACACTCGTGGTGCTGTGGCCAGACCGAAAGGTAAGGCTCTGAACTGAAAATGGCGCCCTTCTACTGCAAAGCGTAGAAATTTCTGGTGGGCCGGAAAGATGGGAATATGCAGATAAGCATCCTTTATGTCGATCGAGGCTAGCCATTCCTGCCCTTGTAGGGCGGTGGCCACCGATCGGATCGACTCCATCCGAAAAGTCCTGATATTTAGGAACTTGTTTAGCCCTTTTAGATTTAATATGGGCCTCACGTCCCCATTTGGTTTGGGGACTGTGAAAAGGTTTGAGTAAAACCCGAATCCGCTTTCTTCCAGGGGAACCTTCATGATTACACCTTGGAGCAATAGTTGTTCTAGTGCCAGAAGGAGGGATCCTCTCTTTTGGGGATCTCTTGGCACGTTTGACCTCATAAATTGGGCAGGAGGAGTGCCTTTTAACTCCAGCTTGTATCCCAGACTTACTGCGGAGAGCACCCATCTGTCTCTGATGGTGTCCCGCCAGGTCTCTGTGAACAACTGAAGTCTTCCCCCCACCCGATTGAGTGGGGGCAACGCTTCATGCCTTGGGGGGAGGTTTTGTACCTCTCTTGATCCAGGGCTTCTTGTTACCCTGTGATTGTCCCTGATTTCTGCCCCCTGAATTTGACCGCGGAGGCCGTCGGAACTGCTTCACAGCCGATGTGCCCGGGACTGGAGAAGTAGGCCTCTTAAAAGAAGGACTTCTACTCTTGTTCTTAACCGGTAAGAGTGAACTTTTACCGGCAGAAATTTTCTGGATATATTTGTCCAGATCTTCTCCAAATAAGCGTTCTCCATGAAATGGGAAGCTAACCAGCAGTTTTTTACAGGGAGCTTCAGCAAACCAGTTTTTGAGCCACAGAAGCCTACGCATATGTACTATAGACAGCGTAAAGCGGGAGGCCTGTTGGATTGTATCCTTTATGGCGTCCACCGCAAAACACAAGGCTCTAGGCAGGTCAGCTAGGGCAAGAGCCTGCTGATCTGGTAAGTCCCTTAAGACTTGCTTCAACTGATCTTTCACTGCTTGGCAGACTCCAATCGCTGCTACCGCAGGTTGTGTCACCATGCTTGCTGTAGAGAAAGCAGATTTTAGTAAAGACTCCAATTTTTTATCTATTGGGTCTTTGAACATTGGAACATTATCTACTGGACATGTCAGTGATTTGTTAACAGAAGAGATGGCTGCGTCCACTGTAGGGACCCTCCATTTTCTTATGAACTTATCCTCCATGGGATAGATCACCGGAAATCTCTTGGGGGGAGCAAATATTTTATCAGGATGCTCCCAATCCTGGTAAATAAGCCCTTCTAATAAAGGGTGGATTGGGAAGGAACAGACAGCCTGGGGAGCTTTTAGCGACCCCAGCGAGGAAACCGTAGTGGATGGTGGTTCCGCCAGAGGCATTTTAAATGCTGATCGGACCATATTAGTCAGAGACTGAACCCATAATCTTTCAGCCTGAGAAGCTGAGAAAGGTTCTTCCACTGTTGATTCCTCCATAACTGAATCAACCTCATCCTGATCCCCTTCAGGTAGGTCGATCTCTGTGTGGGGCTGTTCCTCCACTAACAGGCACTCTGAAGGAGGAGACGGAGATCGGACGCGCTTTTCCTGAGACAGGGAAGCAGCGATCAATGCTGTTAATCTCTCTTCCAATCCTCCCAGAGTTGAGGATAAAACCTCCTCTGTTATATATACAGGAGCAGGTGGACTGGGGACAGCCGCAGCACCAGGCATTCCTGCGGGGTTTCTACGGCTACTGACCTCTGAATTCTCAGGGGAGATTGGTGCAGTACAAGCATGCCCAATATCCTCAGAGCCCGATGGAGACCCCTTTGGCTTCCTGGAAGATCTATTTCCGGAGCGTCTGGACGACATATCCTTTAAGCACAAAGCTGAGGTATTCCCGTCGTCATACACCAATTTTGCTGGTAATAGTCTAACACAGGTGCTGCTATATACCAGCTGGTGTCCACTAAAGTGCCTTTCTATGGGGATGCCTGCATCAACCGCCTCTGTGTGCCACTGTTTGTTGCTAGCTCTGTTTGCATGCAGCTGACACTTGTACTGTGTCTTTTAACCATGCTGGGACGCCTGCACATGCGCAGAAGCGCCGCGGCGCGCATCGAGCGTCATCCACCCGCCCCGCCCCTTTTTTTCCATAGGAGGCGCGTGCATGCGCCCGCGCGCCATTGGCGCCCTTTTCGAAATCAAACAGGGGACTAGGAGCCAGGGCCCTTTTTGCCGGAGGGCCTGTGCGGTGGATGAGCGCAGCAACAGGGCAGAGGAAGTGGATTCCCACAGAGAAACTTACCAGCTGCCTGGATCTTTTGACTTGAGAAAACCAAAGATCCACATGACAAGAAAAATGGACTACAGCGGCCTCTAGTGGTTTAACACAGGTACCGCGGTCCCTGTTTTTTTTTTTTTTCTCTTGACTACTATTAAAATTTTACATTTTCAGTAGTTATAGGCAAACACAGATATTTAGCGGGAATACCGTTAGGTAACAGACAGAAAGACAAATTAGGCTTGGGGGTCCCCCAATAGAACCAAGTTCCTGGGGGCCCCCACTTACCTGATCCCCGCCGCAGGACTTTGTTTGGTCCACAGAAGTCCAAACTTCACCTATCACGGCAGGCATTGTAATTAAACCTTCAGGGACCGGGTTCCCAAGGATTCCACTCCCCTGGACCTGTATAGCACCCTGCACAGACAACATCTTGGTCGTGGGTATGACCAGAGCTCTGGATCCCAGGGTCCAGCCCTCCTAAGAGAAGCATTACAGGCAAAACCTTGCTCTTCTGCTGCAAGGCCCGGGTACCGACCGTTTAGCTATGAAGCTTTTTTGGTGGGATCCGGAACAGCTTACTAAGGCCCAAAAGAACCTGTACGCAAGCCCAGTGAAAACACATGTTACTCTTTGGCCAACACCTTAGACACTGGCAAAAAAACTGAGGTGCTCCCGGGTGGGAGGGGCTTATATAGGGGAGGGTACTTCCGGTTTGGAATTGGCCAGTGCCAACACCTGAAGGTAATCTATATAACCCATTAGTAATGACTAAGTCGCTCTGTGTCCCGTGATGTACGAAAAAGAAATGGTGTTCTTTTGGTCATGTGCCGTGATGTTTTTGCGCCAAACATATATTTTGGAATTATGGCCAAAAAGTTCAACCTTGATTTCCTCAGACCAGAACATATTTTCCCTCATGCTTTTGGGGGACTTCAGATGCGTTTATGCAAAATTTAGCCAGGCTTGGATGTTTTTCTTCGTAAGAAAAGGCTTCCGTCTTGCCACTCTACCCCATAGCCCAGACATATGAAGAATACGGGAGATTGTTGTCACGTCTACCCCACAGCCAGTACTTTCCAGATATTCCTGCAGCTCCTTTAATGTTGCTGTAGGCCTCTTGGCAGCCTCCCTGGTCAGTTTTCTTTCACCAGTTTTGGAGGGACGTCCAGTTCTTGGCAATGTCACTATTGTGTCATATTTTCTCCACTTGATTGATGACTGTCTTTACTGTGTTCCATGGTACATCTAATGCCTTGGAAATTCTTTTGTACCCTTCTCCTGACTGATAACTTTTAACAATGAGATCCCTCCGATGCTTTGGAAGCTCTCTGCAGACCATGGATTTTGCTGTAGGGTGCGACTAAGAAATGTCAGGAAAGACCTCCTATAACAGCTGAAATTTGGTGGGTTTAATCAGAGGCACTTTAAATAATGGCAGGTGTGTACTAACTCCTATTTAACATGAGTTTGAATGTGATCGATTAATTCTTAACACAGCTACATCCACAGTTATAAGAGGGTGTTCACAATTATGCAGCCACATTATTTTAGTTTTACCCCCCCCCCCCCCCCGCCTTCCCCCAAAGATTTCAGTTTGTTATTCAATTGAGTTGTACAGTTTATAGGTCACATTAAAAAGGTGGAAAAAGTTATGAAATTATTTCTCTTTGTCTAATTTTTTTACATCACAGAAACCTGACATTTTAACACGGGTGTGTAGACTTTATATCCACTGTATCTGAAAGATCTTTGCCTTGTCTTTGCCTCAACATGCATATAAAATGTTGTTACAGAATAAAGCTAGAGGAAACCACCAGAATAAAAACACCCAATCTAATAGTTTATATCTCTAATAAAAAAGGAATGTAAAATGTACTTTAAAATGCTAATAAAATTTACAAAAATATTATTTATAGTATATTCCCACAGTTGTTTGAACAGAACAAAGACTTAAGCCCTGTACACACGATCAGTTTGACTGATGAAAACCGTCTGATGGATTGTTTTCATCAGACAAACCGATCGTGTATGGGACCCATCAGTCTTTTTTCCATCAGTTTTAAAAAATAGAACATGTTTTAAAATTATCTGATGGATAAAAAACTGATGGCAATTTCCGATCGTCTGTGGGGAAATCCATCAGATAAAAAACCCAAGCATGCTCAGAATCAAGTCGACACATGCTCAGTAGCATTGAATTTCATTTTTCTCAGCTCATCGGAGTGTTTTACGTCACCACGTTTGGAACGGTCGGTTTTTTGACTGATGGTGTGTGGGCAAGACTGATGGGAAACAGTTTCATCAGATTTCTGATGGACAAATCCATCAGACGAAAATCCATAGGATATCTGATCGTGTGTACAGGGCTTAAGAGGGACAAGATTATGCATTGTGAGCTAGTCAGGCTTAAAGCATATCTAAACCCAAAAGCAAAAATTTTATGTACTGCAGCTTATTAGTCCTTAGATGTCATGGATAAATTTGTTTTCACTTTTTAGGCTACAAACAATTTTAGCAAGTGAAGATAATAAAGTGTATGTTGATATGGCAAGAAATGCAGTGCCCTCATCTCTATTATGTAAGCCAGCGTTTCCCAACCTATTTCCAGAAAGGGTGTCTTGAGACACCCCAGTCTAAGGCTTGGTTCACATTACTGCGTGTCGGGGAACGTGCGCAAAAATCGCACACTCCCGACACGCAAACACACTGCTGTTTGGAAGACTCACAGGGGTGTCGTCAATTCTTATTGGTACCCCCACGCATTGGCCAACGCAGCACATTTTCAGTGCAGCGCGATTTGAAGGAAAAAAAAAGTGAAGTCCACTGAAATTAATGGACTGCCCTACACACAGCTGCGCAGAGTATATGAAACAGTGGTGCTGCATTTAGGGGGTTAACCACTTCAGCCCCGGAACAATTTACCCCCTTCCTGACCAGACCATTTTTTGGCAAAATGGCACTGCGTCGCTTTAACTGACAATTGCGCGTCGTGCGACGCTGTACTTAAACAAAATTGATGTCCTTTTTTCCCCCCAACAAATATAGAGCTTTCTTTTGGTGGTATTTGATCACCTCTGGAGGTTGTTTTTTTGCGCTATAAAACAAAAACAAAAAAAGCGACAATTTTGAAAAAAATATATAATAATTTAACTTTTTGCTATGATAAATATCACCAAAAATGTTTTCACAATCAAATTTCTTCATCAGTTTTGGTAAATATATATTCTTCTACATCTTTTTTTATTTATTTTTTACCAAAATCGCAATGAGCTTATATTGATTGGTTTGCGCAAAAGTTATAGCGTCTTCAAACTATGGGAAAGATTTATGGCATTTTTATTATATTTGTTTTTACTAGTAATGGCAGTAACTGACAACTGTAGATAGGGTTATCTTGGCATATAGCCGACTCACAGTTAGTCGAGCGTGTTTCCAAGTGTCCGTGCACGGATCACTTAGCTGCAGCTTTAGCTTGCGAGCCACTTTACATACACTCGCGGGTATGTCCATACCTCGCGAATGTACGTAAAGTGAGTGTCCGTAAAGCGGGGTATGCCTGTACTGCACCTGCGCCAAGTACTGCCCTGTAGAGGGAGGTGGAGAGCTCAGGACCGAGGAAGCTGCCTACCCCTTCCACTGCTTTCATTTCACTGTCCTGACCGAGATCCTGCTGTGGCAATGTACATTTCAGTTGAGGAGCAGGAGCCATCTGATCTGCGAGCCTCTCTCAACCAAGATGCTGGGGCCCCCCTGACAACCTCAAGTGACACCGCAGGGTAAGCCGTTAGTCTCATCAATACACCATGTAAGGGAAATGAACAAAGGCAAACATGTTGGAGGTCCAGCCATGGCCCTCTCCATATAAACTGAACGAAACCCCCCATGGGCTGAAAGTGTGTTTGCATGATAACCAGGTGAAAATAGAGGGAAGAAGGCCTGAATAAAAAAAGAAACCTAGACACCATGCCCAAGTACTGGTAAGCTAAAATGTGTTGCGTTTTTGTTTTGGGGTTTAGATATGCTTTAACTGCTATGAATAATGATGGTAATTTACCATGTTATACTGTTCTACTGAGAGAGTTGAAGGAGTAGGTGTCCATCCAGCTTCAAGTAGGGAACACAAGGAGGACCACAGCAGTCTCTATCATAATTACACTGTCCAGTGAGCGAGCAAGATACATAGTATGCTGTTAAAATGTTCAGTAGTGAAATGAGATGTCAGCACTTGACTATGCAATATGACAGATAAACATACATCAAAAATGTCTTTGCGTTTGAGTGCAAATATACAGTATGTTCTCTGGTACCTCTCCGCTTATTGTACCCCCAACCATTCACTTCAAATCCTCGCCTCCACTTATTAGCTGTTGTCATACTCCCTTACCCTCCCCTCTTCCACACACTCCCTGCTGCGATACTCTCCACACGTGTCTACTACAAAAACTGGAAGCTCTCATAATGTTGGAAGGCAACATGGTTTAAATATCATATTTCTGGACTTTTCTTTCTGGTTGATACAACCAGGTGACTTAAGTTGGAAGTTGAAAGTTGACCCAGCAGGGTGTTGATTCATGCCCCTGGCAGGAGAAGTATAGGAACAAAAGCTTGGCTCAAGACCAACTGGTGTGATAAGATTGAAATCCTTGATTAACACTCTGCAAACAAGAGATGATTGGTGAAGTTGAGCTACAGAAGATCAAAAGGCCAGCGAACATTGAAGATGACCCAGGTCACATAGCGAGGATTCATGGACAAATACTGCCCCCCTAGAGGACAATACAGCAGGATGCCTAGAGAATGGACAGAGAAATTGTATATTAAAAAGGACTGCCTCTTGGCAATATCCCATTGGACAGGGAGGCTAGTGGGGTGTGGTGTATATGGGGGTCTGAATGCAGTTTAAAAGTGCACACAGGAGGCAAATGGCTCTCGTGCCTCATGGCCCTCTCGTGCTATTTTGAGCCCAGCTGACAAAACAATATCTAGAGGTCGATCTTACACAACGTATTATTGATGTTTTTGTATTTTATATGCTCTGTAATATTTTCCTTTAGTATTTTTATGTTAGCATTTCCTATTTTCTTGGGACATAAATAAGATGTTGTTTTACTAAGCAGTGTGTTTGTTTTCATAGCTAACCCTGTGTCATTGTACTATCATCAGTAACATTTTCAGAGTTTTAATAGACTAGCTAACTATAGGAATAGACAAGTTAATACGTATATGGAATAAATAGAGGGAATCCACAACCACCCGGGTAATATTTATTTCACATACCCTCCACACGTCTTTTTTGCATATACTTCCGCCACTCCTATCATGCGCACACTACTCACTGCCATACCCTCTGGAATGCATAACCTGCACATACAATATTTGTGATGTATTCAAGATATGAAGCCATCTTATGTTTTTGGATGAATCTGTTGTGCTCACAATACTGAATGCCATTTTGGTCCAGTTAAAGCTGTAGTAAAACTCAGCTTAACCACTTAACGACCGCCCACTGTAAATATACGTCGGCAGAATGGCACCGACAGGCAGAATCACGTACATATACGTGATTGCCTTTGTATAGTTGGGGGGTCTGATCGGACCCCTCTTCTTTACAGTGGGTGGTCGTTTTACCTTCGGGAGCGATCCGACATGAGGGGACGGCCGTTCGATTCCGGCCCCCCCCCCCTCGATAGCTCCCGGCGAATGAGAGAGCTTCCCCTGCCTGTGTACTGTTTACACAGGCAGGAGGAAGTGATGTCATCTCTCCTGCGGCGCTCACATATACCGAGCGCCGTACAGAAGAAGATGCAGGTTAGTGCACAAAACAGCACACTGACACCAGGACACATAGGCACATAAATCGCCCCCCCAGATCACCCCCCAGTCACAGTGTCACTGATTGCAGTGACAATTTATTTAGTGATCACTGCAATCAGTGACATTTGTGACTGTAAAAGTGTCACTACATTTAGTTTTAGGTCCAGTGTAGCCCCCTAACCCCCCCTAATAAAGGTTTAACCCCCTGATCGCCCCCCAGGTAACCCTTTCACCCCCTATCACCACTGTCACTAAGCGATAATTTTTCTGATCGCTGTCTTAGCGTCGGTGATGCAGATCGGTAGCCAGTAATTTTTTTTAGGTTCGCCGCAGGTTTTTATAGCGTCAGGTACCCCGATATATTACCTAATAAAGGTTTAACCCCCTTTATCGCCCCCCAGGTAACCCTTTCACCCCCTATCACCACTGTCGCTAAGCGATCATTTTTCTGATCGCTGTCTTAGCGTCGGTGATGCCGATAGGTAGCCAGTAATTTTTTTTTAGGTTCGCCGTCAGGTTTTTATATAGCGTCAGGTACCCCCATATATTACCTAATAAAGGTTATTGCCCCTAGTTAACCCTTTCACCAGTGATCATCATATAAGTGTTACGGGTGACGCTGGTTAGTTAGTTTGCTTTTTATAGTGTCAGGGCACCCGCCGTATATAACCCAATAAAGGTTTAACCCCCTGATCGCCCGGCGGGTGATATCAGTTAGGTTTTAGCGTCAGAGAGGGTCTGCGTCACACCCCAGGCAGCGTCAGGTTAGTGCCAGTAGCGCTAACACCCACGCGTTAAGCATACACCCCCCTTAGTGGTATAGTATCTGAACAGATCAATATCTGATCAGATCTATACTAGCGTCCCCAGCAGTTTAGGGTTCCCAAAAACGCAGTGTTAGCGGGATCAGCCCAGATACCTGCTAGCACCTGCGTTTTGCCCCTCCGTCCAGCCCAGGCCACCCAAGTGCAGTATCGATCGATCACGGTCACTTGCAAAACACAACACACATAACTGCAGCGTTCGCAGAGACAGGCCTGATCCCTGCGACTCCAGTGCTGTAGGAGGTGATTTCACCACCACAGTTAAAAAAAAAAAAAAAAAGCATATATGCCGAAGCATTGGGGCAGCAGGGGCGGAGGAGCGATTTTGCTCCTAATGCTGCGTACATACGGTCGAAATTCCGACGGAGGCTTGCCCGTGGAAAAGTCTGACCATGTGTACGCGGCATAACTTTTGCGGGAAGATGCCCCCATGCTTCGGCATATATAAATGGTGCGTGTATGCCCATCATTAGAAGTGGGTGGATGAAGGGCGGTATTCTAATGGTGGGCATACCCACCGATCAATCTTTTTTTTTTTCGTTCAGCCAACAGGCTGCATGAAAAAAAAGATTACAATACATGTCCAACAAGGACCAGCAACGTACTGGTATGTTGCTGGACTTTGAATGTTTATACCAGAATGATGCCTGCGGGTTTAGGTATCATCTTGGTATCATTCTTTTCAGCCAGCGGCCGGCTTTCATGTAAAAGCAATCCTAGTCGCTAATTAGCCTCTGGACTGCTTTTACAAGCAGTGGGAGGGAATGTCCCCCCCCCGGATATAAAAAGCGCCATTGGGAAATTGGGAAAGCATTTTATCACACCGATCTTGGTGTGGTCAGATGCTTTGAGGGCAGAGGAAAGATCTAGGGTCCAATAGACCCCAGTTTTTTCAAAAAAGAGTACCTGTCATTACCTATTGCTATCATAGGGGATATTTACATTCCCTGAGATAACAATAAAAATGATAAAAAATAAATAAATATGGAAGCAACAGTTTAAAAATAAAATAAAAAAGCAAAATTAATAATAAAAAAAAAAAAAAAGCACCCCTGTCCTGCCCTGCTCTTGCCCAATGGCGAACGCAAGCGTCGGTCTGGCGTCATATGTAAACAGAAATTACACCATGCATGTGAGGTATCACCGCGAAGGTCAGATCGAGGGCAGTAATTTTAGCAGTAGACCTCCTCTGTAAATCTAACGGCATAACCTGTAAAGGCTTTTAAAGGCTTTTAAAAATGTATGTAGTTTGTCGCCAATGCGCGTTTGTGCGAAATTTTAAAGCTTGTCGTGTTTGGTATCTATGTACTCGGCCTAAGATCATCTTTTTTATTTCATCAAACATTTGGGCAATATAGTGTGTTTTAGTGCATTAAAATAAAAAAAAGTGTATTTTTTCCCCAAAAAATGCGTTTGAAAAATCGCTGCGCAAATACTGTGTAGAAAAAAAAATTGCAACACCCACCATTTTAATCTGTAGGGCCTTTGCTTTAAAAATATATATAAAGTTTGGGGGTTCAACATAATTTTCTTGCAAAAAAAAAAATATGTTTTCATGTAAACAAAAAGTGTGAAAAAGGGCTTTGCCTTCAAGTGGTTAGAAGAGTGGATGTAAGCTTCCTAATGTGTATAAAATGCCAGAACAGTTCAAAACCCCCCCAAATGAGCCCATTTTGGAAAGTAGACACCCCAAGCTATATACTGAGAGGCATGTCGAGTCCATGGAATATTTTATATGTTGACACAAGTTGCGGAAAATAGACAATTTATTTTTTTATTTTTTATTTTTTGCACAAAGTTGTCACTAAATGATATATTGCTCAAACATGTCATGGGCATATGTGGAATTACACCCCAAAATACATTCTGTTGCTTCTCCTGAGTAAGGGGATACCACATGTGTGAGACTTTTTGGGAGCCTAGCCGCGTACGGGACCCCAAAAACCAGTCACCGCCTTCAGGCTTTCTAAGGGTGTAAATTTTTGATTTCACTTCTCACTGCCTATCACAGTTTCGGAGGCCATGGAATGCCCAGATGGCACAAACCCCCCCCAAATGACCCAATTTTGGAAAGTAGACACAAGCTATTTGCTGAGAGGTATGGTGAGTATTTTGCAGATCTCGCTTTTTGTCACAAAGTTTTGAAAATTTAAAAAAAAAAAAATTTGTTTTTTCTTCATTTTCAAAAACAAATGAGAGCTGTAAAATACTCACCATGCATCTCAGCAAATAGCTTGGGGTGTCTACTTTCCAAAATGGGGTCATTTGGGGGGGTTTTGTGCTATTTTGGCATTTTATGGCCTTCGAAACTGTGATAGGTAGTGAGGAGTGAAATCAAAAATTTGTGCCTAGAAATCCTGAAGGCGGTGCTTGGTTTTCGGGGTCCCGTACGCGGCTAGGCTCCCAAAAAGTCCCACAAATGTGGTATCCCCGTACTCAGGAGAAGCAGCAAAAGTAGGATTTTTAAAACAGCTTACCTGTAAAATCCTTTTCTTGGAGTACATCACGGGACACAGAGCAGCATAGTCATTACTATGTGGGTTATATAGAATTACCTTCAGATGCTGGCACTGGCAACTTCCAAAACAGGAAGTACCCTCCCCTATATAAGCCCCTCCCATCCGGGAGCACCTCAGTTTTGTAGCAAAGCAATACGTGTCCCCAAAAGAGGGGTGGGAGCTCTGTGTCCCGTGATGTACTCCAAGAAAAGGATTTTACAGGTAAGCTGTTTTAAAAATCCTACTTTCTTGTTCATACATCACGGGACACAGAGCAGCATAGTCATTACTATGTGGGACGTCCCAAAGCAATGCCAAATGAGGGGGGGGATACACCATACATAAGCTGGGTGCTATCAGGCATGAGGATCTTTTGCGGCCTGCAACACACTGCGCCCAAAGGCGACATCCTCCTGACTTCTAACGTCCACCTGGTAGAACCTAGTAAACGTGTGTACTGAAGACCATGTTGCGGCCTTACAAATTTGAGCCAGGGAGGCCTGGTGATGCACTGCCCATGAAGTTCCAACTGCTCTCGTGGAGTGCGCCCTAACTTTGAACGGAGGCGGTCTACTTCTCAAGCCATAGGCTTGTATTATGACCTGTCGAATCCACTTGGCTAAAGTAGATTTTGATGCTGCCTGACCCTTTCTGGGGCCTTCCGGCAGAACAAACAAAGAATCCGTTCTACGAATCTGAGCAGTGGCTTTTAGATAAGCTTTAACTGCTCTTACTACATCCAAAGAATGCAATAACTTTTCCTCTACCGAGCTTGGTTTGGGGAAAAAAGAAGGAAGAACCACATCCTGGTTCAAGTGAAACCCCAATACCACCTTAGGAAGAAAGGCTGGGTGAGGGCGTAATACTACTCTGTCCTTATGAATAACCAGATATGGCTCTTTACAGGACATGGCGGCTAATTCCGACACTCTTCTAGCCGAGCATATGGCTACTAAAAATATCAATTTTCTGGTGAGTAGAACCAAGGAAATGTGCCGCAAAGGTTCAAATGGCTGCTTCTGCAGAACCGACAGAACCAAATTTAGATCCCATGGGCATATGGGAGCTTTAATCGGTGGAATAATACGAGTCACACCTTGCATAAAGGATTTGACAAGTGAATGCATAGCCAGGGGCCTTTGAAATAGTATTGATAAGGCCGAAACCTGGCCCTTGATAGTACTTAAGGCAAACTTCCTGTCTACAGCCCACTGCAGGAAGTCCAGAATTCTGCCTATAACGTACTTACGTGGATGCCATTTTCTGGCCTCGCACCAAGTGATGTACGCCTTCCAAACTCTATAGTAGATCTGCCTGGATACAGGCTTCCTGGCATTGATTATAGTTGATACCACAGAGTTAGAGAGACCTCTCTTTTCTTTTTCGTACATCACGGGACACAGAGCGACTTAGTCATTACTAATGGGTTATATAGTTTACCTTCAGGTGTTGGCACTGGCCAATTCCAAACCGGAAGTACCCTCCCCTATATAAGCCCCTCCCACCCGGGAGCACCTCAGTTTTTTGCCAGTGTCTAAGGTGTTGGCCAAAGAGTAACATGTGTTTTCACTGGGCTTGCGTACAGGTTCTTTTGGGCCTTAGTAAGCTGTTCCGGATCCCACCAAAAAAAGCTTCATAGCTAAACGGTCGGTACCCGGGCCTTGCAGCAGAAGAGCAAGGTTTTGCCTGTAATGCTTCTCTTAGGAGGGCTGGACCCTGGGATCCAGAGCTCTGGTCATACCCACGACCAAGACGCTGTCTGTGCAGGGTGCTATACAGGTCCAGGGGAGTGGAATCCTTGGGAACCCGGTCCCTGAAGGTTTAATTACAATGCCTGCCGTGATAGGTGAAGTTTGGACTTTTGTGGACCAAACAAAGTCCTGCGGCGGGGATCAGGTAAGTGGGGGCCCTCAGGAACTTGGTTCTATTGGGGGACCCCCAAGCCTAATTTGTCTTTCTGTCTGTTACCTAACGGTATTCCCGCTAAATATCTGTGTTTGCCTATAACTACTGAAAATGTAAAATTTTAATAGTAGTCAAGAAAAAAAAAACAGGGACCGCGGTACCTGTGTTAAACCACTAGAGGCCGCTGTAGTCCATTTTTCTTGTAAATGTGGATCTTTGGTTTTCTCAACTCAAAAGATCCAGGCAGCTGGTAAGTTTCTCTGAGGGAATCCACTTCCTCTGCCCTGTTGCTGCGTTCATCCACCGCACAGGCCCTCCGGCAAAAAGGGCCCTGGCTCCTAGTCCTCTGTTGGTTTTCGAAAAGGGCGCCATTGGCGCACGGGCGCGCGCGCGGGCGCGTGCACGCGCCTCCTATGAAAAAAAAAGGGGCGGGGCGGGTGGATGACGCTCGATGCGCGCCGCGGCGCTTCTGCGCATGTGCGGGCGTCCCAGCATGGTTAAAAGACACAGTACAAGTGTCAGCTGCATGCAAACAGAGCTAGCAACAAACAGTGGCACACAGAGGCGGTTGATGCAGGCATCCCCATAGAAAGGCACTTTAGTGGACACCAGCTGGTATATAGCAGCACCTGTGTTAGACTATTACCAGCAAAAATTGGTGTATGACGACGGGAATACCTCAGCTTTGTGCTTAAAGGATATGTCGTCCAGACGCTCCGGAAATAAATCTTCCAGGAAGCCAAAGGGGTCTCCATCGGGCTCTGAGGATATTGGGCATGCTTGCACTGCACCAATCTCCCCTGAGAATGCAGAGGTCAGTAGCCGTAGAAACCCCGCAGGAATGTCTGGTGCTGCGGCTGTCCCCAGTCCACCTGCTCCTGTATATATAACAGAGGAGGTTTTATCCTCAACTCTGGGAGGATTGGAAGAGAGATTAACAGCATTGATCGCTGCTTCCCTGTCACAGGAAAAGCGCGTCCGATCTCCGTCTCCTCCTTCAGAGTGCCTGTTAGTGGAGGAACAGCCCCACACAGAGATCGACCTACCTGAAGGGGATCAGGATGAGGTTGATTCACTTATAGAGGAATCAACAGTGGAAGAACCTTTCTCAGCTTCTCAGGCTGAAAGATTATGGGTTCAGTCTCTGACTAACATGGTCCGATCAGCATTTAAAATGCCTCTGGCGGAACCACCATCCACTACGGTTTCCTCGCTGGGGTCGCTAAAAGCTCCCCAGGCGGTCTGTTCCTTCCCAATCCACCCTTTATTAGAAGGGCTTATTTACCAGGATTGGGAGCATCCTGATAAAATATTTGCTCCCCCCAAGAGATTTCCGGTGATCTATCCCATGGAGGATAAGTTCATAAGAAAATGGAGGGTCCCTATAGTGGACGCAGCCATCTCTTCTGTTAACAAATCACTGACATGTCCAGTAGATAATGTTCCAATGTTCAAAGACCCAATAGATAAAAAATTGGAGTCTTTACTAAAATCTGCTTTCTCTACAGCAAGTATGGTGACACAACCTGCGGTAGCAGCGATTGGAGTCTGCCAAGCAGTGAAAGATCAGTTGAAACCAGATCAGCAGGCTCATGCCCTAGCTGACCTGCCTAGAGCCTTGTGTTTTGCGGTGGACGCCATAAAGGATACAATCCAACAGGCCTCCCGCTTTACGCTGTCTATAGTACATATGCGTAGGCTTTTGTGGCTCAAAAACTGGTCTGCTGAAGCTCCCTGTAAAAGACTGCTGGTTAGCTTCCCATTTCATGGAGAACGCTTATTTGGAGAAGATCTGGACAAATATATCCAGAAAATTTCTGCCGGTAAAAGTTCACTCTTACCGGTTAAGAACAAGGGTAGAAGTCCTTCTTTTAAGAGGCCTACCTCTCCAGTCCCGGGCACATCGGCTGTGAAGCAGTTCCGACGGCCTCCGCGGTCAAATTCAGGGGGCAGAAATCAGGGACAATCACAGGGTAACAAGAAGCCCTGGATCAAGAGAGGTACAAAACCTCCCCCTAAGGCATGAAGTATTGCCCCCGCTCAATCGGGTGGGGGGAAGACTTCAGTTGTTCACAGAGACCTGGCGGGACACCATCAGAGACAGATGGGTGCTCTCCGCAGTAAGTCTGGGATACAAGCTGGAGTTAAAAGGCACTCCTCCTGCCCAATTTATGAGGTCAAACGTGCCAAGAGATCCCCAAAAGAGAGGATCCCTCCTTCTGGCACTAGAACAACTATTGCTCCAAGGGGTAATCATGAAGGTTCCCCTGGAAGAAAGCGGATTCGGGTTTTACTCGAACCTTTTCACAGTCCCCAAACCAAATGGGGACGTGAGGCCCATATTAAATCTAAAAGGGCTAAACAAGTTCCTAAATATCAGGACCTTTCGGATGGAGTCGATCCGATCAGTGGCCACCGCCCTACAAGGGCAGGAATGGCTAGCCTCGATCGACATAAGGGATGCTTATCTGCATATTCCCATCTTTCCGGCCCATCAGAAATTTCTACGCTTTGCAGTAGAAGGGCGCCATTTTCAGTTCAGAGCCTTACCTTTCGGTCTGGCCACAGCACCACGAGTGTTCACAAAAATTCTGGCCCCATTATTGGCCAATCTAAGAACACAGGGTGTAACGATAATGGCATATCTAGACGACCTGCTACTAATAGACCACTCAGTGGAAAAGCTGGAAGTAGCTATTCACAAGACAATCGAGTATCTGGAATATCACGGTTGGATTATCAACCGGGACAAGTCAGCTCTAAGACCAGTCAAAAGTCTGGAATACTTAGGGCTAAGGCTGGATTCAAATCAGAGAAAGATTTTCTTACCTCCAGAGAAGGTGTCGTCTTTAAGAAATTTGACCCACTTAGTGGGTACAAAAAGAAAACCATCCATACGTCTCTGCATGAGGCTGCTGGGAAAGATGGTGGCTTCATTCGAAGCGGTACCCTACGGTCAATTCCATTCAAGGAATTTGCAAAGGGCCATACTGTCAGCCTGGAACAAAAAAGTTCAGGCTTTAGACTTACCAATGTCCCTGTCCCCTTCCGTTCGCAAGAGCCTCCATTGGTGGTTGGTGCCCCAGAATCTGGAAAGAGGGAAACCCTTCAGTCCGGTTTCTTGGAAGGTGGTCACTACAGATGCCAGCCTCATCGGCTGGGGGGCAGTGCTGGAGCAATGGTCTCTCCAGGGCAGGTGGTCAGAAGCAGAAAAGGCCCTGCCCATCAATCTCTTAGAGATACGAGCAGCCCGGTATGCCCTAGTAGCATGGACATCCAAACTCCAGGGGTCCCCTGTCAGAATTCAATCAGACAATGCCACGGCAGTGGCATATATCAATCATCAGGGTGGCACCAAAAGTCGTGCAGCCCAGAAGGAAGCAAATTGCATCCTGGGGTGGGCAGAAAGATATGTCCCAGCCATATCTGCGGTTTTCATCCCAGGAGTGGAAAATTGGAGAGCGGACTTTCTAAGTCGCCAACAATTATGCCCGGGGGAATGGTCTCTTCACCCCGAGGTTTTCCAGGCAATATGCCAGCGGTGGGGAACACCGGATGTAGATCTGCTAGCATCCAGATTCAACGCAAAGGTGGACAGGTTTGTGTCTCGCACAAGGGATCCCCTAGCTTGCGGCTCGGATGCCCTAGTGTTCCCTTGGGATCGGTTCAAGCTGATATATGCATTCCCACCGCCACAATTGTTACCGCGATTACTCCGCAGAATCAGGGTAGAAAAGAAACCAGTGATTCTGGTGGCTCCAGCGTGGCCCCGAAGGGCATGGTACGCGGAGATGGTAAAAATGTCAGTGAGGAGTCCTTGGACCCTCCCACTTCGTCCGGACCTGCTTTCGCAGGGACCGATATACCACCCTTCCTTACCAGCCCTAGGTTTGACGGCCTGGCTATTGAAGCCCACATTCTGAAAAAGAGAGGGCTCTCTAATTCTGTGGTATCTACCATGATCAATGCCAGGAAACCGGTATCCAGGCAGATCTATTATAGGATCTGGAAAGCGTACATTACGTGGTGTGAGACCAAGAAATGGCATCCACGTAAGTACATGATAGGGAGGATTCTGGACTTCCTACAGTGGGCTGTAGATAGGAAACTGGCCTTGAGTACTATCAAGGGTCAGATTTCGGCCTTGTCAATATTTTTTCAAAGGCCCTTGGCTTCGCATTCACTAGTCAAAGCCTTTATACAAGGAGTGATGCGTATTAGCCCTCCGGTTAGTATTCCCATATGTCCTTGGGACTTAAACCTGGTTCTGTCGGTTCTACAGAAACAACCGTTTGAACCATTACAACACATTTCCTTGGTTC
The DNA here is from genome assembly GCA_029206835.1 of Rana muscosa. NCBI lineage: Eukaryota > Metazoa > Chordata > Amphibia > Anura > Ranidae > Rana > Rana muscosa. The sequence continues at coordinate 1,111,692,060 of CM055116.1, read as the reverse complement.
CTCTCACCAGGAAATTGGTTTTCTTAGTAGCCATTTGTTCGGCTAAAAGAGTGTCGGAATTAGCAGCTATGTCCTGTAAGGAGCCATATCTGGTTGTCCATAAGGACAGAGTAGTATTACGTCCTCATCCAGCCTTTCTTCCTAAGGTGGTATCGAGGTTTCATTTGAACCAAGATGTGGTTCTTCCTTCTTTTTTCCCCAAACCTAGCTCAGTAGAGGAAAAGTTATTACATTCTTTGGATGTGGTAAGAGCAGTTAAAGCCTATCTAAAAGCCACTGCTCAGATTCGCAGAACGGATTCTTTGTTTGTTCTGCCGGAAGGCCCCAGAAGGGGTCAGGCAGCATCAAAATCTACTTTAGCCAAGTGGATTCGACAGGTCATAATACAAGCCTATGGCTTGAGAAAGAGACCGCCTCCGTTCAAAGTTAGGGCGCACTCCACAAGAGCAGTTGGAACTTCATGGGCAGTGCATCACCAGGCCTCCCTGGCTCAAGTATGTAAGGCCGCAACATGGTCTTCGGTACACACGTTTACTAGATTCTATCAGGTAGACGTTAGAAGTCAGGAGGATGTCGCCTTTGGGCGCAGTGTGTTGCAGGCCGCAAAAGATCCTCATGCCTGATGGCGCCCAGCTTATGTACCCCCCCCCTCATTTGGCATTGCTTTGGGACGTCCCATTAGTAATGACTAAGTCGCTCTGTGTCCCGTGATGTACGAAAAAGAAAAAGGGATTTTTATAACAGCTTACCTGTAAAATCCTTTTCTTGGAGTACATCACGGGACACAGAGCTCCCACCCCTCTTTTTGGGACACTTATTGCTTGGCTACAAAACTGAGGTGCTCCCGGGTGGGAGGGGCTTATATAGGGGAGGGTACTTCCGGTTTGGAATTGGCCAGTGCCAACACCTGAAGGTAAACTATATAACCCATTAGTAATGACTAAGTCGCTCTGTGTCCCGTGATGTACTCCAAGAAAAGGATTTTACAGGTAAGCTGTTATAAAAATCCCTTTTTTTAGGATGTGGGATTCAATAGCCAGGCCGTTAAAATTAGAGTTAGTAAGGAAGGGTGGTATATCGGTCCTTGCGAAAGCAGGTCCGGTCGACGTGGAAGGGTCCAAGGACTCCCCACAGACATTTTGATGATCTCCGCGTACCAGGCCCTTCGGGGCCACGCTGGAGCCACCAGGAACACCGGCTTCTTTCCCAACCTGACTCTGCGAAGGAGTCGAGGCAACAATTGTAGCGGAGGGAATGCATACATCAGTCTGAACTGATCCCAAGGGAACACCAGAGCATCCGCGCCGCAAGCGAGGGGATCCCTTGTCCGGGAGACAAATCTGTCCACCTTTGCGTTGAATCTGGATGCTAGCAGATCTACATCCGGTGTTCCCCACCGCTGACATATTGCTCGGAAGACCTCGGGATGAAGGGACCATTCCCCTGAGCATAACTGTTGGCGACTCAGAAAGTCCGCCTTCCAATTCTCCACCCCTGGAATGAAGACAGCTGATATACATGGGACATGCTTTTCTGCCCATTCCAGGATGTGACTTACTTCCCTCTGGGCTGCACGACTCCTGGTGCCTCCCTGATGATTGATATATGCCACTGCTGTGGCATCGTCTGATTGATTCTGACAGGGGACCCTTGGAGTCTGGATGTCCAGGCTACTAGGGCATACCGGGCTGCTCGTATCTCTAAGAGATTGATGGGCAGGGTTCTTACTACATTTGACCATCTGCCCTGGAGAGACCATTGCTCCAGTACTGCCTCCCCAGCCTATAAGGCTGGCATCTGTAGTGACCACCTTCCAGGATATCGGACTGAAGGGTTTTCCCTTCTGGAGATTCTGGGGGATCAACCACCAGCAGAGACTCTTCCGAACGGAAGGGGACAAAGCCATCGGGAAGTCTAGAGCCTGAATCTTTCCGTTCCAGGCTGACAATATGGCCCTCTGTAAATTCCTTGAGTGGAATTGGGATTATGGCACAGCTTCGAATGATGCTACCATCTTTCCTAGCAGCCTCATGCACAGGCGTATGGACGGCTGTCTTTTTGCACAAAGCAGACGGACCAAGCCCCTCAGAGAGGATACCTTGTCTAGAGGTAAGAAAATCTTCCTCTGGTCTGAATCCAGCCGTAGCCCTAGATATACCAGGTTTTTCACTGGCTGTAGGGCTGACTTGTCCAGGTTGATGACCCAACCGTGAGATTCTAGATACTTGATTGTATCGACAATTACCACTTCTAGCTTGGCAACTGAGTGGTCCATCAACAACAGGTCGTGTAGGTATGCCATTATCGTTACACCTCGTGTACTTAGATCGGCCAACAGTGGGGCCAGAATTTTTGTGAACACTCGTGGTGCTGTGGCCAGACCGAATGGTAAGGCTCTGAACTGAAAATGGCGCCCTTCTACTGCAAAGCGTAGAAATTTTTGATGACCTGGAAAGATGGGAACATGCAAGTAAGCATCTTTGATGTCGATCGAGGCTAACCATTCCTCCCCCTGTAGGGCAGCGGTGACCGATCGGATCGACACCATCCGGAAGGACCGGACGTTTAGAAATTTGTTTAGACTCTTTAGGTCCAATATGGGTCTTATGTCCCCGTTTGGTTTCGGGACTGTGAAAAGGTTTGAGTAGAAACTCAACCCCCACTCTTCCATAGGAACCTCCATAATTACTCCTTGGAGCAATAGTTGTTCTAACGCCACTAGGAGACACCTTCTTTTCAGAGGGTCTTTTGGCATGCCTGACCACATAAAATGGGAAGGAGGAGACTCTTTTAACTCCAACTTGTATCCCCGAGTTACTGCGGAGAGCACCCATCTGTCTTTGATCGTCTCCCGCCAGGTCTCTGTGAACAACTGAAGTCTTCCCCCCACCCGTTTGAGTGGGGGCAGCCCTTCATAGGCTTGACTTGGAGGCTGGTTTAGTACCTCTTCGGATCCAGGGCTTTTTATTACCCTGTGACTGTCCCTGATTTTTACCTCCTGAGTTTGACCGAGGAGGCCGTCGGAACTGCTTAGTAGCAGACGTCCCAGGGATAGGAGAGGTAGTCCTCTTAAAAGACGGACCCCTAGACCTCTTTTTAATTGGTAAGAGAGTACTTTTACCACTGGAAATCTTCTGGATATATTTATCCAGGTCTTCGCCAAAAAGGCGTTCTCCATGAAATGGGAAGCTAACTAAGAGCTTCTTACAGGGAGCCTCAGCAGACCAGTTCTTGAGCCACAGAAGCCTACGCATATGTACCAAAGACAGCGTGAGGCGGGAGGCCTGATGGATAGAATCCTTGATGGCGTCAACCGCAAAGCATAATGCTCTAGGCAGATCAGCCAGAGCCTGGGCCTGCTGGTCTGGCAAATCCCTCAGGACCATTTTCATTTGATCCTTTAAAGCTTGGCAGACCCCAATAGCTGCCACTGCTGGCTGTGTAACAGCCCCTGCTGTGGAAAAAGCAGATTTTAATAAAGATTCCAATTTTTTATCTACTGGATCTTTGAACATTTGAACATTATCTACTGGACATGTCAGTGATCTGTTCACAGAAGAAATGGCTGCGTCCACCGTAGGAACATTCCATCTCTGGGTGAATTTTTCCTCCATGGGATAGATCACCTGAAATTTCTTAGGTGGAACAAATAGTTTATCAGGATGTTCCCAGTCCTGGTATATAAGTCCTTCCAATAATGGATGAATTGGAAAGGAGCAATTAATCTGGGGAGCTTTTAGCGACCCCAACGAGGAGACAGCAGTAGTTGATGGTTCAACAAGAGGCATTTTAAATGCAGATCGAACCATGTCAGTTAGGGTCTGGACCCACAATCTTTCAGTCTTTGATGCTGAAAATGGTTCATCTACTGTCGATTCCTCAAAAACAGAGTTAACCTCCTCCTGATCCCCTTCAGGTAGGTCAGTCCCTTCCTGGGACTGTTGCTCTGCCAACAGGCACTCTAATGGAGGGGATGGAGATCTGGCGCGCTTTCTTTCCTGTAGAGAAGAAGCGATCAATGCTGCCAATCTCTGCTCCAATCCCTCCAGAGTTGAGGCAAAAACCTCCTCTGTTATATATGCAGGAGCAGGTGGACTGAGGACAGCCGCAGTACCTGGCACTCCCGGGGGTTCCTTATGGGTATTAACCTCTGATTTCTCAGGGGAGGAAGGTGCAGATGACTGCTCCAGATCCTCAGAGCCCGATGGAGACCCCCTACACTTCCTGAGAGGTATATCTCGGAGTTTTTTAGGCGGCATATTCCTTAGTTCAAAGCTGAGGTATTCCAGCCGCAATACACCCCTTTACTGAAATAGTCTAATGCAATTTGCTGCTATGTACATCAGTGGGTGTCTACTAATGCGTCTTTCTGGGGATGCCTGTATCAACCGCCCGCTGTAAGCCCCTATACCATGCTACCAGCTCCTTTTCATGCTCTGTGTCCATAGCAAGCAGTGTGGAACTGAGTCCTTTTATCTTGCTGGGACGCCCGCACATGCGCAGAAGCGCTGGGCGCACACAGCGCGTCATCCGCCAGGCTCCGCCCCCTTTTTTGAAGCTAAATCTTATAAAAAGAAAGCGCGTGTGCGCGCGCGCGTGCACGTGTGCGCTCTTGGCGCCATGTAGGGAGAGGAGCCAGGGTCCCTGTTTCACCAGGACTCGGGGATGGAAGGAAACTACTTGGCAGCATGACAGAGGAATGCAGCTTCCCTGATAGAGAGCTCACTCATCTGCCTGGACTTTCACCATGGAAGGAATAGTCCCAAGAAAAAAAGACGTTCCACAGCGGCCTCTAGTGGACAAACACAGGTACCGCACTTTGTCTTTTTTTTTTTTTTAAACCCCCTTTATGAAAAACATTTCTAGGTTTACAGTTTTTAAAACTTCCTTATGAAAAGACATTTCTAGGATTTCTTAGGCATATACAGCTATTAGCGGGAATACCTTTAGGTAACAGGCAGAAAGACATATTAGGCTTGGGGGTCCCCTCAATAGAACCAAGTTCCTGAGGGGCCCCCACTTACCTTTTCCTCGCCGCAGGACTTTGTTTGGTCCACAGAAGCCCAAACTTCACCTCTCACGGCAGGCATTGTACTAGACCTTCAGGGACCGGGTTCCCAAGGATTCCACTCCCCTGGACCTGTATAGCACCCTGCACCCTCTTGGTTTTGGGTATGACCAGAGCTCTGGATCCCAGGGTCCAGCCCTCCTAAGAGAGGCATTACAGGCAAAACCCTGCTCTTCTCTGCAAGGCCCGGGTACCGACCGTTTAGCTATGAAGCTTTTTTGGTCGGATCCGGAATAGCTTGCTAAGGCCCAGAGAACCTGTACACAAGCCCAGATGAATACATGTTAACCTTGGCCAACACCTTAGACACTGGCAAAAAACTGAGGTGCTCCCGGATGGGAGGGGCTTATATAGGGGAGGGTACTTCCTGTTTTGGAAGTTGCCAGTGCCAGCACCTGAAGGTAATTCTATATAACCCACATAGTAATGACTATGCTGCTCTGTGTCCCGTGATGTATGAACAAGAAAATAGGATTTTTGTACTCACCGTAAAATCCGTTTCTCTGGCATCCATGGACTGACACAGCGTGTCTTATACACCTTTACACGTGGGTTATGTCCCTGCTTGCAGGAGAAGACCTAGGCAGAATGTGAGATGTTATACATACATGCTGAACAGCCCCGCCCAGGGGGGCGGTCCCTCCGGCATAACCCTCCCACTGCAGTCAGCAGACCTCAGTTCGTAACAAAGCAGTACAAACTCGAAAAGAAGGGTGGGTGCTGTGTCAGTCCATGGATGCCAGAGAAATGGATTTTACGGTGAGTACAAAAATCCTATTTTCTCTTGTCATCCATGGACTGACACAGCGTGTCTTATACACCTTTACACGTGGGATGTCCCAAAGCAGTGTCAAGAGGGATGGGAGCAGTATAAATGGAAAACCAAAAACTTCACTCCAAACAAGGCAGAGCTCCTCAACGGAGGAGTTGCAACATCAAACAGCGGCCTGCAACACCTTGCGGCCGAAGGAAGCATCCGAATATGCAGCCACATCAACCTTATAAAACGTAGAAAAGGTATGAACAGACGACCAGGTCGCCGCCTTGCACACTTGTGCAACCAACGCTTGATGTCGGAAAGCCCAGGAAGCACCAATTGCCCTGGTGGAATGTGCCGTAACCGGAAAGGGAGGCGCCCGCCCATTGAGAGCATAAGCTTGAATGACGGTTTGTCTGATCCACCTAGAAATGGTGGCAGACGAAACCGCTTGGCCCTGTTTTGGACCAGAGACAGTCACAAATAGTGAGTCAGACTTCCGAATAGAGGCAGTAGCAGACAGGTACACCCGCAAGGCTTGTACCACATCCAAAGTGTGAAGCACAAACTCTCTGAGATGCGATGGGTGAGGACACAAGGACGGGAGGACAATGTCCTCATTTAAGTGGAAGGCCGAGACCACCTTTGGCAGAAAAGAAGGTCGCGGACGTAACACCGCCTTATCCTTATGGATGACCAAAAAGGGCGACTTGCAGGACAAGGCCGCCAACTCAGACACTCGTCTAACGGAAGTAATGGCCACCAAGAAGGCCACCTTCTGAGACAAAGTCAAGAGGGGAATATCTCTAATATTCTCAAAGGGAGGTTCCTGGAGAACCGAGAGCACCAAATTCAGATCCCACGGGGGGAGAGGAGGCTTGACAGGGGGGAGCACATGGCGAACCCCCTGCACAAAGGTGCTAACCAAGGGATGACCCGCCAGCGGTCGCTGAAAGAAGATGGCCAAGGCCGAAATCTGACCCTTAATGGTACTCAAAGCGAGCTTTTGGGTCACGCCACGCTGCAGAAAATGCAGGATTCTGGGAACGGAATACGTTCGTGGGTGCCAGTCCAGCTCTTCGCACATGGCGATGTAAGCTCTCCAAGTACGGTGATAGATCTTTCTGGAGGAAGACTTCCGTGCCCTTAACATGGTCGAAATGCCCGAATCCGAGAGACCTCGGTCTCTCAGCACCTGGCTTTCAATAACCATGCCGTTAAAGCCAGAGACTGTAAAGCAGGATGAAATATAGGACCTTGAGACAGAAGGTCCCCCCGTATTGGTAACCGCCAGGGAACGTCTGCGACGAGACGTACCAGATCGGCGTACCAGTGACGCCGAGGCCAATCCGGAGCAACGAGGATCACCGGAATTCCCTCGGTCGCTACCCTGCAGAGCAGGTGAGGGAGCAACTGCAGCGGAGGATAAACGTATATCAGGTGATACTGACCCCATGGGGCCACCAATGCATCCGCCCAGGGAACCCTGGATCTGGCCACAAACCTCGACACCTTGCGATTGAGTCGAGAGGCTATCAGGTCCACATCCGGCGTGCCCCACCATCTGCAAAGGAGTTGAAAGACCTCCGGGTGCAAGGACCACTCTCCCTGGTCCAGCGTCTGGCGACTTAGATAGTCCGCCTGCCAATTGTCTATGCCCGGAATGTAGACGACCGACAGAGCCGGCACGCTTCTTTCGGCCCACCTCAGGATGCGGGCGACCTCGGAAGCCGCAGCTAAGCTCCGAGTCCCCCCTTGATGGTTGACATACGCCACTGCTGTGGCGTTGTCCGATTGGATCCTGATGGAGTGACCCTGTAGTTTCTCCGACCATGAGGAGAGGCACAGTCTGATTGCCCGTATCTCCAGCACATTGATCGGTAAGAGGGCTTCGTCCGGAGTCCAAAGCCCTTGGGCCGACAGGACTCCCCAGACTCCCCCCCAGCCCGTCAGGCTGGCGTCCGCTGTGATCACCGTCCATTGGATGGGGAGGAACGACTTCCCAGACCGAACAGCCGGGGACCTCAACCACCGCGTCAGGGACGCCCTGACCAGGTGACTCACCTGGATCTGAAGATCCAAGGACAACGGGGATTTGTCCCAAGTGAACAAGATCTCTTTCTGTAAAGCCCTGGTGTGCGCTTGGGCATAAGGAACGGCCTCGAAGGAGGCCACCATGAGTCCCAGGACTCTCATGCAAAAGCGGATTGACAACCATTTTCGGGACGTCAGCACCCGTACTGCAGACTGAAGTGTCAGTAGTTTGTCTGGAGGTAGGAAGACTCTTGCCTCCAAGGAGTCCAGAATCAGACCTAGATACTCCAGACGCTGAGTCGGGACTAGAACCGACTTCTGAACGTTCAGGAGCCACCCGAACTCCCTGAGGGTCTGACTGACGATAGTCACACTTTCTTCCAATTCTGAGCCACTGTCTGCTCTTAGAAGAAAATCGTCCAGATAGCCTACGATAGCAAAGCTAGGACCGGAGCAAGCACCTTGGTGAACACCCTCGGTGCCGAGGCTAGGCCGAAGGGAAGAGCCACAAATTGATAGTGGACTTCGCCGACCGCAAAGCGCAGAAACTTCTGGTGGCTTGCGCAGATCGGAACATGCAAGTAGGCGTCCTTGATGTCCAAGGATGCCAGAAAATCCCCTTGATGGAGTGTAGCGATCACTGTGCGAATGGATTACAGAATTTTTGCACCTTCACGAAGGCATTCAGGGCCTTGAGGTCCAGGATTGGCCGAACCCCGTCCTTTTTTGGAACAACAAACAGATTCGAGTAGAACCCCTGAAACCTCTCCTGGGACGGAACCGGCACAATTACTCCGGACCCGATCAAATCCTGTACAGCCCCCCAGAGGGCTGCCCGACGGGCAGGAAGGAGAGGGAGATTTGAGGGAAAGAATCTGTCTGGGGCCAGGAGCGGAACTCTATTCTGTATCCTGAGGTGACCACCTCGCACACCCACCGGTCGGAGATCCGGGAGGTCCACCGATCCGTGAACCTGCGAAGTCGTCCCCCCACCCCAGAGACGGGCGGGGGCAAGACTTCACGCGGAGGCGGGCTTGGGAGCCGGCTTGTTCGGCTTACGCACCCAGGGGCGCTTGTGCCCGCCAGCCGCACTGTTGTCAGTCTGGGATGGCTTACCCGTGGACTCTGACGGACGAAAAAAAAAACACCTTTTTTGCTGGAAAGGAAGGACCCGGTTTACGTCGGGCCTCCTTACCCTTGATAGTTTGAGGAAGGAGAGTGCTTTTACCTCCCGTGACATCCTTGAAGATGATGTCATCCAGAGCAGCACCAAAAAGTCTACCACCCTTAAAAGGTAGATCCGTCAGGAGCTTCTTAGAGGCTAGGTCAGCAGACCAGCATTTCAACCAGATGAGACGACGCAATACCACCGCCGAGACAGAGGCCCTGGATATTAAAGGGGCCGCGTCCAACGTGGCGTCGCACACATATATCGGACCCTGCACCATCTGGTGGGCCAGAGCAATAGTGTCTGGAGGAAGGTTATACTCCTGCACAGTTTGGTGCAAAATTTTTGCCCATTCCGTGAGTGTCTGAGACACAAGGGTCGCCGCTACTACTGGCCGTAGGGCGGATCCCAACAAGGCGAACATGGCTCTACTCACCACTTCTGACCTCCTGTCAGTGGGGTCCTTAAACGCAGGAGTCCCCTCCATCGGGAGAGTGGTGGCCTTGTTTAAACGGGCGACTGGAGGGTCGACCACCGGGGGAGAAGCCCACTTTTTAAGCAGGGCGTCTTCAAAGGGGTATCTAATAGACAAACGCCGCGGGACCATGAAAGTCTTCTGCGGCTTTTCCCAGACCTGGTCAATGAGCTGGTCAAAGAAAGGTACATATGGAAAAACCTTTTTAGAAGGCTTGGTCTTAAAAGAACCAAAGGAGACTGTATCCGCCTGAGGTTCTGCAGTCGCAGCATTTAGCTTGAGAGTGTCCCTCACAGCATCAATGAGTTCACTAACAAGCGCCCTGTCATTTACTGGCTCAGAACTGGAGTCTTCCTCACAAGGAATGTCCTGTTCAAAACCATCCAAATATTCAGAGCTAGGGTCCTGAGCAGCAATAGCTAGGCCCATATCTGAATCAGAGCACTCCCCTTGTGGAGATAAAGTGGGGAGAGGGCGCTTTTTTGCTCCCTTGTGCGCACACACAGCTTCCATCCTGGTCAGAAATGATTCCAGGACTGCCGACAACTGGTCCATAGGGACCGCAGGTGCTGGAGCACTGGCTGCTGCCTCTGGCATGTTAGGGGAAGCTGGTGACTCTGACTCCATAATGTCCCCCTCTGAGACCACCCACAGGCTGTGCTGACTGAAGTAGGGGAATGCCCAGGGGACCCACCAACCTGACCAGGACCGCTCGGTTCCGCTGCCCTGTCTCTCCGCGCCGCGCTGCTCAGCGTGAGTGAGCTGAGAGGAGAGAGACTGTGAGGAGATTCGCGCCGTTCCTGAGCGGCGCTAGAGGCCAAACTAGAGCTAGAAGAAGGTGCGGCTACAAGAAAATGGCCGCCGCAATGTACTCTGGCGGACCACGGCAAGATGGCCGCCAATGTAAAAAACAGCACAGTCACCAAACATGGCGCCGAACGGCGCCCAGGCCCCTCACTCTCAAATAAACAGCCCCAGCGAAATGCAGAGCAGCATGAGCCCCCCCCAGGACAGTATGGCCCCCAGGCACCCCACACAGTACAGCGCCAGCGAAGTGCACAGAGAGTGACATTAAAAAACACAGGGGGAGACAGGGAAATCCCCCACACAAGAAACACACAGCATGTACTCACCTGCAGCCAGGAGAGACTACTTACCCGTCCCCTGAGGGACCCACTGGTGTGTTTCTGACAGAACTATCACAGTGCGGTACTGAGTAGCTGTCGGCCCGGTCCACCGCGAAAGATACAGCCGGACTGTTCTATCTTGAGAGGACCGCGGAGCTGGAAGCCCACCGGCCACCCCTGGAGTCGTGGGGCATGTCGTGAACTGAGTCTCACGCACACAAGGCGAGGATCAGCACGCTCGATGGTCGGACAGGGAAGACTACGAGGATATCTTGTACCCAACCTGTTGCCCAGCCGACAGTTGATAGAAAATCTCAAAAGAAAAAAAATAGGAAAAAATTCCAAAAGGAATAAAAAATAGGTCAGGAGACTGGCTCCTGAGAGAGCCACGTCTTCTCCTTCTGCTAGGCAGAAAAAAACTGAGGTCTGCTGACTGCAGTGGGAGGGTTATGCCGGAGGGACCGCCCCCTGGGCGGGGCTGTTCAGCTCTGGCTGTTTAGAATGTATGTATAACATCTCACATTCTGCCTAGGTCTTCTCCTGCAAGCAGGGACATAACCCACGTGTAAAGGTGTATAAGACACGCTGTGTCAGTCCATGGATGACAAGAGAAATGTATTTTGGGGTGTAATTCCATATATAACCATGGCATGTGTGAGCAATATATCATTTAGTGACAACTTTTTGTCATTTGTTTTATTTTATTTTTTTTGTCATTATTCAATCACTTGGGACAAAAAAAATAAAAATATTCAATGGGCTCAACAGGCCTCTCAGCAATTTCCTTGGGGTGTCCACTTTCTAAAATGGGGTCATTTGGGGGGTTTTGTGCTATTTTGGCATTTTATGGCCTTCGAAACTGTGATAGGTAGTGAGGAGTGAAATCAAAAATTTGCGCCCTTAGAAATCCTGAAGGCGGTGCTTGGTTTTCGGGGGCCCGTACGCGGCTAGGCTCCCAAAAAGTCCCACACATGTGGTATCCCTGTACTCAGGAGCAGCAGCAAAATGTATTTTGGGGTGCAATTCCACATATAACCATGGCATGTGTGAGCAATATATCATTTAGTGACAACTTTTTGTAATTTTTTTTTTTTTTTTTTTAGTCATTATTCAATCAATTCAATCAATTCAAAAAAAAAATATTCAATGGGCTCAACATGCCTCTCAGCAATTACCTTGGGGTGTCTACTTTCCAAAATTGGGTAATTTGGGGGGGTTTTGTACTGCCCTGCCATTTTAGCACCTCAAGAAATTAGATAGGCAGTCATAAATTAAAAGCTGTGTAAATTCCAGAAAATGTACCCTAGTTTGTAGACGCTATAACTTTTGCGCAAACCAATAAATATACGCTTATTGACATTTTTTTTACTAAAGACATGTGGCTGAATACATTTTGGCCTAAATGTATGACTAAAATTGAGTTTATTCTATTTTTCTTATAACAAAAAGTAGAAAATATCATTTTTTTTCAAATTTTTCGGTCTTTTTCCGTTTATATCGCAAAAAAAAAACATCGCAGAGGCAATCAAAGACCATTAAAAGAAAGCTCTATTTGTGGGAAGAAAAGGACGCAAATTTCGTTTGGGTACAACATTGCATGTCCGCACAATTTCCAGTTAAAATAGCGCAGTGCAAAATTCTGAAAACAGCTCTGGTCCTTTAGCTACAAAATGGTCCGGGGCTTAAGTGGTTAAGTTGTACCTACAGGTAAGCCAATAATAAGGCTTACCTGCGGGTACAGTGAATATCTCCTACATGCACCATTTAGGAGATATTTAGATGTGTAGTAGCTGGTGATGTCACCAGCCTATGGGCAATGCACGCTGAATGGACAGGAATTACATCATCATGGCTCTGCCATTCAAACGGTCGGAAGGAAGACTGAGTGAAGATGGAATCCCTGTCACCGGTGGTGCTGGAGGGACCTATTTTACAGGTAAGTCATAATGTGCTAGTATGCAGTGCATACTAGCACATTATTACATACAAATGATTCTACAAGCTCAATTATTATTTTTTGAAAATAACAAACCCAGTATACCTGCCTTCTCTGGTCCCCCGCCAGCGCTCCTGTCTTTCCCCTCCCCACCGAGTGCCTCCATAGCAAACTGGACTCAAGCGTGAAGGCACTAAAGCATGCTTGCTCCCGAGCTGGCCCTGTGTGTCCACATGGAGCATGGCTTAGCCCCACCCCCTGCTCCCTCTTTACTGGCTGTGGGAGACAGCAATGTCTTCTGTGTCTGAGTCAATGAGGAGAGAAAGAGCCACTGCCCTCGTGCACATCGTTGGATCAAGATTGGGTTTAAACAAGTATTTTGCAGAAGGTTTGCATTAAGTTAAACATTCTTCTTCCTTTAGAACCACTTTAACTTGCAGGGGATAAAGTTATTTATTTGTGGATCAGTGTGTCCAAATCAGCATCACCTGTCTGGTTATACTTTTATAATTATGGGCCTTAAAACATATGGAAATTATTTTATGAACCTGCAATTAACAAATCCTGACCTCCAGCTTTCTCTGCAGTGTATAAAAAAAATGAGCGTAAGGTGCAGAACAGAGAGCATTGATTTGTTTCTACTTGAGTAAAACTTGCAAAAACCAATATGCCCCCTAGACAGGAAATCAGGAAACAAATGGTAAAAGTTTACAGCTCCAGTCAGTTCTCTGCTATTCTTTCTCAATACTACACAAATTCACCGATTGCTGACTCACAGGAAACTCACCCCTCCCATATGTTAATTGTACTAGGGGAAAATCATAAATTATTGTGCATAATGGACATGACAGCCCATGTTTTCCTGCTATACTTACACATCCACAGGTAGTACATAATCTTCACAGTCTTCTGAAATTCCACAGGAATATCCACTGAGAAGTCTTGGTAAAAACATGGACCAACTGGGAAGTTTGCAGGAAGTGGTGGCCAATTATTCTTTCTTCCTAGAAGATGAAAATGGGCATTATGTTATTATAGACAAAGAAGCAACAATCTAGCCAACTGCTAAATACACAGGTAAAGTAAAGCTTACATTTTAAGAACATTTTGTAAAATGTTCCCACCTGACCATCCTGAAAATGCAAAATAAGAATATTTACCTCTAATCAATAAACACTTCAGCTTTTAATGAGATTGCACAATGCAGTACAACACCTTCTCAGTCTTCCCTTTGGCTGCCCATACGTTAGCTTAGGACTCCAGTTTGGATATATGGGCAGGCCCTAAAAGTGTTCAGCTAGTTTTACAATTCACGCTGAAACGTTAGTTTTGAGAGTGTGGATAGAATTTGGAAGTATTAAAATGGATTTCAGTTTTTTTTCTTGCTTTCTCCACCTCATTTACTTCTCTGTTCATCCTGATGACCTTTGTTACCAGGAGAGAAAGGGATAAGCAATCCAAAATGTAGCAATTGTCTGCGAAAACCTAATGGAGACACCTCCAGTGTCTAAGGCTGGCCATAGACGGTGCAAATTCCTTTCCTACAGCAAAGCGTTGCAGGAAAGAAGTTTGCACGATTTCCCCATCAACACAGACATTGCTAACAGGGGAATCCCTCCTGCGGACACATTCTCTGAGGGCAGTGAAAGCTGTCCCTGCCGGGGGAAGACAGTGATTACTGCTAGCGGCTATAGCAGCCACTAGCGAGAAACCGCAAGTAAAATGCGGCAGGCTGGTGGTAACAAAAGTTGATCAATCAACTTCGTACATTCAGCCTGACGACACACAGTTCGAATCTCTGACAATTTCTGCTGAATCGCCCGAGATTCAAACTGTCTATGGCCAACATAAGAGTGAATTTTCCTTCTCACTTTTTGTTGTCTCACCAATCAAAGACAGCATTTAAAAGCAAAATACACACACAAAAAGTGAAATGTTTTTAATTATTTCCCTCTTTATCCAAATCTGCACCCCCTATGGGGGAAAGGGATTGTGTCCTGAATGTTACACATAACTGTACATTCCTATGCAACATTCTCCTGAGAGACCAGAACAGCTTCACTATGTACTCCCAGAGGGCGGGACCCTGATTCTCTAGACTCACAGGAAGTAATTTGAATGCTGCTGGACATGAAGAAGCCTGACGCCGAATAACAGGGCAATGAGTCGGTAGCGAGGGGGGTTGTAGCATCAGAGATAGGATGGGTACTGCAGAAAGAGTTTTTCTATTATCAGGACATTGCTTTAAAAAAATAAATGGATGGAGTTGGGCTTACACAGGAAATCCAGGCCGCATTGCTTATTAGAAATAATACAAATGATGCGATAGTGCCTTCTTGAGAAATCGAGGCAAACATGACACAGACTCACCACCAGATTGGTTTAGGCTCTGGATTTCCCGTTCCCTGCGATCCAATTCTGCTGCTTTCCTCTCCAACTCCTCTTGTCTCTTCAGAAGTTCAGCTTGGGCCAGAGCATGTTCCTAAGGATAAATTCAACATAGGGTTACATGTAAATCGTAGATAATCAGGATTTGACAGATTTATCTTGGAAAGTTATTCCAACTGCAAAGTAAAGGGTATACTAACTTTTGCAATTTGTGTATATGCTGGAGGCTCTTCTGTAGGCTTCATTATAGCTGGCTGTGTGCTGGGGGCTGCCGTTGGCATTTTTACTTTTTCTGGTGGAGGCTTAAAAAAAAAAAAAAAAAAAAAAAGAAGAAGAAGGAATAGTCAAATGTAATATTCAAAGTTCTATACAACCTGCTGTGCAAATAAAGGCTTCAAATAAGACATAACCATGTCCTCTGAATCCGTGCATGCTACAGATGGGCAGACTTGTCATAATTCAAAATATTTCAGCTGCACTACATATGCACCCACCCTATCCTATACAGTACAGTGGAGATCCTGTCTACCTCTATTCTAGCAGAAAAACGGTCCCTCAACAAAAATCTATGGAGGGGATCAAGGCATGAGCAGCAACAAACATTGTCAAGTCCTAATTTTATTAAGAGGGGCCAGATTCTGGTGCAGGCTACATATATCTGCAGGACTTTTCAATATACCTGACAGAATGCAGAGGGCAAGGGCTGGAGGGGGTATACATTTTATGGTGCAAACATGCGCTTTTAGCACCGATATCTCTGCACCTAAGTTTGCAGCATACCTTACGGGCTGCACAAATTAAACAGAGGTTCCAAACTCCAACAAATGCATTATATATTTAAATATATCAGGAGATTGGATCCCACAGTCTCTGAAAACATATTGGGGGGGGGGGGGGTTGCTCATTTCCTTTAGAGGGATTCTCTAGTTAAATGTATTGAGAGATTGGATAAAATGGTCTTGGCAATGGATTGGAGGTCTCAACCCAGTAGTGTTTGCCAATAGATTGTTGAGCAGACAGTGCCGAGTATTGGAGCAGGCTGGCCCAGTTCTAAACGGGAAGAGTAGCCATAGCAGAACCAGGATTTGTAACAATTGAAATGTATTTTGGTGCCTACACTTCAGCAGTATCAATAATATGAACACTTAAAAGGATAAGCTCATCTTTGGGCACAAGTTACATGTTCCACCCCTTTTTAGGGTGGAACATATAACTTGTTCCCACTGCTGCAGCCACCGCACTCAGTGACAGCAAGCGGGGGATCTTCTCCCCCACTTGCTGTCACTATTTAAAAAAAGGTGCGGCTGTGCTGGGCCCCGCCTGGCCGCATCATTCATGCGCATGGTTCTGTGAATGGAAAATTACAAGTATTGACAGCCTTTGCAGCTGTCGGCTTGTAGTTTCAATGAACTACCACAGTTCTGTTGCGCGTTCTGGTAGTTCATGGTCTTGTCCTGTCAGTGTGCATCTGCCTGCCCGTACGAGATGCAAGCAGACAGATATACTGAAAAGTCTGCAGGAGTCCTGCATGGCACCCGCAATCTGCTGATCGCCGATGCAATGCTTGGCTCAAAGTAAAAAAATAAAATAAATGCACATTTTTTTTTACCTGCAAAAAGAATGATTAAAAAGATGTTTATTATTTATTTTTTTTAAAGGTGAACTTACCCTTTAAAATGCTATTAAACACTCAGGTTTTTAGCACTTTCAACAGCCGATTTATTCACTTGATATGCAGCTGCTACATTCTCTAAGCCTTGCCCAGCTTAAAATGGTTGTAAACCCCAGTCATGGAATCTGAGCAAAGCACATATGTCTGCAGTATTTACTTACCGTATTTGCCGGCGTATAAGGCGGCTGGGCACATAAGACGACCTCCTAATATTCCGTTTAAAACTGTGGTTTTGTTCTCTACTCACCGTATAAGATGACCCCCTTGTGCGACCCCCTTGTGCGGTAATACCGTTCAAAAACGAAGCACTCTGTTAAGTGACTACAGAGCCTGCTCGGATTGGAGTAACAACCTCTGCCAATCCGAGCAGGCTACATAATGTAGCCTGCTTGGATTGGCAGAGGTTGTTTCTCCAATCCGAAGAGGCTTAGCAGGCTCTAGTCATAAACAGAGTGCATCGCCCGCCGGGATTGGCTGAGCGCCGCATGTACTGAATTACATAGAGCTTTACAGAACACACGGCAGGCTAATATCCATTGGGCAGCTGCTTCACCCGGTGTATAAGGCGACCCCCGGTTTTTGGCTGTGTAATTCTGATGTAAAAGGTCGTCTTATATGCCGGAAAATACGGTATCTCTCTCCAAAGCTCTGAGTGTTGTTTCTCTCTGTTGCTTTGTTCCTCCGTTACCAGCATGATTCACTTCTGAAAAGTTTTCCCAACACAAGATTAATTTGTGTTGGGGAGGGGGGGGGGGGGTTAGAGCTCAGAACAGAGCTTGTCTATTCACACAACAGTTCTTCTGGTGTGTGGAGGGGGCTGTGTGCCTTTCCTCCAATCAGCTCCCACACAGACATGAGCGACACTTTTGAAGGGGTGTAGACAAGAGAAGACTGCAGATAAGTAAAACCTACGTATTTGTTTCATCTGTGTAACATCTGAGGCTGTTCACTGGGTATATGTGGGGGTTTACAATCACTTTAAGCAGGTGCCGTGGCCGCTGCATCCCAGGTATCCTGTTTTAGAAAGGCTCCTTTCTCTTGTAGCATCCTATGAAGTCAACCTTGAATGCAGAGACTAGAGCTGTGTCTCCCTAAACTGTGTGCATGAATGGAAACACAGCCCCATAGCCTAGGATTGAAAGGCACTCCCCTGCTCCTCTCATCTCCCCTTCTCCAAGTAACAGCCTGAATAAAGGACTGCACTGCTGTCCACTGTTGACTCTCTTGGAAGACCAGAAGTGCAGGGAAGCAGCACTGAAAGTTGAAAAGAGCTGGCGTAAGAATTTAAACAGTTTACTGGGGAATTTTATTTTATTGCTCTCAATGTATTAGGTAAAAAATGCTGAGGGTTTCATACTACTGGAATTCAATGTGACAGCATCTTTCACAATAGAAAAGTGGAGCTTAACATTACACAAATTCCACAGAAACACAAGGGAAGTGATTACTTTTGCCAAATTCATTCCTTTCAGCATACTGCAAAAACTGCAGATCCTCTTTGACCTTGAGAGAACATATGTATAAGACTTACGGTTTTGGAATCCGAAAATGGATTATACTCTTCTAACCCGGGGGGTACATTTCTGGTCACCTGTGTAACCGAAGGATCCTGTAGGAGAGGGGACATTTAGAACATGACTGTGCAAATTACTATCGTATTCTTATAGCATACATGTGTGTCAGCAGCTACCTGACACTATTTTGTTTTTCAATAAATGGATTAAAACGGTCTGAAATGATTAAGAATATTTGTCATTCCAACTTGCAGCCAGTGAAACTGCTGTGTAAAGACCAGTCACCCACACAAGTGCTCAAAGTCTATACAGTATACAGCTAGAACAGCCTCCAACCTGTCGGACCTCATGGACCACTAAACTTACAATTTTGAATACCGCGGACCACCAACATGAAGTTTACATGCCATATACACACACACAATGCTCCAGCTCTCTGCCCCCCTCCCCCTGGATCACACTCCTACCTTATACAAACAATGCATTGGCTCTCGGCTCCCCTTCCCCTGGATCACTGCTGCCTTATACAGCATCTCACAAAAGTAAGTACACCCGTCACATTTTTGTAAATATTTTATTATATCTTTCATGTGACAACACTGAAGAAATTACACTTTGATACAATGTAAAGTAGTTAGTATACAGCTTGTATAACAGTATAAATTTGCTGTCCCCTCAAAATAACTCAACACACAGCCATTAATGTCTAAACAGCTGGAAACAAAAGTGAGTACACCCCTAAGTGAAAATGTCCAAATTGAGTGTCAATATTTTGTGTGGCCACCATTAGTTTCCAGCACTGCCTTAACCCTCTTGGCATGGAGTTCGCCAGAGCTTCACAGGTTGACACTGGAATCCTCTTCCACTCCTCCATGACGACATCATGGACCTGGTGGATGTTAGAGACCTTGCGCTCCTCCACCTTCCGTTTGAGGATGTCCCACAGATGCTCAATAGGGTTTAGGTCTGGAGACATGCTTGGCCAGTCCATCACCTTTACCCTCATCTTCTTTAGTAAGGCAGTGATCATCTTGGAGGTGTGTTTGGGGTCGTTATGTTGGAATACTGCCCTGTGGCCCAGTCTCCGAAGGGAGGGGATCATGCTCTGCTTCAGTATGTCACAGTACATGTTGGCATTCATGGTTCCCTCAATGAACTGTAGCTCCCCAGTGCCGGCAGCACTCATGCAGCCCCAGACCATGACACTCCCACCACAATGCTTGACTGTATGCAAGACACACTTGTCTTTGTACTCCTCACCTGGTTGCTGCCACACACGCTTGACACCATCTGAACCAAATAAGTTTATCTTGGTCTCATCAAACCACAGGAAATGGTTCCAGTAATCCATATCCTTAGGCCCCTTTCACACAGACACGTTTTTCAGGCGGTTTAACTGCTATACCGCCTAAAAAAATCGTGCCCTGCAGTCTTCAGTGTGAAAGCCCGAAGGCTTTCACACTGAAGCGGTGCGCTAGCAGGACCGCTCCAAAAGTCCTGCTAGCAGCATCTTTGCGGCGGTGAAGGAGCGGTGTGTTTACCGCTCCTGCCCATTAAAAGGCAATGGGAAACCGCGGTAATACAGCCGGCAATGCGCCTCTGCAGAGGCGCATTGCGGGCGGTATTAACCCTTTTTCGGCCGCTAGCGGGGGTCAAAATCACCCCGCTAGCGGCCGAATATCACGGTAAAATCAACGCTATATCGGTGCTAAAAATAGCGCCGCTATACCGCCAGCGCACCTCCCCGCCCCAGTGTGAAAGGGGCCTTAGTCTGCTTGTCTTCAGCAAACTGTTTGTGGGCTTTGTGCATCCTCTTAGGAGGCTTCCTTTTGGGACAACATGCCGTGGCATTTTTAAATCGGTCGCTCAAACACTCCCATTGAAATCAATTGGGGCCCCTCCACAACCAAGTGCAGTGCACGGTAGTGCCACATTATAGGGTTAAAAAAAAGTGAGAAGGCGATATAATACCTCCTCACTGCCTGTCAAATGCCCTCTGAAAAGCACTGACTGGAGTGCACAAGAGTGGAGAGCTCTACAGAGGGGACTTCTGAAGATCCTGACCAGGCGTGAAGAACAGGTGCACGGCTAGTGTGGTTTGCAGCGTGTAAGCACTAATTTGGCCAGATAACAGAGTGGCAAGAGAGCATCGGGATGTCTTCTTGGCAACACTCTCCCAGAAATGAGCCTCCTAGCTCTACCATTCAGCTCCTCAGGTTCTCGCAACTCTCCACAGCGTACCTTGCTGACAGTGGAGGCATGCAGAGCCGGACAGGAAGACTCAAAAGGCTGGATGTGGCCCTGGGGCTGCAATTGACCCAGGTCTGCTGTAGAGGAAAGATACTTACCTATCACATGGGAGCTCCAGTCTGGTCAAGTGATCAGCTCCCAGTTCCGGTTTCAGGGCAGAAGAGGGGCAGCCAACAACAGATACCCTATAGTAAGTCTATGGGTGGCGTTCACCACAGTCAATACAGTCGTCAGCAATTTCTCCTCTGAAGCCAGCCACTGAGGAGATCACGTGACCAGACCCATGGTTGCAGGAAAGACAATTGCTCCATTCCCCCCATCAACACTGACAATTGTCCTCTCTTGGTGAGGGTGGCGGGTGGACAAAGGGAGGGGGAACGAGGGAAGCCGCTAGCAATAATCACATGCAAAATCCGACAGGCTGGTTGTACCCAAGTTGATCGATGGATCAAGTGGAGTATATTCGGCCTACCCATACGTGGTTTGAAATCTGGCCAATCCGTGCCAAGATTCCAAATGTCTATGGCCGGCTTAAGTAATAGAATTGTCATGGCGAATACTGTGATCTCAAATGCAAGCTACTTGAGAGGTGATAAAAACCTGTAACTCTGAAACTGGTAATAACAATTACAATCTGATCATACACTTTTAGCGTAATCTCCTTTAGGTTTTTTTTAAAAAACTACAACCCCAATTCAAAAAAGGTTGGCAAGCTGTGTTAAATCTACATAAAATCAGAAAGAAACGATTTGCAAATCTCAAACCCATATCTTATTCACAACAGAAAACATATCAAATGTTTAAACTGAAAAAATTTATAATTTTAAAATAAAAATAAAAAACTGGTAATTTTGAAATTGATGGCAGCAACACTTTTCAAAAAAGTTGGGACAGGGACATGTTTACCACGGTGTAGCATCCCTTCTTTTAACAACACTCTAAAAAATTCTGTGGCTCTGTCATATTTTTAGTTTCTAGATATGGTAAAAAAAGGTTCAGTTGGTGAAATGTCTGGACTGCAGGCAGGCCAGTTAAGCTCTTCTACTACGAAGCCATGCTGTTGACATAGATGCAGTTAAGCATTGTCCTGCTGAAATATGCAAGACCTTCACTAAAAAAGGCATGGTATGGATGGAAGCATATGCTGCTCTAAAACCTGAATATATATTTCATATATTTGGTGCCTTTTCAGATGTGCAAGTTGCCCATTCCATACACACTAATGCACCCATTTACCATCAGGGATGCAGAATTTTGAACTGAGCACTGATAACAAGCTTGAAGGTCCCTCTCTTGTCTAGTTGCCAAAAAGAAAGTCTAATTTCAATTCGTCTGACCACAGAACAGGTTTCCACTTTGCAACAGACCATTTTAAATAAGCTTTGGCTCAGAGAAGACCGCGTCTTAGGATCATGTTCAGATTTGGCTTCTTTTTTACATGATAGGAGCTTTACCTTGCATTTTTGGTTGGCAAGGTGAATTGTGTTCACAGACAGTGATTTTTGGAAGTAATACGGACTCAAGCAGTGATGTTCAATCACAGCCGTTTTTTATACAGTGCTGTCTGAGGGCCTAAAGATCACGGTCATTTAATATTGCATTGCGGCCCTATCCCTTGCACACAGACTTCTCCAAATTTTCAGAATGTTTTGAGATTATGTTTTCTAGATGATATATTTAAAGTCTTTGCAGTTTTACGTTGAGGAACATTATTCTGAATTTGGGATTGGATTAAAAACAAGAAAAAAAAA
The DNA here is from genome assembly GCA_029206835.1 of Rana muscosa. Taxonomy (NCBI): domain Eukaryota; kingdom Metazoa; phylum Chordata; class Amphibia; order Anura; family Ranidae; genus Rana; species Rana muscosa. The sequence goes on along the minus strand of CM055116.1, from coordinate 1,111,669,920 downwards.
AAAAGAGGAAAGGAGGACTTTAAAAGTTGCCACTATGATCCCAAATAGGAAAGATGAATGGTCTCATGTTATAGTAAAAATATATACATTTATTTGAATCTCATTAAAAAACACATGAGAAGGGGGAAAAAAAAGATGAACATGTCTGAAAAGTACACGGTCTCATGCGAACAGATGAAGAAGCTGAAACAAAGAAATCGCATGAATGGCCTAGAGACTGGTTACAAGGTAGTCCTAGAAGATCTCTTCTGGCTAGAGGCAAATCATGCGAAATTGCAATGTCAGCGCCAATGGATCGCTAGATTTCCTATGGGCTTCTGGCGACACAAGCAACGTCACCATTTTATTTTTCTGTACTAGGCTTTTAGGCACCTTTCACACTGGGCGGTTTGCAGGTGCTATTGTGCTAAAAATAGCGCCTGCAAACCGAGCCTAAACAGCGGCTCCTGTCTCTCCAATGTGAAAGCCCGAGGGCTTTCACACTGGAGCGGTGCGCTAACAAGATGTGAAAAAAAGTCCTGCTAGCCGCATCTTTGGAGCGGTGAGAGGAGCGGTGTGTTTACCGCTCCTTCCCATTGAAATGAATGGGACACCGCGGTAATACCGCCCGCAAACCGCGGCTGTAGTCGCGGTTTGTATTAACCCTTTTTCGGCCGCTAGCGGGGGTTAAAACCGCACCGCTAGCGGCCGAATACCTCAGCAATCCCGACAGTATAGCGCCGCTAAAAAAAGGGATTTTTATAACGGCTTACCTGTAAAATCCTTTTCTTGGAGTACATCACGGGACACAGAGCGACTTAGTCATTACTAATGGGTTATATAGTTTACCTTCAGGTGCTGGCACTGGCAACTTCCAAACCGGAAGTACCCTCCCCTATATAAGCCCCTCCCATCCGGGAGCACCTCAGTTTTGTAGCAAAGCAATAAGTGTCCCAAAATGAGGGTGGGAGCTCTGTGTCCCGTGATGTACTCCAAGAAAAGGATTTTACAGGTAAGCTGTTATAAAAATCCCTTTTTCTTTTTCGTACATCACGGGACACAGAGCGACTTAGTCATTACTAATGGGACGTCCCAAAGCAATGCCAAATGAGGGGAGGGATACACTATACATAAGCTGAGCGCCATCAGGCATGAGGCTCTTTTGCGGCCTGCAACACACTGCGCCCAAAGGCGACATCCTCCTGACTTCTAACGTCTACCTGGTAGAATCTAGTAAACGTGTGTACTGAAGACCATGTTGCGGCCTTACAGACTTGAGCCAGGGAGGCCTGGTGATGCACTGCCCATGAAGTTCCAACTGCTCTTGTGGAGTGCGCCCTAACTTTGAATGGAGGCGGTCTCTTTCTCAAGCCGTAGGCTTGTATTATGACCTGTCGAATCCACTTGGCTAAAGTAGATTTTGATGCTGCCTGACCCTTTCTGGGGCCTTCCGGCAGAATAAACAAAGTATCCGTTCTGCGAATCTGAGCAGTGGCTTTTAGATAAGCTTCAACTGCTCTTACTACATCCAAAGAATGCAATAACTTTTCCTCTACCGAGCTAGGTTTGGGGAAAAAAGAAGGAAGAACCACATCTTGGTTCAAATGAAACCTCGATACCACCTTAGGAAGAAAGGCTGGATGAGGACGTAATACTACTCTGTCCTTATGGACAACCAGATATGGCTCCTTACAGGACAAGGCGGCTAATTCCGATACTCTTTTAGCCCAACAAATGGCTACTATTAAAATCAATTTCCTGGTGAGAAGAACCAAGGAAATGTGTTGCAATGGTTCAAACGGTTGTTTCTGTAGAACCGACAGAACCAGGTTTAAGTCCCATGGACATATGGGAATACTAACCGGAGGGCTAATACGCATCACTCCTTGTATGAAAGCTTTGACTAGTGAATGCGAAGCCAAGGGCCTTTGAAAAATATTGACAAGGCCGAAATCTGACCCTTGATAGTACTCAAGGCCAGCTTCCTATCTACAGCCCACTATAGGAAGTCCAAAATCCTACCTATTACGTACTTACGTGGATGCCATTTCTTGGTCTCACACCATGTAATGTACGCCTTCCAGATCCTATAATAGATCTGCCTGGATACCGGCTTCCTGGCATTGATCATGGTAGATACCACAGGATTAGAGAGCCCTCTCTTTTTCAGAATGTGGGCTTCAATAGCCAGGCCGTCAAACCTAGGGCTGGTAAGGAAGGGTGGTATATCGGTCCTTGCGACAGCAGGTCCGGACGATGTGGGAGGGTCCAAGGACTCCTCACTGACATTTTTACAATCTCCGCGTACCATGCCCTTCGGGGCCACGCTGGAGCCACCAGAATCACTGGTTTCTTTTCTACCCAGATTCTGCGGATTAATCGCGGTAACAATTGTGGCGGTGGGAATGCATATATCAGCTTGAACTGATCCCAAGGGAACACTAGGGCATCCGAGCCGCAAGCTAGGGGATCCCTTGTGCGAGACACAAATCTGTCCACCTTTGCGTTGAATCTGGATGCTAGCAGATCTACATCCGGTGTTCCCCACCGCTGGCATATTGCCTGGAAAACCTCGGGGTGAAGAGACCATTCCCCCGGGCATAATTGCTGGCGACTTAAAAAGTCCGCTCTCCAATTTTCCACTCCTGGGATGAAAACCGCGGATATGGCTGGGACATATCTTTCTGCCCATTCCAGGATGCAATTCGCTTCCCTCTGGGCTGCACGACTCCTGGTGCCACCCTGGTGATTGATATATGCCACTGCTGTGGCATTGTCTGATTGAATTCTGACAGGGGACCCTTGGAGTTTGGATGTCCATGCTACTAGGGCATACCGGGCTGCTCGTATCTCTAAGAGATTGATGGGCAGGGCCTTCTCTGCTTCTGACCACTTGCCCTGGAGAGACCATTGCTCCAGTACTGCCCCCCAGCCTATGAGGCTGGCATCTGTAGTGACCACCTTCCAAGAAACCGGACTGAAAGGTTTCCCTTTTTCCAGATTCTGGGGCACCAACCACCAATGGAGGCTCTTGCGAACGGAAGGGGACAGGGACATTGGTAAGTCTAAAGCCTGAACTTTTTTGTTCCAGGCTGACAGTATGGCCCTCTGCAAGTTCCTTGAATGGAATTGACCGTAGGGCACTGCTTCGAATGAAGCCACCATTTTTCCCAGCAGCCTCATGCACAGGCGTATGGATGGTTTTCTTTTTGTACCCACTAAGTGGGTCAAATCTTTTAAAGACGACACCTTTTCTGGAGGTAAGAAAATCTTTCTCTGATTTGAATCCAGCCTTAGCCCTAAGTATTCCAGACTTCTGACTGGTCTTAGAGCTGACTTGTCCCGGTTGATAATCCAACCGTGATATTCCAGATACTTGATTGTCTTGTGAATAGCTACTTCCAGCTTTTCCACTGAGTGGTCTATTAGTAGCAGGTCGTCTAGATATGCCATTATCGTTACACCTTGTGTTCTTAGATTGGCCAATAGTGGGGCCAGAATTTTTGTGAACACTCGTGGTACTGTGGCCAGACCGAAAGGTAAGGCTCTGAACTGAAAATGGCGCCCTTCTACTGCAAAGCGTAGAAATTTCTGGTGGGCCGGAAAGATGGGAATATGCAGATAAGCATCCCTTATGTCGATCGAGGCTAACCATTCCTGCCCTTGTAGGGCGGTGGCCACCGATCGGATCGACTCCATCCCTAAAGTCCTGATATTTAGGAACTTGTTTAGCCCTTTTAGATTTAATATGGGCCTCACGTCCCCATTTGGTTTGGGGACTGTGAAAAGGTTCGAGTAAAACCCGAACCCACTTTCTTCCAGGGGAACCTTCATGATTACACCTTGGAGCAATAGTTGTTCTAGTGCCAGAAGGAGGGATCCTCTCTTCTGGGGATCGCTTGGCACGTTTGACCTCATAAATTGGGCAGGAGGAGTGTCTTTTAACTCCAGCTTGTATCCCAGACTTACTGCGGAGAGCACCCATTTGTCTCTGATGGTGTCCCGCCAGGTCTCTGTGAACAACTGAAGTCTTCCCCCCACCCGATTGAGTGGGGGCAACCCTTCATGACTTAGGGGGAGGTTTTGTACCTCTCTTGACCCAGGGTTTCTTGTTACCCTGTGATTGTCCCTGATTTCTGCCCCCTGAATTTGACCGCGGAGGCCGTCGGAACTGTTTCACAGCCGATGTGCCAGGGACTGGAGAAGTAGGCCTCTTAAAAGAAGGACTTCTACTCTTGTTCTTAACCGGTAAGAGTGAACTTTTACCGGCAGAAATTTTCTGGATATATTTGTCCAGATCTTCTCCAAATAAGCGTTCTCCATGAAATGGAAAGCTAACCAGCAATTTCTTACAGGGAGCTTCAGCAGACCAGTTTTTGAGCCATAGAAGCCTACGCATATGTACTACAGACAGCGTAAAGCGGGAGGCCTGTTGGATTGTATCCTTTATGGCGTCCACCGCAAAACACAAGGCTCTAGGTAGGTCAGCTAGGGCAAGAGCCTGCTGATCTGGTAAGTCCCTTAAGACTTGTTTCAACTGATCTTTCACCGCTTGGCAGACTCCAATCGCTGCTACCGCAGGTTGTGTCACCATGCTTGCTGTAGAGAAAGCAGATTTTAGTAAAGACTCCAATTTTTTATCTATTGGGTCTTTGAACATTGGAACATTATCTACTGGACATGTCAGTGATTTGTTCACAGAAGAGATGGCTGCGTCCACTGTAGGGACCCTCCATTTTTTTATGAACTTATCCTCCATGGGATAGATCACCGGAAATCTCTTGGGGGGAGTAAATATTTTATCAGGATGCTCCCAATCCTGGTAAATAAGCCCTTCTAATAAAGGGTGGATTGGGAAGGAACAGACAGCCTGGGGAGCTTTCAGCGACCCCAGCGAGGAAACCGTAGTGGTTGATGGTTCCGCCAGAGGCATTTTAAATGCTGATCGGACCATGTTAGTCAGAGACTGAACCCATAATCTTTCAGCCTGAGATGCTGAGAAAGGTTCTTCCACTGTTGATTCCTCCATAACTGAATCAACCTCATCCTGATCCCCTTCAGGTAGGTCAATCTCTGTGTGGGGCTGTTCCTCCACTAACAGGCACTCTGAAGGAAGAGACAGAGATCGGACGCGCTTTCCCTGTGACAGGGAAGCAGCGATCAATGCTGTTAATCTCTCTTCTAATCCTCCCAGAGTTGAGGATAAAACCTCCTCTGTTATATATACAGGAGCAGGTGGACTGGGGACAGCCGCAGCACCAGGCACTCCTGCGGGGTTCCTACGGCTACTGACCTCTGAATTCTCAGGGGAGATTGGTGCAGTACAAGCATGCCCAATATCCTCAGAGCCCGATGGAGACCCCTTTGGCTTTCTGGAAGACTTATTTCCGGAGCGTCTGGACGACATATCCTTTAAGCACAAAGCTGAGGTATTCCCGTCGTCATACACCAATTTTGCTGGTAATAGTCTAACACAGTTGCTGCTATATACCAGCTGGTGTCCACTAAAGTGCCTTTCTATGGGGATGCCTGCATCAACCGCCTCTGTGTGCCACCGTTTTGTTGCTAGCTCTGTTTGCATCCAGCTGACACTTGTACTGTGTCTTTTATACATGCTGGGACGCCTGCACATGCGCAGAAGCGCCACGGCGCGCATCGAGCGTCATCCACCCGCCCCGCCCCTTTTTTTTCATAGGAGGCGCGTGCACGCGCCCGCGCGCGCGCCCGTGCGCCATTGGCGCCCTTTTCGAAAACCAAGCAGGGACTAGGAGCCAGGGCCCTTTTTGCCGGAGGGCCTGTGCGGTGGATGAGCGCAGCAACAGGGCAGAGGAAGTGGATTCCCACAGAGAACTTACCAACTGCCTGGATCTTTTGACTTGAAAAAACCAAAGATCCACATGACAAGAAAAAATGGACCACAGCGGCCTCTAGTGGTTTAACACAGGTACCGCGGGCCTCTTTTTTTTTTTTTTTTTCTTGACTACTATTAAAATTTTACATTTTTCAGTAGTTACAGGCATACACAGATATTAGCGGGAATACCGTTAGGTAACAGACAGAAAGACAAATTAGGCTTGGGGGTCCCCCAATAGAACCAAGTTCCTGGGGGCCCCCACTTACCTGTTCCCCGCCGCAGGACTCTGTTTGGTCCACAGAAGCCCAAACTTCACCTATCACGGCAGGCATTGTAATTAAACCTTCAGGGACCGGGTTCCCAAGGATTCCACTCCCCTGGACCTGTATAGCACCCTGCACAGAAAACAACTTGGTCGTGGGTATGACCAGAGCTCTGGATCCCAGGGTCCAGCCCTCCTAAGAGAGGCATTACAGGCAAAACCTTGCTCTTCTGTTGCAAGGCCCGGGTACCGACCGTTTAGCTATGAAGCTTTTTTGGTCGGATCCGGAACAGCTTACTAAGGCCCGTAAAAGAACCTGTATGCAAGCCCAGGAAACACATGTTACTCTTTGGCCAACACCTTAGACACTGGCAAAAAACTGAGGTGCTCCCGGATGGGAGGGGCTTATATAGGGGAGGGTACTTCCGGTTTTGGAAGTTGCCAGTGCCAGCACCTGAAGGTAAACTATATAACCCATTAGTAATGACTAAGTCGCTCTGTGTCCCGTGATGTACGAAAAAGAAATAGCGGCGCTATACCGCCACCGCCCCAGTGTGAAACCGCTCTTAGAGAGGTTTCAACTCTTACCCGCATGAACGTCGAATTATTGCTTTAGAACCTGTTCCACATATGGTTTCTGAGCTGTACCGGCTGCTTAGTTCAGCCACTGGTGCTGCCAAGCACACACACTATATATATATATATATATATATATATATATATATATATATACACACACACACACACATATGTATATATTTACATCTACATACACACACATTCATACGGCTCAAAATTTCAAGTCCTGAGCTACTAGCCAGGCCTCAAAAGGTTACTCGCCACGTGTGTCCCACTCAATCCATACCCTGCCCCTAGACACGCACTCATAAATTATCTCATGAAATGACACTAAAATGTTTTATACAAAAATAAATAACTTTATCGGTGCAGCCACACCTGTGCCCACCATTACAGCCACACCTGTGCCCACCATTGCAGTCACACCTGTGCCCACCATTGCAGCCACACCTGGGCAGAGGAATGCATGGCTGGAGGAAGAGGAGAGTTATGGGATAGCACGCCGTTACTGCCGCTTACATTATAATTGTCTCCGCTCGGCACAGCCCCACCTCCTCCTGACCCCATGCCGGATAGAACGCATCCCAGCATTGGACCGGTGTTCTGTCTATCACAGGCGCAGGTCAGGAAGAGGCGGGGCTGTGTCGAGCAGAGCAGAGACAATTATAATGTAAGCGCCGGTAAGAGCACGCTATCCCGCGGCTCTCCTCTTTCTCCATTCTCTCTTCCCACCGGGGCGATCGATGGGAGAACGGCTCCCGTCCCGATCAACCCCGCCGGTGGTGCTCTCCCCCCCTCTCCGAGTCAGGCAGCCCAGCTCGCAAGCTCTCATTTTCCACTCGCAAAATCTGAGTAGAAAATTTGAGGTATGTATGTATGTATGTATGTATGTATGTACACACATATATACGAGAATGGGAAAGGATCTGGGGGTGGAGTTCTTTGCGGCGCAGCTGACCCAACTGTACCAGCTTATGCATTCTAGATCAATTGAATCCAAAACCCAAGAGACGAACTTCAGAATTTTGGTCGCGCTGGTATTGGGTGCCTGTTGTCCTGTTGAGGATTTACCCTTTAGTTTCTGATCTCTGTTGGCATGGCTGTGGCCATTGTGGTACATTATTACACTTATAGTGGGAGTGTCCAGTGATTAGACTATTTTAGGAAGATGTTAGGATCAAATAAAGTTTATACTTGGCCTAGTCATTCCCTTCTCTCGGATGCAATTTCTCATTCATATTCCTCCTTTACCAACCTGACAGTACAAAAGAAGTTTACTTCCACACTTACTGAACACGGCCAAGCTCCTACTACCACTCTATTGGAAACGTGCGCAGGTTCCCAGCTGCAAAGAATGGATTGATAGAGTGAGGGTGATCGAAGAAGGAAAGGAATGGGTGGCGACCTGTAAAGTTACACGAGAACGCTTTAATGGCACATGGGCTGCTTGGCATGAATACGCTTCTGGACTTCGAGCATATGCGGTCTAGTTTAGATGTTGCACTGCTAGAGCTAGCAGAGCCCTCTCTCGGGAAGTGCCTTCCGCCCAAACCTCCCTAAGCATGTAGCAATCCTTCAGCCCTGGGGAGGAAACTACCCACCTATTTAACTACACACTACAGCAGAGATCATAGATCCGAGCGATCATGTTGCCTTTTTTGAGAAGAATGCAGATAAGCGCCTATTTACTTTTCTTTTTTTGACTTGCATAGACCTGTGTATGTTGACCTCTCGGGCTGGCATTTACCCCCCTTTTTGGGGGATTGCTTTATAGCCAAGTCTTATTGGACCATTGTCTGTTTTTTGTTCAAGTTTCTATGTCTCTACATGTTAAAAATAAAAAGATTATAAAAAAAAAAAAATAGAAGCAGACAGAATTTGGAGCAGTTGTGCATAGTAACAAATCAACTTCTAACTTCAGCTCATTCAGATAAGCTTTGAAAAATTGAAAGTTAGAGGCTTATTGGTTGCCATGCAATGATGCAGTTTTAATAAATTCCCCTCACTGTATATAGTAAAGTAGTCCTAAGTATGCAATGTACAGAGAATATAACATACAGCAGGGTGCAATATACTGGAGTATTGTAGCAGAAGCAGCAAGGTTCAGTGGACTCTAGTTGTCACACCGACGCTCAGCATAAAAGAAAACACCAATCCTTGCAGTTCATTTATACTTAAATTTTCTTGTGAATCAATAACTAGACTGATGTATAACAGTCTCACCAGTCAGCTGTGAAAAGCTTTTTAGCATTAACTTACTAAATTATCTGCAGATGATATCATGGAAAGCACAAGTCTCCCAAAAATTATGAACATATCCACTAATATATGGAAGACACTGCAGATATTAAGAGCTTTTCAAAGTAGCACGGAAATAAAAAGCTAAGTACGTCAACTTCATTACGTAACATTACCACTATTTATGCTGACTAGTAAAGGCAGACCTAGTCATCTCTATGGAAACATGGCCAAGCTAATTTTATTACGCAGTCATATGATCATCTACCCAATCTGGCCGCAGTGAGATATTAAATGCAACATACCATGGGTGGTTGAACTTTGTGTTCGAGGATTTCTCCATCGGACGAAGGATCCAGAGTCTTTGTTCTTTTTCTAGTCTGCTTGTTGAAGGTTCGCTTGTTCTGCACGCAGTGATCGTTTGCTGACCTGCTTCAGTTGTTATCTCAGATAATACCAGATGACACTGAATAATCCTCCAGCATCACATGCTCTTAGATAATGAGTGGCACACTGAACAGGGTATAGGCGCACTGCAGCGGCGCTCTGTGAACTGGGGGGGGGGGGGCACTTAAAAAGAAAATAGCCAACATTACTGGCATCTTGTAACTGCTCCTGCACTCCAGCAGCCTCTCCTCCCTACCTGGCCACTTGTCACTGCCACACAATGCCCAGCTACAGCCATACACGGATCACATTTTGACTGATTCTTTATAAAACGACCGAAGTTCAAGCTGTGGGTGGCCTTGTTAGCACCACCCAGCTTGACCAATTAAAACAAACAAAAAAACTAAACACACACAGACGAGCCAGGTAGAAAGTTGCTGGTCAAACAGGGAATGCATATATCAGATTCAGTCACTGTTCATGTATTCAGAAAGCTGTGGGTGTCTAAACAAAAACCAGGGGTACCCTGCAGGGTATTACGCCTAGATGGTGGAATAGACTCAATTTGTCGAAATCTACAGCTAGCCATAGGGGGTTAAAAGGAGAAGTCCAGCCTGAGCTTGTTTGGCTGGGCTTCTCCTATGGGTCACAGGAGGAGTGCAATTAGTTTTGCACTCCTGTGATCCGTTTACAGCAGAGAGCGGACTGAAGTCCTCTCTCTGCTGATGTCACAGAAATCAGTGCAGGCACCGCATCATTCCGACAATGTCTGGATCCGCCAGGTGCCTGGACTGATCAACATCTCAGCGAGCCGCTCTCCCGCCCCTCCACAGCTCAGCGCTCCAGTGAGTGCGGGGGGCAGAGCGGAGAGCTGCGAGAACTAAGCCATCGGTTATGTTCGATGGCTCGGTTCTCAGTGAAGAGCTGCCTAAGGAACAGATGCAGCATCGGTTCGATGCTGCATCCACCTAGGTAAGTATGATTGTGGGAAATAAAAAAAAATATATATTATATATATATATATATATATATATATATATATATATATATACACACACACACACACATACATACATACATACATACATATACACACATATATACACATATACACACACACACATACATACATACATACATACATACATACACACACTTCTCTTTTAGTTTACTAAAACTGGAGTGTGCAAAAATCTGGTGCTAGAAACCAATTAGCTTCCAGGGTTTTTTTTTTTTTTTTTATCAAAACTTTATTGAACAAGCTGAAGTCAGAAGCTGATTGGCTACCATACACAGGGGTGCACTCAACCCCTTAGACTTCACATTTTTATAAAAAATGTTAAGAATGTAAAGCTATTAAAGCGGAGTTCCACCCAAAAGTGGAACTTCTGCACATCTGATTCCTCCCTCCCTCCGGTGCCACAATTGGGCACCGAAGAATGGGGGAGACAGGATACTTGTCTTTGACAGGTATCCTTTCCCACTTCCGGGAGTTTGGGCCGCAGCCCGTGAAGTCACCGTGGGGCTCCCTCCTCCTCCCCCAGCCAATAGGAGAGATGAGCGGGGCTTACGAGTGCGCATTAGGGTTCCCGGTGTGAAGCCGAAGCCTACACTTCTGGGTTCGCTTACCCGCAATGGCGGCGGCAGCACCTAACAGCTGATGGAAATAGGACAGGTAAGTGTCCTATTATTAAAAGCCAGCAGGTGCAGTATGTGTAGCTGCTGGCTTTTAATTATTTTTTTGGGGGCGGAACACTGCTTTAACTGAACACAACGAAGGACATTTATGAAGCAAGTTACTGCTATATAAAAGAACACTTCTAAGGCAAAGCAGTCTGCCATTGCCATCCGATCAGCGCTGGCAGCCAATCAGATGCTGGTTTTCCAGCATGCCTGTTCGGCCAGCTTCTGTCGGACAGGCTGATGTACACACGGGCCGAATGTTAGCAGGTTTCAGCTGAACCAGCCAAAAACCAGCCCAAAATCCGCCATCTATACCGGGGTAAAAAGTTGAACTTCTGCTTATCTGTCTCCTCCCCCCTTCGATGCCACCTTTCAGGGGGGAGTGTACCCTGACACCACTTCAGTCGGACTTTGCAGCGGTGAGGTATGTCAGATGTTTGGCCCTCTCCTCCTCCCCCTGCTGCCGTGCCAGTAAAAAAAGCACAGCGCGCTTTGCACATGTGCAGAAGGGACACGTGAAGCCACAAGGCTTAACTGTTAAATTCCCTTACCAGGTTAGGACAGGTAAGTGTCCTAATATTAAAAGTCAGCAGCTACAGTATGTGTAGCTGCTGACTTAATTTTTGGAGGGGGTGGCCGGATCACCGCTTTAAAGTGAATGTGAACCCTCACATATACCCAGTGAAGTGAACAGTCTCAGATGATACACAGATTAAACAAATCTCCCTATATACGTTTTACTTTTATATGTGCTGTATTCAACTTTCTAAACTGTTTAGAAAGTGCACATCATGGTAGAAATTTCTCTTTTCTCCTGCTCCACCACTGGGTGTGGATTCTAGGCATACACTTTTTAACAGCTGATTGGAGGAAAGGCACCCCCCCCCTTCTCCACATAGGCAGAGGAAAGAAGAAATGTGCAGAGCTGTGCTGTGAATAGACCAGCTCTCTGCAAATCTAGCACCCACCCTGACACAAATTTACGGCTTGATTCATCTCAGTTGTCAGAAGTTATCATGCTGATAACAGAAGAACCGAGCATCAGAAAGACACAAGACTTAGGGTGTTGGAGAGAGATGAGTAAACACTACAGATAGCTGTGCCCAAGTCAAATTTCATGAATGGGGTTTACATCCACTTTAAAGTGATTGTTTGGGGAAGAGTTTGCACAGAGCGGCCCCAATCCTCCTTTTCTGGGGTCCCCCAGCGGCACTCCTCCTCGAGTGCCCCCATGGAGCGCCGCATTCCATGGGGGCACTTGTGGGTGCGCGCTCCTGAGTTCTGCTGCTGCGTCAATTGACAGACAGCAGGACTCGGTCCGACCCCGGCTCCCGTGTCACTGGATTTTGCCTGCAGCAGCAGGAGCCAATAGCTCCTGCTGCTATCAATCTATACAATGAGGATCTGAGACAGCAGCTTGAGCTGCTGGGCTCGTGTTCATCGCTGGAACGTTCGGGTACAAGAAAAAGGGGGGCTCTGGGGGGTAGCTGCAGCACAGAAGTTTTTTTTGTCTTAATGCATTCTATGCATTAAGGTGAAAAACCTTGAGACTTTACAACTCCTTTAAGTTACAACAATACAAAAACACACAAACCAAAAGGTGCTTAAATTGATAAAAAACACAAATGACCGATTTCTCATGGCTTTATTGAGCACACCCATTAAATATTTAATATCAATTGCTCTGGGGACGATGCATACGGGGTGTAAGATTTTACGTAGAATCTTGCTGGCAGCAAGATGGCTGACCCCCACCTGGCTAGCAGAGGCATTTGGAGAAGAATCAACAAGGCCTATGATGAAAGGTACACCATTCCTACTGTGAAATAGAGGTGGATCGCTGATGTTTTGGGGATGTGTGAGCTACAAAGTCACAGGGAATTTGGTCAAAATTGATGGCAAGATGAATGCAGTATGTTATCAAATAAAACTGGAGGAACATTTGCATTCATTGATCAGGAAGCTGCGCATGGGACGTACTTGGACATTCCAACATGACAATGATCCAAAACACAAGGCCAAGTCGACCTGTCATTGGCTACAGCAGAATAAAGTGAAGGTTCTAGAGTGGCCATCTCAGTCTCCTGACCTCAATGTCATTGAGCCACTCTGGGGAGATCTTAAACGTGCCGTTCATCCAAGACAGCCCAAGAATTTACAGGAACTGGAGGCTTTTTTGCCAAGAGGAATGGGCAGGTTTACCACCTGAGAAGATAAAGAGCCTCATCCACAAATACAACAAAAGACTTCAAGCTGTCATTGATGTTAAAGGGGGCAATACACAGTATTAAGAACTGGGGTGTGTAAACTTTTGATCAGGGCCATTTGGGTGGTTACTGTTGTGATTATGATTTAAAAAGAGTAAAACACAGTTGATTGATAATAAATGGCTTCAGCCAAACACTAATCATGAGTGAAAGAAAAGTGTTGGTTTTATCATTCATATTCTCTGAAAAATGGCCAAGAAATCATAAATTCTGCCAGGGTATGTAAACTTATGAGCACAACTGTTTGCTTTGGTTAGCCAGCACAACCCAGATATGAGCTTTGGTGTTTTGACAAGAAAGTCTAAAACAAATATTTACACTTCTAAAAGCACTCCACCAAAACAAACACCATCTTTTAAAAAAAAAAAAAAAAAAGGTCTAACAAGTAACACGTCACAACAAAATCCTGGTATGTAGAAAGTGAAAACTGCCTCCATCCAGGCCACACCACGGGGGGGGGGGGGGGGGGGGGGGGGGGGTTCTTTCTTTGCATTGGTATTTACGGAGCTTCGTCCCCCGCATGGCTCCCAGCAACTGATAATAGAAGAGGACCTGTCTAAGCTAAGCCTTGAGCAGCACCCATAGTTTTGGTATTGAAACAACATTTGCTGTATAATGTATTATTAAAGAGTTTAGTTCACCATCCCAATTTTGGTATATGGCTTGGAAGGTAGACCACTGGATATCTGCTTTACCAGTTACCTCTAACAGGAAACCATTAACAATTGCAGTTGATGCAACAATCTGATTAATATGTCTTAAACTGTTATACACCATATGGCTAAATGTTTGAGGATCATCCCATTCCAAAAATATGGTTTTGCCCCTTCTTGTTTAACATTTTATTAAAGTCTTACAAGGTCTACAGAAAGAATAAGCATAACTTACAGTCAATAAAAGCTAATAGGTAGTGCATGGAAAGGTATACGTGACTAGTCTGTAGAAAACCAGCGTCTGTGGTAATTGTAAGCCTTTCTAGGGGCTGAGTGTAAGATGCAGAGTATTGTCTAGAATCCTCAGGCACCCCAACTGGGAGCAGACTGCGCCACGAGGGGAAGACAATACGTCTAGTCATTAAGTATTTGAACAATTGAAGTTAAAGGAACAATAGATTTCAACAAAGAAGTGGGAGTAGCACTGTCAATCTTTGGAATAAAGCTAGGGATAGACCGATTATCGGTGCAGTTGATTGTCGGCGGCTGATAGTAACTTTTTTAGAAGTATCGGGGAAAAAAAATGACCGATATTACTTCAAGGGGTTTTACCGGGGTGGTGCATGCAGCTACATGCTTAAGAGCTTACACACACACACACACACACACTGGCCACGTTAGCGGTAAAGCGCCACTAGTTTTAGAGGTGCTTTTCAGCTGCTAGTGGGGGCGCTTTTAACCCCCTGCTATCGGCCAAAGGGTTAAAAGCGCAGCTGCCCATTGATTTAAATAGGTAGGGGCTGGAAGGGCAGCTATTACAGCAATTATTTGATCTTTAACCGCTTCTGGACCGTCCCACGCACATTTACTGCAGCAGGGCAGCCCATGTGCGCAAAACCACATACCTCCACGTAATTTAGTGCACATTGTTCAGGGAGCACACGCGCGCCTCCAGCACGCCCCTCCCGCTGTGATCGGACACAGCGGGAGACAATCAGTGGGTCGTTCACAGGAAAGACAGAGCAGCAGTGTGCCGATGTAAACTATGCACAACTCTGATCTGTCAGGGAGGAAAAGTAAGAGATCGTGTTTTAGGAAAGCTGAAACACAATCTCTCTTTTTCTACAATTAATCCACTCCCCGCCCCCCAGTTAGAAACACCTCCCAGAGAACACATTTAACCCCGTGATCGCCCCCTAGTGTTAACCCCTTCCCTGCCAGTGTCATTCATACAGTAATCAGTGCTATTTTTTTTTTTTAGCACTGATCACCGTATTGGTGTCACCGGTCCCAAATAGGCAGATCGCCACCATCACCAGTGAAAGAAAAAAATTATTCATAAATAAAAGTCCCTAAATTGATCCCGCAGTTTGTATATGCTATAACTTTTGCGCAAATCAATCTATATACGCTTATTGGGATTTTTTTACCAAAAAATATGTAGCAGAATACATACATATTGGCCTAAATTGATGAAGAAATTTGTTGTTTTTTATTTAGTTTTTGGATATGTATAATATAGCAGAAAGTAAAAAAATATTGTTCTTTTTTTCCAAAATTGTCTGTCTTTTTTGGTTTATAGCACAAAAAATAAAAACCGCAGAGGTGATCAAATACCACCAAAAGAAAGCTCTATTTGTGGGAAAAAAAGGACATCAACTTTATTCAGGTACAACATTGCATGACCGGGCAATTGTCAGTTAAAGCGACGCATTGCTGTTTTACAAAAAAATGGCCTGGTCAGGAAGTGGGTAAAACCTTCCAGGGCTGAAGTGGTTGAAGGGGACACATCTCTTTGCTTGGAACGTGAAGTCCTTTCAACGTCATTTCACAGAGCCATAGTATTGAAATGTCACCCCTGACTCTACAAAGCATTGATAAATCTATTTTTTACTATGAAGTAACTACAACACTGCATAAACCACATAACTAAGGACACACTTAATTTGGAAGTAAACTCCCAAGCATAATTTGTACCTATAGGTAAGCCTATAATAAAGCTTACCTATAGGTACTGTAAATATCTCCTTAACATGTAACGTTTACAAGAGATTTACTGTACATGTCAGTTACATCACCGGCTCATGCGTTCTTAAGGAATGGCCACCCAAGCTGTTCCTTCAAAGTCCTGTGCTGTAACCGGCGGCTCCCGCGCGCATGCGTGGGAGTGACGTCATTGCGGCTCCAGACACTCACAAAGCCGGAGTCCACGAGTCCAGAAGGAAAATGTGTTAAGATGGAAGACTTGTCAATTAGTGACAGCTCACCACTGGAAGGTCTTTGTTCTAAGTTAAGTTTCACATAATGTGCTAGTATGCGATGCATACTAGCACATTATGGCTTTACCTTGCAGGTTTCAGAAAAAAAACACCACACAGCGGTTTACTACCGCTTTAAAGTGGACCTTGCACTCCAAGCCCTCCCCTTGCTAAAAGGCTGCATTAAGCATAAAAAAATAAACCGTAGGGGTAAAAAAAAAAAAAATTATAAAAAAAAAAAATAATAATAATAATAATAATCTTGGATTTCCCTCCGCTTCTCAGGAGGACACTGGAGCACAGGAAAGTTATGGGCTACTCAACATTTCCCGGCATCTTACCAGAATCCCTTTCCCACCTTTTCAAAAGCACACCAAAGAAGCACCTTCTATTTAAGTCAATGAGAAAAGCATCAAAAACACATCCAGAGTGTGTGTTTTTAGGGGCATTTTTGGCATCACATGGCACAAAGATCCCAGCTGTTAAAGAGCTGGTGTCCGTAATGACTAGTGAATAGCTGACTGTTAAGATGCTGGCTTACTTAAAAGGGGACTTCCAGCCTTATGTTTATTAAAAGTCAGCAGCTACAAAAAGTGTCGCTGCTGGCTTTTAATAAACAGACACTTACCTGCTCCACTGTCCAGCGACGCAGCCAAACGGAGCTTCGCTCCTCTCTCCCCCCCCCCCATCTCCGCCGGCACCTCCATTCCTACATTCCTACTGTAGGCACCCAGCCGTGACAGCTTTCGGCTTCACGGCCGGACACTCACTGCGCATGCACGAGCGGCGCTGCGCAATCTGAGTGGACAGGCGATCGCCTGGGACTGGACCCGTCACGTGTCCCAGGTGATCGCCTACAGGGAATATGACAAGTCGCCTAAGTGGTCCCTGGGCAGAAGGAGGAAGTGGGACAGGAAGTCCCACTCCCCCCCAAAAAAATGACATGCCAAATGCGGCATGTAAGGGGGCGAGGAGTGGTTTAAGCGGAAGTTCCAATTTTGGGTGGAACTCCACTTTAACAACCAGTGACTGTATAAACAAACAGTGGTGGTCACCAAGGATGAGCTCAGGCGTGTTCAGGAACCCGCACGTGCAGAGCCCGCCATGAAGTCGGCGCTGCGCTAATAACAGGCATTGTGACATTTCCCGATCTCTGCAGCCACATATCGGGAAAACGTCTCACTGCCTGCGATTAGCACAGCGCCAACTTCCTGGAGGGCTCTCGATATGCGGGTTCCTGAACACGCCTGAGCTCATCCTTGGTGGTCACCATCCTGCTTCTCTGGAGGAGTCAGTCTGGCTGCCCCCCCCCCCTTGTTCCCTTACAGTGTCAGGGCCGATGCTCCCAGCTGTTCCGCCCAGTCTTTTCAGCTCCCCCCCTCCGGTGGTAGCATAGCTCCTGCACAAGAGCTTGGAGCTTGCTGACCACCAAGAAGGTACTGGGGGGGGCATAAATGTAGTTATCATTGATTGTTCAAGACAAGACCGCTGGGTGGTGGCTACTTAACTAGTGAATAGCAGAGCCTGGCACCCGCCGGCATTTTTAACAACCAGTGATTTGCTGGTTTTTAAGAAGTTGGAACCCAATGGCGTCTTTAACAATCAGCTATTTAACTCAGATTAGAGCTGCACGATTAATCGTTATAAAAAAAATAATAAAAATTGCGATCTCAAATCAAACCCCCCCCCCCCCTCACAATCCTAATCCGGTATTTCTACCATTCTATGTAAACCGTGCAGAGTCATTCTCTGCTCACTCACATCTGTCAAAAAAAAAAAGCCTCCAAGAAATGTTTATCAACAATGCCAGATAACTATAAGGCCTCATGCCCACTGGCGTTTTTACAGCTGCGTTTTTTGCAGCTTAAAAACGCCTGTCCATGTTATTGTAAATATATTTTTTTTTTTTTTTGAAAAAACAAAACAAAAAAAACAAACAAAAAAAACGTCGGAGCTAAAACCGCGACCGCGCGTTAGTGCGCGTTTTTTGCGCGTTAGTGCGCGTTTTTTGACGCTCGCGTTTTTTTCTGCCTAATTCTGACGCTGAGGAACGCACTGGTCCTGTTTTTTTTTTACAGCTTACAAACGCCTATGCTCTTTACAGCTCAAAAACGCCTAGGTGGGCATGAAGCTATAGACTAACATGGACAGGCGTTTTTAAGCTGTAAAAAACGCTCAAAAACGCGGCTGAAAAAATGCCCGTGGGCATGAGGCCTAAAGAATGTATCATTTGGAGCTCAGTTTAACCACTTAAAGACTAAACCTTTTTCTGACACTTGTTGCCTACAAGTTAAAATCTGTATTTTTTGCTAAAAAATTACTTAGAACCCCCAAACATTATATGTATTTTTTTTAGCAAAGACCCTAGAGAATAAAATGGCGGTCATTGCAATATTTTACTTCACACTGTATTTGCGCAGCGGTCTTTCAAATGCAATTTTTTGGGAATAAATACACTTCAATTAATAAAAAAATTTTATAAAAATTATAGTAAAATTAGCCCAATTGTTTTGTATATGTGAAAGATGATGTTACGCCGCGAGAATCGTGAGCAAATCGTGATCTTTATTCTAAACAAAAAATCGTTATCATTTTTTCCAGAATCAGGCAGCTCTACCTCAGATGCATTGCGCTAAGCTTTAATGCAACACATTTAAAGCGGAGGTTCCGCGGTCCATCAATTTTTTTTCTTTTTGTGCATTCAATGTGACTTATGACTGTAATGTACTCACTTGTCCAGCGCTACAAAACATCCCCCGTCCGTTTTCCGAAGAAATAAACACTTATAAAATTGTTTCCGTGTTTTTCCATTTTGCTTGTGGGCATCTTGAAGCCCACAAGCATAGAATTCCGAGTAGCGGTGAATGCGCGTCTCCCGGCATTCACCGCTGTATCTTGCTCACGTGCAGTGTTGACGGCGAGCAGCGCCGTCAACACTTCCTGGTTGCCATCACAACGGGCGTCAACATTAGTACACGCCCCGTTGTGATGGCATTCACAAAGAAATAAACAGCAGGGACGGCTCAGAGCCCTCCTTTTTCCTGTAATATTGGCAATTAAAATGTTACTGCTCCCGTCCTTTCAATGGCTTCCTTCACCTTGTGTCTCCAGGTGTTTAATGGCAACATTCACCTGTGTGCCCTTATTTAAAATGACGGAATTAGATCCGCCCTCGTCACGTGACCAGGTATATGTGTCACATGACGAGGGAAATCTCGAGGGATTACGCTGGACGGTGTCTCCTGGCAAGCATGACACTTTGCTCCCAGGAGACATTGCGCCGACATCCCAGGACACTTGGCGCCGCCGGGCAAGCCAAAGGACCCACCCACTCCCGTGGGAGGAAAAGCAGGAAGTACAACAGAATTCCGAAGATTTACTTATTTTACAGCATCCAAAACTTTAAAAGGTTAGTGACATGGTATTGTACATAGCACTAGGATTACAGGAATACAAAGTGTAATTTTAGGGTGAACCTCCGTTTTAACACGTGCTATGCATTTTCTAAAGACTGTTTTACAAGCGTTAAAGCGGTTGTGAACCCCCCCAAAAAAAACCCTGCAAGACAAAATGCATAATGAGCTAGTATGACTAGCATTCTAGCTCATTATGCATTACTTACCTTAGATCGAAGCCCCTGAAGCCATCCTCTTCTCCCCCTCCGGCCGCAGACATCTCTCCAGAAGGTTAATTCCGGGTATCGCCGCTCCGGCGCTGTGATTGGCCAGAGCGGCAAAGACGTTACTCCACGCATGCGTGCGGGAGCCGTCAAGGCCGGCAGATCCCATTGAGAAAACCGGCATTCTCAGTGAGCCTGCGCCGTAGACAACGGTGCATTCTTTTTGGCAAATATCGTAGGTTTAGGAGATATTGCAAACACCTACAGGTAAGCCTTAATCTAGGCTTACCTGTAGGTGAAAGTTGTAATGGAGGGTTTACTTCCATTTTAAGTCACCCTCCTCTATACCCACAAGTTTTGTTTTACAGTTTAATGCAGTATTTCAGAAAGATGGAGTGAGGCTACCAAAAATGCGAACCTTGCTAATTGGGTGTGATGTCTGCTTTAAAGCAGTATTACACTTTTTTTTTTTTTTATAAATTTGCCCTCGGGTGGTTTATGCCAAAATGTGCTAGAATGCACTACATTTTAGCACATGAGAGATTTACATGTCAAACAAAGCCCTCCAGCACCGCGCTGTCACTGGTCACAGGCTCTTCTATATTTGCCAGTCTTCCCAAAGGAGTTGACTCTCTGCGGCCCCTTGATTGGCCAGGATAATCCCACAAATGCGTACAGGAGTCACATCATCATTGCACAGAGTTGTGTTGTACAGGCACACTGAGCTGCACATGAGCAGCTCAGTGCACATTACATTACAGCTGTCAGGCAAGTAGAAGCATTTTTTACAGAAGATGCCAAGAGGGTCTCTTCTGTTATGAAAACCCTGCCTGTCGGCATTTTTTATTTTATTTTTTAAAGTAAGAGTTTATTACCACTTTTTATTTTTTTATTTAACAAAGTGAGTTTATTACCAAATAAAACACACTGTTACAAATTATCCATTGAAGAAATAGGTATAGTTTTCTCTAATTTGCTGTCCCCTTAAAATAACTCAACACACAACCATTAATGTCCAAACCGCAGGCAACAAAAGTGAGTACACCCCTAAGTGAAAATGTCCAAATTGGGCCCAATTAGACATTTTCCCTCCCTGGTGTCATGCGACTTGTTAGTGTCCCAGGTGTGAATGGGGAGAAGGTGTGTTAAAATTTGGCATTCTCATTCTCTCATACTGGTCACTGGAAGTTCAACATGGCACCTCATGGCAAAGAACTCTCTGGAGGATCTGAAAAAAAGAATTTTTGCTCTACATAAAGATGGCCTAGGCTATAAGAAGATTGCCAAGACCCTGAAACTGAGCTGCAGCACGGTGGCCAAGACCATCCAGCTGTTTAACAGGACAGGTTCCATTTAGAACAGGCCCCGCTATTGTCGACCAATGAAGTTGAGTGCACATACTCGGTGTCATATCCAGAGGTTGTCTTTGGGAAATAGACGTACGAGTTCTGCCAGCATTGCTGCAGAGGTTGAAGGGTCAGACTGTCAGTGCTCAGACCATACGCCGCACACTGCATCAAATTGGTCTGCATGGCTATCATCCCAGAAGGAAGCCTCTTCTAAAGATGATGCACAAGAAAGCCTGCAAACAGTTTGCTGAAGACAAGCAGACTAAGGACATGGATTACTGGAACCATGTCCTGTGGTCTGATGAGACCAAGATAAACTTATTCGGTTCAGATGGTGTCAAGCGTGTGTGGGAGCAACCAGGTGAGTACAAAGACAAGTGTGTCTCGTCTGCAGTCAAGCATGGTGGTGGGGGTGTCATGGTCTGGGGCTGCATGAGTGCTGCCAGCACTGGGGAGCTACAGGTCATTGAGGGAACCATGAATGCCAACATGTACTGTGACATACTGAAGCAGAGCTTGATCCCCTCCCTTCGCAGACTGGGTCTGCAGGGCAGTATTCCAACATGATAACTAGAGGTCGACCGATATTGGTTTTTCTCTGGCCGATGCCGATATTTCAAAATTGGGGCGGCCGATGATGCAGATTTTTTTGGCCGATTAAAAAAAAAACCTCACCACTCCACCACACACTTGATGTGCTCAGTACAGAAGGCACCGATTGGCAATGGTTTGGAACTGACAGATGGCACTGGTTGTTCACACTGAGCCGAGTGTAACTGTGTCTGTGAAACTGACAGGTAATGGGAGGAAGAGGGAGAATTGAGCTAGATGTCGGGGTGGGTGGGACCTGGCCGTGGTGGGCAGGACCCAGCAGCTATCAAAAACCAGCCAATGAATGGGCTGCTTAAGGTGCGGGGCCACATACACGTAGCGGCCCGTCCAGATCCCATCCCATTGGCTGGTGTTTGATAGCTGCTGGGTCCCGCCCACCCCCGACATCTAGTTCAATTCTGACAGCTCCTCTCTCTCTCAGTTTCACACTCAGCGGCTCTGGCAAGCATCAAGTGCCGCGCTGCGTGTGGAGAAGGGAGGAGGAATGGCGGTCAATGTTAAATATCGGCCTAATTTTGATAATCGGCCGATGCCGATTTATCAAAAATGCCCATATATCGGTCGACCTCTACTGATAACGACCCCAAACACACCAACAAGATGACCACTGCATTGCTAAAGAAGCTGATGGTAAAGGTGATGGACTGGTCAAGCATGTCTCCAGACCTAAACCCTATTGAGCATCTGTGGGGCATCCTCAAATGGAAGTTGGAGGAGCGCAAGGTCTCTAACATCCAGCAGCTCCATGTCGTCGTCATGGAGGAGAGGAAGAGGAGTCCAGTGGAAACCTGTGAAGCTCTGGTGAACTCCAAGCCCAAGAGGGTTAAGGCAGTGCAGAAAATAATGGTGGCCACACAAAATATTGACTCTTTGGGCCCAATTTGGACATTTTCACTTAGGGGTGTACTCACTTTTGTTGCCAGCGGTTTAGACATTAATGGCTGTGTGTTGAGTTATTTTGAGAGGACATCCAATGTACACTCACTACTTTACATTGTAGCAAAGTGTCATTTCTTCAGTGTGGTCACGTGAAAAGATATAATAAAATATTTACAAAAATGGGAGGGTATACTCACTCACTTTTGTGAGATATCTATCTAACTAGACACACACACACACACTAAATGAAAGATGCTGCAAGATGAGATACAAGTAACCCACAAGACTAGGATGCTGCACACACAAAGAGCATACATTAATAATGTGCGAAGGCCGGAGTGTAACCAGAGATAGTACTGCTAAGGTGACAAACACCGGAGAGACCGCAGCTGTACAGCTGAAACTACCGAAAGAATGTTTTTTTTAGAGAAGATGGAAAAAGATGTTACATTACTATTATATTAAAGTATAAATATTATTAAATGTAATATTACACTGCTTTACCAAGACGGACAATATACAGGCAAAGTTTTGGTAAATGTCACAATATTCCAGCATCTTTTGGAGTACTTGTCACATCATAAATCCTGTATAAAATTCTCAACTGACAAATAAAAATGTGCATTTATAGCCACATCAACAACAATAGCTGCTCTCAATAGTTTTTTTTAAAGGCTTAGTTCACCTTTTGCAATAAAACCTATAGGGCGTCATACTTGCCCCAGTAGATAATAAATCATTGCGCTGTTCACAAAAACTTTTCCCCTTTAAAAACTCCCACCTGTAGGATAGCCGCACCTCACACAATGCCCCAAAATAAAAAAGGGGTGCAGGGGGCAAATCTGGGCCATGTTACACCCTAAATATATGTGTAGCGTGTGACATGCTCCAGAAGGTGAACTTACACTTTAAATGAGTTTGCACATTGTAATTGCCATTTAATGCATTTGCAATCATTGCAGAGATGATCTAGTATTTATCTAGTGTTTATATTTATATTTAAACCTTATCTAGTTAAAGTGGTTCTTAAGGAATTACATTTCTTACCTTAAAAGTGATTCTAGAGGCTGAAGGTTTTTACCTTCATGCATTCTATTCATCCTTCAGTATGCAGCTACAGCCCCCCCTTATACTTACCCAAGTCCCATCTCGATCCAACTATGTGCACAAGAGCAGCTGCTCTCCCGGCTCTCTGCCTCCTTATTGGCTCAGACAAAGCAGAGGGAGCCATTGGCACAGCCAGTGAGGAGGGAGCAGGTGGCAGGGCTGAGTCCCGCTTTGTGGGTCTTATGGACACACAAAGTGGGGCTCGAGAGTGAGTACGCAGGAGTACCACCACAGCAAGCGGCTTGCTATGGGGGCACTTACCAAGGGGTGAGGAGCCAGGCCTGCTGGTGAGAGACTCAGGAGGAAGATTGGGATTGCTCTGTGCAAAACCACTGCACTGCCTCCAAGACTGGGAACTGAGCAATCAAAGACCACCAATCACTCAGTTCTCGGTCTTCAGTGAGCAGGAAGCCAGTGACTGTTAGTCACCTGCTCTCGGCTCTGCCCCTCCAGCGCACACTGGAGTATAGGGCTGTGCATGGGACAGGAGCGGCTGGCTCAGGCACTCAACAGCGTGCCGAGAGACTGATCCAGCTGTCGCTCAGGCCTCTGGGTGGATCCCAACATTAAAGTGGATGTAAACCCTCACATATACCCAGTGAAGTGAACAGCCTCAGATGATACACAGAGATGAAACAAATCCTCCTACATATGTTTTACATGTATATCTGCTGTCTTCAGCTTTATATACTGTTTAGAAAGTGCACGTCCTTTTCGAATTTTCTCTTCCCGATTCACCTGTCGGTGTGGATTCTTGCCATACACTGTGAGACAGCCGATTGGAGGAAAGGCACAAACCCCCCTCCACGTAGGCAGAGACTTGCTGTGCAAAGACCAGCTCTCTGCTAATCTATTTATAGAACCCACCCTGACACAAAATTCAGCCTGGTTTTATTACAGTTGTCGGAGAACATGTCAGAAGCTATCATGCTGGTAACAAAAAAATGGAGCAGGAGAAAGCAACGTGACTTAGACTCCATTCACACAGGGGCAACACGACTTCCAGCGCGACTTTGGTAGGCAACTTGGACACGACTTGAGTATGAATCACAGCGTGACATGGAGGTACTTACAAGGCAACTTGAAGTTGCTTCCAGGACAGGAGACATTCCAGTGGCCAATAAAACAAGAATCAGCTCTGTGGGAGGGAGGGAGGAGGGAGGGGTTTGCCTGAGAAATGTACATTCTCTTCCTGGAGAGTTGCTTCTGTTAAGACAGTCATCCGACTTCTGAGGCGACTTCCATTGAAATCAATAGGTACAGGTCGCCTAGAAGTCGGATTGAAGTAGTACAGGAACCTTTTTTGAAGTCGGAGCGACTGCAGTAGTGTGCATTAAGATGGCTCCATTTACTTACATTGATTTTCTCATGCAGCGCGACCTGAGGCGACCTGAAGTCGGATCCAAAGTTGCCCCTGTGTGAATGGGCTCTTAGGGCTTTGAAGAGAGATAAGAAAACACTGAAGATATACTGTATGTGCCCAGCTCAAATTTCATGAATCAGATTTACCACTTTAAAGCCCATTCACTCTGGGTGTTTGGCCCTGGTACTTGGGGCTGTGGCATTTAACTGTGTGTAGAGGGTACAGGTGTTCCATTCAGCACCACTGCCAGCAGCCTGTCAAAATTTGAGAGGCAGACAGCTGCTGTGGCTGGATGGGGTTCCTAAAAGTACAAACACCCGGTTGCATGAGGGCTCCTAGGGAAACTTGTAATAATTTTCTATGACATTAATAATTAAAAACTGTAAGGTGATTTTCCGCAGTGAAGAGTCCCCAACATTTTGTGTTGGTGCCAAAATCACTAGCGACAATTGCTCCTAATGCATTTCTATGGAATGTTTCTCGAATTGCTGAAGAGCAATTTGCAACAGAGTGCAATTCAGTGCTGTAGTGTTATCCGTAGCAACTCCAGTGATTAAATTGCTAACTAAAAATTGCCGTTATTGCTGGCAAAAACAATTTGTAAATGGGGTTTTAGGAGTTGTAGGGCCAAAGCTCTTTTGGCCATTCTTCTCCTGTTGGTTACAGGTGGGAACCGACATCCAATTCTCGCTAGTGTGAACCCAACCTCATGCAATTCATGGTAGGGGGGTTGTTCATGGCATGAAGTCTACAGACTTCAAACTAACGTGTGTTGCAGACTAGCAAACAAAACGGATAAAGGTGCAATGTTTTGTGACTTCGTTTTGGGGGCGCCCAGACTTCATTACTGTCACAGTCACGTCTCCCTGTACTTGATTCTAGCTTATTCAAATGTAGTTAGGTTTTCAGTGAGCATAGCTTTGCTTTAATAACATCATGTGCAGATGTTGCCGTTTTATTGTATACCGTTTCCACTGTGCAAAGATAATCTACAATTACTTGTATTTGCATTTTGAATGACACCACCTTGACTTTTATACCTATGAATACTTACAGGCAACACTTCATGATTGTGTGTGTTCAGTATTACCACACAGATAATAACAAACATGAAAGAGAACAAGTGATCAGTATAGCTGGCAGACTACACAGTTCCCAGCCTTTATCCACCTCTGATCAATATTACATACTAAAGCCATGAATCATTCCTGATCACAGCACCATTCTAATGTTCCTCCAGGGGAATCTCCCAAATGAAATCGCAGTACAATGTATACCAACAGTCTGATTTATTGGGACAGCCCCCCAAATTTAAGTGCTGATCTCCAGCTGCCCTGCACAAGCCCCCCCCCCCCCCCATTTACCCTATGTTAGGTTGATCTCATACCTCCTTTCCAGGTTCATTGGATTTTTTACATTACTGTGTATTAGAAAACATATGGAAAAAATGCACATAAAGTAATTACATTGTGCACTCCGCTGTGGCAGAGACTAATGAGAATGGTATAATATTCACTGTACAACTGGCCCCAAATATTACAATGTGATTGTACATCCTCGGATTTACCAGCAGCTATGCAGCATGAAGGGCACTCAAAACATATGGTGTTTGGTAAATAAAAAGAAGACTGTAAAATCATTTTGTAGAGCCCTGGTGGCCAATCTGTGGCCCTTTGGCACTAACTGTGCAACAAAACACAATCTCCTGCGCTTGGGGGCCAGTCTATAGATAAGTGGTGCAGCCAACCCTCTGGATAACAGATGGAATGCCTGTGGTCTTGCTGCCCTCCTCAGAACAAAGAAAGAGGAAAGGAGAGCGCACCGACCTTGTGCATTACCAAAGATAAAATGTATTAATAAACTGTAGCAGTAGTAGTCATATGGACAAATGGAACAGTGTCTCTAGACACCTGCAACCTGGACTGGGTGTTGAAAGGGACCTGAAGGCATTGCAAAAAGGCTAACGCGTTTCAAGGGGGAACCCTCCTCTTCAGAGCCAAAGCCCCTTTGGGGCCCCTGCAGACCGTGGCCTGACTTTTATTGCTTACTCAGGCCAGTGAAAGAAAAATAATCTTTAAACTGATTGTTTTGGTTGATTTCTTACACATTAGCTTTCATTTTCTATGCTGTCCACTCCATCCAATTTCTCTTTTTATGTTTTTTTTTTGTTTTTGTTTTTTAACAGGATTTGTTCAGAAAAATACCAAGATTTTAATAACAAATATCAAGTAGTAATTTTGCATGTCCATAGTCTCTAACCATCTCTTGTAGCATTCCCGTAGTCTTTATTAGGGATGCACCAATACCGGTATTGGTGACGTTACTGAGTATTTTCACAAGTCCTCATACTTGTAAAAATGCTCGATATCGTTAATTTGTAGTGCAATTTGCATCCATATAAAATGAATAGGTGCAAATCACACAGCAAAGAATTGCATGCAATTTCAACAGGAATGCAATATGATTCCTGTCCAAATGGCATGTGGTTTTCCGCACTGCTCCTGTGTGAACACAGCATGCGATTCGGACAGGAATCGCATGCGATTTTAAGCCTATTTGCTTAAATCGCATGCAATTCTTTGCAGTGTGATTTGCACCCATTCATTTTATATGGATGCAAATTGCACTGAAAAGTATCAGTACTCGCCTATAAAAAAAGGGCATCTGAGCATTCCTAGTCTCCAACCATCGCCTGTAGCACGCCCATAGTCTCCAACCATCTCCTGTAGCACGCCCATAGTCTCCAACCATCTCCCGTAGCACGCCCATAGTCTCCAACCATCTCCCGTAGCACGCCCATAGTCTCCAACCATCTCCCGTAGCACGCCCATAGTCTCCAACCATCTCCCGTAGCACGCCCATAGTCTCCAACCATCTCCCGTAGCACGCCCATAGTCTCCAACCATCTCCCGTAGCACGCCCATAGTCTCCAACCATCTCCCGTAGCACGCCCATAGTCTCCAACCATCTCCCGTAGCACGCCCATAGTCTCCAACCATCTACATAGCTGTGGCCACCAGAGACCTGTACTTATACTTAACAGGGCCAGCAGCTGAACCTATCTGCTCTGATCTGCAGAGCGCCACAGAAGGAACTGCTGCAATTTCTACTGGCCTTAATCACCAGTGTGAATATAGTTTGCTTTTGATCCTTTTCTGCATTGCTTTTTTTTTTTCCCCCCCACACTTTAAATGACTTTATGCTTATTTAATTTTGGTATTTTTTTTGTTGGGCAGATTAAAAAAATACAAAATGCATCTTCTCCATTGAAGTCTATTGAACCAAAAAGCACAGAGATAGATAGAGATAGATAGATATGTATCTCTCAATGGTACCGTTTACTAATAATTAACCAACTAGGATGTCCAGGAAATCTTGTTTCGGTGGATGTAATTTTATCATCCACCCCTATGGGGTAGACATGGGGGACACACTCCCGGGGGGTGGTCCTAGAAGGAGAGAGGGGTGGAGCCCCTGTGGGCAGTCACATGGAGTTGGAGCCTCCTTTGTGCACGTGTGTGTGTGTGTGTGTGTGTGTGTGTGTGTGTGTGTGTGTGTGTGTGTGTATGTCTACAGGAATGAGATATCACAGACCTAGGCTCTGAGGAAAGGGGTGCGCCCCGGAAACGCGTCAGCCATCGGGAGTGTGTCCCCCATATTTTGGGGTACCGTCCGACCCTCTGGTCATCTTATCTTGGTTGCAGTCGCTACGGGATTCAGTCTGATTGCCAGAAAAGCCTATTTGAAAGCTCTTTTTGTGAGTAGGACCATTGTTGTTTTTATACAGTTTAATAAAGCTTTTTATCTGGTAAAGCATTAGGTCGGTGCACCCTCCTTTTCTTTTCAGACCACCCAAAGCCCTGCTATGGCTCTCCCTGAACTGCAACATACAGGTGAGCCACCAGACTGTATCCTTGCACCATCTGCATCCTCCATGACCCAGACACCCATCATAGAGGCATGCCAAACCCTCCACCGCACACTGGCCCCAAAATCCTAAAGTAGCCCCAGTTCCAGGAAATTCAGTGTCTCAGACCACACCCCATGCAGGCTTTGGGATAACACTGGACATGCCACAGCAATATGGTACACCTCAAAGAGTTTCCCAACCCAGATCCCTCCTTTATTACAGTGAAACAAATGCTGTGGCATTTTGTCCTCCCACTGACACAGCAGCATCTTTTCTTTTTCGTACATCACGGGACACAGAGCGACTTAGTCATTACTAATGGGTTATATAGATTACCTTCAGGTGCTGGCACTGGCCACTTCCAAACTGGAAGTACCCTCCCCTATATAAGCCCCTCCCATCCGGGAGCACCTCAGTTTTTTGCCAGTGTCTAAGGTGTTGGCCAAAGAGTAACATGTGTTTTCACTGGGCTTGCGTACAGGTTCTTTTGGGCCTTAGTAAGCTGTTCCGGATCCCACCAAAAAAGCTTCATAGCTAAACGGTCGGTACCCGGGCCTTGCAGCAGAAGAGCAAGGTTTTGCCTGTAATGCCTCTCTTAGGAGGGCTGGACCCTGGGATCCAGAGCTCTGGTCATACCCACGACCAAGATGTTGTCTGTGCAGGGTGCTATACAGGTCCAGGGGAGTGGAATCCTTGGGAACCCGATCCCTGAAGGTTTAATTACAATGCCTGCCGTGATAGGTGAAGTTTGGGCTTCTGTGGACCAAACAAAGTCCTGCGGCGGGGATCAGGTAAGTGGGGGCCCCCAGGAACTTGGTTCTATTGGGGGACCCCCAAGCCTAATTTGTCTTTCTGTCTGTTACCTAACGGTATTCCCGCTAATATCTGTGTATGCCTGTAACTACTGAAAATGTAAAATTTTAATAGTAGTCAAGAAAAAAAAAAAAAAAAAAAAAAGGACCGCAGTACCTGTGTTAAACCACTAAAGGCCGCTGTGGTCCATTTTTCTTGTCATGTGGATCTTTGGTTTTCTCAAGTCAAAAGATCCAGGCAGTTGGTAAGTTTCTCTGTGGGAATCCACTTCCTCTGCCCTGTTGCTGCGCTCATCCACCGCACAGGCCCTCCGGCAAAAAGGGCCCTGGCTCCTAGTCCCTGTTTGATTTTCGAAAAGGGCGCCAATGGCGCACGGGCACGCGCCTCCTATGAAAAAAAAGGGGCGGGGCGGGTGGATGACGCTCGATGCGCGCCACGGCGCTTCTGCGCATGTGCAGGCGTCCCAGCTTGTATAAAGACACAGTACAAGTGTCAGCTGGATGCAAACAGAGCTAGCAACAAACAGTGGCACACAGAGGCGGTTGATGCAGGCATCCCCATAGAAAGGCACTTTAGTGGACACCAGCTGGTATATAGCAGCAACTGTGTTAGACTATTACCAGCAAAATTGGTGTATAACGACGGGAATACCTCAGCTTTGTGCTTATAGGATATGTCGTCCAGACGCTCTGGAAATAGATCTTCCAAGAAGCGAAAGGGGTCTCCGTCGGGCTCTGAGGATTTTGGGCATGCTGTACTGCGCCAATCTCCCCTGAAATTTCAGAGGTCAGTAGCCGTAGGAACCCCGCAGGAGTACCTGGTACTGCGGCTGTCCCCAGTCCACCTGCTCCTGTATATATAACAGAGGAGGTTTTATCCTCAACTCTGGGAGGATTGGAAGAGAGATTAACAGCATTGATCGCTGCTTCCCTGTCACAGGAAAAGCGCGTCCGATCTCCGTCTCCTCCTGCAGAGTGCCTGTTAGTGGAGGAACAGTCCCAGAGATCGACCTACCTGAAGGGGATCAGGTGAGGTTGATAAAGTTATAGAGGAATCAACAGTGGAAGAACCTTTCTCAGCATCTCAGGCTGAAAGATTATGGGTTCAGTCTCTGACTAACATGGTCCGAGCAGCATTTTAAATGCCTCTGGCGGAACCATCAACCACTACTGTCTCCTCGCTGGGGTCGCTGAAAGCTCCCCAGACTGTCTGTTCCTTCCCAATCCACCCTTTATTGGAAGGGTTTATTTACCAGGATTGGGAGCATCCTGTAAAATATTTACTCCCCCCCAAGAGATTTCCAGTGATCTATCCCATGGAGGATAAGTTCATAAAAAAAAAAAAATGGAGGGTCCCTACAGTGGACACAGCCATCTCTTGTGTAAATAAATCACTGACATGTCCAGTAGATAATGTTCAAGGACCCAATAGATAAAAAAATTGGAGTCTTTACTAAAATCTGCTTTCTCTACAGCAAGCATGGTGACACAACCTGCAGTAGCAGCGATTGGAGTCTGCCAAGCAATGAAAGATCAGTTGAAACAAGTCTTAAGGGACTTACCAGATCAGCAGGCTCTTGCCCTAGCTGACCTACCTAGAGCCTTGTGTTGCGGTGGACGCCATAAAGGATACAATCCAACAGGCATCCCGCTTTACGCTGTCTGTAGACATATGCGTAGGCTTCTATGGCTCAAAAACTGGTCTGCTGAACCTCCCTGTAAGAAATTGCTGATTAGCTTCCCATTTCATGGAGAACGCTTATCTGGAGAAGATCTGGACAAATATATCCAGAAAACTTCTGCCGGTAAAAGTACACTCTTGCCGGTTAAGAACAAGGGTAGAAGTCCTTCTTTTAAGAGGCCTACTTCTCCAGTCCCTGGCACATCGGCTGTGAAACAGTTCCGACGGCCTCCGCGGTCAAATCCAGGGGGCAGAAATCAGGGACAATCACAGGGTAACAAGAAACCCTGGGTCAAGAGAGGTACAAAACCTCCCCCTAAGTCATGAAGGGTTGCCCCCACTCAGTCGGGTGAGGGGAAGACTTCAGTTGTTCACAGAGACCTGGCGGGACACCATCAGAGATGGGTGATCTCCGCAGTAAGTCTGGGATACAGGCTGGAGTTAAAAGACATTCCTCCTGCCCATTTTATAAGGTCAAACGTGCCAAGCGATCCCCAGAAGAGTGGATCCCTCCTTCTGGCACTAGAGCAACTATTGCCCCAAGGGTAATCATGAAGGTTCCCTTGGAAGAAAACGGGTTCGGGTTTTACTCGAACCTTGTCACAGTCCCCAAACCAAATGGGGACATGAGGCCCATATTAAATATAAGAGGGCTAAACAAGTTCCTACATATCAGGACTTTTTCGGATGGAGTCGATCCGATCGGTGGCCACCGCCCTACAAGGGCAGGAATGGTTAGCCTCGATCGACATAAGGGATGCTTATTTGCATATTCCCATCTGTCCGGCCCACCAGAAATTTCTACGCCTTGCAGTAGAAGGGCGCCATTTTCAGTTCAGAGCCTTACCTTTCGGTCTGGCCACGGCACCACGAGTGTTCACAAAAATTCTGGCCCTACGATTGGCCAAACTAGGAACACAAGGTGTAACGATAATGGCATATCTAGACGACTTGTTGCTGATAGACCACTCAGTGAAAAAAACTAGAAGTGGTCGTTCACAAGATAATCAAGTATCTGGAATCTCACGGTTGCATTATCAACCGAGACAAGTCAGCCCTAAAACCAGTCAAAAGCCTGGAATACTTGGGGGCTAAGACTGGATTCAAATCAGAGAAAGATTTTCTTACCTCCAGAGAAGGTGTCGTCTTTGAAAGATTTGACCCACTTAGTGGGTGCAAAAAAAGAAAAAACATCCATACGCCTGTGTATAAGGCTGCTGGGAAAAATGGTGGCTTCATTCGAAGCAGTACCCTACAGTCAATTCCATTCAAGGAACTTGCAGAGGGCCATACTGTCAGCCTGGAACAAAAAAGTAAAGGCTTTAGACTTACCAATGTCCCTGTCCCCTTCCGTTCGCAAGAGCCTCCATTGGTGGTTGGTGCCCCAGAATCTGGAAAAAGGGAAACCCTTCAGTCCGGTTTCTTGGAAGGTGGTCACTACAGATGCCAGCCTCATAGGCTGGGGGGCAGTACTGGAGCAATGGTCTCTCCAGGGCAAGTGGTCAGAAGCAGAGAAGGCCCTGCCCACCAATCTCTTAGAGATACGAGCAGCCCGGTATGCCCTAGTAGCATGGACATCCAAACTCCAAGGGTCACCTGTCAGAATTCAATCAGACAATGCCACAGCAGTGGCATATATCAATCACCAGGGTGGCACCAGGAGTCGTGCAGCCCAGAGGGAAGCGAATTGCATCCTGGAATGGGCAGAAAGGTATGTCACAGCCATATCCGCGGTTTTCATCCCAGGAGTGGAAAATTGGAGAGCGGACTTTTTAAGTCGCCAGCAATTATGCCCGGGGAATGGTCTCTTCACCCCGAGGTTTTCCAGGCAATATGCCAGCGGTGGGGAACACCGGATGTAGATCTGCTAGCATCCAGATTCAACGCAAAGGTGGACAGATTTGTGTCTCGCACAAAGGATCCCCTAGCTTGCGGTTCGGATGCCCTAGTGTTCCCTTGGGATCAGTTCAAGCTGATATATGCATTCCCACCGCGATTAATCCGCAGAATCAGGGTAGAAAAGAAACCAGTGATTCTGGTGGCTCCAGCGTGGCCCCGAAGGGCATGGTACGTGGAGATTGTAAAAATGTCAGTGGGAAGTCCTTGGACCCTCCCACATCGTCCGGACCTGCTTTCGCAAGGACCGATATACTACCCTTCCTTACCAGCCCTAGGTTTGACGGCCTGGCTATTGAAGCCCACATTCTAAAAAAGAGAGGGCTCTCTAATCCTGTGGTATCTACCATGATCAATGCCAGGAAGCCGGTATCCAGGCAGATCTATTATAGGATCTAGAAGGCGTACATCACGTGGTGTGAGGCCAGGAAATGGCATCCACGTAAGTACGTAATAGGTAGGATTCTGGACTTCCTACAGTGGGCTGTACATAGGAAGCTTGCCTTGAGTACTATCAAGGGTCAGACGGCCTTGTCAATATTTTTTTCAAAGGCCCTTGGCTTTGCATTCATTAGTCAAAGCTTTCATACAAGGAGTGATGCGTATTAGCCCTCCGGTTAGTATTCCCATATGTCCATGGGACTTAAACCTGGTTCTGTCGGTTCTACAGAAACAACCATTTGAACCATTGCGGCACATTTCCTTGGTTCTTTTCACCAGGAAATTGATTTTCTTAGTAGCCATTTGTTCGGCTAAAAGAGTATCGGAATTAGCCGCCTTGTCCTGTAAGGAGCCATATCTGGTTATCCATAAGGACAGAGTAGTATGACGTCCTCATCCAGCCTTCTTCCTAAGGTGGTATCGAGGTTCCATTTGAACCAAGATGTGGTTCTTCCTTCCTTTTTCCCCAAACCTAGTTCGGTAGAGGAAAAGTTATTGCATTCTTTGGATGTAGTAAGAGCAGTTAAAGCTTATCTTAAAGCCACTGCTCAGATTCGTAGAACGGATACTTTGTTTGTTCTGCCGGAAGGCCCCAGAAAGGGTCAGGCAGCATCAAAAATCTACTTTAGCCAAGTGGATTCGACAGGTCATAATACAAGCCTATGGCTTGAAAAGGAGACCGCCTCCGTTCAAAGTTAGGGCGCACTCCACAAGAGCAGTTGGAACTTCATGGGCAGTGCATCACCAAGCCTCCCTGGCTCAAGTCTGTAAGGCCACAACATGGTCCTTAGTACACACGTTTACTAGATTCTACCAGGTAGACGTCAGAAGTCAGGAGGATGTCGCCTTTGGGCGCAGTGTGTTGCAGGCCGCAAAAGAGCCTCATGCCTGATGGCGCCCAGCTTATGTATCCCTCCCCTCATTTGGCATTGCTTTGGGACGTCCCATTAGTAATGACTAAGTCGCTCTGTGTCCCGTGATGTACGAAAAAGAAAAAGGGATTTTTATAACAGCTTACCTGTAAAATCCTTTTCTTGGAGTACATCACGGGACACAGAGCTCCCACCCCTCTTTTTGGGACACTTATTGCTTTGCTACAAAACTGAGGTGCTCCCGGATGGGAGGGGCTTATATAGGGGAGGGTACTTCCGGTTTGGAAGTGGCCAGTGCCAGCACCTGAAGGTAATCTATATAACCCATTAGTAATGACTAAGTCGCTCTGTGTCCCGTGATGTACACCAAGAAAAGGATTTTACAGGTAAGCTGTTATAAAAATCCCTTTTTTCTTTCACTTGAATCCTCTCCCAATTGGCTCCACCCCCAGCGCTGCCTTTAGCCCCACCCACCTTGAGGGGTACAATATACACAACCCAAGTGTAGAAAGGATGGGAAAAATTGCTCTATACTGTACCTGGAATGTTGGTTACATATATATATATATATATATATATATTTAAAAAAAATGTATAATGTACATTTATAAACTAGAGATACCAGCAGAAGTGTCAGGACCCCAATTTATCCACTATATGAATAGAATGAAAAAGGCATCAAATTCACAGTCCGTGTATGTATAGAATATAGGTGTAACCCCACATCCAAACACATGCATAATTTGTATATTTTCTGATACATAAAATATATGCCATAGAGTGCACAGAGTACATGACATACAATTCACAGACCATGGACAGTACGTACAGAATAAATGGTATATAATGCATTGGCTATGTACATCCAGTATTCAAGGCATTGGATGCACCAGCTATGTATCTAGTATAGACATAATATAAAGGCTGTGTACAGTATGGAAACTGCAGATGCACATGCCGTATGTTATAGATTCTATACACAGAGTACATGTCTTATACTGCAATGGCTGTTTACTGCCTTTATGTGACAAATGTTATAACGTACAGGCTGTGTCTGTACAGAATACACAGTATATACTACAAAAAATGTATGCCTATAGAGTACATGGTAGATTATGTGCTGGCTGGGTATGTATAGAATGTGTAGGTTGGATGGAGATATGCATAGTACATTATATGAAATGAATGAGTCAGGTATGTTTAGAGTATTGGGTATGGTATAGGTCAGAGATACATAAGTGATCATCTAAAATATATATATATATATATATATATATATATATATATATATATATATATGAATATCAATATTGGTATGGAATGTATGGGTTTAGTATATATATATATATATATATATATATATATATATATATATATATATATATATATACACACATACATACATACATACATACATACACACAGGATGGAATATATAGGCTAGGTAAGCAGAGTACATGGTAAAGTACATGGTATGGAAGGTTTTAGGCAGGATATATACAGATTACATGGCATAGAATGTATAGGTCATTAATGTATACAGTACATGGTATACACTGGATATAGAAATTTATAGTACACAGTATGGAATTTATATAGTATAAAATGTATAAGCTGGGTGGGTATATATATATATATATATATATATATAGTACATGGAGTGTATGGAGGTAAAATACAATGTATATAATATATAGGCTG
The DNA here is from genome assembly GCA_029206835.1 of Rana muscosa. Taxonomy (NCBI): domain Eukaryota; kingdom Metazoa; phylum Chordata; class Amphibia; order Anura; family Ranidae; genus Rana; species Rana muscosa. The sequence goes on along the minus strand of CM055116.1, from coordinate 1,111,633,518 downwards.
GGGGTATAGAGAAAATGGTATAATATAGGTTGGGTGTATACAGTAATCAGTATGGAATGTATAGGTTAGCTGTATATACAGTACATTGTATGAAATGGTACAGGTCAGGTATGTACACCGTATGGAAAGTATAGGATGGGGTGTATATACAGTACACAGTATGGAATGTATAGGTTGGGTGTATGTAGTATGGAATGTATAGGATGGGGTGTATATACAGTACACAGTATGGAATGTATAGGATGGGTGCATGTAGTATGGAATGTATAGGATGGGTGTATGTAGTATGGAATGTATAGGTTGGGTGTATATACAGTACACAGTATGGAATGTATAGGATGGGTGTATGTAGTATGTATGGAATATATAGGATGGGGTGTATATACAGTACACAGTATGGAATGTATAGGATGGGTGTATGTAGTATGGAATGTATAGGTTGGGTGTATATACAGTACACAGTATGGAATGTATAGGATGGGTGTATGTAGTATGTATGGAATGTATAGGATGGGGTGTATATACAGTACACAGTATGGAATGTATAGGTTGGGTGTATATACAGTATGGAATGTATAGGTTGGGTGTATATACAGTACACAGTATGGAATGTATAGGATGGGTGTATGTAGTATGGAATGTATAGGATGGGTGTATGTAGTATGGAATGTATAGGATGGGGTGTATATACAGTACACAGTATGGAATGTATAGGTTGGGTGTATATACAGTATGGAATGTATAGGTTGGGTGTATATACAGTACACAGTATGGAATGTATAGGATGGGTGTATGTAGTATGGAATGTATAGGATGGGTGTATGTAGTATGGAATGTATAGGTTGGGTGTATATACAGTACACATATATTGGAATGTATAGGATGGGTGTATGTAGTATGGAATGTATAGGTTGGGTGTATATACAGTATACAGTATGGAATGTATAGGATGGGTGTATGTAGTATGGAATGTATAGGTTGGGTGTATATACAGTATACAGTATGGAATGTATAGGATGGGGTGTATATACAGTACACAGAATTGAATGTCTATACATTCAATTCTGTATGTACAGTATAGAATGCATAGGATGGAGGTATACAGAGCAGCGCCGGGCGGATTCTCACCCCTCCTCCCCGGTTCACCTTAAACGGGTTGTTTAGGTCGGGATCCGCGAACGGGTTGCTGTCGAAGTCGGACATGATGCTGACAGATCACAGGCAGCTCGCCGGGTTCCCACCCGCACGAACCGCTAGCCCTAGCCGAAAAAATGGCCGCCCCGGATATGACGTCACCGCCTCAACCCGACTGCAAACGTAACCGGTGCAGACACAGGCTGGGGAGTCCTGGAGAGCTGTAACGACGGAGAGAATCCACTTCCGGTCTGAGCTCTCCATCTATCTCCTCATACTGCACCGGTATATGTGTCTGCGTTGCTTCTGTGTGCCCGGCTTCCTGCCGCTCTATAGTGAACACACTGCTCTATACTATAGTGAATACACTGCTCTATGGTGAACACACTGGTGTATAGTGAATACACTGGTGTATAGTGAACACTGCTGCTCTATAGTGAACACACTGCCCTATAGTGAATACACTGTTGTATAGTAAATACACTGGTGTATAGTGAACACTGCTGTTCTATAGTGAACACTGCCCTATAGTGAATACACTGGTGTATAGTGAATACACTGCTCTATCGTGAACACACTGCTCTATAGTGAACACACTGCTCTATAGTGAACACACTGCCCTATAGTGAACACACTGCCCTATAGTGAACACACTGCCCTATAGTGAACACACTACTCTATAGTGAATACACTGCTCTATAGTGAATACACTGCCCTATAGTGAACACACTACTCTATAGTGAATACACTGCCCCATAGTGAACACACTGTTCTATAGTGAATACACTGCCCTATAGTGAACACACTACTCTATAGTGAACACACTGCCCCATAGTGAACACACTGTTCTATAGTGAACACACTGCCCTATAGTGAACACACTGCCCTATAGTTAACACACTGCTCTATAGTGAACACACTGCCCTATAGTGAACACACTACTCTATAGTGAATACACTGCTCTATAGTGAATACACTGCCCCATAGTGAACACACTGCCCTATAGTGAACACACTGCCCTATAGTGAACACACTGCTCTATAGTGAATACACTGCTCTATAGTGAACACACTGCTCTATAGTGAACACACTGCTCTATAGTGAATACACTGCCCTATAGTGAACACACTGCTCTATAGTGAATACACTGCTCTATAGTGAACACACTGCTCTATAGTGAATACACTGCCCTATAGTGAACACACTGCCCTATAGTGAACACACTGCCCTATAGTGAACACACTGCCCTATAGTGAACACACTGCTCTATAGTGAACACACTGCCCTATAGTGAATACACTGCTCTATAGTGAACACACTGCCCTATAGTGAATACACTGCCCTATAGTGAATACACTGCCCTATAGTGAACACACTGCCCTATAGTGAATACACTGCCCTATAGTGAACACACTGCCCTATAGTGAATACACTGCCCTATAGTGAATACACTGCCCTATAGTGAACACACTGCCCTATAGTGAACACACTGCCCTATAGTGAATACACTGCCCTATAGTGAATACACTGCCCTATAGTGAACACACTGCCCTATAGTGAATACACTGCCCTATAGTGAACACACTGCCCTATAGTGAATACACTGCCCTATAGTGAACACACTGCCCTATAGTGAATACACTGCTCTATAGTGAATACACTGCTCTATAGTGAACACATTGGTCCTTATGTGTTAATTGTGCCCATGAACCCTACACCATAAAATTTCTTCCAGATCAAATCAACACCCACAAAGCAAAGAAGCGTAGATAGACTGTCTTGCAGAGATTCCAGATCCAGAAAATCAGCGACATTGGCATCAGGGGCTTAATAGCTGCTGCTAATCCAGGACTGATTTGTTTTGATAAATGTCAGCCAGTCAACGGAGTCTGTGGACAAACCCGCTCTCTTGTCTATCACAAAACCTGCGGCAGCACTTAATGCCACGTTCAGAAAGCAAGCTGGATGCAGGGCAGCCCAGCAGCTCAATTGCATACTGGGCAAGTTCTGGCCAGTGGTCTATTCTCATGACCCAGTAACCAAGTGGATCATCAACTGGAAAGCTCTCCATGTCTGCTTTCGCCGTTAGATACAGTAATCTCCCACATATGATGGAGATTGCTGCCAATGTCATGTGAAAGCTGACAGCCCTGGGCGCCGAGGACTAAAACATTTTTGAAATGTATCACCTTGGCGGCCCCCTTCTCCATCGCTCCTCTCTTGACTATTAGAAGCCTCAAAACCAGCTTTTCCATGAAACTCTAACCTAGCAGGGTCTGGAAAGGAAGTACATAAACTCCTCTTTAACCACTTGACCTTCAGAAAGTTTAACCCCTTTATGACCAGGCCATTTTTTATGATACTGCACTGCGTTATTTTAACTTACAATTATGTGGACATGCCCAAATAACATTGATGTCCTTTTTTTCCCATAAATAGAGCTTTCTTTTGGTGGTATTTGATCACCTCTGCGGTTTTTATTTTTTGCGCTCTAAACAAAAAAAGAGACAATTTTCGAAAACAAACACAATATTTTTTACTTTCTGTTATAAAGCATATTCAATAAAAAAAATAAAAAAATCGAATTTCTTCATCAATTTAGGCAAATATGTATTCTGCTACATAATCTTGGTAAAAACAAATCCCAATAAGCATGTATTGATTGGTTTGTGCATGGGATATTTTTGGGGAATTTTTATTTATTTATTTGTTCTAGTAATGGTGGCGATCAGCGAATAATAGCGGGACTGTGACATTGCGGCGGACACATCAGACACTAAGTGACACTTTTGAAACTTTTTTGGGGACCAGTGACACCAATACCGTGATCAGTGCTAAAAAATATGCACTGTCACTGTACTAATCACACTGACAGGGAAGGGGTTAACATCAGGGGCGATCAAGGGGCTAAATGTGTTCCCTGGGAGTGCTTGCTAACGATGTGGGGGGTTCTTTAACTGTGGGAAGACAGAGATCCGTGTTCCTGTTTAGCAGAAACACAGGATCTCTGTCTTCCCTACTAACAGAACAGCAATCTGTCTTGTTTACATAGGCAGGCCGCCGTTTTGCCTCTATTGGGAACAATCAGCGGGTCCACAGATTGGCTCCCGCTGTGTCCACCCGGAAGGGCAAAATGACATACCTGTACGTGATTCTGCCCAGAGAAGCTGCCGCCCCAAAGTACATTTACATGGGGCGGACGGCAAGGGGTGGTGTCTTCAAGATATTTCATTTTTTGCTCCCTCTGTAAGGACAGGATGAGCTCCAAGACTTTCCCCTTGTAACAGCGGTCAAGGAGGGTTGCCAAACAATAGTGATTCTTCTCCTTAAAGCGGTTGTATACCGCAAAACTTTTTTTTTTTTTCACAACCTGCAAGGCAAAGTCATAATGAGCTAGTATGACTAGCATACTAGCTCATTATCAGTCACTTACCTTAGATCGAAGCCCCCGCAGCGGTCCTCGGACACGTCCTCCGTCACATCCATGATACCCGGAGTGACTTCCGGGTATCGCCGCTCCGGCGCTGTGATTGGCCGGAGCGGCGATGACGTCACTCCCGCGCATGCGCGGGGAACGGCACGATCCCCGCGCATGCGCGAATTCCGGCAGTGTCCGGCAGGCTGCCATTCAAAGAGCCGCCGCGCTCAGTGCGCCTGCTCCGTTATCTACGGCGCGCATGCGCCGTAGATAGCGGTGCACTCTTTTTTGCAAATATCTCCAAAACCGTGTAGGTCTCTGAGATATTGCAAGCACCTACAGGTAAGCCTTAATGTAGGCTTACCTGTAGGTGCATTTCATATTTGTGGGTATACAACCACTTTAATGCCACAAATTCTCAGGTCCTTTCATGGGCTTTGAAGAATGAGGGAGTTCATACGCTACAAGTTTGCGGAGGCATAAGAAGCAGAGTCCTCGGGTCACTGAGGATTACAGTATCTGGAACTGCATCCTCCCAGCCATGTACTCTCCCAAGGGTTCTGGGGACGGAAAACCATATCTTATGGCCCGTACACATGATCCGAATATCGTACGAAAAATGTCGTCCGAGGAAGAATCGTACGATAATCGGATGGTTAGTACAGGGCTTCCGTGAGCCGATCATGACAGTTCATCCGATATTATTTTATCGGACATGCACGAAAATTTTCCTCATACGATATCTAATCGTACGATTTTCATTTAGTCAGTACAGTTGTCATCCGAAAATACAACACAAATACATTACAACCCATGACATCACTTACGATATTTTTTTTTCTGTCGTGCGAGAATTTTCGTGACTTTAGTAACCTATTCAATTTCTACTTGCGACTAGTAAACAAAAAAAGTCGGACGATCTGTCGTACGATTTTCGGATCGTGTGTACGGGGCATAAAGGTTTTACGTATGTCTTCTTCTGCTTCGATGCCTCCAGAATCCTCCTCCTCCTCCCTCTCCTATTGTGTGGCGTTGCAAGAATGGTGCCTGCATAAAGTGGGCCTTTAGAGGAAAATAAGTCCTCCTCTTCCCCCTGCTGCTCTGTCACAAAGTGCCCTGTCCATAATGCCACGCAGAGTCTGCTCCAGCAGGAACACAACAGGGATTGTATCACTGATGCATGCATTGTCATAGCTCACCATCCTTGTTGCCTCCTAAAATGGTGGCAGTACAGTGCATACATCCTTTATCAACAGCCATTGGCATGGGTAAAAAATCTGAGCCGGCCTGAGCCTGTCGTTTAGCCATACTCACACAAGTACTCATTGACGGCCCTCTGCTGCATGTGCAGCCAGCCGCCTTACCAAAGGTAAGTTCCACCTGGTAGGCATGTCGCAAATCAGGCAGTTTATGAGCAGGTGTAATTCCTGCTGAATTTTAGCCAACCGAGCACTGGCTGTGTATGACCGCCTGAAATGGCTACAGACTGTTCTGGCCCGCTTTAGCATATCTTCCAACCCTGGGTACCTGTTTAACCACTTGACAACTGGGCACTTAAACCCCCTTAATAACCAGACCAATTTTCAGCTTTCGGTGCTCTCACATTTTGAATGACAATTAGGGATGAGCTTCGAGTTCGAGTCAAACTCATGTTCAACTCGAACATTGCCTGTTCGCCCGGTCGCCGAACAGTGAACAATTTGGGGTATTCGCGGCAAATTCGAAAAGCCGCGGAACACCCTGTAAAAGTCTATGGGAGAAATCTAAAGTGCTAATTTTAAAGGCTTATATGCAAGTTATTGTCATAAAAAAGTGTTTGGGGACCCGGGTCCTGCCCCAGGGGACATGTATCAATGCAAAAAAAAGTTTTAAAAACTGCTGTTTTTTCGGGGGCAGTGATTTTAACAATGCTTAATGTGAAACAATAAAAGTGAAATATTCCTTTAAATTTTGTACCGGGGGGGGGGGGGGGTGTATAGTATGCTTGTAAAGCAGCGCTTGTTTCCCGTGCTTAGAACTGTCCCTGCACAAAGTGTCATTTCTGAAGGAAAAAAAGTAATTTAAAAGCACTTGCGGCTATAATGAATTGTCGGCTCCCGGCAATACAGAGAAAAGTCATTGATAAAAAAAAAAAAAAAATGCGTGGGAGTCCCCCCAAATTCAATTACCAGGCCCTTCAGGTCTGGTATGGATATTAAGGGGAACCCTGTGTCAAATGTAAAAAAAAAATTATGTGGGGTTCTCCCCAAATATCCATACCAGACAGACCCTTCAGGTCTGGTATGGATTTTAAGGGGAACTCCACGCCAAATAAAAAAAAATCGCGTGGAGTTCCCCCCAAAAATCCATACCAGACCCTTTATCTGAGCATGCAACCTGGCAGGCCGCAGGAAAAGAGGGGGGGGGACAAGAGAGCAGTCCCCCTCTCCTGAACCGTACCAGGCCACATGCCCTCAACATGGGGAGGATTCTTTGGGGGTCTGTGACCCCTCAAAGAACCATGTCCCCCATGTTGATGGGGACAAGGGCCTCATCCCCACATCCCTTGCCCGGTGGTTGTGGGGGTCTGCGTGCGAGGGGCTTATCTGAGGGGTCTGTGACCCCTCAAAGCACCATGTCCCCATGTTGATGGGGACAAGGGCCTCATCCCTACAACCCTTGCCCGGTGGTTGTGGGGGTCTGCGTGCGGGGGGCTTATCGGAATCTGGAAGACCCCTTTAACAAAGGGGACCCCCAGATCCCGGCCCCCCTATGTGAATTGGTAAGGGGTAGATTGTACCCCTACCATTTTACAAAGAAAGTGTAAAAAACTGTAAAAAAACACACAGACACAGTTGGGAAAGTCCTTTATTAAAAATAAAAAAATAAAAAATAAAAAACCTATTCCAGCGATGTAATCCAGTGTCCCACGGTGATCCGATGTCCAGCGCTCCAGTCTCCACTTCACACGAAACCCCCATGAGGTACTAGGGGGCGGGGTCACCCGTCACATCATAGGGTAAGCCCCAGCTTTCCCCGCTTGCCAGGGAATAGCCAATGACATAGGCGGGATCCCTGAAGGGTCTGGTATGGATATTTGGGGGGAACCCCACGTCATTTTTTTTTTTATTTATTTGACGCAGGGTTCCCCGACAATTCATTATAGCCGCGAGTGCTTTTAAATGACTTTTTTTCCTGCACTTCGTGCAGGGACAGTTCTAAGCAGGGGAATCAAGCGCTGCTTTACAGGCATACTATACACTATACACCCCCCCCCCCGGTACGAAATTTAAAGGAATATTTCACTTTTATTGTTCAGTCATACAACACTGTACCCAAATGACATTTTTGTCCTTTTTTTGATAAAGGGGTCTTCCAGATTCCGATAAGCCCCCACCCGCAGACCCCCACAACCACCAAGCAAGGGTTGTGGGGATGAGGCCCTTGTCCCCATCAACATGGGGACATGGTGCTTTGAGGGGTCACAGACCCCCAAAGCATCCTCCCCATGTTGAGGGTATGTGGCCTGGTATGGTTCAGGAGGGGGGGGGCGCTCTCTCGTCCCCCCTCTTTTCCTGCGGCCTGCCAGGTTGCGTGCTCGGATAAAGGGTCTGGTATAAATTTTTGCGGGGAACTCCACGCCATTTTTTTTAAAAATTTGGCGTGGAGTTCCCCTTAAAATCCATACCAGACCTGAAGGGTCTGGTATGGATATTTGGGGGGAACTCCACGTCATTTTTTTTTAAAATTTGACGCAGGGTTCCCCTTAATATCCATAACAGACCTGAAGGGCATGGTAATGGAATTTGGGGGGACCCCCACGCATTTTTATATGTCAATGACTTTTCTCTGTATTGCCGGGAGCCGACAATTCATTATAGCGGCGAGTGCTTTTAAATTCCTTTTTTCCCTTCAGAAATGACACTTTGTGCAGGGACAGTTATAAGCACGGGAAACAAGCGCTGCTTTACAGGCATACTATACACCCCGCCCCCCCCCCCCCCCCAGGTACGAAATTTAAAGGAATATTTCACTTTTATTGTTTCACTTTAAGCATTTTTAAAATCACTACTCCCGAAAAAACGGCCATTTTTAAAACTTTTTTTTTGCATTGATACATGTCATACATACATACATCCCAAAACCCTTTTTAGGACAAGAACTTGCATATTAGCCTTGATAATTAGCACTTTTGATTTTGAACGTTCGAGTCAATTGTATTTAATAGGGTTCTAAAGTTCGCGTGAACTTTAGGTCTGTTCGCAGGTTCTGGTGCGAACCGAACCGGGGGGGTGTTCGGCTCATCCCTAATGACAATTATTCAGTCATACAACACTGTACCCAAATGACATTTTTGTCCTTTTTTTCACACAAATAGAGCTTTCTTTTGGTGGTATTTAATCACAGTTGGGTTTTTTTTTTTATGCCCTATAAAAGAAAAAAGACTGAAACTTCTGTAAAAAAAAACTGTTTTGTGCTTTAAAAAAAAACAAAAAAAACCCAGTAAAGTTAGCCCAATGTTTTTGCATAATGTGAAAGATGAAGTTACGCTGAGTAAATATATACCTAACATGTCACCCTTCAAAATTGCACATGCTCGTGGACTGGCGCCAAACTTCGCTACTAAAAAATACCCATAGGCGACGCTTTAAATATTTTTACTGGTTACTAGGGATGAGCTCGGTGTTCGAGTCGAAAATAGGTTCGACTCGAACATCGGCTGTTCTCACGTTCGGCAAACAACGAACGATTTGGGCCGTTCGCGCCAAATTCGAGTGACGCGAACGGCCCACAATACACTGCGCCATCGCAGTGTAATCCCGGCGCTGTGATTGGCCAAGCATGCACTGTGACCCTGCATGCTTGGCCAATCACAGCGCCGGCAGCGAGGAGAGCAATGATTGGCCACAGGCAGGATGCCTGTGGCCAATTATAGCTGAGGGGGTTTAGTACACGCCCCACACTATAAAAGGCCGCCAGCGCGGCGGCCTCGTGTAGTGTGTTCCGGAGCAGGGAAAGTGAAAGATAGGCAGGGACAGTGTCAAATCTTGTCAAATCTATTCTTTGCTAAACCTTATGTGTAGGGACAGAGAAGGATAGGCAGGGAGAGTGTCAGTGTCATATTCTTTGCTAAACCTTGTGTGTAGCGAGAGAGAAGGATAGGCAGGGAGAGTGTCAGTGTCATATACTTTGATAAACCTTGTGTGCAGGGAGAGAGAAGGATAGGCAGGGGACAGTGTCAGTGTCATATTCTTTGCTAAACCTTGTGTGCAGGGAGAGAGAAGGATAGGCAGGGAGAGTGTCAGTGTCATATACTTTGATAAACCTTGTGTGCAGGGAGAGAGAGGGATAGGCAGGGGACAGTGTCAGTGTCATTGTTGCTAAGCCTCCTGCACATTATACACCTGAAGTTAGCCCGTATTGCTGCTTTTTCCTGGTGTGTTACACCAACAGGATTTTGCGGCACTTACAGCGGGCGGAGTGTGCCTCCTGACCATATTACACCTTAACTTAGCCTGTATTGCTGCTTTTTCCTGGTGTGTTACACCAACAGGATTTTGCGGCACTTACAGCGGGTGGAGTGTGCCTCCTGACCATATTACACCTGAACTTAGCCTGTATTGCTGCTTTTTCCTGGTGTGTTACACCAACAGGATTTTGCGGCACTTACAGCGGGCGGAGTGTGCCTCCTGACCATATTACACCTTAACTTAGCCTGTATTGCTGATTTTTCCTGGTGTGTTACACCAACAGGATTTTGCGGCACTTACAGCGGGCGGAGTGTGCCTCCTGACCATATTACACCTGAACTTAGCCTGTATTGCTGCTTTTTCCTGGTGTGTTACACCAACAGGATTTTGCGGCACTTACAGCGGGCGGAGTGTGCCTCCTGACCATATTACACCTGAACTTAGCCTGTATTGCTGCTTTTCCCATTTACCTGCAGGCCATTAGAATGTCTGGAAGGCAAACAAGGAGAGGCAGACAGTCAGGAGCCAATAAAAGAGGGCAAGCAGGCTCTGTGTCTAGAGACAACAGTGCTGGTCGTGGACGCGGTGCATCGCCATCAGCACGTGGCCATGGGACACGCTTGTGCTTCTTTTCGGCAGCTGGACGTGTTGAGCCGCATCATTCTGAAGACTTGGTAGAGTGGATGACCAAGCCCTCCTCATCCTCCTCATCCTCTCTCACCCAGGCTCAGGGTACTGGCAAAGCAGCTGCCAAAGCGTCCTCTTCCCTGGTATCAATGTCATCATCAGTCACTCCTTCCCTAGACCAACCATGTCCTCCTGAGGAGTCCCCCGAACTGTTTGAGCACAGTGTTGGGTACATGCTCCAGGAGGATGCCCAGCGTTTCGAAGGGTCTGATGATGATACCCAGCTAGAGGAAGGCAGTGAGAGCAGAGAGAGGGGATGCTCAAGAAGGACACCAATCTGGCAGTCATGTTCCAGCAGCTGCAGCATACTGCCAGATTGGCTCCAGTGATGAGGAGGGAGGGGATGATGAGGTCACTGACTCCACGTGGGTGCCTAATAGGAGAGAGGAGGAGGAGGAGGATGAGGAGGAGGCACATCTCCAACGAGGCAGGATGCCCCCCGGGGGGCCAGCGTAAGGTCAGCACACCAACGGAATCACACCGCAGAGCTCCGCCTGTGCAGGGCACTGCCTCTGCCCGTTATTCAAAAAGTTCTTTGGTGTGGGCCTTTTTTGAGTCGAGTGCATCAGATCGCACAGCTGCTGTTTGCAACATATGTCTCAAGCGTATATCGCGTGGCCAAAACATCACCCGCTTGGGCACCACATGCTTGACCAGACATATGTTGACCTGCCATGCAGCTCGTTGGCAAGCCTACCTTAAAGACCCACACCAAAGAACAAAGCTGACCTCTTCTTGCACCACATCAGCTGGGATCTCCAACCCCACTATACCTTCAGTCCTCTCTGAAACCTGCTCTGAGAGGAATGAAGGTGTAGAATTAGGCGTGTCACAGCCAAGTACTTGCGGGCACTCTGCTAGCAGTACACCAACGTCCGATTCTAGCAGGCAAATTTCCCTGCCCCAGCTGCTGGACCGTCGAAAGAAGTTCACTCCCAGCCATCCACATGCCCAGCGGTTGAATGCTAGCTTGGCTAAATTGCTAGCGCTTCAACTGCTGCCTTTTCAGTTGGTAGACTCGGCCCCCTTCCGTGAGTTTGTGCAATGTGCAGTTCCTCAGTGGCAGGTTCCCAAACGCCACTTTTTCTCACGGAAGGCGATTCCGGCTCTCTACCGGCATGTGGAAGGCAATGTCTTGGCCTCGCTGGACAGGGCGGTCAGCGGTAAGGTGCATATTACCACTGACTCATGGTCCAGCAGGCATGGACAGGGACGTTACCTTTCTTTCACGGCCCATTGGGTCACTCTTTTGGCAGCTGGGAAGGATGCAGGACAAGGTGCAGTAGTGTTGGAGGTTGTTCCATCGCCACGCCTCCAAAATGCTACTACTGGTTGTGACACACCTCTGTCCTCCACCCCCTCCTCTTCTTGTGCATTGTCCTCGGAACCAGCGGTGCTCCGTAGGCGTTCAAGGGGCTACGCAAGTACGCAGGCAAAAAGATGCCATGCCGTGCTTGCGCTGGTGTGTTTGGGGGACAGGAGCCACACTGGGGCAGAGGTTCTGTCTGCTCTGCAGGGGCAGGCCGAGAGGTGGTTGACGCCATGCCAGCTTAAGCCAGGAATGGTAGTTTGCGACAATGGCACCAACCTCCTCTCTGCTCTCCGACAGGGACAACTGACCCATGTGCCCTGTGTGGCTCACATCCTTAACCTGGTGGTGCAGCGGTTCTTGGGCAGGTACCCGGGCTTACAGGATGTCCTGAGGCAGGCCAGGAAAGTCTGTGTGCATTTCCGCAGATCTTATAATGCCAGTGCTCGCCTGGCTGAGCTGCAAAAGGAGTTGAACCTGCCCAAGAACCGCCTTATATGTGACATGCCCACCAGGTGGAACTCAACGTTGGCCATGCTGCAGCGGCTGCACACGCAGCAGAGGGCCATCAATGAGTACCTGTGCGACTACAGCACCAGGACAGGGTTAGGGGAGCTCTGGTTTTTTTCACCACGCCAGTGGGGCATGATCAGGGATGCATGCACTGTCCTGGCACCATTTGAGGAGGCCACAAGGATGGTGAGCAGTGACAGTGCATGCATCAGTGACACTGTACCTCTTGTCCACCTGTTGGAACATACGCTGCGTGGAATAATGGACAGGGCACTTGAGGCAGAACAGAGGCAGGAAGAGGAGGACTTCCTTGCCTCTCAAGGCCCCCTTTACCCAGACAGTGTTCCTTCTGTCCCACCCATCGCACAGGTGAAGAGGAGGAGGAGGAGGAGGAGGAGGAGGAGGATTGTGTCAGCATGGAGGTGGAGCCTGGCACTCAGCATCATCAGCAGCAGTCTTTTAGGGATGATTTACAGTCCCAAGAAACCAGTGGACTTGTACGTGGCTGGGAGGAGGTGGCTGCGGATCATGTCGTCCTTAGTGACCCAGAGGACTCTGGACCGAATGCCTCAGCTAACCTACGCTGCATGGCCTCCCTGATCCTGCAAAGTCTGCGGAAGGATCCTCGTATTCTTCGGATCAAGGAGAGGGACCATTACTGGCTGGCCACTCTCCTTGATCCACGGTACAAGGGTAAGGTTGCGGACCTTATCTTACCGTCGCAGAGGGAGCAGAGGATGAGACAACTCCGGGAGGCCTTGCAGAAAGGTCTGTGCAACGCGTTCCCAGAGACTGGGAGGTTACAAATTCCTGGTCCTGGACAACGAGTTGCTGAGGCTTCGGTCAGTCAAAGAAGGAGCGGTGGGGAAGGTGGCCGTCTGACCGATGCGTTCAGACAATTCTTTAGTCCGCAGCCCCAAGGTATGATCGGTTCCAGCAACCATCGCCAGCGTCTGATATACATGGTGCAGGAATACCTAGGGGCAAGGTCAGACTTGGACACCTTCCCCACCGAAAATCCTCTGGCTTACTGGGTCTTGAGGATGGATCACTGGCCAGAGCTTGCACAGTATGCAATTGAGCTACTGGCCTGTCCTGCATCTAGCGTTCTTTCAGAATGCACATTCAGTGCTGCTGGAGGATTTGTCACGGATCACAGGGTGCGCCTGTCCACCGACTCTGTTGATCGACTGACCTTCATAAAGATGAACCAGTCTTGGATCACCACCAGCTACCAAACACCTGAAGCTGATATAACAGACTCATTTATTTTCAAATGTCACATCCCTTCAAGACTGATGCTGATGCTGAGAGACTGTCCTGTTATGTTGACTGACTATCCTCCTCCTCCTCAATGATCCGATTGATGATGATAGCTTGGAAGAACATTTTTGTTTCTGGGTGCCGCCACCAGTGGCTAAGGCCCAATTTTTCAGCCCCTGTTTAACAGGGGCGTGTAATTACAATTTTTAATGCAATACTTGGCAACAGGGCTCATTGCTGTGCTCCAAGTACAGTATCTGTGAGGGGTTGCAGTGTTGTGGCACCAGTGCCTAAGGCCCAATTTTCTGCCCCTGTTTAACAGGGGCATGTAATTACAATTTTTTATGCAATGCTTTGCAGCAGGGCTCATTCCTGCACTCCAACTAGAGTATCTGGGAGAGGTTGCAGTGTCGTGGCACCAGCACCAGTGGCTAAGGCCCAATTTTTCAGCCCCTGTTTAACAGGGGCGTGTAATTAAAATTTTTGATGCAATACTTTGCAACAGGGCTCATTGCTGTGCTCCAAGTACAGTATCTGTGAGGGGTTGCAGTGTTGTGGCACCAGTGCCTAAGGCCCAATTTTTCTGCCCCTGTTAAACAGGGGCATGTAATTACAATTCTTGATCTAATAATTCACAGCAGGGCCCATTCCTGCGCCCACCAAGACTAACTGTGAGGCCTTACAGTGTTGTGTCAACACCACCACCACCACCACCAAAGGCCCAATTTTTCAGCCCCTGTTCAACAGGGGCATGCAATTACAATTCTTGATCTAATAATTCACAGCAGGGTCCATTCATGCACCCACCAAGAGTAACTGTGAGGGCTCACAGTGTTGTGGCAACACCAACATGTAAGGGGCAAATTTCAGCTGAGTATATACGGCAGGCCCCTACTTTCAAACATCCAACTTACAAACGACTCCTCCTTGCAAACGGAAGGATACAACAGGAAGGGAGAGGAAATCTACCCCTAGGAAGGCAAATTCTCTCCTGTAAGAGTTAATATGGGGAAAAAAGTGTCTCCTCTCCACTGATGCTCACCAACACCAGCTATGCCATTTTTCTTAAAGATTTTCATCCATATTACCGGGACCAGACATTACATTAAAGCCGCAAGCAGTTTTAAATGGCTTTTTTTCCTTTAGAAATGTAATTTTGTGCAGGGACAGTTCTAAACACGGGAAACACGTGGCACTTCACAGGCATACTTTAGACACCCCCCAGGTACGATATTTAAAGGAATATTTGACTTTTTTTTTTCACTTTATGCATCATTAACCACTTAAGCCCCGGACCATTTGGTAGCTAAAGGACCAGAGGTGAATTCAGAATTTTGCACTGCGCTGCTTTAACTGTAAATTGTGTGGACATGCAATGTTGTACCCAAACAAAATTTGCGTCCTTTTCTTCCCACAAATAGAGCTTTCTTTTAATGGTATTTGATTGCCTCTGTGATTTTTCTTTTTTGCGATATAAACGGAAAAAGACCGAAAATTTTGAAAAAAAATGATATTTTCTACTTTTTGTTATAAGAAAAATCGAATAAACTCAATTTTTGTCATACATTTAGGCCAAAATGTATTAAGCCACATGTCTTTAGTAAAAAAAATGTCAATAAGCGTATATTTATTGGTTTGCGCAAAAGTTATAGCGTTTACAAACTAGGGTAAATTTTCTGGAATTTACACAGCTTTAAATTTATGACTGCCTATCTCATTTCTTGAGGTGCTAAAATGGCAGGACAGTACAAAACCCCCCCAAATGACACCATTTTAGAAAGTAGACACCCCAAGGAAATTGCTGAGAGGCATGTTGAGCCCATTGAATATTTTTTTTTTGTCCCAAGTGATTGAATAATGACAAAAAAAAAAAAATACAAAAAGTTGTCACTAAATGATATATTGCTCACACATGCCATGGTTATATGTGGAATTGCACCCCAAAATACATTCTGCTGCTTCTCCTGAGTACGGGGATACCACATGCGTGGGACTTTTTAGGAGCCTAGCCACGTACGGGACCCCGGAAACCAAGCATCGCCTTCAGGATTTCTAAGGGCGCAAATTTTTGATTTCACTCCTCACTACCTATCACAGTTTTGAAGGTCATAAAATGCCAAAATAGCACAAAACCCAGCCAAATGACCCCATTTTAGAAAGTAGACACCCCAAGGAAATTGCTGAGAGGCCTGTTGAGCCCATTGAATATTATTTTTTTTTGTCCCAAGTGATTGAATAATGACAAAAAATAAATAAAAAATTACAAAAAGTTGTCACTAAATGATATATTGCTCACACATGCCATGGTTATATGTGAAATTGCACCCCAAAATAAATTTTGCTGCTTCTCCTGAGTACGGGGATACCACATGTGTGGGACTTTTTAGGAGCCTAGCCGCGTACGGGACCCCGAAAACCAATCACCGCCTTCAGGATTTCTAGGCACAAATTTTTGATTTGACTCCTCACTACCTATCACAGTTTCGAAGGCCATAAAATGCCAAAATAGCACAAAACCCCCCCAAATGACCCCATTTTGGAAAGTAGACACCCCAAGCTGTTTTCTGAGAGGCATGGTGAGTATTTTACAGCTCTCATTTGTTTTTGAAAATGAAGAAAGAACATTTTTTTTTTTCTTTTTTTTTTTCAATTTTCAAAACTTTGTGACAAAAAGCGAGATCTGCAAAATACTCACAATACCTCTCAGCAAATAGCTTGGGGTGTCTACTTTCCAAAATGGGGTCATTTGGGGGGGTTTGTGCCATCTGGGCATTCCATGGCCTCCGAAACTGTGATAGGCAGTGAGAAGTGAAATCAAAAATTGACACCCTTAGAAAGCCTGAAGGCGGTGATTGGTTTTTGGGGTCCCGTACGCGGCTAGGCTCCCAAAAAGTCTCACACATGTGGTATCCCCGTACTCGGGAGAAGCAACAGAATGTATTTTGGGGTGTAATTCCACATATGCCCATGGCATGTTTGAGCAATATATCATTTAGTGACAACTTTGTGCAAAAAAAAAAAAAAAATTGTCTTTTTTCCGCAACTTGTGTCAACATATAAAATATTCCATGGACTCGACATGCCTCTCAGTATATAGCTTGGGGTGTCTACTTTCCAAAATGGGGTCATTTGGGGGGTTTTGAACAGTTCTGGCATTTTATACACAACATTAGGAAGCTTACATCCACTCTTCTAACCACTTGAAGACAAAGCCCTTTTTGACACTTTTTGTTTACATGAAAACATATTTTTTTTTGCAAGAAAATTATGTTGAACCCCCAAACATTATATATATTTTTAAAGCAAAGGCCCTACAGAATAAAATGTTGGGTGTTAGATTTACAGAGGAGGTCTACTGCTACAATTACTGCCCTCGATCTGACCTTCGCGGTGATACCTCACATGCATGGTGCAATTGGTGTTTACATATGACGCCAGACCGACGCTTGCGTTCGCCATTGGGCAAGAGCAGGGCAGGACAGGCGTGCTTTTTTTTTTTTATTTTTTTTTTTATTATTAATTTTGCTTTTTTATTTTATTTTTAAACTGTTGCTTCCATATATATATTTTTTTAATCATTTTTATTGTTATCTCAGGGAATGTAAATATCCCCTATGATAGCAATAGGTAATGACAGGTACTCTTTTTTGAAAAAACTGGGGTCTTTTGGACCCTAGATCTTTCCTCTGCCCTCAAAGCATCTGACCACACCAAGATCGGTGTGATAAAATGCTTTCCCAATTTCCCAATGGCGCTTTTTATATCCGGGGGGGGGGGGACATACCCTCCCACTGCTTGTAAAAGCAGTCCAGAGGCTAATTAGCCACTAGGATTGCTTTTACATGAAAGCCGGCCGCTGGCTGAAAAGAATGATACCAAGATGATACCTAAACCCGCAGGCATCATTCTGGTATAAACATTCAAAGTCCAGCAACATACCAGTACGTTGCTGGTCCTTGTTGGACATGTATTGTAATCTTTTTTTTCATGCAGCCTGTTGGCTGAACGAAAAAAAAAGATTGATTGGTGGGTATGCCCACCATTAGAATACCGCCCTTCATCCACCCACTTCTAATGATGGGCATACATGCACCATTTATATATGCCGAAGCATGGGGGCATCTTCCCGCAAAAGTTATGCCGCGTACACATGGTCAGACTTTTCCATGGGCAAGCCTCCGTCGGAATTTCGACTGTATGTACGCGGCATTAGGAGCAAAATCGCTCCTCCGCCCCTGCTGCCCCAATGCTTCGGCATATATGCTTTTTTTTTTTTTAACTGTGGTGGTGAAATCACCTCCTACAGCACTGGAGTCGCAGGGATCAGGCCTGTCTCTGCGAACGCTGCAGTTATGTGTGTTGTGTTTTGTAAGTGACAGTGATCGATCGATACTGCACTTGGGTGGCCTGGGCTGGACGGAGGGGCAAAACGCAGGTGCCAGCAGGTATCTGGGCTGATCCCGCTAACACTGCATTTTTGGGAACCCTAAACTGCTGGGGACGCTAGTATAGATCTGATCAGATCAGATATTGATCTGTTCAGATACTATACCACTAAGGGGGGTGTATGCTTAACGCGTGGGTGTTAGCGCTACTGGCACTAACCTGACGCTGCCTGGGGTGTGACGCAGACCCTCTCTGACGCTAAAACCTAATTGATATCACCCGCCGGGTGATCAGGGGGTTAAACCTTTATTGGGTTATATATACGGCGGGTGCCCTGACACTATAAAAAGCAAACTAACTAACCAGCGTCACCCGTAACACTTATATGATGATCACTGGTGAAAGGGTTAACTAGGGGCAATTAGGGGGTTAAAACCTTTATTAGGTAATATATGGGGGTACCTGACGCTATATAAAAACCTGACGGCGAACCTAAAAAAAAATTACTGGCTACCTATCGGCATCACCGACGCTAAGACATCGATCAGAAAAATGATCGCATAGCGACGGCGGTGCTAGGGGGTGAAAGGGTTACCTGGGGGGCGATCAAGGGGGTTAAACCTTTATTAGATAATATATGGGGGTACCTGACGCTATAAAAACCTGCGGCGAACCTAAAAAAAATTACTGGCTACCGATCAGCATCACCGACGCTAAGACAACGATCAGAAAAATGATCGCATAGCGACGGCGGTGCTAGGGGGTGAAAGGGTTACCTGGGGGGTGATCAAGGGGGTTAAACCTTTATTAGGTAATATATGGGGGTACCCGACGCTATAAAAACCTGCGGCGAACCTAAAAAAAATTACTGGCTACCGATCAGCATCGCCGACGCTAAGACATCGATCAGAAAAATTATCGCTTAGTGACAGTGGTGATAGGGGGTGAAAGGGTTACCTGGGGGGCGATCAAGGGGGTTAAACCTTTATTAGGTAATATATGGGGGTACCCGACGCTATAAAAACCTGCGGCGAACCTAAAAAAAATTACTGGCTACCGATCAGCATCACCGACGCTAAGACATCGATCAGAAAAATGATTGCATAGCGACGGCGGTGCTAGGGGGTGAAAGGGTTACCTGGGGGGGGTGATCAAGGGGGTTAAACCTTTATTAGGTAATATATGGGGGTACCCGACGCTATAAAAACCTGCGGCGAACCTAAAAAAAATTACTGGCTACCGATCAGCATCGCCGACGCTAAGACATCGATCAGAAAAATTATCGCTTAGTGACAGTGGTGATAGGGGGTGAAAGGGTTACCTGGGGGGCGATCAAGGGGGTTAAACCTTTATTAGGTAATATATGGGGGTACCCGACGCTATAAAAACCTGCGGCGAACCTAAAAAAAATTACTGCCTACCGATCAGCATCACCGACGCTAAGACATCGATCAGAAAAATGATCGCATAGCGACGGCGGTGCTAGGGGGTGAAAGGGTTACCTGGGGGGTGATCAAGGGGGTTAAACCTTTATTAGGTAATATATGGGGGTACCCGACGCTATAAAAACCTGCGGCGAACCTAAAAAAAATTACTGGCTACCGATCAGCATCGCCAACGCTAAGACATCGATCAGAAAAATTATCGCTTAGTGACAGTGGTGATAGGGGGTGAAAGGGTTACCTGGGGGGTGATCAAGGGGGTTAAACCTTTATTAGGTAATATATGGGGGTACCCGACGCTATAAAAACCTGCGGCGAACCTAAAAAAAATTACTGGCTACCGATCAGCATCACCGACGCTAAGACATCGATCAGAAAAATGATCGCTTAGCGACGGCGGTGCTAGGGGGTGAAAGGGTTATCTGGGGGGTGATCAGGGGGTTAAACCTTTATTAGGGGGGGTTAGGGGGCTACACTGGACCTAAAACTAAATGTAGTGACACTTTTACAGTCACAAATGTCACTGATTGCAATGATCACTAAATAAATGGTCACTGCAATCAGTGACACTGTGACTGGGGGCTGGGGGGTGATCTGGGGGGTGATCTGGGGGTGTCTGGGGGGGCCTGGGGGGGCGATTTATGTGCCTATGTGTCCTGGTGTCAGTGTAGTGTTTTGTGTACTAACCTGCATCTTCTCCTGTACGGCGCTCGGTATATGTGAGCGCCGCAGGAGAGATGACATCACTTCCTCCTGCCTGGCAGGCAGGGGTAGCTCTCTCATTCGCTGGGAGCGATCGAGAGGGGGGGGCCGGAATCGAATGGCCGTCCCCTCATGCCGGATCGCTCCCGAAGGTAAAACGACCACCCACTGTAAAGAAGGGGAGTCCGATCGGACCCCCAACTATACAAAGGCAATCACGTATATGTACGTGATTCTGCCTGTCGGTGCCATTCTGCCGACGTATATTTACAGTGGGCGGTCGTTAAGTGGTTAAAATGACTGCTCCAGAAAAACGTCCGTTTTTAAAACTTCTTTTTGCATTGATACATGTCCCCTGGTGCAGAACCCGGGTTCCCAAACCCTTTTTAGGACAATAACATGCATAATAGTCATTATAATTAGCACTTTGGATTTCGAACGTTCGCATCCATTGTATTTAATAGGGTTCTAAAGTTCGTGCGAACTTTCGGTCCGTTCGCGGGTTCTGGTGCGAACCGAACCCGGGGGTGTTCGGCTCATCACTACTGGTTACATGTTTTTAGTTACAGGTCTAGGGCCAAAATTATTTGACACGTTTTTCCCCAAAAATAAATGTTTTGATCACTTTTATTCCTATTACAAGGAATGTAAACATCCCTTGTAATAGGAATATGACATGACCAGGTCCTCTTTACAGTGAGATATGGGGTCGATAAGACCCCACATTTCACCTCTAGGCTGGGAAGCCTGAAATAAAAAATTAAAAAAAACGATCCTGGCTTCGAACGTAGCGGTGAGTCAGTAGAAGCACCGGAGGGCGGCGGGAGGGGGGGATGTCCCCTCTCGCCTCCCGTAAGAATGATCAAGTGGTGGAACAGCCGCTATGATCGTTCTTATGGTGTAGGGAATCGACCGGCTGAAAAAGCTGATATCTGAATGTTGACTGTAGCTGCATGCATCATTCAGATATTCCCTGCATAAAGTCAAGGGCGTCATATGACAGCCGGCGGGCGGGAAGTGGTTAAAACGCATTTTTTTTTCAACACAAAGTTGTCCATTTATACGATATTTCTAACACATAGCATGTACATACCAAAAATGACACCCCAAAATAGATTCTCCTACTCCTCCTAAATACGGCGATACCACATGTGTGAGACTTCCACAGCCTGGCCACATACAGAGGCCGAGTACAGCCGAGCATGGGAGAGTATGGCTGGGTATCGCAGAGTATGGCTGGGTATCGCAGAGTATGGCTGGGTATCGCAGAGTATGGCTTGGTATGGCAGAGTATGGCAGAGTATGGCTTGGTATGGCAGAGTATGGCTGGGTATGGCTGGGTATTGCAGAGTGTTGCAGGGTATTGCAGAGTGTTGCAGGGTATTGCAGAGTGTTGCAGGGTATTGCAGAGTGTTGCAGGGTATTGCAGAGTGTGGCAGGGTATTGCAGAGTGTGGCAGGGTATTGCAGAGTGTGGCAGGGTATTGCAGAGTGTGGCAGGGTATTGCAGAGTATGGCAGGGTATGGACGTCCTCCCAGAATCGCGCTCCCGCACGCCGCCTGGAGCGCGCACACGGGAGGACCCGGCGGTCACAGATTTCTAACACATAGCATGTACATACCAAAAATGACACCCCAAAATAGATTCTCCTACTCCTCCTGAGTACGGCGATACCACATGTGTGAGACTTCCACAGCCTGGCCACATACAGAGGGCGAGTACAGCCGAGCATCGCAGAGTATGGCTGGGTATCGCAGAGTATGGCTGGGTATCGCAGAGTATGGCTGGGTATGGCAGGGTATCGCAGAGTATGGCAGGGTATCGCAGAGTATGGCAGGGTATCGCAGGGTATGGCAGAGTGTCGCAGGGTATGGCAGAGTGTCGCAGGGTATGGCAGAGTGTGGCTGGGTATGGCAGAGTGTGGCTGGGTATGGCAGAGTGTGGCTGGGTATGGCAGAGTGTGGCTGGGTATGGCAGAGTGTGGCTGGGTATGGCAGAGTGTGGCTGGGTATGGCAGAGTGTGGCTGGGTATGGCAGAGTGTGGCTGGGTATGGCAGAGTGTGGCTGGGTATGGCAGAGTGTGGCTGGGTATGGCAGAGTGTGGCTGGGTATGGCAGAGTGTGGCTGGGTATGGCAGAGTATGGCTGGGTATGGCAGAGTATGGCTGGGTATGGCAGAGTATGGCTGGGTATGGCAGAGTATGGCTGGGTATGGCAGAGTATGGCTGGGTATGGCAGAGTATGGCTGGGTATGGCAGAGTATGGCTGGGTATGGCAGAGTATGGCTGGGTATGGCTGGGTATGGCAGGGTATGGCTGGGTATGGCAGGGTATTGCAGGGTATGGCTGAGCAGGGATGGATGGATCTTTCCCCTCTCACACTGTACCGATCGGTACAGAGAGGGGAGAGAGGAGCGATCACGTGGTAAACAGCCGCTAAACGGCCGCTATCAGCGGCAATTTACCGTGATCCGTGACGACTTAATGACCCGCCCATAGACAAAAGACGTCTACAGGGTGGTTCGTTAACTCTGGGAGAACGTCCATGGACGTCCTCCCAGAATCGCGCTCCCGCGCGCCGCCTGGAGCGCGCACATGGGAGGATCCGGCGGTCACGGACACTCCCGTGTGCGCGCCCCAGGTGGCGCGTGGGAGCGCGTTTCTGGGAGGACGTTCATGGACGTCCTCCCAGAGTTAACAAATCGCCCTGTAGACGTCTTTTGTCTATGGGCGGGTCGTTAAGTGGTTAAGAAACGCTGCACCACCAAACTGAGGACTGTATCAACTTTCCCTGTCTAAGGGCGGACAGGAAGTTTGTGCCATTATCACACACCACCATTCCTGGCTCCAGCTGGCGTGCCGTAAAACACCTCTGGGCCTGCCCCTGCAGAGCTGCAAGAATCTCTGCCCCCTTGTGGCTCCTGTCCCCTAGACAGACCAGCTGAAGCACTGCATGTCATCTTTTAGCCTTAGGGGGAAACTGGTGGTTCATAGAACAATTCAGCAGAGGAGGATGGATAGGAATGGGCGGAACACCCCCCCGGTTCGGTTCGCACCAGAACACCTCGAACAGGCAAAAAGTTCTAGCGAACATGCAAACCCTATTAAAGTCTATGGGACACGAACATGAAAAATCAAAAGTCCTAATTTTAAAAGCTTATATGCAAGTTATTGCCAAAAAAAGTATATAGGGACCTGGGTACTGCCCTGGGGTACAGGTATTAATGCAAAAAAAAGTTATAAAAACAATGCAGTGATTTTATTGATGCTTAAAGCGGAAGAAAACCCTGATGGGTTTTACTTCCTCTTTATTCCCCTGCAAAATAAAAGCATAATGGGCTAGTATGCATCGCATACTAGCCCAATATGTTGCACTTACCTGCAAACGAAGCCAGTGATGTCACGAAAGGGGGCAGAGTCTACCAGCTGAAAATGCAGCAGTTGCAGTGCTAGCCATTTGGTCAAGCTAGCATTTAGACGCTGAGCATGTGGATGGCTGGTAGGCCTGTGCAATTAGTTTCGTAAGGAATCGAAATTCGTCCGAATTTAGCAACTTTCGGACATTCGGAAGCATTCGAATTTCCGAACAAAGCAATAACGAATAAAACCGAATCTGAAATAAATTATATTGCAAATAGCGAATGCCCGAATGTCTTCGGCATAATTCGTTATGAAAAAAGTTACGAATGTACGAATCCATTTGAAGCACAATAACACTCTGCTCTCTGCTTCTCCCTCACCGTGCTGAACTCCCTCTCAAAATGGTGTACAGGGGCGGAGGCTATAGCCGCATGTAAAATACGAGATTTCAAATCGTTACAAATAACCGCTATGTATTTAGAAAAGTACAAATCTATTTGAAGCACATTAGGCATAATAGGCAGCGTCGTTGTGAGAGAGACACGGAAAATTACGAATCAACGAACCCAAAAAAAGTTACGAAAGTAGGAGTTGTGTCCATAATCAACGAAAAACAATGTACTCTACCGAAAGTACGAATTATAAATCAACTAAAAATAAGGCTTACATTAATACGAATCATTCCGATTCAACGAAAAATGTCGCTTGTGAAAATACGAATTAGTCCGAACACGAAAAATCCAGTCTAGCAAAATTACGAACGATTACGAATCAACAGAAACAATCTGAAACTAAACAAATTTTTCCGTTGTGCACAAGTCTAATGGCTGGGACCGAATTTCTTTTTGCGGTTCAGCAACTGAGGTAGGGAAATTTGCCGTCTTCTTCTTCCCTCTTCTCTTCTTCCGATGTTGACTCGACTTATGTAGGCATGGGGCGTGGCGACCGGGTGATGTCGCCCGGTGACCCCGCCCCTTATGACGTCATCGTCCATCATGCCCCGGGACTGCGACGTCATAAGGGGCGGGGTCACCGTGACCACGCCCCATGCCTATATAAGTTGTTGCGCACACGGCATTACAGCGGGAGAGAGCAGCGTGTCAACATCGGAAGAAGAGAGGAGGGAAGAAGACGATGGAGAAGACCGGGCCAATGCTAGCAAAGGAGCTGCAAAAGAGCAGAAGATAGCGGAGGAGCCCGGCAGAAGATACCGGAGAGCGGGAGAAGAACCGGAGACCGGGAGAAGAGGCCGGAGAGAGCGGAGAAGTTGGAAGAAGACCCCTGAAGTCGGAAGAAGACCCCCGAAGTCGGAAGGAGACCCCCGGAGCTGCCTAATAAATTACTTTAAAAGCCTGTCTAGTGTGGTTTTTTTTATTGACACTTTTTTCCCCCAGGTGAATGGGTAGGGGTACAATGTACCCCATACCCATTCACATAGGGTGGGGGGCCGGGATCTGCGGGCCCCCTTATTAAAGGGGGCTCCCGGATTCTGATAAGACCCCTGCCCGCAGACCCCGACAACCAACGACCAGGGTTGTCGGGAAAAGGCCCTTGTCACCATCAACATGGGAACAAGGTGCTTTGGGGTGGGGGGCCGCAGGGCGCCCCCTGCCCCAAAGCACCCACCCCCCATGTTGAGGGCATGCGGCCTGGTATGGTTCAGGAGGGGGGGCGCTCGCTCGTCCCCACCCCCTTTCTTGACCTGCAGGGCTGTGTGCTCGGATAAGGGTCTGGTATTGATTTTGGGGGGACCCTCACGCCGTTTTTTCAGCGTAGGGGGTTCCCCTTCAAATCCATACCAAACCTAAGGGCCTGGTATGCTCTTGGAGGGGGAACCCCTGTTGGTTTTTTATTTAAAATTTGGCGTAGAGCTCCCCCTCAAGATCAGCAGAGCACAAGTCGTATGCCAAAGTCAGATAATGCAAGACGGCGTTCCGACTTTGATCCGACTTCAATGATATTCAATGGGCTGAAGTAGGATCAAAGTCGGACCAAAGTAGTACAGAGAGCATTTTCAAAGTCGGACCGCCATGTGTCGGACCAGTTAACCACTTAAGCCCCGGACCATTTGGTAGCTAAAGGACCAGAGGTGAATTCAGAATTTTGCACTGCGCTGCTTTAACTGTAAATTGTGCGGACATGCAATGTTGTACCCAAACGAAATTTGCGTCCTTTTCTTCCCACAAATAGAGCTTTCTTTTAATGGTATTTGATTGCCTCTGTGATTTTTCTTTTTTGCGATATAAACGGAAAAAGACCGAAAATTTTGAAAAAAAATGATATTTTCTACTTTTTGTTATAAGAAAAATCGAATAAACTCAATTTTTGTCATACATTTAGGCCAAAATGTATTAAGCCACATGTCTTTAGTAAAAAAAAATTCAATAAGCGTATATTTATTGGTTTGCGCAAAAGTTATAGCGTTTACAAACTAGGGTAAATTTTCTGGAATTTACACAGCTTTAAATTTATGACTGCCTATCTCATTTCTTGAGGTGCTAAAATGGCAGGGCAGTACAAAACCCCCCCAAATGACCCCATTTTGGAAAGTAGACACCCCAAGGAAATTGCTGAGAGGCATGTTGAGCCCATTGAATATTTTTTTTTGTCCCAAGTGATTGAATAATGACAAAAAAAAAAATTACAAAAAGTTGTCACTAAATGATATATTGCTCACACATGCCATGGTTATATGTGGAATTGCACCCCAAAATACATTTTGCTGCTTCTCCTGAGTACGGGGATACCACATGTGTGGGACTTTGTAGGAGCCTAGCCACGTACGGGACCCCGGAAACCAAGCACCGCCTTCAGGATTTCTAGGCACAAATTTTTGATTTGACTCCTCACTACCTATCACAGTTTCGAAGGCCATAAAATGCCAAAATAGCACAAAACCCCCCCAAATTACCCCATTTTGGAAAGTAGACACCCCAAGTTGTTTGCTGAGAGGCATGGTGAGTATTTTACAGCTCTCATTTGTTTTTGAAAATGAAGAAAGAAATTTTATTTATTTTTTTATTTAATTTTTTTAATTTTCAAAACTTTGTGACAAAAAGCGAGATCTGCAAAATACTCACAATACCTCTCAGCAAATAGCTTGGGGTGTCTACTTTCCAAAATGGGGTCATTTGGGGGGGGGGTTTGTGCCATCTGGGCATTCCATGGCCTCCGAAATTGTGATAGGCAGTGAGAAGTGAAATCAAAAATTTACACCCTTAGAAAGCCTGAAGGCGGTGCTTAGTTTTGGGGTCCCGTGCGCGGCTGGGCTCCCAAAAAGTCTCACACATGTGGTATCCCCGTACTCAGGAGAAGCAGCAGAATGTATTTTGGGGTGTAATTCCACATATGCCCATGGCATGTTTGAGCAATATATCATTTAGTGACAACTTTGTGCAAAAAAAAAAAAAAATTGTCTTTTTTCCGCAACTTGTGTCAACATATAAAATATTCCATGGACTCGACATGCCTCTCAGTATATAGCTTGGGGTGTCTACTTTCCAAAATGGGGTCATTTGGGGGGTTTTGAACTGTTCTGGCATTTTATACACAACATTAGGAAGCTTACATCCACTCTTCTAACCACTTGAAGACAAAGCCCTTTTTGACACTTTTTGTTTACATGAAAACATTTTTTTTTTTGCAAGAAAATTATGTTGAACCCCCAAACATTATATATATTTTTAAAGCAAAGGCCCTACATAATAAAATGGTGGGTGTTGCATTTTTTTTTTCTACACAGTATTTGCGCAGCGATTTTTCAAACGCATTTTTTGGGGAAAAAATACACTTTTTTTTATTTTAATGCACTAAAACACACTATATTGCCCAAATGTTTGATGAAATAAAAAAGATGATCTTAGGCTGAGTACATAGATACCAAACACGACATGCTTTAAAATTTCGCACAAACGCGCATTGGCGACAAACTACATACATTTTTAAAAGCCTTTAAAAGCCTTTAAAGGTTACCCCGTTAGATTTACAGAGGAGGTCTACTGCTAAAATTACTGCCCTCGATCTGACCTTCGCGGTGATACCTCACATGCATGGTGCAATTGCTGTTTACATATGACCGACGCTTGCGTTCGCCATTGGGCAAGAGCAGGGCAGGACAGGGGTGCTTTTTTTTTTTATTTTTTTTTTATTATTAATTTTGCTTTTTTATTTTATTTTTAAATTGTTCCTTCCATATTTTTTTTTTTTTTTTTATCATTTTTATTGTTATCTCAGGGAATGTAAATATCCCCTATGATAGCAATAGGTAGTGACAGGTACTCTTTTTTTGAAAAAAATTGGGGGGTTAGACCCTAGATCTTTCCTCTGCCCTCAAAGCATCTGACCACACCAAGATCGGTGTGATAAAATGCTTTCCCAATTTCCCAATGGCGCTTTTTATATCCGGGGGGGGACATTCCCTCCCACTGCTTGTAAAAGCAGTCCAGAGGCTAATTAGCCACTAGGATTGCTTTTACATGAAAGCCGGCCGCTGGCTGAAAAGAATGATACCAAGATGATACCTAAACCCACAGGCATCAACCTGGTATAACCATTCAAAGTCCAGCAACATACCAGTACGTTGCTGGTCCTTGTGCAGCCAGGTGGCTGAACGAAAAAAGAGATTGATCGGTGGGTATGCCCACCATTAGAATACCGCCCTTCATCCACCCACTTCTAATGATGGGCATACATGCACCATTTATATATGCCGAAGCATGGGGGCATCCTCCCGCAAAAAAGTTATGCCGCACACACATGGTCGGACTTTTCCACGGGCAAGCCTCCGTCAGAATTTCTACCGTATGTACGCGGCATTAGGAGCAAAATCACTCCTCCGCCCCTGCTGCCCCAATGCTTCGGCATATTTGCTTTTTTTTTTTAACTGTGGTGGTGAAATCACCTCCTACAGCACTGGAGTCGCAGGGATCAGGCCTGTCTCTGCGAACGCTGCAGTTATGTGTGTTGTGTTTTGTAAGTGACAGTGATCGATCAATACTGCACTTGGGTGGCCTGGGCTGGACAGAGGGGAAAAACGCAGGTGCTAGCAGGTATCTGGGCTGATCCCGCTAACACTGCGTTTTTGGGAACCCTAAACTTCTGGGGACGATAGTATAGATCTGATCAGATCAGATATTGATCTGTTCAGATACTATACCACTAAGGGAGGTGTATGCTTCACGCGTGGGTGTTAGCGTTACTGGCACTAACCTGACGCTGCCTGGGGTGTGACGCAGACCCTCTCTGACGCTAAAACCTAATTGATATCACCCGCCGGGCGATCAGGGGGTTAAACCTTTATTGGGTTATATACGGCGGGTGCCCTGACACTATAAAAAGCAAACTAACTAACCAGCGTCACCCGTAACACTTATATGATGATCACTGGTGAAAGGGTTAACTAGGGGCAATTAGGGGGTTAAAACCTTTATTAGATAATATATGGGGGTACCTGACGCTATAAAAACCTGCGGCGAACCTAAAAAAAATTACTGGCTACCGATCTGCATCACCGACGCTAAGACAGCGATCAGAAAAATGATCGCTTAGCGACAGTGGTGATAGGGGGTGAAAGGGTTACCTGGGGGGCGATCAAGGGGGTTAAACCTTTGTTAGATAATTTATGGGGGTACCTGACGCTATAAAAACCTGCGGCGAACCTAAAAAAAATTACTGGCTACCGATCTGCATCACCGACGCTAAGACAGCGATCAGAAAAATGATCGCTTAGCGACAGTGGTGATAGGGGGTGAAAGGGTTACCTGGGGGCGATCAAGGGGGTTAAACCTTTATTAGATAATTTATGGGGGTACCTGACGCTATAAAAACCTGCGGCGAACCTAAAAAAAATTACTGGCTACCGATCTGCATCACCGACGCTAAGACAGCGATCAGAAAAATGATCGCTTAGCGACAGTGGTGATAGGGGGTGAAAGGGTTACCTGGGGGGCGATCAAGGGGGTTAAACCTTTATTAGATAATTTATGGGGGTACCTGACGCTATAAAAACCTGCGGCGAACCTAAAAAAAATTACTGGCTACCGATCTGCATCACAGACGCTAAGACAGCGATCAGAAAAATGATCGCTTAGCGACAGTGGTGATAGGGGTGAAAGGGTTACCTGGGGGGCGATCAAGGGGGTTAAACCTTTATTAGATAATTTATGGGGGTACCTGACGCTATAAAAACCTGCGGCGAACCTAAAAAAAATTACTGGCTACCGATCTGCATCACAGACGCTAAGACAGCGATCAGAAAAATGATTGCTTAGCGACGGCGGTGCTAGGGGGTGAAAGGGTTATCTGGGGGTGATCAAGGGGTTAAACCTTTATTAGGGGGGGTTAGGGGGCTACACTGGACCTAAAACTAAACTGTAGTGACACTTTTACAGTCACAAATGTCACTGATTGCAGTGATCAGTAAATAAATGGTCACTGCAATCACTGACACTGTGACTGGGGGCTGGGGGGTGATCTGGGGGGCCTGGGGGGGCGATTTATGTGCCTATGTGTGCTGGTGTTAGTGTAGTGTTTGTGCACTAACCTTGATGTCTTCTCTTGTACGGCGCTCGGTATATGTGAGCGCCGCACAAGAGATGACATCACTTCCTCCTGCTTCCTCTGCCTGTGTGTACATTACACAGACAGAGGGGGCATTTCCATTCGCCTGGAGCGATCGCGGGGGGTGGCCGGAATCGAAGGACCGTCCCCTCATGTCGGATCGCTCCCCAACGAATACCGACCGCTCACTGTACAGAAGGGGGGTCCGATTGGACCCCCCAACTGTACAAAGGCAATCACGTACACTCTACGTGATTGTGCCTGTCGGTGCCATTGTGCCGACGTATATATACAGTGAGCGGTCGTTAAGTGGTTAAGATGGCTCCCGTAGGGAAACATTGATTTTCACACGTCATGCGACATGAGCTCCCAATGTTGGAGCGTTTGTCGCACCAGTGTGAACCCGGCCTAAGTCTGGGTTCACACTATCTCCGCATGCGGCTCACTGCAGGCGTCCAGTGTGTCCCTGTTCACCATTTCAGGTCCGATTTCAGCTTGAATGTTTGGCTGAATTCGGACCTGAAACGGACCAAAAAACGCACAGGGCTCCTGTGCAAATCCGCACTGGAGCCGCTGCGGAAATGTGTAAATCAGCTCCATAGAGAGCCGGTCAAAATCTTCTGCCATTTGCGAATTGGATGTGAGGAACCCCGGACCCGCATTCAATTCACAATAGTGTGAACCCAGCTTAAAGGGATGAGGTGGCAACCCTAAAGGGGAGAGTGGGCAGAGGCTAGAACATATTTCCAAGATGAACTTATCGCTTAAGCAGCTTGTCCAAGCCACTTCTTTAGTTCTAATGAAAGTCAGGAAAATACCCAACATTTATATCCAAACATGTAGCACCAACACCTTGATCCAATTACAATGGAAAGGCACATGTTGTCTTCCAAGAATAGGATGAGAGATGTGAAAACTGTGGAACCACCCTGTACTAGTTACATAATCTCATCCTTGGTGTCAGGAAGTCTTCATAAATGTTAATCCTTAGATTTGCAGGGCTGAAGGTATGAATTGGGATGGACATGAGAAGAGGAGGATCCAGGCTGCTCTGTGCAAAACCACTACTCAGAGCAGGTAAGTATAACTTGTTTGTTAATTTTAAAGAAAGAAAAAAAAAAGAGACTTTAATATCACTTTAACTAAAGATGCTGTTTCCAACCATGGGTCCCTCTCCTTTTCATGCAGCATGGCTAGATGCATGCGTAATGCAGCATTGTTATGAGACAAGACCTACCAGTTCTAGTTAGAGTCTATAGGTCTTGTGTGTAGGAAATGGTCAAGCCCAATGAAAGCAATATATATGACCTTTTAATGACTTGGCCAGTTTGCAATTACACATGCCTTTCACATGAGTCATCCAAAGTAATCAGGAAAACCAGGATATTAGAGGCTTTCTTATGTCTTGTATGGCCCATTAACCAAGTTTAGAATTCATTATTAGATATTGTGAGCCATAGAAAATATGCAATTTCTCTATCAGAGCCCTATGCTTTCCCTCCTCCTCAGAAATATTTCCCTGCCGCTAGTGCTGTCTCTACCAGGCGGGGTACCCATCCTTACTCTACCTACTTGGAAAATGCGAGGGCCAGGGCCTTAAATAGGCTTTGTCTGACCCAAGATAGCTGCTAGAGTCACGTGGGGCTGCAGCATCCTATTGGATAGCTTCCCTAATGACTCAGGAAACCATAGAGGAATCATGTTCCTCTTGACTTCCTCTCCAACTGCAATGCTGCTGAGAAAGAGCACCACCAGCTGTGGAGAAGGTAGACTGCTCCTGTCTACAGCTGGATCTGCTGGGTGGGAGAGTCTCTTGATTGTACAGGACCCGCAACCAGGTAAGCAGGAGTTAACAATGTGTTTGTGGGGGGGTTGGGGAAGTTGTCAGTCATATCTGAAAATGTGTATTTTGTATTCTCTTATCTCCCCAGCAGGTGGAGCTCTGGGCTCTTTTTCACAAATGTTTTAGCTATTTCATATC
Source organism: Rana muscosa (assembly GCA_029206835.1). Classification (NCBI taxonomy): domain Eukaryota; kingdom Metazoa; phylum Chordata; class Amphibia; order Anura; family Ranidae; genus Rana; species Rana muscosa. The sequence continues at coordinate 1,111,601,317 of CM055116.1, read as the reverse complement.
TGCTGTACTGACATAGGCGTGCGCAGCCTATTGCATTAGGGTGTGCACCCCAAAGCTCAACACATACTACCGATCACTCACAATGAAAGGGAAGGGGCCGGTAAGTTAGATACTTACCTGCCCCTTCCCCCACTCATCCTAAAACATCCCCAGCAGCAACAGCCGGTGGGAGAGGAGAGTATGGAAGCTGGAAGCGCTGCAAGGGGAAGGAAGGGGGGAGCCAGGGCAGTAGGGGGAATCTGTGCTGCACAGTGTGATTAGGGTGTGCCTGGGCACACCTGGCACACCCTGTGCGCACGCCTATGTGTACTGAACAAGTATGTTGTTTTCATAGCTCTATAGCTAGAGTCTTGTTGGTTGGAGGCTAGACAGTGTGGACCTTGAGTGGAGAGTGTGATCAAGTTTTGCTTTTGACTGCTGTGTTGCATTTGAGCTTCTTTTTGGATCTTTTTCCTTGCAGCTTTTTAAACACCTTTTTCTGGAACGTTTTAAACAGCCTTTTTTTTTTTCTTTTTTTTTTCCTTCAGCCTACTAATTAAGGGGAGTGGTTAATTGGTCACAGGTGCTTGAGGCCTATATAGATTTCTGTAGAACTAATTTGAGCCTGCTCATCTTTGAGTTTGCTGGAAGGAACTCTGTCCAAGTGGAACTGGACTAAGTAGTGAGTTAAAATCAAGAGTTAGTGGAACTGGACTAAGTGGTGAGTTAAAATCAAGAGTTAGTGGAACTGGACTAAGTGGTGAGTTAAAATCAAGAGTTAGTGGAACTGGACTAAGTGGTGAGTTAAAATCAAGAGTTAGTGGAACTGGACTAAGTGGTGAGTTAAAATCAAGAGTTAGTGGAACTGGACTAAGTGGTGCGTTAAAATCACGAGTTTAAAACAGGGGCCATAGTACCTGTGTCGTGTGAGTACCCGAGTGTTGTCTGAGTAGTGTGTGTGGATCGTTAGTACTTGTGTATTGTGGGTGCACGCTGGTCTGCGAGTACCTGTGTATGGTCTTGTTGAGTACCTGTGTATTGTCTTGTTGAGTATTAATGTCAGGAAGCTAGTTGTTAGGTAATTTGGACTGGGTACAATCTCTAATCCTCATTAAATTAATAGGTACGATGTCCGGTGGATGTGGAGAGGCGACTCGGTGTACATCTTGCAGCATGTATGCTTTCCTTGATCATCTGATCGAGGGCGATTACTGCTGTGTAAAATGTAAGCATATTGTTTCCCTGGAAGCCCAGGTTCTGAATCTGGGGAAGCAACTGTCAGCACCGAGTAGACCCTCCACACTAAAGGAGAGCCAGGAACGTACACGGCAGGTGTCGGAAGGGGCCAGCACAGAGGTGGGTGGAGACAAAGAGGTGCAGGCACTAGAAAATAGTAGATGGGTGACAGTCTGGAAGGGGAAAGTGCCAGGGAAGCCGATCCAGGGCTGGAGCATCCCAATAAGTATGCTCCATTGAGTGACATTGGTGAAACCAGTCAGGGACCAGCACTTCTGGAGCTGAGGGACTCTCTTAACTGCCAGGGGAAGAACCCCTCCAGTGAGAGTGGGGGGAAGCGAAGGGAAAGGAAAGACAAATTCTGGTGGTAGGGGACTCAATTCTTTAGAAGGATAGAGAGGGCAATCTGTTATGCCCTGTACACACGATCGGATTTCCGATGTAATAAAATCCGATGGATTTTTCTGTCTGAATTCTGATGAGGCTGACTTCCATCAGTCTTGCATACACATGTAGCGGGGTCCTCAATTTAGTGGGATACACTTGGGGGTAGTGTGACCCAAGTGTGTAATTGTGTTAGGGTTCAGACCCCTTTTTGTTATTCGTGGAGGATTGGGTGGTGTAATATTCTCCTTGACCAGTGGGTGTCAGTGTACCTACTGGCTCAGGGTAGAATCACTACCAGAGTGCTACCCTTCTTTGTCCCTTCCTGGAGATGGTACGGCCGGGGCGGGGAACCCGCCGTGGTGTCGATGGGAGGAGATAAAAGGGGGAGACGCCCTCGCCACAAGGTCTGTCGGTTGGGGGGGAGGATCATCTCTTCACGCACCCAGGCACCTTAGGCCTGGGTGCGGGCGGTTCAAGGTTCCGGCCTAGGCGCCCAAGGCCTGGCCGGAACGAAGATGGAGTCCATCCCGGGCACCTTCAGCCTGGGGTGAGGTACTATTAAGGAGGCCTGGGACCCGGTGACTCCGACTGGGTCCCGCAAGGGTGAAGTTGCTCCAGGGCGCCCCTTGCGAGGGGACCCGCATCTGAGGTGAGGAGGCTGGGGGGGGGTCACCCGTCCGAAGACCCGGTGCAGTGTCAACCCGGTGACGGATGGGCCTTCGGTAACTCCCTCGGAGGACATCTTCCCCTGATATGGGCTACAGCGCAGCGGAGGAGCTTTCATCAAGACTCCTGCAACCCCTGGTCATAGCACAGGGAGTGTAGGGACTAGGAACCTGTACAGTGCCTCGACCTGTTTTCCCCATCGTATCCTGCCATTGCATTTGACTGTATGTGGAGATACGCAATAAACCTGAGTTGGACTTTGATGGGTGTATGGACTCTGTTGATGAGAACAAAGGGAGATTCTGGCACGGAAGGACTGACCCTCGTAACCAGCACACATTTGGCCCGAGGAAAAGATTGGTACTGGCCTTCACCTCACCCACATTCATGGGGAGGACATGGGCCGTAGCGCACCTCACTCTGTCGCTCGACATACCCCTAGAAAAATCCGAGGTTGGGGTGAGGCCGCTACACGTGGGGGCTCCTGAGTCCGGGATGAAATGTGTGTTGACCCTGAGGTTTGGAACGGCTGTGTTTGAACTTTGCTGCCCGGAGGAGGTCCGAGCAGGTCGGCCATGTGATTGGCCAAAGTGCATCCCTGTGCTCGAAGTCGTGGAAATTTCCCTGAAAAACCGGGAGAGGCCCATGCAGAAAGAGCGGGAAGAGGGAGGAGTCCAGCCGTGTGACGAACTACATGTGGGGACTTTTGCTGCACTGCACCACGAGGCACCCCATGACTGCGCAATTCGTGGGAGGAGACTGAAGGAAGCCCGCGAAAACGTGCAAGTCGTGGGAGGAGTCTGGCCACGTGTGGAGATACACGTGGAGACTCCGGCGCGAGGTCAGCGCGTGATGGAGCAGCAAGTGGTCGGAGCGAACTCAGGCTCCCCGTGGATGCCGGTACCTTATCCTTTCAAGATGACTGCATTTGCTGCACCCATTACAGACACGGGGATAAGGCTCAGGCCCCGAGGACAGTTGGCTCTGTATTCATGCAGAGACACGGAGGCCCTCGGTGTGATCTGTTCCGGATGCTCGGGACTGGTGGTCCAACTAAAGCCATTCGGGCGATGCGAAGCATGCAAGGAGTTTCTTTTTGAGGTTGAACCACACACGGAAAGGCCCCGAGCCCTACGCCTCAACTGCATCACAGGAACCGCCACTCCGGAGGGAGAGATCAAAGCCTTTGCGGAGTTTCCCGTGCACGCTGACCAGGGCGAAGTGACTGCCCAACCAGAGACTGAGAGAGAAAAATCCGAGGACACTGCTTCGGTCACTACAGACTCCCTGCTCCCACCTCCGAAGAGGAAAGTCGGCCTGGTACAGGCATCCTATGGTCGTGGTCGAGCTTCACCCCGCCGCTTGCCTGGCCTGGATGACGCCGGTAGAGAAGAGAGTCCCGGACATCCCAGTTCTTCAGAAGGTCCAGGTGAGCCAGGGGCTGGGACTGTGGTGTTGGTTGGAGGTGTCGGGGGTCCACAGTTGGTGGAGCCCGCAAGGGAGGGTAGCCTTCCGTCTACTAGAGACTACCTTCCCGCTGAGATGTATGACACCTCCGACTTAGAGTCATTGTCAGACTGTGGGGATGACGGAGAGATAGACAAACTGTTTCACCGGAAGGGCTGGGACAGACGCCCACTACCTGTGCTGAGTAAACCGCAGGATTCCCCCATGTCCATAGAAGACAGTACGCTCCGGGTGAAGGCCCCGGAGTTCTCGAGGAAATCTAGTCCTCCGACCAACTTCCCGCATTCAACTACATCACCCGCTCTGATGTTGGGGGTGCAGCGTGCTTCGTTGCGGGCACCAAAGACAAAGAAACCCGAGATGGTGAAGGTACCTCGGCACCCGGAGGCCATCGTACAGCCAGGAGAAGGTGAGCGAGATGTGATGCCACCTCTAGCCAGGTTGCAGAGACTTTTCTCTCAGAAAGTCGCCCGTGAATATGGGTGGGAGTACCCCTACTTGCCTCGGGACCTATTGTATGAAGTCGAGGTCCTGCGACCAAGGTGGTATGACGAGTTTGTATGGGAAAAACTTAAAGTACCCCATGCCAGGCGATACCTGTCATGTTCGCCGCCTGTGTCTAAAAAGTTCAAGGACTGCAGAGCTGATTGGAGACTTGGGCGGCATATTCATGCCGATAAGGTGCTCATCTGCCGGAAAGAAGGAGAGGATGTCGAGTATTCGGTGGAAGTGTTTGACGGGCACCTGAAGCCCCTGTTTCTGCCGGATCCAAGGTTCTATTTATAGGAGAAGTGAGCTCCTATCTTGTTGCTGTTGAAACTTTCTGGAAGAGACATTCCCAGACGCCTAGAACGGTGCCCTACTTTTGTTTTGATTTGGGCTTTTCTTTTACTCACTGGAGATTTGGGAGCTGTTGTTTTTTTTTCCTCCCTTTTCTTCATGTGCCAAAGGCAGAGACTTTTGGGGTAGAGTTAGAGTAGGAAAGCAGGAAGAATGAAGATCTCACCAAGTGTCATTACCGCAGCGCTGTCACCAGGTGGCAGTGTTGTGCAACGAATGTTTGAAAATGTTACACATGCATTACTTACTTATTGGAGTGAGTTGGTCTCTCGGCTGACGGACCCACTCATGCCAAGTTAACACAGAGTGTTAGGATGTGTTTTTTTTTTTTGTTTGTTTCCCTTCTGCAGGAGATTCGTCGGTCAAGGCTACTGAGTATGGGGTGGTTCTTAGACAGTGACGGGAGGGATTGTATATGTGTACATGACAGATGTTTTATACAAAAGTTTTAATGTTTTATAGTCCCTTTTCCCTGGAGCAGGTCTTGGCACATACAGTATCCAAAATTTGAGGGATAGCCTCTGGGGCCCACTTCATGTCACCACTCCTTGGGAGACATGGGTGTGCACCTGACGCTGGGGACCAGCGTCAAATCACCAGGGGGAGTGTGTAGCGGGGTCCTCAATTTAGTGGGATACACTTGGGGGTAGTGTGACCCAAGTGTGTAATTGTGTTAGGGTTCAGACCCCTTTTTGTTATTCGTGGAGGATTGGGTGGTGTAATATTCTCCTTGACCAGTGGGTGTCAGTGTACCTACTGGCTCAGGGTAGAATCACTACCAGAGTGCTACCCTTCTTTGTCCCTTCCTGGAGATGGTACGGCCGGGGCGGGGAACCCGCCGTGGTGTCGATGGGAGGAGATAAAAGGGGGAGACGCCCTCGCCACGAGGTCTGTCGGTTGGGGGGGAGGATCATCTCTTCACGCACCCAGGCACCTTAGGCCTGGATGCGGGCGGTTCAAGGTTCCGGCCTAGGCGCCCAAGGCCTGGCCGGAACGAAGATGGAGTCCATCCCGGGCACCTTCAGCCTGGGGTGAGGTACTATTAAGGAGGCCTGGGACCCGGTGACTCCGACTGGGTCCCGCGAGGGTGAAGTTGCTCCAGGGCGCCCCTTGCGAGGGGACCCGCATCTGAGGTGAAGAGGCTGGGGGGGGTCACTCGTCCGAAGACCCGGTGCAGTGTCAACCCGGTGACGGATGGGCCTTCGGTAACTCCCTCGGAGGACATCTTCCCCTGATATGGGCTACAGCGCAGCGGAGGAGCTTTCATCAAGACTCCTGCAACCCCTGGTCATAGCACAGGGAGTGTAGGGACTAGGAACCTGTACAGTGCCTCGACCTGTTTTCCCCATCGTATCCTGCCGTTGCATTTGACTGTATGTGGAGATACGCAATAAACCTGAGTTGGACTTTGATGGGTGTATGGACTCTGTTGATGGGAACAAAGGGAGATTCTGGCACGGAAGGACTGACCCTCGTAACCAGCACACATTTGGCCCGAGGAAAAGATTGGTACTGGCCTTCACCTCACCCACATTCATGGGGAGGACATGGGCCGTAGCGCACCTCACTCTGTCGCTCGACATACCCCTAGAAAAATCAGAGGTTGGGGTGAGGCCGCTACACACACCATCAGACAAAATTCCGACCGTCGAAAAGGCGGTGATGTAAAACGACGTGCCGAGAAAAATGAAGTTCAATGCGTCTGAGCATGCGTCGACTTGATTCTGAGCATGCATGGGTTTTTTCTCCGATGGAATTCCACACAGACGATCGGAATTTCCTATCGCTTTTTTTTCCATCGGTAAAATTTAAAACATGTTCTATTTTTTTACACCGATGGAAAAAAGGCAGATGGGGCCCACACACAATCTGTTTTTTTCATTGTAAAAACCGATTGTGTGTACACGGCATAACAAAGACCTGAAGCGTCAAACTGTATTTTGCTTACTGGGTGCTCAGGTTCGGCACATCACGGATCTGGTTGACAGATTACTGGGAGGGGCTTGGGAAGACCCAGCTCTCATGGTGCCCGTTGGCACCAATGACAAAGTCAGAGGCAGATGGAGTGTCCTAAAGAACGATTTTAGGGACTTGGGAGCTAAATTGAGGAAAAAGACCTCCAAGGTAGTATTCTCAGGAATACTACCGGTACATCGAGCCAAACCAGAAAGGCAGAGGGAGATTAGGGAAGTAAACAAGTGGCTGAAGAGCTGGTGTAGTAAGGAGGGGTTTGGGTTCCTGGAGGACTGGGCTGACTTCTCAGTTGATAACCAGTACTATAGAAGGGACGGACTGCACCTAAATGAGGAGGGTGCAGATCAGCTGGGAATGAAGATGGCCAAAAAGTTAGAAGGGTTTTTATACTAGGCGACGGGGGGAAAGGGTCCAGAGATAGAGATAGTCAGCATGGAACATATTCCAGAGGGTAGTATTAGGGGCATTAGTGGTAGGGTAACCAAAGCACATAAACCCAAGGTAAGTATAGTAGCAAGTCCTAGTTGCAATCTCGGAACACCCAAGAGGATTGTATGTGACCGGTCAAAAAATATTAATGCATTAAAGTGTTTGTTCACCAATGCAAGAAGTCTGCCAGGCAAAATAGGTGAGTTGGAAGTTCTGGTGCATCAGGAGAGCTATGATGTAATCGGTATTACTGAAACTTGTGTAACGCCGAGCGCTCCGGGTGTCCCATCCTTCCCGGAGCGCTCGCGGCGTCGGTCCCCCTGCAGCGCTCCGGTCAGCCCCCCTGGCCGCGGGCGCTGCTCTGTTACCGGCGGGGATGCGATCCACGCGGCGGCACATCTCCGTCCGCGGATCTCATCCCATCCTACTCACCATCCCACTCCTGCTCCTTCCCGGCGCGCGCGGCCCCGCTGCGCTCTAGGGCGCGCGCGCGCCGGCCTTCTGAGATTTAAAGGGCCAGCGCACCATTGATTGGTGCCTGGCCCAATTACTGTGTGCACACCCAAATCTGATATAAACCCACTTCCCCTTCCTGTCCTTGCCGGATCTTGTTGTCTTAGTACCCTGTGGAAGCGTTTTGTGAGTTGCCTTGCCTGTGTATCTGACCTGCTGCCATTGTCTCAGACTACGAACCATTGCCGCCTGCCCTGACCCTCTGCTACGTCTGACCTTGCCTCTGCCTAGTCCTTTTGTACCGCGCCTATCTCAGCCGCCAGAGAGGTGGAGTCGCTACTGGAGGACACGACCTGGTTGCTACCGCCGCAGCAAGTCCATCCCGCTTTGCGGCGGGCTCTGGTGAAAACCGGTAGTTGCTTAGAACCGGTCCCTCAGTACGACCTGTGCCATCCCCTCTCTGGTACAGAGGATCCACCTCCTGTATCCCCACTAGCCATCAGTCCGGCCCTTGACAGTCCTCCTGTATCCCCACTAGCCGTCAGTCCGGCCCGTGACAGTAGATCCGGCCATGGATCCCGCTGACGTGCCGCTGCCTAGTCTCGCTGATCTCACTACCGTGGTTGCCCAGCAGTCGCAATTGATTGCCCAACAAGGACAGCAGCTGTCGCAGTTGACCGCCATGATCCAGCAGCGTCTGCCGCCACAAGCTCCAGCATCTTCCCCTCTCCGAGCTGCCACTACTACCTCGAAGATCCGCTTGTCTCTTCCGGAGAAATTTGATGGGGATCCTAGGATGTGCCAGGGATTCTTGTCCCAATGTTCCCTGCATCTTGAGAGGATGTCAGACCAGTTTTCCACAGAACGGTCTAAGGTGGCATTCGTGGTCTGTCTGTTGTCTGGGAAGGCCTTGGCCTGGGCCACGCCACTCTGGGACCGCAATGACCCTGCTACAGCCACCGTTCAGTCCTTCCTTGCTGAGGTTCGTAGCGTTTTTGAGGAACCAGCCCGAGCCTCATCCGCTGAAACCGCCCTGCTTAACCTTGTCCAAGGAAACTCCTCTGTGGGCGAATATGCCATACAGTTCCACACACTGGCCTCAGAGCTAGCCTGGGATAATGAGGCTCTCTGCGCGACCTTCAAGAAAGGTTTATCCAGCCACATCAAGGATTGTCTGGCCGCACGAGAGATACCCTCCTCCCTGACGGAGCTCATCCACTTAGCTACCCGCATTGACATACGCTACGTTGAAAGATGCCAAGAGCTTCGCCAGGAGAAAGATCTTGTTCGCACCAGGCGTTATCCGCGCCTGGCTCCTCTTCCTGAATCCAATGCATCTTGATACTATGCCTTCCGTCGAGGAGGCCATGCAGGTGGACCGATCTCGCCTGACCCTACAAGAGAGGACTCGCCGTAGGAATGAGAACTTATGCCTTTATTGTGCGAGCTCTGAACATTTCCTAAAGGACTGCCCTATTCGTCCTCTACGTCAGGGAAACGCCCGCACCTAGTGAACGTGGGAGAGGCGTTACTAGGTGTGAATTCTTCCTCTCCACGTCTGACTATTCCTGTGCGGATTTCCCCTTCTGCTGGCTCCCCCTTCTCTGCGGTGGCCTTCCTGGACTCTGGTTCTGCAGGAAACTTTATTGAAGCCTCTTTCATCAACAGGTTCAACGTTCCTGTTATCCGTCTCATCAAACCCTTCTTCATTTCCTCTGTAAATGGAGAGAATCTGGATTGTACCGTGCGTTACCGCACCGAACCCCTGCTCATGTCCGTTGGTGTTCTTCACCAAGAAAAAATTGAATTCTTTGTTTTGCCGAACTGTACTTCTGACATCCTTCTTGGCCTACCCTGGCTCCAGCGCCATTCTCCTACCCTCGACTGGACCACTGGGGACATCAAATCCTGGGGCTACTCCTGCCACAAGCATTGTCTTAAGTCTGTACCCACCAGTCAAGTTCCCATCGCTACTCCTTTGCCCGGCCTTCCCAAGGCCTATCAGGACTTTTCTGATGTCTTTTGCAAAAAACAGGCGGAGGTCTTACCACCACATAGACCCTACGACTGCCCCATTGACTTGCTCCCAGGTACTACACCACCCCGTGGCAGAATTTACCCTCTCTCCTCTCCTGAGACCAAGGCCATGACTGATTACATACAGGAGAACCTCAAGAGAGGTTTTATTAGGAAATCATCTTCTCCAGCCGGAGCGGGGTTCTTCTTCGTTGCCAAGAAGGACGGATCACTACGCCCTTGCATAGACTATCGTGGTCTCAATAAAATCACTATTAAAAATCGCTACCCTCTGCCTCTCATCTCGGAGCTCTTTGACCGTCTGCGCGGAGCAAAAGTTTTTTCGAAATTGGACCTCAGGGGCGCTTATAACCTCATCAGAATCCGTGAAGGAGATGAATGGAAAACCGCATTTAACACCAGAGATGGTCACTTTGAATATCTCGTCATGCCATTTGGACTTTGCAACGCTCCTGCAGTCTTTCAGGATTTTGTCAATGAAATCTTTCGGGACGTACTGTATACCTGTGTGGTTGTCTATCTTGACGACATCCTAATCTTCTCTACCAACCTTGAGGAACATCGGCTCCATGTCCGTCAAGTGCTCCAGTGCCTCCGCGTAAATCATCTTTACGCTAAATTTGAAAAATGCCTTTTTGAGCGCAGCAGCCTTCCTTTCCTAGGTTATCTGGTCTCAGGACAAGGCCTTCAAATGGACCCTGACAAGCTCTCCGCAGTCTTGGATTGGCCACGCCCCTCTGGACTCCGTGCTATCCAACGCTTCCTTGGATTCGCCAACTACTATCGTCAGTTCATACCCCACTTCTCCACCATCGTTGCTCCTATAGGGGCACTGACTAAGAAAAACGCGAATCCAAGGTCCTGGCCGCCTCAAGCGGAAGAAGCCTTTACTCGCCTTAAGACCGCCTTCTCCTCTGCACCTGTCCTGTCTCGACCAGACCCCATAAAGCCGTTCTTCCTTGAAGTTGATGCCTCCTCGGTAGGAGCCGGAGCTGTTCTTCAAAAAAACGCTAAAGGAGGAAACGTCAAGTGTGTTTTTTTCTCTAAAACCTTCTCCCCTCCTGAAAAAAACCGTGAACTGTTGGCCATCAAGCTGGCATTAGAAGAGTGGAGACATCTCCTGGAAGGATCCCTTCACCCTATCTCCATCTACACTGACCATAAAAATTTGTCCTACCTTCAGTCCGCTCAGCGCTTAAATCCTCGCCAGGCCAGGTGGTCATTGTTCTTTGCCCGGTTCAATTTCCAGATCCATTTTCGTCCCGCAGACAAGAATGTCAGGGCTGATGCCTTGTCCCGTTCCTCCGATGCCTCTGAAACCGGGACTCCCCCTCAACACATCGTACCCCCTGAGTGTCTGATTTCCTCTGCTCCTGCTTCTCTGGTGCCAGTTCCTCCAGGAAAAACTTTCGTTCCTCCATGTCTTCGTCTCCAGATACTCAGGTGGGGCCATTCCTCCCATCTAGCCGGTCACGCTGGGATCAAAAAATCCATACAATTGATGGCCAGACACTATTGGTGGCCTACCCAGGAAAAAGATATGACTGACTTTGTACGGGCCTGCACTATCTGTGCACGTGACAAGACTCCACGCCAGAAGCCTGCAGGTCTTCTCCTTCCTCTACCTGTGCCTGAACAACCATGGTCCCACATTGCCATGGATTTCATCACGGACCTTCCTTTGTCTCATAGTAACACTGTCATCTGGGTGGTCATTGACCGCTTTTCGAAAATGGCTCATTTTGTCCCGCTTCCTGGTCTGCCTACTGCACCTCAGTTGGCGAAGCATTTTTTTCTTCAAATTTTCCGTCTCCATGGGCTACCCTCACATATCGTCTCTGATAGAGGCGTTCAATTCATCTCAAAATTTTGGAGAGCTCTCTGTACTCAACTAAAGATTAAGTTGAATTTTTCTTCCGCTTATCACCCGCAATCCAATGGACAGGTGGAGAGAGTTAACCAGGTCCTTGGTGACTACTTACGACATTTTGTCTCCGCCCGTCAAGACGATTGGGTCGACCTATTGCCCTGGGCAGAATCCTCATACAATTTCAAGAACTCTGAATCGTCCTCCAAATCACCTTTCTTTGTGGTCTACGGCCGTCACCCATTGCCCCCCCTCCCCATCCCCACTTCTTCTGGAGTTCCTGCCGTGGATGAATTAACTCAAGACTTCACCTCTATCTGGAAAGAGACTCAAAAGTCGCTATCACTGGCCTCTGCCCGCATGAAGAGACATGCAGATAAAAAAAGAAGAATTCCTCCTGTCTATGTCCCTGGTGACAAAGTGTGGCTCTCCTCCAAATATGTTCGGTTTCGGGTACCTAGCTACAAGCTGGGCCCTCGTTACCTCGGACCTTTTAAAATCAAAAACCAAATCAATTCTGTCTCTTACAAACTCCATCTTCCTCCTTCTCTTCGTATCCCCAATTCTTTTCATGTGTCTCTTCTCAAACCCCTCATTCTTAACCGATTTTCCCCCAAGGTCACTGCTCCTGCTCCTGTCTCTGGTTCTTCCGATGTCTTCTCGGTGAAAGAAATCCTCGCCTCCAAGGTCATCCGAGGTAAAATATTTTTTTTAATTGATTGGGAGAACTGTGGTCCTGAAGAGAGATCCTGGGAGCCTGAGACCAACATTTTAGACAAGGAGCTCATCCGTAGATTCTTGGGTTCCAAGAAAAGGGGGAGACCTAAGGGGGGGGTACTGTAACGCCGAGCGCTCCGGGTGTCCCATCCTTCCCGGAGCGCTCGCGGCGTCGGTCCCCCTGCAGCGCTCTGGTCAGCCCCCCTGGCCGTGGGCGCTGCTCTGTTACCGGCGGGGATGCGATCCACGCGGTGGCACATCTCCGTCCGCGGATCGCATCCCATCCTACTCACCATCCCCCTCCTGCTCCTTCCCGGCTGGCGTGCGGCCCCGCTGCGCTCTAGGGCGCGCGTGCGCCGGCCTTCTGAGATTTAAAGGGCCAGCGCACCATTGATTGGTGCCTGGCCCAATTACTGTGTGCACACCCAAATCTGATATAAACCCACTTCCCCTTCCTGTCCTTGCCGGATCTTGTTGTCTTAGTACCCTGTGGAAGCGTTTTGTGAGTTGCCTTGCCTGTGTATCTGACCTGCTGCCATTGTCTCAGACTACGAACCATTGCCGCCTGCCCTGACCCTCTGCTACGTCTGACCTTGCCTCTGCCTAGTCCTTTTGTACCGCGCCTATCTCAGCCACCAGAGAGGTGGAGTCGCTACTGGAGGACACGACCTGGTTGCTACCGCCGCAGCAAGTCCATCCCGCTTTGCGGCGGGCTCTAGTGAAAAACGGTAGTTGCTTAGAACCGGTCCCTCAGTACGACCCGTGCCATCCCCTCTCTGGTACAGAGGATCCACCTCCTGTATCCCCACTAGCCGTCAGTCCGGCCCGTGACAACTTGGCTTCATTCCTCACATGACTGGGCTATTAATATTTCTGGCTATGCACTCTTTCGGAAAGACAGGGTAAAAAGGAAAGGTGGAGGGGTCTGTCTCTATGTGAGAAGTGATCTCCAAGCAAGTGTGAAAGAGGACCTGGTGGATGGAGAGTGTGATGAGTCTGAAGCATTATGGGTGGAACTGCATACAGATGTGCATAGTTCAAAATGAATCATTGGAGTTTGTTATAGACCACCCAATGTTAATGACGAGGTGGAAACTCAGCTCCTTGCACAGATGGAAAGGGCTGCAAGGGCTGGGACGGTGATAATAATGGGGGATTTTAACTACCCAGAAACTGACTGGAGTAATGGCACTTCTGGGACAGTTAAAGGGCAAGAATTTATAAACCTATTACAGGACAATTTTATGGTCCAGTTTATTGAGGCCCCAACTAGGAATGATGCTCTGTGGGACCTGGTAATCTCAAACCATGCAGAGCCTATTACTAATGTTCAGTTAAAGGAACACCTGGGTAGCAGTGACCATAACATGATTTAATTTGATGTTAGCTGTAAGCAAAAATCACATACGGGAAAGATAAAAACACTAAAAGCGGAGCTCCGCTGTAAAAAAAATATAAAGAAGCCAGCAGCTACAAATACTGCAGCTGCTGACTTCTAATATTAGGACACTTACCTGTCCTGCAGTCCAGCGACGTTGGCAGCAGAAGACGAGAAATCGCTCGTCACTCTGCTGCCCCCACCGTCATCCTCATTGAGGGAACCAGAAAGGGAAGCATTGCGGCTTCACTGCCGGGTTCCCTACGGCGCATGCGCGAGTCGCGCTGCGCCAAGCTCACTGGTCCCCGCTGTGTCCTGGGAGCCGAGTGTTTCCCAGAACACAACGGGGGGGGGGCGGGAAGTGACGCACTACCCGCAGATCCCTGCAGAGTGGACTCCCAGAAGTGGGTGCAAATACCTGTCTTCGACAGGTATCTGCACCCCCCTCCCCCCTGAAAGGTGCCAAATGTGACACCGGAGGGGGGGGAGGGTTCCGATGAGCGGAAGTTCCACTTTAGGATGGAGCTCCGCTTTAATTTCAAGAGAGCAAATTTTCCAAGGATGAGGGCTGCTCTCTAGGACTTAGACTGGGAGAGAATATTGGCATCAATGGGCACGGAACAGAAATGGGAATTCTTCAAAAAGACTGTTTGTGAACTCACTGAAAAGTATATTCCCATGGGCAATAAGTTTAAAAGGCTAAAAAAAAAACTATGTGGCTCACGGCCAAAGTTAAAAAAGCTACAAACTACAAGAAAAGAGCAGGGGAGGAGGTGCATTCCTACGATGGACTACGGCGGGCATATTAGAATTGAAAGATGTACTTAAAGGGAACACTCTGTGCTCAATGCTGGAACTACGGGAAAAATATGGATTCACGACAGGAGACAGTTGGAGATATAGACAAGTTCAAAATTTTGTAAACACTATACCTAAACCCCTGCGAGCATTGAGTGAATTAAATGCTTGGGAAAAACTTGTAAGGAATAGAGGAACAGGTAGACAGGAAATATCGAATATATATATATAGGATACTGACTCCCACAAGGGGACCTGACGCATTAAAAGCATTGGAAAGTTGGGAATTAGAGTTAAACCAAACTATGATGCCGCGTACACACAACCATTTTTAATGTCATTGAATAAAACGGCATTTTTCTCGACGTGATTCTTCTCAAGCCTGCCTTGCCTATACACGATCGTGGAAAAAAATGCTTGAGTAAAGCGCGGTGACGTACAACACGTACGACGGCGCTATAAAGGGGAAGTTCCATTCGGATGGTGCCACCCTTCATGTTAGTAAAGTTTGAGAGACGATTCCCGCTTTTCAGCCTTGTGCTTTTCAGTCCGTTACAGCGTGACGAATGTGCTATCTCCATAACGAATGCTAGTTTTACCAGAACGAGTGCTCCCGTCTCATACTTGATTCTGAGCATGCGCATTTTTTTTCACGCCATTAAAGCCTACACACGCCCGTTTTTCATGACGAGAAAAACGACGATGTGAAAAACGACGAGAAAATCTAGAGCATGTTCCAATTTTTTCATGGCAATTTTTCACGTGGTGAAAAATGCTCTAAAGCCCGCACACGGTCATTTTTAATGACCATTTTAAAAAATTGCATTTTTCTCGTCATTAAAAACGGTCGTGTGTACGTGGTATAACAGTTGAAAAAAAGAGACAAGTTTTACAATATGTCCACTCTACATCAGTGGAAGCAAAAGTAAAAGAAATGAATTATAAGCTTTTAGTTAAATGGTATTTTGTCCCAACAAAACGACATAGAATAAACAAAGAGAATTCACCCCTCTGTTGGAGAGAGTATGGGATGGAGGGAACACATGCCCACATATGGTGGTACTGCCCTCTGATACAAGAATTCTGGAGAGAGATACTAAGGTTGATAAAAAGGATTAGTGGTTTGGAGGTGAAATACAATCCTTGGTATTGCCTGTTTCACAACACAGGGATTACAGGGAAAAAGTATAGAACGACCTTGATACCATACCTACTGAACGGGGCCAAAGCGGTAATACCTAGGAATTGGAAAAAAAAAGAAGCCCTATCAATAGAAGAATGGATAGGAGAAAGATAGAATTAGACTGATGGAGGAGTTTATGTCTAATCATAATGGATCTAGGGAGAGGTTCAATGGGATATGGAGGGGATGGAGGAAGTTTAGGGGATCGGAGATATATGGGGAGGGACGGGAGGAGGGGGAAGGTCTGTAAATTATTATTATTATTTTTTTTCTCTCTTCTTTTTTTCTCTAAAGGTATTAATGTATTCATTGAAATTGAAATTTAGAAATGGTCATGTTAAGTAGTATTAGCACTTTGGGGGTTTCCCCACTCTTCACTTTTTTTTTTTTTATAGACACTAAATTTATATCACATGAGGTAGTAAGTCTATCAGCACTTTTTTCTTCTTTTCCTTTTTTTTTTTTTTATAGACACTAAATTTATACCACATGAGGCAGTAAGTCTATCAGCACTTTTTTCTTCTTTTCCTTTTTTTATTCTTTTGAGGCCCCACTATTAGGCCGGGAGATACGGCCTTCCTGAACCCTTTATTTTTTTATATATACGCTAAATTTTTATCGCATGAGTTAGTTAGTGTAACGCCGAGCGCTCCGGGTGTCCCATCCATCCCGGAGCACCCGCGGCGTCTGTCCCCCTGCAGCGCTCCGGTCGGCCCCTCTGACCGTGAGCGCTGCTCTGATGCTGGCGGGATGCGATCCATGCGGCGGCACCTGTCCGCCCGCGGATCGCATCCCATCCTGCTCACCGGCCTCCTCCTCCTGCTCCGTCCCGGCGCGCGCGGTCCCGCTGCTCTCCAGGGCGCGCGCGCGCCGGTCTTCTTAAATTTAAAGGGCCAGTGCACCATTGATTGGTGCCTGGTCCAATTACTGTGTACACACCCAAAACACTTAAAACCCCACTCCCCCTTCCTGTCCTTGCCGGATCTTGTTGCCTTAGTGCCCTGAGAAAGCGTTTTGTAGTTGCCTTGCCAGTGTATTTGACCTTCTGCCGTTGCCCCTGACTACGAACCATTGCCGCCTGCCCTGACCTTCCGCTACGTCTGACCTTGCCTCTGCCTAGTCCCTGTGTACCGTGCCTATCTCAGCTGCCAGAGAAGTCGAGCCGCTACTGGGGGACACGACCTGGTTGCTACCGCCGCAGCAAGTCCATCCCGCTTTGCGGCGGGCTCTGGTGAAAACCGGTAGCTGCTTAGAACCGGTCCTCCAGTGCGACCCGTGCCTTCGCCTCTCTGGCACAGAGGATCCACCTCCTGTGTCCTCACTAGCCACCAGTCCGGGCCCTGAAAGTAGATCCGGCCATGGATCCCGCTGAGGTACCGCTGCCAAATCTCGCTGACCTCACTACCGTGGTTGCCCAGCAGTCGCAACAGATCGTCCAACAAGGACAGCAGCTGTCGCAGTTGACCGCCATGATCCAGCAGCTTCTGCCGCCACAGCCTCCAGCATCTTCCCCTCTCCGAGCTACCGCTACTACCTCGAGAATTCCCCTGTCTCTTCCGGAGAAATTTGACGGGGATTCTAGGATGTGCCGGGGATTCTTGTCCCAATGTTCCCTGCATCTTGAGATGATGTCTGACCAGTTTTCCACAGAACGGTCTAAAGTGGCATTCGTGGTCTCTCTGTTGTCTGGAAAGGCCTTGGCCTGGGCCACGCCACTCTGGGACCGCAACGACCCTGCTACAGCCACCGTTCAGTCCTTCTTTGCTGAGGTTCGCAGCGTTTTTGAGGAACCAGCCCGAGCCTCATCCGCTGAAACCGCCCTGCTTAACCTTGTCCAAGGAAACTCCTCTGTGGGCGAATATGCCATACAGTTCCGCACACTGGCCTCAGAGTTAGCCTGGAATGATGAGGCTCTCTGCGCGACCTTCAAGAAGGGTTTATCCGGCCACATCAAGGATTGTCTGGCCGCACGAGAGATACCCTCTTCCTTGACGGAACTCATCCATTTAGCTACCCGCATCGATATGCGCTACGTCGAAAGACGCCAAGAGCTTCGCCAGGAGAAAGATCTCATTCGCACCAGGCGTTATCCGCGCCTGGCTCCTCTCTTTCTGAATCCAATGCATCCTGTTACCGTGCCTCCCACCGAGGAGGCCATGCAAGTGGACCGGTCTCGCCTGACCCTACAAGAGGTCTCGCCGTAGGAACGAGAACTTATGCCTTTATTGTGCGAGCTCTGAACACTTCCTAAAAGACTGCCCTATTCGTCCTCCGCGTCAGGGAAACGCTCGCACCTAGTGAACGTGGGAGAGGCGTTACTAGGTGTGAATTCTTCCTCTCCACGTCTGACTATTCCTGTGCGGATTTCTCCTTCTGCTGGCTCCCTCTTCCCTGCGGTGGCCTTCCTGGACTCTGGTTCTGCAGGAAACTTTATTGAAGCCTCTTTTATCAACAGGTTCAACATTCCTGTTACCCGTCTCATCAAACCCTTCTTCATTTCCTCTGTAAATGGAGAGAATTTGGACTGTACCGTGCGTTACCGCACCGAACCCCTGCTCATGTCCGTTGGTGTTCTTCACCACGAAAAGATTGAATTCTTTGTTTTGCCGAACTGTACTTCTGACATCCTTCTTGGCCTACCCTGGCTCCAGCGTCACACTCCTACCCTCGACTGGACCACTGGGGACATCAAATCCTGGGGTGACTCCTGTCACAAGCATTGCCTTAAGTCTGTACCGACCTGTCAAGTCCCCATCACTACTCCTTTGCCTGGCCTTCCAAAGGCCTATCAGGACTTTTCTGATGTCTTTTGCAAAAAACAGGCGGAGGTCTTACCACCACATAGACCCTACGACTGCCCCATTGACTTGCTCCCAGGTACTACACCACCCCGTGGCAGAATTTACCCTCTCTCCTCTCCTGAAACCAAGGCCATGACTGAATACATTCAGGAGAACCTCAAGAGAGGTTTTATTAGGAAATCATCTTCTCCAGCCGGAGCGGGGTTCTTCTTCGTGGCCAAGAAGGACGGATCTCTACGCCCTTGCATAGACTATCGTGGTCTCAATAAAATCACTATTAAAAACCGCTACCCTCTGCCTCTCATCTCGGAGCTCTTTGACCGTCTGCGCGGAGCAAAAGTTTTTTCTAAATTGGACCTCAGGGGCGCTTATAACCTCATCAGAATCCGTAAAGGAGATGAATGGAAAACCGCATTTAACACCAGAGATGGTCACTTTGAATATCTCGTCATGCCGTTCGGACTTTGCAACGCCCCTGCAGTCTTTCAAGATTTTGTCAATGAAATCTTCCGGGACCTACTGTATACCTGTGTGGTTGTCTATCTTGACAACATCCTAATCTTCTCTGCCAACCTTGAGGAACATCGGCTCCATGTCCGTCAAGTGCTCCAGCGCCTCCGCGTAAATCATCTTTACGCTAAATTTTAAAAATGCCTTTTTGAGCGCAGCAGTCTTCCTTTCCTAGGTTATCTGGTCTCTGGACAAGGTCTTCAAATGGACCCTGACAAACTCTCTGCAGTCTTGGGTTGGCCACGCCCCTCTGGACTTCGTGCTATCCAACGCTTCCTTGGATTCGCCAACTACTATCGTCAGTTCATACCCCACTTCTCCACCATCGTTGCTCCTATAGGGGCACTGACCAAAAAAGACGCAAATCCTAGGTCCTGGCCGCCTCAAGCGGAGGAAGCCTTTACTCGCCTTAAGACCGCCTTCTCCTCTGCACCTGTCCTGTCTCGGCCAGATCCTCTAAAGCCGTTCTTCCTTGAAGTTGACGCCTCCACGGTAGGAGCCAGAGCTGTGCTTCTTCAAAAAAACGCTAAAGGGAAAAACGTCACTTGTGGTTTTTTCTCTAAAACTTTCTCCCCTCCGGAAAAAAACTATTCCATAGGTGACCGTGAACTGTTGGCCATCAAGTTGGCATTAGAAGAGTGGAGACATCTCCTGGAAGGATCCCTTCACCCTATCTCCATCTACACTGACCATAAAAATTTGTCCTACCTTCAGTCCGCTCAGTGCCTAAATCCTCGCCAGGCCAGGTGGTCATTGTTCTTTGCCCGCTTCAACTTCCAGATCCATTTTCGGCCCGCAGACAAAAATGTCAGGGCTGATGCCTTGTCCCGTTTCTCCGATACCTCTGAAACCGAGACTCCTCCTCAACACATCGTACCCCCTGAGTGTCTGATTTCCTCTGCTCCCGCTTCTCTCGTGCCAATTCCTCCAGGAAAGACTTTCGTTCCTCCACGCCTTCGGCTTCAGATACTCAAGTGGGGCCATTCCTCCCATCTAGCCGGTCACGCTGGGATCAAAAAATCCATACAATTGATTGCCAGACACTATTGGTGGCCTACCCAGGAGAAAGATGTGACTGACTTTGTACGGGCCTGCACTATCTGTGCACGTGACAAGACTCCTCGCCAGAAGCCTGCAGGTCTTCTCCTTCCCCTACCTGTGCCTGAACAACCATGGTCCCACATCGCCATGGATTTCATCACGGACCTCCCTTTGTCTCGTAGTAACACTGTCATCTGGGTGGTCGTTGACCGCTTTTCTAAAATGGCTCATTTTGTCCCGCTCCCTGGTCTGCCTACTGCACCTCAGTTGGCGAAGCATTTTTTTCTTCAAATTTTCCGCCTCCATGGGCTGCCCTCACATATCGTCTCAGATAGAGGCGTTCAATTCATCTCAAAATTTTGGAGAGCTCTCTGTACTCAACTAAAGATTAAGTTGAATTTTTCTTCCGCTTATCACCCGCAGTCCAATGGACAGGTGGAGAGAGTTAACCAGGTCCTTGGTGACTACCTACGACATTTTGTCTCCGCCCGTCAAGACGATTGGGTCGACCTATTGCCCTGGGCAGAATTCTCATACAATTTCAAGAACTCTGAATCTTCCTCCAAGTCGCCTTTCTTTGTGGTCTACGGCCGTCACCCATTGCCCCCCCTCCCCATTCCCACGTCTTCTGGAGTTCCGGCCGTGGATGAATTAACTCAGGACTTTGCCTCTATCTGGAAAGAGACTCAAAAGTCGCTCTCACTGGCCTCTGCCCGCATGAAGAGACATGCAGATAAAAAAAGAAGAATCCCTCCTGTCTATGCCCCTGGTGACAAAGTGTGGCTCTCCTCCAAATATGTTCGGTTTCGGGTACCTAGCTACAAGCTGGGCCCTCGTTACCTTGGGCCATTTAAAATCAAAAACCAAATCAATTCTGTTTCTTACAAGCTCCACCTTCCTCCTTCTCTTCGTATTCCCAACTCTTTTCATGTGTCTCTTCTTAAACCCCTCATTCTTAACCGATTTTCCCCTAAGGTCACTGCTCCTGCTCCTGTCTCTGGTTCTTCTGATGTCTTCTCGGTGAAAGTGATCCTCGCCTCCAAGGTCATCCGAGGTAAAATATGTTTTTTAGTTGATTGGGAGAACTGTGGTCCTGAGGAAAGATCCTGGGAACCTGAGGCCAACATTTTAGATAAAGAGCTCATCCGTAGATTCTTGGGTTCCAAGAAGAGGGGGAGACCTAAGGGGGGGTACTGTAAAGCTGAGCGCTCCGGGTGTCCCATCCATCCCGTAGCGCCCGTGGCGTCTGTCCCCCTGCAGCGCTCTGGTCGGCCCCTCTGACCGTGAGCGCTGCTCTGATGCTGGCGGGATGCGATCCATGCGGCGGCACCTGTCCGCCCGCGGATCGCATCCCATCCTACTCACTGGCCTCCTCCTCCTGCTCCGTCCCGGCGCGCGCGGTCCCACTGCTCTCCAGGGCGCGCGCGCGCCGGTCTTCTTAAATTTAAAGGGCCAGTGCACCATTGATTGGTGCCTGGTCCAATTACTGTGTACACACCCAAAACACTTAAAAACCCACTCCCCCTTCCTGTCCTTGCCGGATCTTGTTGCCTTAGTGCCCTGAGAAAGCGTTTTGTAGTTGCCTTGCCAGTGTATTTGACCTTCTGCCGTTGCCCCTGACTACGAACCATTGCCGCCTGCCCTGACCTTCCGCTACGTTTGACCTTGCCTCTGCCTAGTCCCTGTGTACCGTGCCTATCTCAGCTGCCAGAGAAGTCGAGCCGCTACTGGGGGACACGACCTGGTTGCTACCGCCGCAGCAAGTCCATCCCGCTTTGCGGCGGGCTCTGGTGAAAACCGGTAGCTGCTTAGAACCGGTCCTCCAGTGCGACCGGTGCCTTCGCCTCTCTGGCACAGAGGATCCACCTCCTGTGTCCTCACTAGCCACCAGTCCGGGCCCTGACAGTTAGTATTATTAATACCTTTCCATCCCCTTCTCTTCTTCTCCCTTTCCCCCCTTTTTTTTTCCCTTTCTTCCTTTAGAAGCCCCACGATTAAGCCGGAAGTTTCGGCCGTTTTGATTTTCTATACACTAAATATATATCACATGAGGTAGTAAGCTTGTTAGTACTTTCCCCTCTTTTCCCTCACTCCCCCCCCCTTTTTTTTTTTTACATATTAAACATATATCACACGAGTTAATTAGCCTAATTAACACCTCCCCTGTCTCTCCTGTCTTTATCCCTTTTTCCCTCCCATTTTTTTTCTCTTTCTTCTTTCCTTACTCTTCTCTCTCTCTCCCTTTCTTCTGCCCCTCCCCTTTCTCCCTTTATTCCTTCCTTTTTCCCTCTCCCCTGTATATTTTTTGACATACTCCTATCCTACTGTTGTTAACTCTCCAAATTAACGGAGAAAGAGCATTGGGGGTATAAGACAGGATATATCTTATTTGGACAAGAGGCTCCCCTAAGAATTAAGTTAATAAATCTCATGAAGGGATATGCTGGAAAGGATTAAATTGAGACCAAATAATTGTTTTATTTGTAAATATGTATTTATTACTTTGTGTATATATGTATGCATTTAAATGTATGTAATGTTTTTTCTTGTTTGACAAAAATTAATAAAGAAATTTTGAAAAAAAAAAAAAATATATATATATATATATATATATATATATATATATATATATATATATATATAAAAATGAAGGAACACTATTGTCATTTAAATGTTACAAAGAGCTTGTAGGATGACGGACGTGTGAGAGACGAGCTCCGGTCCCCGTCTCCCTGTTTGCGGCTCCTGCTCCGCTTCTACAGCCACAATAGCAACAGGAGCATCACCACAGTTAGCCTGAAGCCCCCGGGCAGCTTATGGGCAAGATTGGCAACCAGAAAGCGATTTATCGAGGCTTCGTCCCGCCGTCATCCTCGAGGCCTAGTCACGCCATGGAGCGCTTCCTATACAGGCCGCAATCCCCGGCCTCGAGTACGGCCACCGGCCCGCCGGATCACGTTGATCCCAACCAAATGTCCGATACCACACTACCGGCGGACTATGGATCCCAGCAATCCCAACCCACAGATGCTGCAGCGATGGTGACGGTGGCTGTGCTGGACCTCAGGCTGCAATCGCTACTCCAGGATCTGACCCATAACATAGCCAAGGAGGTGGGTAAGATTGCACATGAACTCAGGGGGGAGATGGATCAGTTGGGGGAACGAACAAACACCTTAGAGACCAAATTTGATGATCTCACCCAATATGTGCATGTGTTAGAGGAAGACAATGCGGCCATGAAGCACACAGTTTCTCAGCTCCAGATACAACAGGAAGACCTGGAGAACAGGGAACGACGCCAGAACCTCCGTATCCGCGGAGTGCCTGAATCGGTCTCTGACAAGGAACTGCGCCCATACCTGCTAGGTCTTTTTGTTACTCTGGCACCCCATATTCCCGACATTGACTGGCGTCTTGATCGGGCCCACAGGTCTCTAGCCCCCAAGCCCCCTCCTGGCTCCAACCCCAGACACATTATTGTTTCTTTTCATTTCTATGAAAGTAAAGAAGCCCTCACGACCGCGACCCGTAATAAATCCCGCATAGAGTACAAGTCGGCCAAGATCCAGATATTCAGTGATCTATCCCCTATCACCTTGGCGAAGAGACGGAGCTTCCGCCCGGTTACCGTTCATTTGCAAAATCTTCAAGTGCCTTATCGTTGGGGATTTCCTTTTCGCCTGACTGTCACTAAAGATGGAATTCAACACTCACTAAGAGATCTCTTTGAAAGTGAAGCTTTTCTCCGCAACCTGGATCTCCCCCCCATTCCTGAGGAGGACCTCCAATTACCCGCTCTGCATACCAAGCCTCTTGCTACTCCTGCCAAGAGCTGGACCCCCGTTCAACGTCGATCACGAAAAACCTTCTCTACCCCCCAACGCGCTGACCTCTCCAGATTTCCGACCTGAATCTGCTTTTGGTGCCAGAAATATTTTTCCACCGCCGCGGCTGGTTGCTGTTCACCATGGCTGTGCTGGTGATCCGGTGAACACGGATCACTTTTTTTGTCCCGTATTTCTGTTACATGGGACGCTACCCTGATACATACAACTTACATGCTCCAGTTTTAGTTATTTCTTTAATTTTACAGATGACTGCCTCTTTGATACATATCCTGAAGTCTTGTCTCATGCCCACTCCTAGAATGGTGCTGATTGATTACATTGATGTGGCGGGGACCCCCGCTGGTTCCTGCAGGTTGCTATGCTCCTCCATTTCCCAGATTGTTGTCTGGGCTCCCTGATGTGTGTTTTTTCATCAGGGCTCTTGAAAATGTGTTTTCGTTTACTTTTTGTTCTTTTTTTTTTATTTTCTTTTTATTTGTTCTTTATTATTTTTCCCTCTCCTGTTCAAGTAATATATGTTATATTAGAGGTCTTTTTTTTGTTGACCCTACTCAGGTTACTGAGGCTGCCCTCAAGGCACTATTTCGACTTGTAAGCCTTTTGGCTCAAATATGCTCTATATTGTGGTTATTTGAATGTTTATTCTTTTTAGACTTTGTTTCAGATATTATGCTAGCCAGGTACAACTCTGACAGATTATGGCTCTGAAGGTATACTCCTGTAATGTTAAAGGCCTAAATTCCATTGGTAAACGATGGCAAGCTCTGAAGGAATTCAGGTCCTCTAACGCGGATGTGATTATGGTTCAGGAGACTCACTTTAGACCTGGGGGATCCTTTACATTTGCCTCCAAACACTTTCCTACAGCGTTTGTGGCTTCCGACCCCGCTGGAAAGGCGGGGGTGGCAATCCTCATCAAACGTTCTTGTCCGATTCGTGTCCTCTCCTCCTGTCAGGACCCAAACGGTCGATATGTTCTCCTGAACTGTACTCTTTTGAACACCCAACTTACTTTGGCTAACATTTATGCCCCAAATACCGGCCAGATTAGCTTTCTCACAACAGTGTTTGAAAAAATACAACTGGATTCTCAACCTTTTAAGATCATAGGAGGTGATTTCAATGTGTGCATGTCTCCGACCAAAGGCAGGCGGGCATTATTTCAGGACACTCCGCGTATGGCCGTCCAAAAACTCTCAGCTTCCTTTCGCAAACTGACGAGGTCATATAACCTTTTTGACACATGGCGAGTGAAACACCCAACCCAAAAAAGTTTTACGTTTTATTCTCCTCCCCATAAGCTCTATTCCAGACTTGACCTTTTTTTTGTAACGGCCCCTCTGCTTCCCTATATTGTCTCCTCTGAGATTGATCCAATCACCTGGTCGGACCATGCACCCATTGAACTCGATCTTGTACTAACTTCTACTACCCCTAGGATGTGCCACTGGCGCCTTAACGAGTCGTTACTCAAAGATCCGACCGTTTTGCCCCATTTGCAGCAGAAATTGTCTGAATTCTTTCAATTAAACGAAGGCTCGGTGTCGGATACCTCCATCTTATGGGAATCTCATAAAGCTTATTTCAGAGGTGAGTGTATCTCTGCAGGTTCCCATCTAAAGCGTGACTCACTGAAGCTGAAGGCTGATCTTCTTGCTCAATTGAGAACTGCTGAGAACCGCTTACTTGATTCCCCCACGGTGGAGCGACTGAGACTTGTGACTTCGGTTCGTAATCGTATCAAATCCTTTAACCTAAGTAAGATATCTAAATCTATGTTATGGGCTAGACAGAAATTCTATAAATATGCCAATAAGCCGCAT
This sequence comes from Rana muscosa, assembly GCA_029206835.1. Lineage (NCBI taxonomy): Eukaryota > Metazoa > Chordata > Amphibia > Anura > Ranidae > Rana > Rana muscosa. Next base: position 1,111,575,880 of record CM055116.1, on the reverse strand, counting down.
AGAATGCTTGTTAATAGACTGAAGCCACGACCCTCTCTTTCAATCCCTGACCACTTGATGCAGCCAGATGGACTTCCCACATATTGTCCTAAGACCATGTCCCAGGTCTTTGGAGATTTTTATAAGAAGCTGTATAACTGTCTAGCCTCTGACCTGACGTCCCAGTTCTCCCAGGATAAATTTGAAGAATTTATATCCCTTTTAGACCTACCTAAATTATCAACTGCCCAGATATCCTCACTCAACGCCCCTGTTGCTATTGAGGAAATAGCGGCGGTGATAAAAACCCTACCAACTCATAAATCACCAGGACCAGATGGTCTCCCTTATTCCTACTATAAGGCCTTCTCTGACATTCTCAACCCCCATCTATTATCTTTATTTTCCTCCTTACTAGCTGGTTCCATCCCACATTCACAATTCTTACACGCATTCATAACGGTCATCCCTAAACCAGGTAAGGACCATTCATTACGAGATAACTATCGTCCCATTGCCTTACTAAATTCAGACTATAAGATCTTTACTAAATTACTTGCTAACAGACTATCCCCATTACTGACGAGACTGATTCACAAAGACCAAGTGGGGTTTGTACCTACTAGACACGCGGGCGACAACACCAGACGGACTGTAGATCTGATTGACCTTTTAAATAAAACCAAACACCCTGCTATTGTCTTGAGTCTTGACGCACAGAAGGCGTTTGACCGCCTTAGTTGGCCTTTCATGTTCGCTGTCCTTTCCAGATACGGGTTCTCAGGTTCTTTTATAAATGCTTTACATGCCCTGTATTCTACTCCTACTTCTCAGGTTCAGATGTCTTCCTATCTGTCGCAGCGATTCCCCCTCAGTAATGGTACCAGGCAGGGGTGCCCTTTGTCACCTCTGCTGTTTATTCTATGTTTGGAGCCTCTGGCACTGGCCGTCAGGGCCCATCCAGATATACGGGGGGTTTCGCTGCGACAGCAGGAATATAAACTATCACTTTTTGCTGATGACATCCTACTGACCCTTACCCATCCCACCACCTCATTACCCATATTGCACGACGTCCTATCGGCATTCGGAGCTCTCTCGGGGTTTAAGATTAACCAGTCTAAGACAGAGGCCTTACCCATAAACATTTCACCCGAATTGCTTAAAACACTCCAAGATTCTTTCCATTACCGTTGGAATCCTTCCACACTCAAATACTTATGCCGCGTACACACGACCGCTTTTCTCGACGAGAAAAACTGCATTTTTTTTTTTCGCCGAGAAAAACGATCGTCTGTGGGCTTTATGTCGTTTTTCTCGTTGAGAAAAACGGCATAAAAAACGACGAGAAAAATTAGAACATGTTCTAAATTTTCTCATCGTTTTTTCCAGCATTTTTTTCCGTGGCAGTTTTCCCATAGGGAGACACTGCCGCGGAGCCCACAGACGGTCGTTTTTCTCGTCAAGAGAAAAAATGACGGGAAAAACGACGTGTGTAGGGAACCAAGCGGTTCCCTCGTTTTTCCTGTCATTATTCACGGCGGTTTTTTAACCGCCGTGAATAATGATCGTGTGTACGCGGCATTAGGGGTGTACATTACCCCATCGTACGCGTCCCTATACCATGCAAATTTTCCCCCTATGTTTGCGGACATATCGCGTCTTTTGAATAATTGGACCTCTCTCCCAATTTCTCTCTTAGGTAGGGTGAATGTCCTTAAGATGTCGATACTTCCCAAGTTGCTCTATCTGTTCGAAACACTTCCGATCCCGGTACCAATGTCGCAATTGAGAACTCTCCAGAGACGTTGTCTCAAGTTTATATGGAATAACGCCTCTCATAGGATAGCACAATCAGTTGTTTTTGCCCCTAGGTGCAGGGGTGGTTTAGCGGCACCAGATTTCATCAAATACTATTATGCATCCCACTTAAGAGCACTGACAACTTGGATCTCTAGAAAGGCACCTAGTAGATGGGCCGAGATTGAGATGGGAATCACTGTACCGGTTCATCTATGCTCTATGCTATGGCCTATCTCTTCTAGATATATGCCCCTATTGAGATCCCTCTGCTTGGCACTAGTGTTGAGCGAACCCGAACTGTAAAGTTCGGGTCCGTACCGAACTTTAGCTTTTTCCCGAACCCGAACCCGGACTTTGCGCAAAAGTCTGGGTTCGGGTTCGGCAATCTAATTACGCAGTTAGAAATGCTTCAGGGGCCAGCCAATCACCTTTTGATTAGCTGGTGTGCCCTTAGAAGCCATCATAGCCATGCCTACTAATGGCATGGCTGTGATTGGTCAGTGCAACATGTGACCCAGCTTCTATATAAGCTAGAGGCACACAGCACACACGTCACTCTGCTTCAGAATAGATAGGGAGAGGATCTTGTCTGCTGCTGCTGCTTTTAGGGAGAGATTGGAAAATACATGAGTTAGTCCTGATTCTGGAATCTGAGGGAAAAGATAGAGAGACAGTGTAGTGTAGGGCCAGGTTCCTGTTTTTTGCTTTTAGGGAGAGAGATATATTATATAGGAATAGGAGTCCAGATTCAGAGATATAACTCAGTGATCTGCATAGGTTTACCTGTTTGTGTTGCAGTGCAGTCTTTTTACACTGCTATGAGCCCAGTGTCAGAGAAAATCTACCTTTTATCTGCAAGCTCAGTGCACCAACACTGCATATATTGCGTTGAGAGATACACCATTTCCATACTGTGGGTGTATTCTGCTCTTGGAAAAAGATCCATTTAGGACAAAAAAAAGGCACTTTATTGCGCTCTTTTCCAAAAGACCCATTAAGGGCAAAAAAAATAAAAAAATTCCATTTTATTTTGCTCGTGCAAAAAAAGACCCGTTTAGGGCAAAAAAAATAAAACAATTTTCACTTTAATGTACGCTTGCAAAAAGACCCATTTAGGGCCACAAAAAATATTTTGCAGTGTGTTATACATATGTGGAGGCGTGTGAAATAAACCATTTCTATATATTTGTCTTCTACTGTGCTATACTAAAAAAAAAAACATTTTTTTTTTAATAGCATTTTCTGCAGTTCTGTAGCTGTGCGATTCAGCGGTTACGTACTGTGGGTGTGTTGTGGTCTTCCAAAAAACGCCATTTAGGGCCACAAAAAATATTTTGCAGTGTGTTATACATATTTGGAGGTGTGTGAAATAAACAATTTATATATAGTTTTCTTCTACTGTGCTATACTAAAAAAAACAAATTTTTTTTGAATAGCATTTTCTGCAGTTCTGTAGCTGTGCGATTCAGCGGTTACGTACTGTGGTCTTCCAAAAAACGCCATTTAGGGCCACAAAAAATATTTTGCAGTGTGTTATACATATGTGGAGGTGTGTGAAATAAACAATTTCTATATAGTTTTCTTCTACTGTGCTATACCAAAAAAACAAATTTTTTTTTGAATAGCATTTTCTGCAGTTCTGTAGCTGTGCGATTCAGCGGTTACGTACTGTGGGTCTGTTGTGGTCTTCCAAAAAACGCCATTTAGGGCCACAAAAAATATTTTGCAGTGTGTTATACATATGTGGAGGCGTGTGAAATAAACCATTTCTATATATTTGTCTTCTACTGTGCTATACTAAAAAAACAACATTTTTTTTGAATAGCATTTCCTGCAGTTCTGTAGCTGTGCGATTCAGCGGTTACGTACTGTGGGTGTGTTCTGCTCTTCCAAAAACACCCATTTAGGGCAACATCCTAAATTTGGAAAATATGAGGAGAAGGTCAAAGGGACGTGGTGGCCCCGGTCGTGGTGCTGCTGGTGGAGCTCCTGTTGCAGGGAGAGGACGTGGTGGATCTGTGCCAGATTCACTTGTGCGTGTAACACCTTCCTCAGGTGCGAGTAGGCGACCGAGCCTGCGGCGGTATTTTGTCGCGCCTAATGAGGCTGTACGAATGTTTAGGCCAGGACAAGTACAGGCGATAGTAGATTGGGTTGCTGACAGTGCCTCGGGTTCCTTCACATTGTCTCCCACCCACTCTTCTGATGAAAGATCAGAGTTGGCACCTGAAACCCATGTCCATCAGTCTTTCACCTCACCCCCTTGCAAATCAGCCAAGCAGTCTGAGCCCCAAATCATGCAGCAGTCTCTTCTGCTTTTCGATGACTCTGTTAGCAGGGTTTCCCAGGGCCATCCACCTAGCCCTGCCCCAGAAGTGGAAGAGATTGAGTGCACCGATGCCCAACCACTTATGTTTCATGATGAGTACATGGGAGGACCATCGCAGCACGTCTCGGATGACGACGAAACACAGGTGCCAACTGCTGCTGCTTTCGCAATTGTGCAGACAGACAAGGAGGGCAGGGGTGAAGACTGGGTGGAAGATGATGTGGAGGACGATGAGGTCCTCGACCCCACATGGAATCAACGTTATGCAGGTGACCAGTGTAGTTTGGAGGAAGAGGCGGTGGTCGCACAGAGCCACCAGCACAGCAGAAGAGGGAGCAGGGTGCAAAAGCGGAGCGTCCGTCCCCTAGACAGTATGTCTGCTACTGCCCAACGCAGCAAGGGACCGAGCACACCAAAGCCAGGTCCAAGGAGTTCCCTAGCGTGGCAGTTCTTCACACAATGTGCTGATGACAAGACACAAGTGCAATCAGAGCCTGAAGCGAGGCATAAACGTTCTCAACCTGAGCACAACCTGCATGACCAGGCATCTAAGTGCAAAGCACGAGCTGCAGTGGAGTAGACACCTCAAAAACCAAGAAAGGTCTCTGGCTCCTCCTGCTTCCTCTTCTGCTGCAGTCTCGGCCTCTTCATCCACCTCTGTAGTGACAGTGGCACCTGCCACCCCGCAAACAGAGGATCTGCCAGCAACACTACCACCTGGGTCACCAACCATCTCCACAATGTCCCATGGAAGCGTTCAGCTCTCTATCTCCCAAACATTGGAGCGGAAGAGGAAGTACCCCCCTAGCCACCCGCGATCCCTGGCCCTGAATGCCAGCATTTCAAAACTCCTGGCCTTTGAAATGCTGTCATTCCGTCTGGTGGAGACGCAGAGTTTTAAAAGCCTGATGGCATTGGCTGTCCCACAGTACGTCGTGCCCAGCCGCCACTACTTTTCCAGGCGAGCCATCCCTTCCCTGCACTACCAAGTGGTGGACAAAATCAGGTGTGCACTGCGCAACGCCATCTGTGGCAAGGTCCACCTAACTACGGATGCGTGGACCAGTAAGCACGGTCAGGGACGTTATATCTCCCTAACAGCACACTGGGTAAATGCAGTGGCGGCTGGGCCTGAGGCAGATAGCAGTTTGGCGCATGTCCTTCCACCACCGAGGATTGCAGGGCGCTTCAGTTTGCCTCCTGTTGCTAACTCCTCCTACTCCGCTTCCTCATCTTCTACCGCCTCCTCATCCGGTCAGCGTAACACCTTCACCACCAACTTCAGCACAGCCAGGGGTAAACGACAGCAGGCAGTTTTAAAACTTTCCTGTTTGGGGGAAAAACCCCACACCGCGCAGGAGTTGTGGAGGGACATGGAACAACAGACCAATGAGTGGTTGCTGTCAGTGAGCCTCAAGCCCGGCCTGGTGGTGTGCGATAATGGGCGAAATCTCGTAGCAGCTCTGGGCCTAGCCGGTTTGACGCACATCCCTTGCCTGGCGCATGTGCTGAACTTGGTGGTCCAGAGGTTCCTTAACCACTTAAGCCCCGGACCATTTGGTAGCTAAAGGACCAGAGGTGAATTCAGAATTTTGCACTGCGCTGCTTTAACTGTAAATTGTGCGGACATGCAATGTTGTACCCAAACGAAATTTGCGTCCTTTTCTTCCCACAAATAGAGCTTTCTTTTAATGGTATTTGATTGCCTCTGCGATTTTTATTTTTTGCGATATAAACGGAAAAAGACCGAAAATTTAAAAAAAAAATGATATTTTCTACTTTTTGTTATAAGAAAAATCGAATAAACTCAATTGTAGTCATACATTTAGGCCAAAATGTATTCAGCCACATGTTTTTAGTAAAAAAAAATGTCAATAAGCGTATATTTATTGGTTTGCGCAAAAGTTATAGAGTTTACAAACTAGGGTACATTTTCTGAAATTTACACAGCTTTAAATTTATGACTGCCTATCTCATTTCTTGAGGTGCTAAAATGACAGGGCAGTACAAAACCCCCCCAAATGACCCCATTTTGGAAAGTAGACACCCCAAGGAAATTGCTGAGAGGCATGTTGAGCCCATTGAATTTTTTATTTTTTTGTCCCAAGTGATTGAATAAGGACAAAAAAAAAATAAAAAATTACAAAAAGTTGTCACTAAATGATATATTGCTCACACATGCCATGGTTATATGTGGAATTACACCCCAAAATAAATTTTTCTGCTTCTCCTGAGTACGGGGATACCACATGTGTGGGACTTTTTAGGAGCCTAGCCGCGTACGGGACCCCGAAAACCAAGCACCGCCTTCAGGATTTCTAGGCACAAATTTTTGATTTCACTCCTCACTACCTATCACAGTTTCGAAGGCCATAAAATGCCAAAATAGCACAAAACCCCCCCAAATGACCCCATTTTAGAAAGTAGACACCCCAAGGAAATTGCTGAGAGGCCTGTTGAGCCCATTGAATATATTTTTTTTTGTCCCAAGTGATTGAATAATGACAAAAAAAAATAAAAATTACAAAAAAGTTGTCACTAAATGATATATTGCTCACACATGCCATGGTTATATGTGGAATTACACCCCAAAATACATTTTTCTGCTTCTCCTGAGTACGGGGATACCACATGTGTGGGACTTTTTAGGAGCCTAGCCGCGTACGGGACCCCGAAAACCAAGCACCGCCTTCAGGATTTCTAGGCACAAATTTTTGATTTCACTCCTCACTACCTATCACAGTTTCGAAGGCCATAAAATGCCAAAATAGCACAAACCCCCCCAAATGACCCCATTTTAGAAAGTAGACACCCCAAGGAAATTGCTGAGAGGCCTGTTGAGCCCATTGAATATATATTTTTTGTCCCAAGTGATTGAATAATGACAAAAAAAAAAAAAAAATTACAAAAAGTTGTCACTAAATGATATATTGCTCACACATGCCATGGTTATATGTGGAATTACACCCCAAAATACATTTTTCTGCTTCTCCTGAGTACGGGGATACCACATGTGTGGGACTTTTTAGGAGCCTAGCCGCGTACGGGACCCCGAAAACCAAGCACCGCCTTCAGGATTTCTAGGCACAAATTTTTGATTTCACTCCTCACTACCTATCACAGTTTCGAAGGCCATAAAATGCCAAAATCGCACAAAACCCCCCCAAATGACCCCATTTTGGAATATAGACACCCCAAGCTATTTGCTGAGAGGAATGGCGAGTATTTTACAGCTCTCATTTGTTTTTGAAAATGAAGAAAGAATATATATATATATATATATATATTTTTTTTTTTTTCAATTTTCAAAACTTTGTGACAAAAAGCGAGATCTGCAAAATACTCACAATACCTCTCAGCAAATAGCTTGGGGTGTCTACTTTCCAAAATGGGGTCATTTGGGGGGGTTTGTGCCATCTGGGCATTCCATGGCCTCCGAAACTGTGATAGGCAGTGAGAAGTGAAATCAAAAATTGACACCCTTAGAAAGCCTGAAGGCGGTGCTTGGTTTTTGGGGTCCCGTACGTGGCTAGGCTCCCAAAAAGTCTCACACATGTGGTATCCCCGTACTCAGGAGAAGCAGCAGAATGTATTTTGGGGTGTAATTCCACATATGCCCATGGCATGTTTGAGCAATATATCATTTAGTGACAACTTTGTGCAAAAAAAAAAAAAAAAATTTCGATTTTCCGCAACTTGTGTCAACATATAAAATATTCCATGGACTCGACATGCCTCTCAGTATATAGCTTGGGGTGTCTACTTTCCAAAATGGGGTCATTTGGGGGGGTTTTGAACTGTTCTGGCATTTTATACACAACATTAGGAAGCTTACATCCACTCTTCTAACCACTTGAAGACAAAGCCCTTTTTGACACTTTTTGTTTACATGAAAACATTTTTTTTTTGCAAGAAAATTATGTTGAACCCCCAAACATTATATATATTTTTAAAGCAAAGGCCCTACAGATTAAAATGGTGGGTGTTGCATTTTTTTTTCTACACAGTATTTGCGCAGCGATTTTTCAAACGCATTTTTTGGGTTAAAAAATACACTTTTTTTAATTTTAATGCACTAAAACACACTATATTGCCCAAATGTTTGATGAAATAAAAAAGATGATCTTAGGCCGAGTACATAGATACCAAACACGATATGCTTTAAAATTTCGCACAAACGCGCATTGGCGACAAACTACATACATTTTTAAAAGCATTTAAAAGCCTTTACAGGTTACCCCAGTAGATTTACAGAGGAGGTCTACTGCTAAAATGATTGCCCTCGATCTGACCTTCGCGGTGATACCTCACATGCATGGTGCAATTGCTGTTTACATATGACGCCAGACCGACGCTTGCGTTCGCCATTGGGCAAGAGCAGGGCAGGACAGGGGTGCTTTTTTTTTTATTATTAATTTTGCTTTTTTATTTTATTTTTAAATTGTTCCTTCCAAGTATTTTTTTTTTTTAGCATTTTTATTGTTATCTCAGGGAATGTAAATATCCCCTATTATAGCAATAGGTAGTGACAGATACTCTTTTTTTGAAAAAACTGGGGTCTTCTAGACCCTAGATTTTTCCTCTGCCCTCAAAGCATCTGACCACACCAAGATCGGTGTGATAAAATGCTTTCCCAATTTCCCAATGGCGCTTTTTATATCCGGGGGGGGGCATTCCCTCCCACTGCTTGTAAAAGCAGTCTAGAGGCTAATTAGCTGCTAGGATTGCTTTTACATGAAAGCCAGCCGCTGGCTGAAAAGAATGATACCAAGATGATACCTAAACCCGCAGGCATCATTCTGGTATAAACATACAAAGTCCAGCAACATACCAGTACGTTGCTGGTCCTTGTTGGACATGTATTGTAATCTTTTTATTTCATGCAGCCAGTTGGCTGAACGAAAAAAGAGATTGATCGGTGGGTATGCCCACCATTAGAATACCGCCCTTCATCCACCCACTTCCAATGATGGGCATACACGCACCATTTATATATGCCGAAGCATGGGGGCATCCTCCCGCAAAAAAGTTATGCCGCACACACATGGTCGGACTTTTCCACGGGCAAGCCTCCGTCGGAATTTCGACCGTATGTACGCGGCATTAGGAGCAAAATCGCTCCTCCGCCCCTGCTGCCCCAATGCTTCGGCATATTTGCTTTTTTTTTTTTTAACTATGGTGGTGAAATCACCTCCTACAGCACTGGAGTCGCAGGGATCAGGCCTGTCTCTGCGAACGCTGCAGTTATGTGTGTTTTTGTTTTGTAAGTGATCGATCGATACTGCACTTGGGTGGCCTGGGCTGGACGGAGGGGCAAAACGCAGGTGCCAGCAGGTATCTGGGCTGATCCCGCTAACACTGCGTTTTTGGGAACCCTAAACTGCTGGGGACGCTAGTATAGATCTGATCAGATCAGATATTGATCTGTTCAGATACTATACCACTAAGGGGGGTGTATGCTTCACGCGTGGGTGTTAGCGTTACTGGCACTAACCTGACGCTGCCTGGGGTGTGACTCAGACCCTCTCTGACGCTAAAACCTAATTGATATCACCCGCCGGGCGATCAGGGGGTTAAACCTTTATTGGGTTATATATACGGCGGGTGCCCTGACACTATAAAAAGCAAACTAACTAACCAGCGTCACCCGTAACACTTATATGGTGATCACTGGTGAAAGGGTTAACTAGGGGCAATCAGGGGGTTAAAACCTTTATTAGATAATATATGGGGGTACCTGACGCTATAAAAACCTGCGGCGAACCTAAAAAAAATTACCGGCTACCGATCTGCATCACAGACACTAAGACAGCGTTTAGAAAAACAATTGCTTAGTGACAGTGGTGATAGGGGGTGAAAGGGTTACCTGGGGGGTGATCAAGGGGGTTAAACCTTTATTAGATAATATATTGGGGTACCTGACGCTATAAAAACATGCGGCGAACCTAAAAAAAATTACTGGCTACGATCTGCATCACCGACACTAAGACAGCGTTTAGAAAAACAATTGCTTAGCGACAGTGGTGATAGGGGGTGAAAGGGTTACCTGGGGGGCGATCAAGGGGGTTAAACCTTTATTAGATAATATATTGGGGTACCTGACGCTATCAAAACCTGCGGCGAACCTAAAAAAAATTACCGGCTACCGATCTGCATCACAGACACTAAGACAGCGTTTAGAAAAACGATCGCTTAGTGACAGTGGTGATAGGGGGTGAAAGGGTTACCTGGGGGCGATCAAGGGGGTTAAACCTTTATTAGATAATATATTGGGGTACCTGACGCTATAAAAACCTGCGGCGCACCTAAAAAAAAATTACTGGCTGCCGATCGGCATCACTGACGCTAAGACAGCGATCAGAAAAATGATCGCTAAGCGACAGTGGTGATAGGCGGTGAAAGGGTTATCTGGGGGGTGATCAGGGGGTTAAACCTTTATTAGGGGGGTTAGGGGGCTACACTGGACCTAAGACTAAACTTTGGTGACACTTTTACAGTCACAAATGTCACCGATTGCAGTGATCACTAAATAAATGGTCACTGCAATCAGTGACACTGTGACTGGGGGCTGGGGGGTGATCTGGGGGGTGATCTGGGGTGTCTGGGGGGGGCCTGGGGGGGCGATTTATGTCCCTATGTGTCCTGGTGTCAGTGTAGTGTTGTGTGCACTGACCTGATGTCTTCTCTTGTACGGCGCTCGGTATATGTGAGCGCCGCACCAGAGATGACATCACTTCCTCCTGCTCCCTCTGTCTGACACAGACAGAGGGGGCATTTCCATTTGCCGGGAGCGATCGCGAGGGGGTGGCCAGAAACGAATGGCTGCCCCCTCATCCCGGAACGCTCCCGGACACTTAGCCACCGCTCACTGTACAGAAGGGGGGTCCGATTGGACCCCCCAACTATACAAAGGCAATCACGTACACTCTACGTGATTGTGCCTGTCGGTGCCATTCTGCCAACGTATATATACAGTGAGCGGTCGTTAAGTGGTTAAAAATTACCCCAATATGCCAGAGCTGCTGCAGAAAGTGCGGGCTGTGTGTGCGCGCACTTTCGGCGTTCTCACCCTGCTGCTGCTCGCCTGTCAGCGCTGCAGCGTAACTTCGGCCTTCCCGCTCACCGCCTCATATGTGACGTGCCCACAAGGTGGAACTCCACCTTGCACATGCTGGCCAGACTGTGCGAGCAGCAGCAGGCGATAGTGGAGTTTCAGCTGCAGCAATCACGCGTGAGTCGCTCTGCGGAACAGCACCACTTCACCACCAATAACTGGGCCTCCATGCGAGACCTGTGTGCCTTGTTGCGCTGTTTCGAGTACTCCACCAACATGTCCAGTGCCAATGACGCCGTTCTCAGCGTTACTATCCCAGTTCTATGCCTCCTTGAAAAAACGCTTCGGGCGATGATGGAAGAGGATGTGGCACAGGAGGAGGAGGAGGAGGAAGCGGGATAATTTCAAAGGCTTTCAGGGCAGTCTTTCACAAGTGGCTACGAGGGTGGGTTCCTGCACCAACAAACGCCAGGTACACAATTGTCCGGCAGAAAGGGCACAGTTCTGGAGGATGACGAGGTGGAGGAGGAGATGGAGGAGGAGGAGGAGGAGGAGGAGGAGCCATTTTCACAGCAGGGTGGCACCCAGACCATCTCGTGGCCATCACTGGTGCGTGGCTGGGGGGATACAGAGGACACAGATGATACACCTCCCACAGAGGACAGCTTTTCTTTGCCTCTGGGCAGCCTGGCACACATGAGCGATTACATGCTGCAGTGTTTCCGCAATGACCGCCGAGTTGCCCACATTTTAACTGGTGCTGATTACTGGGTGGCCACCCTGCTGGATCCCCGTTACAAGGACAACGTACCGTCCTTAATTCCCTCACTGGAGCGGGATCGTAAGATGCGCGAGTACAAGCGCACGCTGGTAGACGCGCTGCTGGTGGCATTCCCACCTGACAGCGGGCGTACGGTGGAAGCACAAGGCGAAGGCAGAGGAGGAGGAAGAGGTCGCCAACGCAGCCGGGGCACCGGCAGCACCTCAGAAGGCAGGGTTAGCATGGCTGAAATGTGGAAAAGCTTTGTCAGCACGCCACAACAACCAGCACCACCAGCTGAGATGGAACGTCTTAGCAGGAGGCAGCATTTCACCAACATGGTTGCGCAGTATGTGTCCACAGGCCTACACGTACTGAATGATGGGTCTGCCCCCTTTAACTTCTGGGTCTCCAAATTGGGCACATGGCCTGAGCTTGCCCTTTATGCCTTGGAGGTGCTGGCCTGCCCTGCAGCCAGTGTATTATCTGAACGTGTATTTAGCACGGCAGGGGGCGTTATCACAGACAAGCGCAGCCGCCTGTCCAGAGCCAATGTGGACAAGCTCACGTTCATTAAAATGAACCAGGCATGGATCCCACAGGACTTGTCCGTACCTTCTCCAGAATAGACATGTATACCGGTGTTGTGACAAAAACTGTCTGGCCATCGGATTGTGTCCGGCCCGTACTGCGAAGGCGCAGCGCTTGCGCAGTACAGAGGACAAGGAGATTCACAAAATCTCCGAAGATGAACAGCGCCTGCGCCGTGAGTGCAGGTTCAACCCCCAACATCCAAGTGGACATACGGTAGCACATAGTAACAGGGCCCCTCACGGGCTCGCTTCGATTGCCACGCTTCGGGCACGGCCTCACTTGGCTCGGCTTGAACCACGGATGGTGTGGCCTTCACCTGAACTCACCACGCAGGCGCCGTTCATCTTGGGAGATTTTCAAAATCCTCTTGTCCTACATACTGAGCAAGCGCAGTACAGGGTGGACACTATTTGACGGGGGACAGAATTCGACACATCACTGGCCTTACCCAGCCATTGTTGTATTTTTGAACCAGTGTTGGCTACCTCGTCCTCCTCCACCGCCGCTTCCACCTACATAGCCACATCCACTGCCACCTCAACCTCCTACTCCATATGGACCTCGTCCTCCTAGGTCAAGATTATAATTTTTATTTTATTTTTTTGTAGCGCACAGATCCTTTCCCCTTTACCTGCTTTTATGTTGTTGGCTCCTCGCAGGAGGGAGAAAGGCACACCGCACTATCAGCCCGTACCCTCCTATATAAAGAGGTTGAGCGGTGTACTTGACGGGCCGTGTCCACAGCCGGAGTCAAAACTCCTCCAGAGGATGATTCTCACCTCTACTGTAGGTAGAGGCAAGTCTTTTAATTCCCAGTAAAGTCAATGTCCACACCAGCTGAAATTACAACTCTTATTCTCTCATGGCAAAATAAACTCTACTCGGATAGAAAAGGTTAGAGCAAAGAAACACTACAGCTTAAGGTGTGGAGGAGGTCCAGGCACAAACGTAGCACATTCACTTCACTGCTTAGGTTTCTCAAACAGTTTTAGGTGCACGGTCTCTGCCACAGACTTTGAGGTTGGTCTCTGCTACAGACCGGGTGTACAAGGCCCCTGCCACGGACCTGGAGAACTTTGGTCTCTGCCACAGACCAGGGTGTATAAGGCCCCTGCCACGGGCCGGGTGAATAAGGCCTCTGATACAGTCAAGATGACCTTGAGCTTCTCCTTATACGAACCTAGCCCATATCAAGGGGAAGACATCTCTCCAGGGAGTCAACAGACCCTTCCTTCACCGTGACTCCCGCATCGGTCCATCAGAATGATCCTCCCTTCCCTGGGACATGGTCCCCTACACGAGGCGGCACCCTAAGACTCCTCGACCCTTAGCGGACTCCAGACGAAGGCTCTGGACTCCAGGCTTTACTCCCGCACCTAGGCCTCCATACCCAGGGCAGCAGGAACTCCAGGATAGTACCTCACCCCGGGCTAAAGGTACCCGAGATGGAACAGGAACACATGCACCCAGGCCGAAGGCACCTGGGCGTGGACCCCACTGGACATCAGCCCCCAGGCCAAAGGTCTGCCCCTTTTATATGCTCTCCCGGCATGCACAGCAGGTTCCCCGCCCCGCTGTACTACTGCCAAGAGGGGACACAAAAGGCACAGCACTGTATCGGTGGTTCAACCCTAGCCTACCATGGCAGCGCCACCTGTAGGCCGCAGGGAACTGCACACCAATACTGTCCCTTGAGGACAAAATGGTCCATCAATCCTACAGAATTAGGGTGTTTGAGCCTATTTACCACTCAAACACTTCCCTTAAATTTAGCACCCCGCTACATTTTTATTTCAAAGTATTTTATTTTCCCACTAGCTTATCCATTAAATTGAATAATTTATTCCAGAAAGGGCGTATTCTGGGGAATTCCCACCATCTGTGTGGCATCGTGCCGTTGAGTTTCTGAGGTTCTTAATGACTTCCCGTACCTCTTCTGCTGAAAAGGGGGCCTCCAGCATATTTTTTTATTTTTTTATTTTTTTATGTTATTTTAAGTTATTTCCCTAGCCACATTTGTTTGCAGAGCACTTGCCATGCTCTTAACAACATTTTGCTGCCATTTGCAGCCCTCTAGCCCTTTCCATTACTTTTTTAGAGCCTTTTTAGTGCTTAGAAGTCAGGGTCCCCATTGACTTCAATGGGGTTCGGGTTCGGGTTCAGGTTAAAGTTCAGTCCCGAACCCGAACTTTTTCCCGAAGTTCGGCCGAACCCGTCGAACCCGAACATCCAGGTGTCCGCTCAACTCTACTTGGCACCGATGCTTTTCACTCTTACTATTTGGAAAAGATGTGCAGAGCGTTATTCTCTAGCTTCCAAATGTCCCCCCTTCTAAATTTACTATTCAATCCAGACATTCCTGATGGACTGTCCTATGCGAGGATGTATCCGTGGACATGTTGTGCATCCGGTTACTCGTAAACTCCTATCTTTTTCAGAGCTACAGAAAAAACATGACCTCCCAGCTTCACTACTATTCTTACATTCAATTTAAACACTTCTTTCTTTCCATATCTCTCACCCTTTTTTTAGAAAAACCCACAGGCTTTGAAGTTATATGCGCTAAAGGTCCCTATGATTCCAAACAAATCTCGTCCATATATAAGATACTCCATGACTACCCACCTATGACAGATTCCACCCATAGCTATATGAAGAAATGGTCACACATACTACAACGCCCAATATCTTTATTGGACTGGGGTAGGATATGGGACTCTACATCCAAGATCTCACGCTATATAATACAGAGAGAAACTGCATTTAAAGTCCTGATGTTTTGGTACAGGACCCCGGACTTGCTACATGCTTGTAATCCCTCCCTCTCTAAATTTTGCTGGAGATATGGTGGGTCAGTGGACTCCCTTTTTCATATTTTTTGGGAATGCCCTCTTATTATTCCCTTTTGGACTGAAATCCAGGAGCTTCTACAAAAGTTATTGCTTACCCCTATTCCGCTCACTCCAATACACTTCCTCCTAGGCCTGCCTCTTCATAGCTTATCAAAAGCTTCAAGGAAACTAATGTCTTTTGTCCTTTTGGCTGCTAAGAGAGCCATCCCTAGGTGCTGGCACTCCACCTCTCCTCCTACGTTCCACCTTGTCCTATCACTGCTACATGATACACGTAGACTGGAACATATGACTGCTAAGATAGAAAAAACCTTACCTGTTTTTGATAAAATCTGGGAAGCTTGGGATAAATCTGAGTTCTTTTTATGAATCTGAAAGACCTCTTGATGTCCAATCTCACTGATGAGGTTTATTTTTGATGTTCCCACTACCATATTCTCTTTTCAATTAAATCAGAGCTGTAACCACTTTTTTTTTTTTCTTCTCATGCCATATTGACTTATGACACTGTATGTTATATATGCATTTTTGTCCCTAAGTTGGTGAACATTTCAATGCAATATACGTGTGTCCATACTATGTTTTCCTTTGACATCCTTTGCTAAGACCTATGTACTTTTGTATTACTGTCAGTCGAAATGCCTTTTCTTTCATTGCACTATTTTGTAATGTGTTTATAAAAATTTATAAATAAACAATTTAAAAAAATGTTACAAAGAATATAACAGAATATGTAAAAAGAAAATCAAGGATGCAAAAATTCAAAACGAACGACAGATTGAAAAAGATAGTAGGACAAACCCCAAAAAATTATTCAAATATATTAATAGTAAAAAGGTAAAGCCTGAGCATGTAGGCCCTTTACAAAATAATCTAGAGTGGGTGACTGGGGACAAAGAGAAGTCTAATTTATCAAATACTTTCTTCAGCTCTGTGTATACAAAGGAGCATGGGGGGAGCTCATGTCCATAATGGGGGTGGTAGCGACACAGCCCCAAATCCACAATGGCTCAAAAGTGATATGGTCCAGCAATATTTAGACAGAATAAAGGTGGATAAAGGACCTGGACCATATGGCATACACCCACGGATCCTAAAAGAATTCAGCTCTGTAATTTCCAAGCCATTGTATCTAATTTTTAGGAACTCATTAATGACAGGAATAGTACCACTGGATTGGCGTAGGGCGAACGTGGTGCCTATATTTAAAAAGAGAACAAAGTCTTTACTAAGTAACTATAGACCTGTTAGTTTAACTTCTATAATTGGGAAGATACTGGAGAGATTAATAAAAGACCACATAGACGAGTTCTTGCGGGAAACATTTTTTTTAAGCAACAGACAGCATGAGTTTGTGAAAGATAGAAGTTGTCAGACAAACCTGATTTATTTTTATGAAGAGGTAAGTAAAACCTTGGACAGAGGCGTGGCTGTGGACGTGGTATACTTTGATTTTGCAAAAGCGGTCGATACAGTTCCGCACACACGGCTAATGTGTAAGGTAAAGTCTACAGGACTGGAAATATCAGTTTGTAAATGGATAGAAAACTGGCTAAAAGACAGAATTCAGAGAGTAGTGGTTAATGATTCTTACTCTAAATGGTCCAAGGTTATCAGTGGTGTACCCGAAGGTTCAGTGTTGGGACCCTTACTTTTTAATATCTTTATAAATGATATTGGGTCTGGGATCAAAAGTAACATTTCTGTCTTTGCAGATGACACTAAGCTATGCAGTGGAATAACGTCTTTACAGGATGTCTCCAATTTACAAGCCGACCTCAATGCTCTGTCTAATTGGGCAACTATGTGGCAGATGAGGTTTAATGTTGATAAATGTAAAGTTATGCACTTGGGGGCTAAGAATATGAATGCATCATACATACTAGGGGGAGTACAACTGCGGGGATCCGTAGTGGAGAAGGATCTGGGGGTTTTGGTAGATCATAAGCTCAATAATAGCATGTACTGCCAAGCTGCGGTTTCCAAAGCGAGCAAAGTCCTTTCTTGTATTAAGAGAGGTATGGATTCCAGAGAGAGAGAGAGATATCATTTTGCCCCTGTTCAAATCATTAGTAAGACCTCATCTAGAATATGCAGTTCAGTTTTGGGCACCAGTTCTCACAAAGGATATCGGGGAACTGGAGAAAGTGCAGAGAAGGACAACCAAACTGATAAGAGGCATGGAGGAGCTATGAGGAAAGATTAGGGGAACTGAATTTATTTACTCTTGAGAAGAGGGGATTAAAGGGGGATATGATCAACATGTACAAATATATAAGGGGTCCATATAGTGAACTTGGTGTTGAGTTATTCACTTTACGGTCAACACAAAGGACAAGGGGGCACTCTTTACGTCTAGAGGAAAAGAGATTTAATCTCCAAATACAGAAAGGTTTCTTCACAGTAGGAGCTGTGAAAATGTGGAACAGACTCTCTGCAGAGGTGGTTCAGGCCAGCTCAGTAGATTGCTTTAAAGTGGTTGTAAACCCCGCTGTGCTTTTTTTTTTTTTTATACTACCTGCAAAACAAAGACATTATGAGCTAGTATGCATAGCATACTAGCTTATTATGAATCACTTACCTGAGATTGAAGCCCCCGCAGCGGTGCTCGGACACCTCCGTCGCCACCGCCATCTTGCTCCCCTCTGCCTTCCGTGTATCGCCGCTCCGGCGCTGCGATTGGCCCCGGAGCGGCGATGACGTCACACGCATGCGCGCTCGGGACGGCTAACTCCATTCAGAAATCCGGCTACTAAGCCGGCCCGCTAGTGCGCATGTGCGTGACGTCAGCGGCGCCGGTTTTAAATGCAAATATCTCCTTAACCGTGTAGGTTAAGGAGATATTTCATGCACCTACAGGTAAGCCTTAATTTAGGCTTACCTGTAGGTGTTTGTTTACAAAGTGGGTTTACAACCACTTTAAGAAAGGCCTGGATTCTTTCCTAAATGTACATAATATAACTGGGTACTGACATTTATAGGTAAAGTTGATCCAGGGAAAATCCGATTGCCTCTCATGGGATCAGGAAGGAATTTTTCCCCCTGCTGTAGCAAATTGGATCATGCTCTGCTGGGGTTTTTCGCCTTCCTCTGGATCAACTGTGGGTATAGATTGGGTATATGGAATTATAAACCATATGCTCAAACAATGAATAAATTCAGGTATCAAACATTAACAGCGCTTCCAGGACCCAGTCCTGAGTTAATATATCCAAATATTCTGCAATAAACGACAATGAAAAAAATTGCATGCAAGGAGCACACTTCACTGGAAGGGTGCTAGAATATTTCACAAGGGAAAAACAGAAAAGAAACAAAAAGAAAAAGAAAGAAAACCCTTCTCAATTCTTTGCACTGAATCCTTATAAATCATACAATAGCACTGGCTCCTTAAAATTAACACACTGACAGTCAGTATGACCTCTGCAGTTCATTCATTGCTGGTGTCAGTAAAAAGAGACACCTAAAAATCCATCAGCTGTAACTCAGATGCACATCAGAATCCTCAGGTTTTTCCTTCTTAAGAGACAATACAGCTCCCTTTGGGATTCTACTCACCAGACCCCCGATATACAGTCCCTGACAAAAGTCTTGTCGCTTGTGTACAAATTGACCTGAAGTGCTGCTAAAATATATTTCTAATCAAGATTTTGTTACAAGAATTGGGTAATTTTAATCCCAACAGCTTTTGTAATAATGTTTCAGTGCAAAACGAAACTGACAAAAAGTATTCTAATATTCACAGCTTGGTAAAGCCCATTGAGTCAATTTTTGCCAAGACATAAGTGTTGTCGCCTTGTTATATGAGCTTCACCTGTGACTAATAATGGAGCAATTAGGTCTCAGGTGTGTATAAAAAGAACAGCAGTACACTAGACCTTCTCAACTGCAACTAGACCTCTGCAAACATGCCTAAGATTCACCCGGAGACTAAAGTGTTGATTATCAAGAGGCTGAAGACCAGATCCACTGCTGATGTGGCAGACACCTTCAATGTGTCTCAGCGTCAAGTTCAGAGGATAATAAAAAAATTTGAAGAGACTGGAGACATTTTGGACAAGGCCAGGTCAGGCCGACCCCGCAAGACAACTGCTCGAGAGGACCATTTGTTGGCTCGAAAATCCAAGGCCAGCCCATTTTCCACTGCAGCAGAGCTCCACGAGACCTGGTCACCTGAAGTCCCTGTGTCAACCAGAACAGTTTGTCGGATTCTGTCTTGAAATGGCCTCCATGGTCGAATCAGTGCCCATAAGCCAGCACTAAACAAAAGACAATTGAAAAACCGTGTGGTATTTGCCAAGGCCCACAGCCTGCTAAAAGGATGGACTCTGGAAAAGTGGCAGATGGTGGATTCTTCAGATGAATCTTCTGTTGAATTACACCACAGTCGCCGCAAATATTGCAGGAGACCAACTGGAACCCGCATGGAGCCGAGATTTACCCAGAAAACAGTGAAGTTTGGTGGAGGCAAAATCATGGTCTGGGGTTACATCCAGTATGGGGGTGTGCGAGGGATCTGCAAGGTGGAAGGCAACATCAATAGTCTAAAATACCACAAAATCTTAGCTACTTCTTATATTCCCAACCATAAAAAAGGCCAAATTTTGCAGCAGGATGGTGCTCCATCGCATACTTCCATCTCCACATCAAAGTTCCTTAAGGCAAAGAAGATCAAGATGCTCCAGGATTGGCCAGCCCAGTCACCAGACGTGAACATCATTGAGCATATGTGGTGTAGGATGAAAGATGAAGCATGGAAGACGAAACCAAAGAATATTGATGAACTCTGGGAGGCATGCAAGACTGTTTTCTTTGCTATTCCTGATGACTTCATCAAAAAAATTAATGAATCCTTGCCAAACCGCATGGATGCTGTCCTTCAAGCTCATGGAAGTCATACAAGATATTCGATTTGGATCTCACAGCACCACTACTTAATTTGCTGACATATTTTTGGATTTTCAGTAAAGTTGTTCAATTTCTGTATAGGCGACAAAACTTTTGTCTTGCCAAAATTTGACCTGTCTGTCTTGATTAAATGATAAATCTTTTTTCAGTGAAACTAATTTATTTCAGTGCATTAAACATCATTTGGGAGGGCTTTAGCTTTTCATAGGAGCTATTTCTAACACCAATTGATTAATTAAAAGTCAGGTTAATAGCAGGAGTTTCTACAAAATAGAGAAGCGACAAGACTTTTGTCAGGGACTGGTATATATGAGCCTTAAGATCTCTGTGCAGATGGCAGTCAGCTCTTCTAGGGATAAGTTGTCAGGTGGATCAGTGTTTTAGCAGTGTGCAGCAATGCGAGCATGTAAAATATAAGGGGAGACTGGATATAGTGTAAAACCCTTTATTAAGGAACAAATCCCCCTCATATAAAACTGCTTACAAGATTAAAAGTGTAATAAGGCAAGTCTCATACAACAAATAAATCTAGCTCACTTGTAACTCCAATGTTGATTGTCATAGGTTCACTGTAGTGAGTCCCAGGAAGATGATCCTCTGTATGGACGGATGAGTCACGTGACCACGCCCTGACGCGTTTCGTGATTGGTCCACGTCTTCAGAGGGCGTTTTTTTCACTGTCGTTTATTGCAGAATATTTGGATATATTAACTCAGGACTGGGTCCTGGAAGTGCTGTTAATGTTTGATACATGAATTTATTCATTGTTTGAGCATATGGTTTATGATTTTATTGTTTTGATATAATAGCCGCTGAACTGCATGTAAATTTTACAACTATCGATTGGAGCGCTAGGATCAGAGACCCCTGTGGGAAAGTCATCTGATATTGTTTTACTGGGTATATGGGATTGTATGATATTTTCTTATGGTTGAACTGGATGGACTTGTGTCTTTTTTCAACCTGACTAACTATGTAGAGGTTGAATTAAAGTGATTGTAAAGGTTAATTTTTTTTAAATAGCAAACATGTCATATTTACCTGCTGTGTGCAAGGGTTTTGCACAGAGCAGCCCCGATCCTCCTTTGCTGGGGTGCCCAGCGGCACTCCTGGCTCCTTCTCTTTATCCGGCGGCCCCACGGAGAGCCGCTTTCCCGGGGGCACCCGTGTGGGGGCGCGTACCCGAGTCCCGCTGCTGTGTGCATTGACACAGACAGCAGGACTCTGGCCCGTCCCTGTTTCCTGTGTCACTGGATTTGTTTGACAGCAGTGAGAGCCAATGACTCCTGCTGCTATCAATCTATCCAATGAGGAGAGAGAGAGCGGCTGGAACAATCGGGTTCAGGTAAGAAAAAGGGGGGGTGGCTTTGGGGGCAGCTGCAGCACAGAAGGTTTTTCACCATGATGCATACAATTCATTAAGGTGAAAAACCATGAGACTTTACAATCCCTTTAAACACAGAAATGATCGAGATTGAGCAGTAACTCATCCTACTCTCTTTCTTTGATTGCCCCCTCTGTTCAAATAGGCCATCTGCATTTTATTTAGAGTGATAGCTGCACTTTGCAAAGACACATAAGCGTACGCACAGGGTGTGCCGGAGGTGCCTAGGCACACCCTAATCACCCCATGCGCATTAGCATTATCGATCTGTGTGCCAACAGGAAGATAAGAAAGATCTCCCTCTTATAGGCTCTGCCATAAGAGAAGTGTTTACGCACTTCTCTATCACTGTACCGGCAGGGCGATCAATGTGCAGGGATCATATATATCTAGACACACGCGTGTGTTTGAGCTTCAGGGTGCACACCCTAATGCAATAGGCTGCGCACACCTATGCATAGACACTTTGAGTAACGGGTTTTACAGTACAGAGTGATGTGGTATAAGACACCAGAAACATCCAATCCATGGAAAGGCAGCTGAATATGGTGCTAAGGGATTAGAAATCCCAGATAAAGTGGATCTACAGTGACTTTACTATCTTTTCATATTAATTGGTGTGTTAACTGTAACTTTAAACAAGTTTCAATAGTAAACCTTTCCTGAGAAATGATGGAGTCCTTCTATCTATGGTGATCTTTTACAAAAATTCGGAGTCATTGAACACACTGAACAACAAGGAAGTATTTATATAGGTGTAGCACACAGATCCCTATCCTGCTTACCTCCACTTGCAGGACAGGACACACCATGCCCAGGGCCGGTCCTAGGCGGGTGCGCCGCGTGCACCGCACCCAGGCGCCTGCAGAGGGGGGGCGCTGAAGTGCCAGAGTGCTCCCCACCCGCCTCCTCCTTATGTGCGGAAATAAAATACTTCCGAACTGTCCCAGCTTTGGAACAGCACAGACAGTTCATGGCCGAATCTAGGGAGATGTGCTGTGCCGTGTGCCCGCCTCCCAGGCAACAACTACCAGGATGTAGATTGTGCCTGGGCAGTGTTGCTAAATTTCAGTGAGAAGAAGCTGTCTCGGGGCATGGCAGGGCGGTTCGGGATGGACAAGCTAGCTGCACCTGTGAGTGTTGATTTTCCCCGAAGCCAAGCTTTCTGCAGAGACGGGACAAGAGAGGAGAGAGATATTGATTTGCTCATCCTTCTCCCGCCCCTCTCCTCTGTGTCTGCCCCGCCCACACTCCAATCCCTGGATACTAGTGCACGAGAAAGGGGTGTGGGCGGGAAATTTTAAGCAATGGAGGAGACAGATCCACCTGAGTGTATGATTGCTACATCTACTGTCAGAGCCTGCAGAGACCAGCCCTGGCGTAAGTGAGTTCTACATTACTACTGGGCTCTCCCCAGGGAGTGAGTGTATGGGAGGGGTGGAAGGCTGCAATCTCCTCATGCTGTGTGGAGGACTGGTGGCAGCCCACTATGCTGGGATTTGTAGTGCCCTCTGTGGGGGGACTGAGGAATCTTCAGTCCCCCACAAAGGGCACTACAAGTCCCAGCATAATGGGAATGCATTCTTCAGTCCCCTCTAGTCTAGGGCACTACAAGTCCCAGCATAGTGGGAATGCATTCTTCAGTCCCCTCTAGGGCACTACAGGTCCCAGCATAGTGGGAATGCATTCTTCAGTCCCCTCTAGTCTAGGGCACTACAAGTCCCAGCATAATGGGAATGCATTCTTCAGTCCCCTCTAAGGCACTACAGGTCCCAGCATAGTGGGAATGCATTCTTCAGTCCCCTCTAGTCTAGGGCACTACAAGTCCCAGCATAGTGGGAATGCATTCTTCAGTCCCCTCTAGGGCACTACAAGTCCCAGCATAATGGGAATGCATTCTTCAGTCCCCTCTAAGGCACTACAGGTCCCAGCATAGTGGAATGCATTCTTCAGTCCCCTCTAGTCTAGGGCACTACAAGTCCCAGCATAATGGGAATGAATTCTTCAGTCCCTTCTAGGGCACTACAAGTCCCAGCATTGTGGAATGCATTCTTCAGTCCCCTCTAGGGCACTACAGGTCCCAGCATAGTGAAATGCATTCTTCAGTCCCCTCTAGGGCACTACAGGTCCCAGCATAGTGGAATGCATTCTTCAGTCCCCTCTAGGGCACTACAGGTCCCAGCATAGTGGGAATGCATTCTTCAGTCCCCTCTAGGGCACTACAGGTCCCAGCATAGTGGGAATGCATTCTTCGGTCCCAGCATAGTGGGAATGCATTCTTCAGTCCCCTCTAGGGCACTACAGGTCCCAGCATAGTGGAATGCATTCTTCAGTCCCCTCTAGTGCACTACAGGTCCCAGCATAGTGGGAATGCATTCTTCAGTCCCCTCTAGTCTAAAGCACTACAGGTCCCAGCATAGTGGGAATGCATTCTTCAGTCCCCTCTAGGGCACTACAAGTCCCAGCATAGTGGAATGCATTCTTCAGTTCACTCTAGTCTAGGGCACTACAGGTCCCAGCATAGTGGGAATGCATTTTTCAGTCCCCTCTAGGGCACTACAAGTCCCAGCATAGTGGAATGCATTCTTCAGTCCCTTCTATTCTAGTGCACTACAGGTCCCAGCATAGTGGGAATGCATTCTTCAGTCCCCTCTAGTGCACTACAGGTCCCAGCATAGCAGGTTGCTCTGACAGAACAGATTCAGAAGAAGCCTGAGAAGATTGTCGCCACTCTGCGTGATCCAGGGGCACTGGCAAACTTAATTTGCTGGGCACTGCTAGGCTGCAATTGAGGTATTGATCTCTTGTATCATGTCTGCAGTCTCTGGCCATGTCTTGTTTCATGTCTGCAGTCTCTGACCATGTCTTGTATCATGTCTGCAGTCTCTGACCATCTCCTGTACTATGTCTGCAGTATGTCTGGGGGCTCTTTCTAACAGCCCTCTCTGTGTCCGTTAGAGAGGCCCCCCTCCAGTTCCCATTAAAGCACTCTCTTCCTGTATTTTGTTTATTGTTAAGAGATCATATGAGGATCCCAGGGTATCAAAGACTTCTTAGGGGAGCATCTCTGTGTTTAATTCGTTGCCATAGAAACATTTGTAAAGGGGAGGAGTTAGTATAATGAACACACCCATGCGAGGGCGCAGAAATATTTTTGCACCCAGGCGCCTGTGACCCTAGGATCGGCCCTGACCATGCCACATGCCCAATGTCCTCCACGTTGTATAGAGGGTGAGCGGTGTTAACAGTTTTTGGGTCCTGCAGCGAGTTACCTCCTTCCGTTGGTTCTCGTCCCTAGAGTGTAGGGAAAAGTCTATTTTCTCTAATAAGAAGGCCAACGTCCAAACAGTGTTAAACTCCAACAGACGAGTTTATTTTTCTCTGCTCATAACTTGGTAAGGAAAGTTGAAGATAGAAACAAAGTTGAGTAGGGAGGTTGGTTCAGGCACGCAGCACTTAATTACCCTCGTTGCCACTCAAGCCTGAGTGAGTTTTGCTCACGCGGATAGATCCCTCTCACGGTTCTAGCAGCCGGAGTGAAACACGAACAATCACTTTAGATTCGTCCCCTCCAAGGACAGTTCAGAAGATCTTCTGCCACAGAATCCTTTAGTTCCTGAATCCAAAACTTTTTAGCACCTGTAACTTTTGGAGACCATAGGTGCCAATGGGCACATTACAGGGGCTATCTTGTGACTTACAGAATCCTTCTCTCTGATAGGCGACCAGGCCTCTCCCGGAACAGTGACTTCCTTCACCGATCCACCGGACAGGTCCTCCCCTGGTTTCCTCTCTCTCAGAGCAGGCCACCCTCCCACGGGTACCCTTGGATTCCAATGGTCTGATTGTAGGCCTCAGTTAAAGGTACTGGGCCTACCTGAACTAAAGGTGCCCGGGACTAGGGATGAGCCGAACACCCCCCCCCCCCCCCCGTTCGGTTCGCACCACGAACGTTAGAACCCTATTAAATACAATGGACGCGAACGTTCGAAATCTAAAGTGCTAATTATAACGCCTAATATGCATGTTATTGTCCTAAAAAGGGTTTGGGGACCCGGGTTCTGCCCGAGGGGACATGTATCAATGTAAAAATAATCTTTTAAAACGGTCGTTTTTTTGGGAGCAGTGATTTTAATGATGCATGAAGTGAAAAAAAAAAAAAGTGAAATATTCCTTTAAATATCGTACCTGGGGGGTGTCTAAAGTATGCCTGTGAAGTGGCACGTGTTTCCCGTGTTTATAACTGTCCCTGCACAAAATTACATTTCTAAAGGGAAAAAAAGCCATTTAAAACTGCTTGCGGCTTTAATGTAATGTCTGGTCCCGGCAATATGGATGAAAATCATTGAGAAAAATGGCATGGCTACCCCATACCCCCCCACCCTACCCCAGCCCATTACCAGCCCCTTTGGGTCTTGTATGGATATTAAGGGGAACCCCGCACACAAAATAAAAAAGGCCCTATATACTCTGAACAGCAGTATACAGTCGGTGCAAAAAAGACACGGACTGTAGGTTTGTTCTTAAGTAGAATCTGTTTGTAATTTGGAACAGGTAAATTTTTTAAGTGTATCTTAAATCTATTTTTAAGCTTTTTGGAGAACATAGGGAAGGGTTATCACCCCTGTAACATTTGTTTTGCTGTCTGTGCACCTGTTCAGAACATTTCACCTCACTTTCCATCCCAATGACAAATGTTTTTGGAAAATTTAGGTTTTTTATTGAAACAAGGATTGGTGATAAAGCATCAGTGGAGAGGAGACACCTTTTTCCCATATTAACCCTTACAGGAGAGAATTTCCCTTCCTAGGGGTAGATTTCCTCTCACTTCCTGTTGTCTCCTTCAGTTTGTAACTAGGAGTCGTTTGTAAGTTGGATGTTTGAAAGTAGGGGCCTGCCATATATACTCTGCAGAAATTTGCCCCTTAGGTGTTGGTGCTGCCACAACACTGTAAGCCCTCACAGTTACTCTTGGTGGGCACTGGAACGCCCTGCTGTCAACTATTATATCAGGAATTGTATTTACATGCCACTGTTGAACAGTGGTAGGAAAAATTGGGTCTTTGGTGGTGGTGCTGGTGCCACAACACTGTAAGCCCTCACAGTTACTCTTGGTGGGTGCAGGAATGGGCCCTGCCGTGAATTATTAGATCAAGAATTGTAATTGCATGCCCCTGTTGAACAGGGGCTGAAAAATTGGGCCTTAGGCACTGGTGCTGGTGCCACAACACTGCAACCCCTCACAGATACTGTACTTAGAGCGCAGCAATGAGCCCTGTTGCAAAGTTTTGCATCAAAAATTTAGGCTTTAGGTGAATGCTATGCAAAGCACACAGTAGTACACTAAGTGAAACACTGACTGTCTGCAGCTAGCACAATCACCGGCCTACCTGTCACAGTATAGACTAGAGAATAACTGTATGCAGGTGAGCTTTAGGTGAATGCTATGCAAAGCACACAGTAGTACACTAAGGCCCCTTTCACACAATCCGTGTCCCTGTGCGGGCTCCGCTTTGCTCAGCGGGGATAGCTCCGTCGATCCCCGCTGAGCAGGCAGATGACAGGTCTGTCTCCACACACTGTGCAGGGACCGACCTGTCAGAGCGCCGCTCTCCCCTATGGGGGATCGGATGACGACAGACCGTAGAGTCCGTTGTCATCCGATCCGCAGACGGATGGAAAAGTAGGGTTTTCCTCCGTCACACTTTGGCGGATCGGAACGGGTCGGGTGTCAGCGGACATGTCACCGCTGACATCCGTGGCTCCATAGGGGTACATGGAGCATCCGTTCAGGTCCACCTAAAAAACTGACAGGCAGACCTGAATGGTCCGTCCGTGTGAAAGAGCCCTAAGTGAAACACTGACTGTCTGCAGCTAGCACAATCACCGACCTGCCTGTCACAGTATAGAGAATAACTGTATCCAGGTGAGCTTTAGGTGAATGCTATGCAAAGCACACAGTAGTACACTAAGTGAAACACTGACTGTCTGCAGCTAGCACAATCACCTGCCTGCCTGTCACAGTATAGAGACTAACAGGAACGGATCTAGCTAAACTCAATACAGTGTATAAATATATATATATATATATATATATATATATATATATATATATATATATATATATATATACGCACACACACACACAAGACCTAGGATGCATATATATATACTCTACACACTGTAACAGCAGCTAACTGACTCGCCTGCCTGCTCTATCTAACCCAATATAAATGACACTGTCTGTCTATCTCTCTGAAACTGCCTCTTTCACAAACGCCAACACACTACACAAGGCCGACTTCCAGGCGGCCTCATATAGTGTGGGGCGTGTACTAAACCCCCTAAGCCATAATTGGCCAAAGCCACCCTGGCTTTGGCCAATTACGGCTCTTGGTTTTTTCCGCGCCGTGATTGGCCAAGCATGCGGGTCATAGTGCATGCTTGGCCAATCATCAGCCAGCAATGCACTGCGATTCTGCAGTGAATTATGGGCCGTGTCGTGCAACACGAATTTAGCGCGAACGGACCATAACGTTCGTTCTTCATCGAACGACGATGTTCGAGTCGAACGTGTGTTCGACGCGAACACGAAGCTCATTCCTACCCGGGACCCAGCACATTCACACGTACCCTTGGCCATGAGGGCCACCGAAGGTGGGGTACGTGCCTTGGAACAAGACCCAATGGCGTCTGCCCCTTAAGTACCATCTCCCGGCATGCACAGCAGGTAGACCACGCCCACTGCACAACCGCCGAGAGAGGACACCCAATCACACCACAATGCCACCTGTGGTTCGACCCGAGACTTGGGCAACAATGCCACCTACAGGTCAAAGGGGAACTATACATCCAGGCAACACCACAGCAAAGCAGAGTCCAATCTAAGAAAATTAAACAGTCTGAGCCAAACTATTGCCCAGGCCATCCTCTAAATGTCAGGCATAGCGACCCCAAATTTGGGGGTCCGCTACATAAGGAAAGTCAAAATCTTAACCTTCATCCTCATTTTTTTCAGTTTAGTGACTGAAGGTAATTAGGTAAGAGTGTCAGTATGACAGCCAGGTAAGTCTCATTTGCAGATTGAGAAGTCAGTAATGACAGCCTCCGGGTTTATGTTTTTTTTTAAAAAACTGTGTAAACTTGCAGCTTTTATTATTTTAAGCTGATTTGTAAATATGCATCAAATACCTGCTTTCATTTGTTTAAAATTTTATAAATCATTCTGACAGGTGTGTGAATCCTTCCATAGTAAAATCAGCATTGTCCAATAAATACATACCTTGAAAGAAAGGGTTATTCGTCGCCTCCTGCTGGTCACTAGGGATAAGTGACGTAATTCTGCAAAAATTTATGTAGAAATTATTGATTTTTGAAGCTGAAATTAGAATTTTGCCTTTATTCTCTTTTAATAGTCACAGCTCTAAACTGTGGGTGGTATACACTTACTAACTAACACAACGTGGCGGGAATGTCTTAGAGAAGGTGCTCAGAGGAACTGTCAGCCTTCTTTCCAATAATGTCATTGATGGTCACAACCACTTTAAGATGCATTGGCAGAAGACGCTTGGTTCAATGAACTATAGGAAGTGATATAATTACTAATAAAAACTTTTTTGCCAAAATGGTAGCCAACTTTCCACAATTCAATACTAACTTGGAACCTTAAATAAGGTTTTCTAAGGTTATTCTTGCTATTATCATAGTAGGAATCCCTGGTTCCTTTTAGTGCTCACTTACACTTTGTTAGGTACACCTGTTCAATTGCTTGGTAACACAAATTGCTAATCAGCCAATCACATGGCAGCAATTCAGAGCATTTAGGCATCTAGACGTGGTGAAGATGACTTGCTGAAGTTCAAACCGAGCATCAGAATAGGGAAGAAAGGGCATTTAAGTGACTTTGAATGTAGCATTGGTTGGTTGTTGGTGCCAGACGGGCTGGTCTGAGTATTTCAAAAACTGCTGATCTACTGGAATTTTCACACACAACCATCTCCAGGGTTTACAGAGAATGGTCAGAAAAAGAGAAAATATCCAGTGAGTGGAAGTTGTGTGGAGGAAAATGCCTTGTTGTGTCAGAGGAGAATGGACAGACTGGTTTGAGACGACAAAGTCAACAGTAACTCAAATAACCACTCGTTACAACCAAGGTATGCAGGGTACCATCTCTGAACACACAACACATCGAACATTGAAGCAGATGTTATACAGCAGCAGAAGACCACACTAGTTGCCACTCCTGTCAGCTAAGAACAGGAAAACTGAAAATTTATATCAAATACTTACCGTAATTTTCCTTTCCTGATGGACTCCATGGCAGCCTACGTGTGGGTTAATCCCGCCCCTCATACCTCATAGGACCCTTCTCCCATAAATCTTTGCTCTGGGCCAGAGGCCATGTTCCATAATTTAGCCTACTCCAGCCACTGGGAGGGAACTCCTGCTGCCATGGAGTCCATCAGGAAAGGAAAATTACGGTAAGTATTTGATATAAATTTTCCGTTTTCCTGACAGACTCCATGGCAGCCTACGTGTGGGAAATAACTAGCCATACACACCCGGGTGGGCAGAGTGTTGGACAAAAGAAAAAAAGGTTTAATTGGCACCATCAACAGACAAGATACGTAAACCAAATTTAACAGAAGATAATGAGGCTGGCTCTACGCAGTAGTGTGCCATGAACGTGTTAATTGAAGACCACAAGGCCACCTTGCAAATAACTTCTGGAGGCACGTGACGTGATGCCGCCCATGATGACGACACACTTCCAGTTGAGTGAGCAGTCACCGCTTCTGGAGGCGCCAAGCCCTTGGCTTTATAGGCCCACTGAATGGCCTGAACAATCCATGCTCTGATACATCTGGAAGAGGCACGCATTCCCTTATACTTCCTGTGAAAAGAATGAGCAGGTGGTCGGTCTGACGGAAAGAAGCTGTAGCTTCAAGATACTGACTCAGAGCTTTTCCAACATCTAAGGCAGGGATATGCAATTAGCGGACCTCCAGCTGTTGCAGAACTACAAGTCCCATGAGGCATAGCAAGACTCTGACAGCCACAAGCATGACATCCAGAGGCAGAGGCATGATGGGACTTGTAGTTTTGCAACAGCTGGAGGTCCGCTAATTGCTTATCCCTGATCTAAGGGATAAACACTGGAATCCTCGGTAGATCTGAACGTTGGAAGAGCAATCTCCTGATTGTTATGAAACACAGATGCCACTTTGGGGTTTGAACCCAACATAGGAATTAAAAAGTTTAGAAATGGCTCCTTGCATCCCTGAGAGCTGATTTCAGAGACCCTCTTGGCCGATGTTATAGCCACCAAGAAGACAACTATTAGAGAGAGTCATTTGACAGAAGATTGATATTCATGTTCCAACTCTCTACCTAAGAAAAAATCCAGGACAAGGGGAAGATCCCAATTAGAAAAACTTGGCTCTGAGGTCTGAGCCTTATTGCTCCTCTGAAAAACTACTGAGTAAGAGGGTGTCTAGCCCAGGAAACACCCGTAAAGGCAGAGATTACAGCGATTTGGACTCGCAGCGAGCTGACTGACAATGAGAGATCCAATCCTGATTGTAAGAAGCCCAGGATATCATGTATCTTTGGGTTATTGCAAGAACCTGCAGTTGAAGAGGTGTAGTCTGAAAACTTTTTCAAAATCCTCTGGTAGACCCTGTTGGTGCCTGTTCTTCTGGCATTTAATATTGTGGAGATGGCCCTACTTGGACAGCCTAGGGCCTCCAACCTTCCCCTCTCAAGAACCAGATCATCAGATATAGATGGGCCGGGCATGGATGTAGAAATGCCCCTTGTGATAGGAGATCTGGTCTGGAGGGTAGAGGAACTGGGTCCCGGAAGCTGAGTTGCATCAGCAGTGGAAACCATGGCTTGTTTGGCCAGTACGGCACTATTGCCACTATCTCTGCTTCTTCCATCCTGAGCCTCGACAAAAAAACGGAGAATGACAGGAACAGGGGGAAAGGCATAGGCCCTGTGGAACCGCCAATGGTCTGTCAGAGCATCTACCCAAAAGCCTGGGGATACCAAGACCTCGTCTAGTATCTCTCTAGTCTGAAGTTGCATGGGGAGGCGAACAAGCCTACTTCCGGAATGACTCCCAGGGACAGGACCCACCTGAAGACTTCGGGGGGAAGTCCACTCGTTTTCCAGAGAAACTCTCAACAGAAAATCTGCCTGAACGTTCGGGACTCCAGGGAGATAGACAGCTGTCAGGTTGGCCAGGTTTTTCTGGGCCCAGATCATGATGGGCTCTATTTCCTTTGACAGGGAGAGACTGCGAGTACCCCCCTGTCTCTTGATGTATGCGACTGCTGTTGTGTTGTCCAGTCTTAGGAGGACTGAGTCTCCTGCTGTTAAGTGGTGAAAGGCCTGCAGAGCACAGAACGCTGCCCGGAGTTCCAGAACATTGGAGACTATCCTGTGAGAGGGAAAATTCCATATGCCTTGGTCTACTTCTGTCAGCCCCTGTTGCTGGCATCTGTAGTGATGGTGACCCAAGACACAGGTGCGATGGAGTGACAATTGAGGAGGTTCCTCTGTTGTAGCCACCAAGGAAAGCTCTCCCGCATGGATGAGGTTATTTGGATAAAGTGATCCGAAGCCCTGGATTATACTGCTGGAGGAAACCCTTCTGGAAGGGCCGCATTTTCCACTGAGCCCACTTTACCATGGGTGTTGTTGCCACCATGGTGCCAATGATCTTTAGGCATTGAGAGGCTTGGAGATGAGGACGACATTGCAAGCCAAACTCTGTCCCGGATCACTGGGATTTTTCCAGGGGTAACAAGATTGTGCTCTTGATAGCGTTGAAGTGTGCCCCGAGGAATACCAGGGACTGCGTAGGATCCAGATGGCTCTTTTCCAGATTCAGAAGCCAACCAAACTCTAGTAGAGTGGAAATGACCTGGGATCTGTGGATTAGCAACTGCTCCTTGTCCCGAGACAACAGCAGGTCATCTAGATAGTGATACAGACGGATACCTCTGGTCCTGATCAGAGCCACGACAGCCAACAAGTTTTGAAAAAACACGAGGCGATGTTGTAAGCCCGAAGGGGAGACAGGTGAACTGCAGACGGATTTGATCGACAGCAAAGCAAAGGTATTTCTGGAATTCTGACGCTATCGGAACATGGAAGTAGGCGTCCTTCAGGTCTATAGAGACAAGCCAATCGCCTGGTTGGATTGTTTGACTGATCATGAGTAGTGTCTCCATCTTTAACTTCTCCTTCTAGACAAAAGAATTCAAGTGGGTTAGGTCTATAACTGGCCTCCAGGAGACGTTTTTCTTCAACACCATGAAGAGGGGCGAGTAGACCCCTTAAAACCTTTTGTCGTCTGGAACTGGA
This sequence comes from Rana muscosa, assembly GCA_029206835.1. Taxonomy (NCBI): domain Eukaryota; kingdom Metazoa; phylum Chordata; class Amphibia; order Anura; family Ranidae; genus Rana; species Rana muscosa. The sequence goes on along the minus strand of CM055116.1, from coordinate 1,111,542,844 downwards.
ATTGCAGCGCCCTGAGCCACAAGAGAGACAGGAGAATTTGCTTTTTCTCTTCCGAGAGAGGCAAGGATGCCGACTCGCTCTGTTTTAGGCAGGTACAATATCATAAAGACTTAGGGGATTCTTGTCCACCGGAAGATGCCCCTTTTGAAAACTTCTGGCCTGAAGGCTGTTTTTTCTTCCAGGTCTTCTTGAACTCATGGCCAGGCCTATAGTAGCGAGCATTCCTTGCTCGATCTGAACTTTGCCTGGGCTGTGTTCTCTTCTGGTTTAGCAGACGGCAATCCTGGGGAAGGAACCCCGACTTGCCCCGTGGCATGGGTGATGGCACTGTCTGATATGTTCCCAAAGAGGGACGAACCCCCAAATGGAATCCTGCACCATGCCTGCTTGGAGGCAGGGTCAGCTACCCATGGGCGCAGCCACAAGGCACGCTTAGCCGTGACAGATGTCAGCATGATCCGAGCCACCAGGCGAATTATGTCTAGGGAAGCCCCATGAGAAAAGCCAACGTCAACCTTAGCCCATGAATAGGTGAGCTCCTGGCCAGTTCTTCCGAGATGCTCCTCAGAGAAGCATCTACCGTATTTATCGGCGTATAACACGCACCCCAAGTTTAGGAGGGAAATTCAAGGAAAAAAAAAAACTTACATTTAAATGCAGCATGCAGCCTTGCCCAGTGTCCATCTGCAGCCTTGCCCAGTGTCCATCTGTCCATCTGCAGCCGTGCCCAGTGTCCATCTGTCCATCTGCAGCCGTGCCCAGTGTCCATCTGTAGCCTTGCCCAGTGTCCATCTGTCCATCTGCAGCCGTGCCCAGTGTCCATCTGTCCATCTGCAGCCGTGCCCAGTGTCCATCTGTCCATCTGCAGCCGTGCCCAGTGTCCATCTGTCCATCTGCAGCCGTGCCCAGTGTCCATCTGTAGCCTTGCCCAGTGTCCATCTGTCCATCTGCAGCCGTGCCCAGTGTCCATCTGTCCATCTGCAGCCGTGCCCAGTGTCCATCTGTCCATCTGCAGCCTTGCCCAGTGCCTTTGCGATCGTGTCAGTCCCAGCGGTTTTTAAAATTTGGCGCCGATTTCTGTGGAGAGGAGCGAGCGGGGCCGAGTGTACTTCGGCTAGACTCGGCTCCTCTCGCAGTTCCGCCCATCTCCACTGACTGCACCGCTGACGGAGAAAGCCGAGTGTACTTCGGCTAGACTCGGCTCTGCTCACAGTCACAGGCAGGACTGCGAGAGGAGCCGAGACTAGCCGAAGTACACTCGGCTTTCTCTATGTCAGCGGCGCAGTCAGTGGAGATGGGCGGAACTGCGAGAGGAGCCGAGTAAAGCCGATTGTGCTTCGGCTTTGGCTCCTCTCGCTCGTTTTCAGCAGGGGAATTCGACGGAGTATCGGCGTATAACACGCACCCACGATTTTCCCCTGATTTTAAGGGGAAAAAAGTGCGTGTTATACGCCGATAAATACGGTACGTCGTCTGCCCAGACTTCCATCGCTTTAGAAAGGGCTGCGAGAGCTAGAGCTGGTTTGCAGGTCATACCCGCTGTAATGTAGATCCGCTTGAGGTCGGTATAAATTTTCCACTCCAGGCAATCCCTAAAGGAAACAGTATCCTCCAATGGGAGTGTGACGTGCCTCACCATCCTCATTAGGGCTGAGTCAATGAGAGGAGCCGACTCCAGGTGTTTTACATCCTTGCTTTTAAATGGGTACATTTTTGATACCTTCATTAACAGGCAATTCTTCCTTTCAACACCACCCCATTCGTCGGTAATTATTGCGCTGAGTTCACCCAAAAAGGAGAAATTAGGGCGTTCTTTTTTGAGGTGTTTAAAATATTTCCTCTGTTTGGAGGGTGCCTCCACTGGCTCTTCCATCTCAAAGCTTCTTTGACAGCTATTGACCAGCTGTGGTACTATGGCAAATTCAAAACCTGCACCAGGGTCATCTACCTCCACCTCACTGTCTGAGGCTTCAATTGAGGAATGGCTCGGCTGTGAAGGGCCTGGAGCCTTGAGATCATCCCTAATAGGGACTGACATAGTGTCGCCAGCAGGGTTGTGGGTATGACCAGAATCCCCTTTACTCAGGGACTCACGGACCACCTTTCTGACCAGTGCTTCCACTTGTTGGTCTCCACCCTCTCTTTCTTATGCGACTTTAGAAAAGCATCGCTCGCAGAGCGATTTGCCTTCAGGAACCTGAGGCCCGCATACCTAGCAGGCTTTCCTCACAGAGCGGCTGGAGTGGCGGTGAGAGTGACGCCCAGAGGTGGTTTTAGACTCCTATCTGTGGTACCTAGATCTAAAGGAAGATCTGATGTCTGGACCTTGAAGAGGAGTTACAACGTTGAGACCTAGGACGGTCTTTGCCGTGCTTTGGTGTTCAGACCTAGAAGAGCTGAGTGAAAAAGAAAGGGTTAAGAGCTCCTGAATGAGTGAACCCAAGCATCACAGGTAGAAAATAAATAAATCCTACCTGCAGCGCAAGGGTTGGCCACAAGAGGGCGGTGACAGATCCATGGCAAGGCAGTTTGAAAGTGAAATGAATCATTAAAGCCTTATGAGAAACATGAGTGACAACAGGCATGAGAGAGCGCATAACAAAACACAGCCAGCACCCAGGGAGCCTGCAGCAAACAATTTACCTTGTAAACCAGAGCCCAGTGCCTGGGTAAACACTGCATAAGCCTGCAAGTCATCCCAAGTAATAGCTGCTTTGACAGCTATTTAAATCTGCCACCGTTAACGATGTCACCGCCCCACAGCGCGCCTGCGCTGGAAAAAGTTGCCATCCGGTGGCGGCCAATCGCATGCGCAACCGCCGCCATTTTGGCGAAACTGCGCCTGCACGAACCAAGCACGGAATCTTTGTTCGCGGCTTGCGGATGCGCAGCGACTTCCTGAAAAGGCGAGCTGGAATGCAGCTGCGCTCCAGCCGCCGTGGCCACTCACTGGAGCTTGATAGAAAATAAGGAGACACACAAAACACAGAGATACGGCTGCCATATAAAAGGAATATTTTTGTACATTACCACCACCACGGCACGATCCGGACCAGAACCTGGGACTGGGGAGCTGTTCGCTCGACCCACCGCACGATCGGGCGTTTACAAAGCCTCCCGCTAATAGCTGGGACGTTTGGCCATATTGCCGCTTGCCTGCCAATGGCCAGGTTAGTAAGCTCTTCATGGTATCACATCATATCGCCCATGTCCACCTTCTAATAGCTAGGATTGCTGGACTGCAGAGAGGATCACCGCTAACCACCAACGTATCGCCGTGCACACCGCCAGGCATGGATTACAGAAAAACTTCATGAAAAGGTAAGACTATATCTTGGTTCTAGGAGGAGGACAAAAAAAGGAACACGGCCTCTGGCCCAGAGCAAAGATTTATGGGAGAAGGGTCCTATGAGGTATGAGGGGCGGGATTAACCCACACGTAGGCTGCCATGGAGTCTGTCAGGAAACTGTGGCTAAAGTTTGCACAGGCTCACCAACATTGGACAACAGAAGATTGGAAAAATATTGCCTGGACTTATGATACTTGATTTCAGCTGCAACATTCAGATGGTAGGGTCAGAATTTGGTGTAAACAACTTGAAAGCATGGATCCATCCTGCCTTGTATCAACGGCTCAGGCTGGTGGTCGGGGTGTAATGATGTGGCCCATGTGGGGGATATTTTCTTGGCACACTTTGGGCACCTTAGTACCAATTGAGCATCTTTTAAATGCCACGGCCTACCTGAATATTGTTGCTGACCATTAGGGATGAGCCGAACACCCCCCGGTTCGGTTCGCACCAGAACCTGCGAACGGACCGAATGTTTGCGCAAACTTTAGAACCCTATTAACCACTTAAGCCCCGGACCATTTCGGGCCATTAGGACCAGGCCTGTTTTTGGGATTCGGCACTGCGCTGTTTAACTGTAAATTGTGCGGACATGCAATGTTGTACCCAAATGAAATTTGCGTCCTTTTCTTCCCACAAATAGAGCTTTCTTTTAATGGTATTTGATTGCCTCTGCGATTTTTATTTTTTGCGATATAAGCAGAAAAAGACCGAAAATTTTGAAAAAAAATGATATTTTCTACTTTTTGTTATAAGAAAAATCGAATAAACTCAATTTTAGTCATACATTTAGGCCAAAATGTATTCAGCCACATGTCTTTAGTAAAAAAAATGTCAATAAGCGTATATTTATTGGTTTGCGCAAAAGTTATAGCGTTTACAAACTAGGGTACATTTTCTGAAATTTACACAGCTTTAAATTTATGACTGCCTATCTCATTTCTTGAGGTGCTAAAATGGCAGGGCAGTACAAAACCCCCCCAAATGACCCCATTTTGGAAAGTAGACACCCCAAGCTATTTGCTGAGAGGCATGTTGACCCCATTGAATATTTTTTTTGTCCCAAATGATTGAATAATGACAAAAAGAAGAAAAAAAAAATGTACAAAAAGTTGTCACTAAATGATATATTGCTCACACATGCCATGGTTATATGTAGAATTGCACCCCAAAATACATTCTGCTGCTTTTCCTGAGTACGGGGATACCACATGTGTGGGACTTTTTGGGAGCCTAGCCGCGTACAGGGCCCCAAAAACCAAGCACCGCCTTCAGGATTTCTAAGGGCGTAAATTTTTGATTTCACTCCTCACTACCTATCACAGTTTCGAAGGCCATAAAATGCCAAAATAGCACAAAACCCCCCCAAATTACCCCATTTTGGAAAGTAGACACCCCAAGCTATTTGCTGAGAGGCATGTTGAGTCCATGGAATATTTTATATTTTGCCACAGGTTGCGGGAATATGACAAACTTTTTTTTTTTTTGCACAAAGTTGTCACTAAATGATATATTGCTCACACATGCCATGGGCATATGTGAAATTACACCCCAAAATACATTCTGCTGCTTCTCCTGAGTACGGGGATACCACATGTGTGGGACTTTTTGGGAGCCTAGCCGCGTACGGGACCCCAAAAACCAAGCACCGCCTTCAAGGTTTCTAAGGGCATACATTTTTGATTTCACTCCTCACTACCTATCACAGTTTTGAAGGCCATAAAATGTCAAAATAGCCCAAAACCCCCACAAATGACCCCATTTTGGAAAGTAGACACCCCAAGCTATTTGCTGAGAGGCATGGTGAGTATTTTACAGCTCTCATTTGTTTTTGAAAATTAAGAAAGACATTTTTTTTTCTTTTTTTTTTTCTTTTTTTTACATTTTCAAAACTTTGTGACAAAAAGCGAGATCTGCAAAATACTCAACATACCTCTCAGCAAATAGCTTGGGGTGTCTACTTTCCAAAATGGGGTCATTTGGGGGGGTTTTGTGCCATCTGGGCATTCCATGGCCTCCGAAACTGTGATAGGCAGTGAGGAGTGAAATCAAAAATTTACACCCATAGAAATCCTGAAGGCGGTGCTTGGTTTTTGGGGTCCCGTACGCGACTAGGCTCCCAAAAAGTCCCACACATGTGGTATCCCCGTACTCAGGAGAAGCAACAGAATGTATTTTGGGGTGTAATTCCACATATGCCCATGGCATGTTTGAGCAATATATAATTTAGTGACAACTTTTTGTACATTTTTTTTTTTTTTGGTCATTATTCAATCACTTGGGACAAAAAAAAAATATATATTCAATGGGCTCAACATGCCTCTCAGCAAATAGCTTGAGGTGTCTACTTTACAAAATGGGGTCATTTGGGGGGGGGGGTTTGAACTGTCCTGGCATTTTATGCACAACATTAGGAAGCTTATGTCACACATCATCCACTCTTCTAACCACTTGAAGACAAAGCCCTTTCTGACACCTTTTGTTTACATGAAAAAAAAAAAATTTTTGCAAGAAAATTATGTTGAACCCCCAAACATTATATATATTTTTTAAAGCAAAGGCCCTACAGATTAAAATAGTGGGTGTTGCATTTTTTTTTTTACACAGTATTTGCGCAGCGATTTTTCAAACGCATTTTTTGGGGGAAAAACACACTTTTTTTATTTTTAATGCACTAAAAAACACTATATTGCCCAAATGTTTGATGAAATAAAAAAGATGATCATAGGCCGAGTACATGGATACCAAACACGACATGCTTTAAAATTGCGCACAAACGCGCAGCGGCGACAAACTACATTCATTTTTAAAAGCATTTAAAAGCCTTTACAGGTTACCACGTTAGATTTACAGAGGAGGTCTACTGCTAAAATGACTGCCCTCGATCTGACCTTCGCGGTGATACCTCACATGCATGATGCAATTGCTGTTTACATATGACGCTAGACCGACGCTTGCGTTCGCCATTGCGCAAGAGCAGGGGGGGGACAGCGGTGCTTTTTTTTTTTTTTTTATTATTTATTTGGCTTTTTTATTTTATTTTTAAACTGTGCCTTCCATATTTTATTTTTTTACCATTTTTATCGTTATCTCAGGGAATGTAAATATCCCCTATGATAGCAATAAGTAGTGACAGGTACTCTTTTTTTGAAAAAAATTGGGGGGTTAGACCCTAGATCTTTCCTCTGCCCTCAAAGCATCTGACCACACCAAGATCGGTGTGATAAAATGCTTTCCCAATTTCCCAATGGCGCTTTTTATATCCGGGGGGGGGGGGGGGACATTCCCTCCCACTGCTTGTAAAAGCAGTCTAGAGGCTAATTATCTGCTAGAATTGCTTTTACATGAAAGCCGGCTGCTGGCTGAAAAGAATGATACCAAGATGATACCTAAACCCGCAGGCATCATTCTGGTATAAACATTCAAAGTCCAGCAACATACCAGTACGTTGCTGGTCCTTGTTTGACATGTATTGTAATCTTTTTTTTCATACAGCCTATTGGCTGAATGAAAAAAAGAGATTGATTGGTGGGTATGCCCTCCATTAGAATACCTCCCTTCATCCACCCACTTCTAATGATGGGCATATATGCCGAAGCATGGGGGCATCCTCCCGCAAAAAAGTTATGCCGCGTACACACGGTCAAGCCTTCGTCGGAATTTCGACCGTATGTACGCGGCATAAAAGGTTATGCCGCGTACACACGGTCGGACTTTTCCACGGGCAAGCCTCCGTTGGAATTTCGACCGTATATACGCGGCATTAGGAGCAAAATCGCTCCTCCGCCCCTGCTGCCCCCATGCTTCGGCATATATGCTCTTTTTTTTAACTGTGGTGGTGAAATCACCTCCTACAGCGTTGGAGTCACGGCTTTATGTATCGTGGGAGCAAACGCTGTTGCTGTCAAGATAAATAGATCCGCGCTGCAACTGAATGGCGTACCTGCTAAGCAAATGGTGGTTAACATTAAAACAAAGTAACATTACAGTACAACAGTAAGACCTTACCATACCATACCTGCAAAGCAAATACCAAAACAAAACCTAGTAAAAAATAAAAAAATGTTTTAACGCAACCTGTGCCTAAAATATATATATGCCGAAGCATGGGGGCATCCTCCCGCAAAAAAGTTATGCCGCGTACACACGGTCGGAATTTTCCACGGGCAGGCCTCCGTCGGAATTTCGACCGTATGTACGCGGCATTAGGAGCAAAATCGCTCCTCCGCCCCTGCTGCCCCCATGCTTCGGCATATATGCTCTTTTTTTTAACTGTGGTGGTGAAATCACCTCCTACAGCACTGGAGTCACGGCTTTATGTATCGTGGGAGCAAACGCTGTTGCTGTCAAGATAAATAATTCCGCGCTGCAGTTGAATGGCGCACCTGAAAACAAAAAATTACATACCTGAAAAGCAAGCATGATAAAACATTGCAGAATAGAATACAGTAAAAAAGAGCAGAACAATAGAGAGAAAATAGAGAGAGAGAGAGAACAATAAAACGACAACTATTTTTGGTTTTTTTATTTTATATTTTTTTTGTGTTTTGTTTTTTACGTTTTTTTTTTCTTTTTTACACTTTTTTTTGTAACTTTACAACTGTAATGGTTCGGGTCTCTCAAAATGTAATGGCATCTTGGGAGACCCTGTGTAAGTGTGTCCTTGTCTGTGAAATGCTGTACCCTACGCTAAAACTTCACTTTTGAGTGGTAGCGTTCAAAACATTCACCTTGGCAAAGACCAGGCTTGTCAGGACAGAGTGGACAAAAACTATGGGTGTCACGCCTAAATCCGCGCTTGCTACAGACACGACATCTTTTTTGGGGGTGGCTTTGGGTAGGGGTACTCGGGAGGACATACGAATAATGCCTCTCATGCAGCCGGCTTACTGCATTTGGTAGGGGATGGTGAGGTGCAGAACCGCCTGGATACAGGAGTTCTGTGACTATCTCATTCTGGAATTTTAGAAGAGATAACGTCCCGCCTGAAGCTCTGTATAGCACATGAGCGTTCAGCAAAGCCAATTGGAATAATGATAGAGACACTTTTTTGTACCAGCGTCTCGCCTTACGGTCAATTAGATACGGCGCCATCAACTGGTCGTTGAGGTCCACCCCTCCCATATTTTGGTTATATTCGTGGACACAGAGGGGTTTCTCCACAACACCAGTCGCCGTACGAATTTGGACTGTCGTGTCTGCATGAAGGGAGGTAAGAAGGAAAACATTCTTATTGTCCCTCCACTTCATAGCGAGCAAGTTATTACACTTCAAGCAGGCTCTCTCCCCCAGCCTAAGACGGGCATCTACAAGCCGCTGGGGAAAGCCCCGGCGATTAGGTCGCACGGTGCCACATGCTCCAATCTGATGATCAAACAAGTGACTAAACAGTGGCACGCTCGTGTAATAATTGTCCACATACAAGTGGTACCCCTTTCCGAATAAGGGTGACACCAAGTTCCACACTATCTTGCCAGCGCTCCCTATGTAATCCGGGCAGTTGACCGACTCAATCTGACTATCTTTTCCCTCATAAACCGTAAAGTTCACTACATAGCCTGTTGCCCTGTCACAGAACTTGTAGAGCTTGACCCCGTATCTGGCACGCTTGCTGGGAAGGTACTGCTTGAAAGACAAGCGGCCAGAAAATTTAATCAGGGACTCATCAACGCAGACAACTTGATCGGGAGTAAACAAGGCTGCAAAACGTTCGTTGAAGTGGTTTATGAGGGGCCGAATTTTATAGAGCCGGTCGTATTCAGGGTCCCCACGTGGACGACAAAGTTCATTGTCGTTGAAGTGCATGAACCGCAAAATCTGCTCGTATCGTGCCCTGGACATGGAGGCAGAGAACACGGGCATGTGGTCAATTGGGTGCGTGGACCAATAAGCACGCAATGACGGAAATTTATGTGTGCCCATGTTGAGGGAAAGGCCCAGAAAGGTCTTAAATTCGGAAACCTTAATTGGTTTCCAATTTCTGGCAATTTTAGGCAACTGGGAGTTAGCGGCGATAAATTGACCAGCATATAAATTACTCTGGTCCACAATAGATCTATAGAGATCTTCCGTGAAAAACAGCGAATAAAAATCAATTGGAATAAAATCAGCTGTTTCCACCTGAATACCGGGTTGGGCAGTGAATGGGGGAAGTACGGGTTCTGCAGAAGTGGTGGGGACCCAATCAGGATAGGCGAATTCTGCAGGAAGGGTAGTATGGGCACGACGGGCCTGCCTTTGTCTTCTTGGTGGCAGCGGGACACTACTTGTGCTTGCCACCTCGCCAGCTTGAACTGCACTTATGGGACTCGCCACGTCACCAAGTGTTACTGCAGTGCTGGATGTACGTCCAGGCTGTACTAGGCCGCTGGTGCTTGCCAGTTCACCAGAAGGAATAGCGGCGCTAGTACTACTCTGCTCCATGATACGAGAGACCTGCGGTTCTTGCTCCTCAACAACCTCAGAAGATCGGGATCGGGTACACCTGACCTTAGCAGGGACCTCAACTTCGTCGTCAGAGCTATCTGACGTGGGGCCGCTGACGTCACTGTCTTCTACGGGAAGATATTCTGAGCCTGAATCTGACAGATACGTGACCTCCTCTTCACTATCTGTCATGCTCAGAATCTCGTAGGCCTCTTTACTAGTGTACCTTCGTCTTGCCATTTTGGGCTCTAAATTTAGGGGTACACTAGTAAGATTCACAGGAAAAAAAGCACCTGACTGTCGTCAGCAAATATATCAAACGCTACAAAAAAACTGTTAGCGATCGCAGGGATCAGGCCTGTCTCTGCGAACGCTGCAGTTATGTGTGTTGTGTTTGGTAAGTGACAGTGATCGATCGATACTGCACTTGGGTGGGCTGGGCTGGGCTGGGCGGAGGGGCTAAACGCAGGCGCTAGCAGGTATCTGGGCTGATCCCGCTAACACTGCATTTTTGGGAACCCTAAACCGCTGGGGATGCTAGTATAGATCTGATCAGATACTATACCACTAAGGGGGGTGTATGCTTTGCGCGTGGGTGTTAGCGTTACTGGCACTAACCTAACACTGCCTGGGGAGACGCAGACCCTCTCTGGCGCTAAAACCTAATTGATCTCACCCGCCGGGCGATCAGGAGGGTTAAACCTTTATTGGGTTATATACGGCGGGTGCCCTGATGCTATAAAAAGCAAACTAATCAACCAGCGTCACCCGTAACCTTTATATGGTGATCACTGGTGAAAGGGTTAACTAGGGGCAATCAGGGGGTTAAAACCTTTATTAGGTTAAATATGGGGGTACCTGACACTATATAAAAACCTGACGGGTAACCTAAATAACTAAATAACTTACTGGCTAACCAGTGACACCAGTGACGCTTATACGGCGATCACTGGTGAAAGGGTTAACTCTAGGGGCAATCAGGGGGTTAAAATAATATATGGGGGTACCTGACACTAATAAAAACCTGCGGCGAACCTAAAAAAAAATAACTGCCTATCTAAAACACCAGCGACACGAATACAGCGATCGGAAAAACAATCGCTTAGTGACGCTGAAGTTAGGGGGTGAAAGGGTTACCTGGGGGGTGATCAAGGGGTTAAACCTTTATTAGGGGGGGTTAGGGGGCTACCCTGGACCTAAAGGGGCCTAATCCTAACTGCCCTGCAACTTTTTACAATCACAGATGACACTAAATGCAGTGATCAGTAAAATAAATGATCACTGCAATCAGTGACACTGTGATTGGGGGCTTTGGGGTGACCTGGGGGGTGATTTGTGTGCCTATGTGTACCTACGTGTCAGTGGACTGTTGGTGCACTAACCTGCTTCTTCTCTCCTCGGCGCCGGGAACGAAAAGACTGCAGCGAGGGAGATGACATCACTTCCTCCAGCCTGTGTTTACATTTCAGGCAGGAGGAAGCAATTTCATTCGCCGGGAGCGATCGCGAGGGGGGGGCGGAATCGAGCGGCCGCCCCCTCATGCCTGATCGCTCCCGAACACTTAACGGCCGCTCACTGCAGTGAAGGGGGGTCCGGATGGACCCCCCAACTGCACAAAGGCGATCACGTAGATCTACGTGATTCTGCCTGTCGGTGCCATTCTGCCGACGTAAATCGGCGGTGGGCGGTCGTTAAGTGGTTAAAGTCTATGAGACTCGAACGTTCGAAATCAAAAGTGCTAATTATGAAGGCTAATATGTAAGTTATTGTCCTAAAAAGGGTTTGGGGACCTGGGTCCTGTCCCAGGGGACATGTATCAATGCAAAAAAAAGTTTTAAAAACTGCAGTTTTTTCGGGAGCAGTGATTTTAATGATGCTTAACCACTTGCTTACTGGGCACTTAAACCCCCTTCGTACCCAGACCAATTTTCAGCTTTCAGCGCTGACGCACTTTGAATGACAATTGCGTGGTCATACAACGCTGTACCCAAATGATATTTATATAATTTTTTTCTCACAAATAGAGCTTTCTTTTGGGTGTATTTGATCACCTCTGCAGGTTTTTATTTTTTGCGCTACAAACAAAAATACAGAAAATTTTGAAAAAAAACACAATATTGTTTTACTTTTTGCTATAATAATATCCCAATTTTTTTTAAAAAAAACTATTTTTTTCTCAGTTTAGGCCGATGCGTATTCTTCTACATATTTTTGGTAAAAAAAATTGCAATAAGCGTATAGTGATTGGTTTGAGCAAAAGTTATAGCGCCTACAAAATAGGTGAGAGAATTATGACATTTTTATTATATTTTTTTTTTTTTTTTTTTACTAGTAATGGCGGGTAGCTTCGATTTTTGTCAGGCCTGGGATATTGCGGCGGACACATCGGACACTTTTGACACTAATTTGGGACCATTCACATTTATCCAGCGAACAGTGCTATAAAAATGCATTGATTACTGTATAAATGTGACTGGCAGGGAAGGTGTTAACACTAGGGGGCGACCAAGGGGTTAAATATGTTCCCTATGAGTGATTCTAACTGTGTGGGGGAGGGGACTGACTGGGGGAGGTGACCGATCTGTGTCCCTATGTACAAGGGACACAGCATCGGTCTCCTCTCTCCCTGACAGGATATGGATCTCTGTGTTTACACACAGAGATCCACGTCCTGCCTCTGTAACAGCCGATCGCGTATACCTGGCGGACATCGCGGCCGCCAGGCACGCACATCGGCAACATGTGACACGGCAGGGAACAGCTGTTCCCCGCCGAGCGCCCTCAGCGGCGCGCAGGAGGAGTGAACAAGGCAGGACGTCCAGGGACGTCCACTCAGCACTTGAGAGCCGGGCTGCAGACGTCTTTCGTCTATAGTGTGGGTCTCAAGTGGTTAACATGTATAGAAAAGCAGTGCAGCGCTAAATACGTATATAACACAAAAAGATCTGTTGATCTGTGCATATGCGACTCCAGCAAGCGTATATGCATTTTTGCATTTTTGAGTTTGCTTGGTACCCTTCTATATATCTTTCATTGAGATAGCAGGATCACTGGTGCGGTTTTAACTTTATTTTATAAATTTATATTTTATATTGTATTTTATTCCATTCTTTTTACTTTTTTGAAATCCTGTATGACATGCATTACAGGTATCTGCCACTGAGTGGCACTCTATGGGGTACAGCGGTTGCTGTGCAACATTAAAAATATTGCCTGTTATCATTGCCATATGTTATTATTTTTGACAACCATGTATTAGCCAGGAGGGATGGGTTTAGAAATGGTGGATCTGATATAGGTTATCCGGAGGTTTTATATGCTTAGCACAGTGAGGATCAGTCCTAGCGTGCTTTGTTGACACTTGGTGTCATGTGACCGCTCGGCTCCGCCCACGGATTTACGTGGATGCGGAGAACTGAGCGCTCTGTAGGCATGTTTACTTCCGTCGTCATGACGACGGATCACGTGGGGAGCGCCGACCCGGAAGGTCATAGACCAGGAGGCAGTACCTCCTGTGAGTCCGCCGCCAATGGGAGCAGCAATACAAGAGGTAAGGGTCATGACCCGGAAACTCTTTGACCACTATATTTCTTTAGCCAATGACCGCTGGTCTGTCATTTTGGCATGGCTTTCAGCTACCTATGAGGGCGCTTGATACATGGTCCCCCAATTATGGGGGGGGTGGGATTTCTTTGCCATACACAGCACACACCAGGAATATGGCCTATATAAACGAACTGACATGTTGTCCCCATTTAAATATCGCTGAGGAAGTCCTTACCCACGGACGATACGCGTGCGAGGGGCTACACGACGTCAGGACAGCCATCTACCTGGTTCCACATCTAAGTTACATGACTGCCATCCGAGCACAGGGTATCTGTGCTTTGTTTGTGAGTAACTTTTTATACCAATAAATCAAGTGTTTTTTTCTATGGAGAGCACTATGCATTTCTTTTTTGACATTTTTCATGTAACCACGTCAAACATATGAGTTCATTACTGGGAGTATAGAGTGATTGAGGATTTTGGTTGAAGTGCCGTATGAAGACAGCCCTCTCATCTTTTACATTACCCTTGTTAAAGGGACTGCTTATGTGACCTTCTGGTAAAACAGAGGTCCACATTTTGAGGTGAGCGGCCTGTACACTTGGTGGTGGAATTACACGGAAGTGGTTGCACTTGTGATCATATACAAGCACTCTGTTTCACAGCTAGAGGATCCTTCTATCCCCCTGTTGGTGCTTTGGAGAACATCTATTTTTCTGAATTATACACCTATGGACTCTTTTTGTGTTATATACGTATTTAACGCTGCACTGCTTTTCTATACATGTTACATTTAAGGATTTATATTTTGACCTTCAGTGTTCAGCTGCATTTTGTTAGGATAGGTTTTGCGCTGTCTGGTTTTTTCTACCGATTTCTGTTTTCCAATATATTACAGTCTAGCTGCATCACCATGGAGATTTTCCAATTTTTGGAAAAAAGAGAAGTTAAAATTGGAGAAATTTTTTCTAGGAATCAAACGACTGGGGAAGGGAATGAACTCACCCATACCTTTAGAAAACTAGGGCACGGTTTTGAGAAAAAGGTTAAGACCTGGTGGGACATAATTTCCTTCGAACAATACCTAGTAGCAAAAATTATCCCAAGACGTCTAAGGTGGGATGTCCCGCCTAATGACGGTCTTATGGATGATGAGGCCGTCACAGAATGGGGGAATTTTTTTATTAAAAAGGGTTTAGAATTATTAGAATTTTTATTACTTAGGAAACAAAGAAAAATGAAAATGCTAGAGGCACAGATTAGGGACCTGAGGACCACCTTAGAACCCTTTAAAGAATCTGAGGAATTCCTGAAATTATCTACGGATTTGAAAAATAGATTGATTAAATGGGATACAGAAACCCAAAATAAGAAAAAGAAAAAAGTTCATCAGAGATCTGGATGACTTTGGAAAAAATAATGTGTTTAAGTGGCAAGCGGTCCCTCCAGATGTAAGTTCTACACAGGTGAACCCGGACCCGTCCAATGTAGACATGGTAAACACCCCGCTCCCTATTCCTAGGGGGGGGCGAGGTCTATGTCTATGATGATTTGGACTATCCGGTTATGGGAACACCTCTGAATGATGGGCACTATCAGGAAGTCCCCAATAAAAAGGGTAAAAACAAAAGAGGACGGGGAAAGAGAGGTGGCTATCACCACTCCCCATATCGGCATCAGGTATATAATGCACCCCCGAGGGGGAATGAGTCTTATGGTGGCTATCGGCAACAGCAGCCTAATTACTCACATACCAGTGAGTATAATGGCCCCTATGCTGATAGAGGTAATCAATCTCATCACTATTCGAACAACTATGCATACAATAATTATGATACCTCTGCTTATGGAGGTGCAGCTCCGCCACAACACGTTAACCAACTACCCATGCACAACCGCTTTTCACCCCTGGCTTATAAGGGCCCACGTGGAGGTGGGGATTTTCGCGGAGCACCGAGAGGTGCAGGGAGAGGTGCACCCTCCATCCCCCCCAACCCGGGAGGCTGGAGGGGCACACAACCCCAGCAGCCATCACAGGAAGGGGTACCCCTGTGAAAAAGAAAAGCAAGAGAGGAAGGAGAGGAGGCAGGAGAACTCAAAAGAGTAAAACCCCAATAGGTGCAGGGATTTATAACTTGAGTGGCACACCTCTTAGTGAGGAAGAAATCAAAGTGCTTGATAAAGGTCTCAAATATGCTCCTACTCGTAATTTAAACAAATTTCAAACGTATGTCAACTTGCAGAAGTTTGTGCGTAGTTTGAATATCAAAAAATATTTTTTGAATACTCCGTCTACTAGGACATTAAGTGCTCCAATAAGTCAGACAAGTCATTCTACTCTGCGGAATAAATCCGTTTTCAATCCCCCTGTATCAGACACAAAGCATCTTGAGGTGTTTAGGAATATGGTGGCGAGGGATTTGGAGAAGTTGAAAATCCGTAAGGTGAATGATCCCATTTATATTCAGAATGGTATCAAATCTCTGACGGAGAGGAAGGACTTGGTCATACGACCTGCTGATAAAGGGGGAGGGCTGGTGGTACTTAGTAAGGCCTACTATAAGAACGAAATGGACAATCTCCTTAGTGATATTAACACTTATAGCATTATGACAAAAGATCCTATGCTTGAATTCAAGGGAGAACTCCACTTCTTGATAGAAAGGGGGAAACATATAGGAGTGTTGAGCGTGAAGGAGTCACTTTATTTAGACCCTTTGTTTTGCCGCACACCCATTATTTATTTTCTACCAAAGGTCCATAAAGATAGCACCAACCCACCTGGGAGACCTATAGTAAACGGGATCGATTCGGTCACCTCCCGACTTGGTCAATATATAGATTCCTTCCTCCAGCCGCTAGTGATAAAAACTGACGCTTTTCTTAAAGACACTAAACATGTCAGACAAATTCTGGAGTCTCTAGCTATCACGCCCTCTTGCCTTTTGATCACAGCTGATGTTAGTTCGTTATATACGATCATCAGTCATGAGGATGCTTTATCCTCGGTCAGTTGGGCACTAGGAACATCTGGTTTGTCTAGAAGACATCGGAATTTTTTGATTGACAGTCTTACCTTTTGCTTATCAAAGAATTATTTCTGGTATGGTGGGCAATTCTTTTTACAAACTAGAGGGGTAGCTATGGGGGCTCGGTTCGCTCCCAGTGTCGCCAACTTATTTATGGCGCACTGGGAGGAAAAGGCCGTGTTTAAGAACAAACCCCCACAGTTACTTTGCTACCAGAGGTATATTGATGACCTTATTATGATTTGGGATGGTGACCGAGCAAGCTTTGATGAGTTTGCATCTAAACTGAATTCTAATAGTTTGAACATTGTTCTGACATGGAACATCAGTCTGGACAGATTGGTCTTCTTGGATCTTGATCTAACCAAGAATGGGGATAGGATTAATATGATTACTCACTTTAAGGCTACAGACCGTAACGCCTTTATCCCCATTGAAAGCTGTCACCATTCCAAGTGGCTGTGTAATATACCGAGAGGGCAATTTATACGCCTGAGGCGTAATTGCACCAATGTAGGTGATTTCATCTCACAGTCACAGGTATTAACCTCAAGATTCGTTGAAAAAGGTTATGATAAAAATAGCTTAGGTACTGAAATGGAAAATGTCCGTAGTCTGGACAGACAAGCACTTGTGTCAAATGTCCCTAAGGTTGATCGTAATGACCCTACAAGGACACGAATGATCTTAGACTATAACATTCAATATAGGAAGTTTGAGCGAATTGTACAGAAGCATTGGCCAATCCTTAAGCATGATAGGATTTTAGGCCCCCTACTTTCTGACCGTCCGCAATTTATTTATAAAAAAGCACCTTCCTTAAGGGACACACTAGCCCCTGGAGTGATTGACCCTCCTACCCATTCTGAGAACAGAATTTTTGATTTTCTGACTGGCTTTCACAAATGTGGTCGTTGCCCACCATGTCGACAGGCCAGAAAGAATTTAAAAAAGCGGAAGGAGTTTGTGGCATCAGCAACGGGAAAAAATTACAAGATCAAGGATTTTATCACTTGTGATACCACAGGGGTTGTATACATGCTACAGTGTGAGTGTGGTTTGCAATATGTCGGTAGGACATCTAGGCCCCTTCATGTAAGGATAGGGGAGCATGTCAATAATATTAAAAAGGGGTTGGTTACTCACAACGTTTCGAAGCACTTCCGACTCCACCATAACCGTAGCCCATCTGGGTTGCAGTTCTGGGGGATAGAGAAGGTGACGAACCATTGGAGAGGAGGACACTTCATTCGGCAGCTCAGCCGACGTGAGTCATTTTGGGTATATGAATTGAAGGTGGGGGTCCCGTTGGGGTTGAACGTTGAGTTCGATCTCAATTGTTTTATATCAGACCGTTAAGATTTACGTTTTTTCTTTGTTATAGGGTTAATAGTTTACTATGTATTTAGTATGTGATATTTGTTTAACAGGTTAGATGGTTGTGCTGACATCTATATTAATCTCACAGGTCCATTTATGACTGTTTGATTACCTTTATGCATCTCTGGCCCCTGTCTAGTGTCAAGATTGCTATTGTTATTAGGACCCATTGGGCCCACAAATTTATAATAAGAAGGGGGGTGCTGGAATAAGTCTATGCACATAGTGACCATTGTGCCCTTTATATGGTCAGATCTGTTGATCTGTGCATATGCGACTCCAGCAAGCGTATATGCATTTTTGCATTTTTGAGTTTGCTTGGTACCCTTCTATATATCTTTCATTGAGATAGCGGGATCACTGGTGCGGTTTTAACTTTATTTTATAAATTTATATTTTATATTGTATTTTATTCCATTCTTTTTACTTTTTTGAAATCCTGTATGACATGCATTACAGGTATCTGCCACTGAGTGGCACTCTATGGGGTACAGCGGTTGATGTGCAACATTAAAAATATTGCCTGTTATCATTGCCATATGTTATTTTTGACAACCATGTATTAGCCAGGAGGGATGGGTTTAGAAATGGTGGATCTGATATAGGTTATCCGGAGGTTTTATATGCTTAGCACAGTGAGGATCAGTCCTAGCGTGCTTTGTTGACACTTGGTGTCATGTGACCGCTCGGCTCCGCCCACGGATTTACGTGGATGCAGAGAACTGAGCGCTCTGTAGGCATGTTTACTTCCGTCGTCATGACGACGGATCACGTGGGGAGCGCCGACCCGGAAGGTCATAGACCGGGAGGCAGTACCTCCTGTGAGTCCGCCGCCAATGGGAGCAGCAATACAAGAGGTAAGGGTCATGACCCGGAAACTCTTTGACCACTATATTTCTTTAGCCAATGACCGCTGGTCTGTCATTTTGGCATGGCTTTCAGCTACCTATGAGGGCGCTGGAGAACATCTATTTTTCTGAATTATACACCTATGGACTCTTTTTGTGTTATATACGTATTTAGCGCTGCACTGCTTTTCTATACATGTTACATTTAAGGATTTATATTTTGACCTTCAGTGTTCAGCTGCATTTTGTTAGGATAGGTTTTGCGCTGTCTGGTTTTTTCTACTGACTCAAGTGGTTAACCACTTCCTTACTGGGCACATAAACCCCCTTCCTGCCCAGGTGAAATTTCAGCTTTCGGCACTGTCACGCTTTGAATGACAATTGTGCGGTCGTGCGACGTGGCTCCCAAACAAAATTGACGTCCTTTCCCACAAATAGAGCTTTCTTTTGGTGGTATTTGATCATCTCTGCGGTTTTTATTTTTTGCGCTATAAACAAAAAAGAGCGACAATTTAAAAAAAAAAAAAAAAAAAAAACACAATATTTTTTGATTTTTGCTATAATAAATATCCCAATTAAAAAAAAAAATTTTTTTCTCAGTTTAGGCCGATACGTATTCTTCTACATATTTTTGGTAAAAAAAAATTGCAATTGCCGTTTATTGATTGGTTTGCGCAAAAGTTATAGCGTTTACAAAATAGGGGGTAGTTTTATGGCATTTTTATAATTTTTTTTTTTTACTAGTAATGGCGGCGATCAGTGATTTTTTTCGTGACTGCGACATTATGGCGGACACAGCGGACACTTTTGACACTATTTTGGGACCATTCACATTTATACAGCGAACAGTGCTATAAATATGCACTGATTACTGTATAAATGTGACTGGCAGGGAAGGGGTTAACACTAGGGGGCGAGGAAGGGGTTAAATGTATGCCCTGGGAGTGATTACTACTGTGGGGGGGAGGGGACTGACTGGGGGAGGTGACCGATCTGTGTCCCTATGTACAAGGGACACAGCATCAGTCTCCTCTCCCTGACAGGACGTGGATCTCTATGTTTACACACAGAGATCCACGTCCTTGTCTGTGTATCGGCCGATCGCGGGTACCTGGCGGACATCACGGCCGCCAGGCATGCGCATCGGCATTACAGTGACGTGCCGGGGCACGTGCGCACGCCCCCCAGTGGCCAGAGGAGTGGAGGCCGTAAAAAGACGGCCTCCCGGCATTTAAGAACCACCTTGCGGCCGTACATAGTCGTACGGCGGGCGCAAGGTGGTTAAAAGTATGCCTGTGAAGTGGCATGTGTTTCCCTTGTTTAGAACTGTCCCTGCACAAAAATTACATTTCTAAAGGAAGAAAGTCATTTAAAACTGCTTGCGACTTTAATGTAATGTCTGGTCCCGGCAATATGGATGAAATCATTGAGAAAAATGGCATGGGTACCCCCCCCCCCCAGCCCATTACCAGCCCCTTTGGGTCTTGTATGGATATTAAGGGGAACCCAGCACCCAAATTAAAAAAAGGAAAGGCGTGGGGCCCTCAGGCCCTATATACTCTGAACAGCAGTATACAGGCGCTGCAAACAAGACAGGGACTGTAGGTTTGTTGTCACGTATAATCTTTTTTGTAATTTTTAACTGGTACATTTTTAAAGTGTAGCTCCAGACAAAAAAACTATTTTTAAGCTTTTTGGAAAACATAGGGAAGGGTTATCACCCCTGTAACATTTTTTTTGCTGTCTGTGCACCTGTTCAGAACATTTCACCTTACTTTCCGTCCCAATGACAATGTTTTTTGAAAATTTCGGGTTTTTATTGAAACAAGGATTGGTGATAAAGCATCAGTGGAGAGAAGACACCTTTTTCCCATATTAACACTAATGCCCCGTACACACGATCGTTTTTCATGCCGTTAAAACTGCCATTTTAAAAAATGGCCCTGAAAAATGATCGTGTGTATGCTCCAGAGCATTTTTAACGACGTGAAAAACGGCCATTAAAAATTCCGGACATGCTCTCTTTTTTCACGTCGTTTTTTTTTAACGACGTGAAAAACGATAGTGTGTATGCTTTAACGACGTGAAAAAAAAACGCGCATGCTCAGAATCAAGTATGAGACGGGAGCGCTCGTTCTGGTAAAACTAGCGTTCGTAATGGAGATAGCACATTCATTACACAGTAACGGACTGAAAAGCGCAAATCGTCGCTCAACAAACTTTACTAACATGAAGGGTGGCGCCATTCGAACGGAACTTCCCCTTTATAGTGCCGTCGTACGTGTTGAACGTCACTGCGCTTTGCTTGATCGTTTTTTTTAATGATGGTGTGTACGCAAGGCAGGCTTGAGAGGAAACATGAAAAAAAACGAGGAGAAAAACGTCGGTTTAAAAAATGACATTAAAAACGATCGTGTGTACGGGGCATTACAGGAGAGAATTTCCCTTCCATGGGGTAGATTTTCTCTCACTTCCTGTTGTCTCATTCCGTTTGCAAGTATGAGTCGTTTGTAAGTTGGATGTTTGAAAGTAGGGGCCTGCCGTATATACTCTGCAGAAATTTGGCCCTTAGGTGTTGGTGTTGCCACAACACTGTAAGCCCTTACAGTTACTATTGGTGGGTGCTGAAACGCCCTGCTGTGAACTATTATATCAAGAATTGTAATTACATGCCATTGTTGAACAGTGGTAGGAAAAATTGGGCCTTTGGTGGTGGTGCTGGTGCCACAACACTGTAAGTCCTCACAGTTACTCTTGGTGGGCGCAGGAATGGACCCAGCTGTGAAATATTAGATCAAGAATTGTAATTACATGCCCCTGTTGAATAGGGACAGAAAAATTGGGCCTTTGGTGGTGGTGGTGTTGCCACAACACTGCAACCCCTCACAGATACTGTAGTTGGAGCGCAGCAATGAGCTCTGCTGCAAAGTATTGCATCAAAAATTGTAATTACACGCCCCTGATAAACAGGGGCAGAAAAATTGGG
The DNA here is from genome assembly GCA_029206835.1 of Rana muscosa. Lineage (NCBI taxonomy): Eukaryota > Metazoa > Chordata > Amphibia > Anura > Ranidae > Rana > Rana muscosa. The sequence goes on along the minus strand of CM055116.1, from coordinate 1,111,521,276 downwards.
TCTTAGGCACTGGTGCCACAACACTGCAACCCCTCACAGATACTCTAGTTGGAGCGCAGGAATGAGCCCTGCTGCAAAGTATTGCATTAAAAATTGTAATTACACGCCGGGGCTGAAAAATTGGGCCTTAGCCACTGGTGGCGGTGCCCAGAAACAAAATGTTCTTACATGCTATCAGCATGATCATTGAGGAGGAAGAGGATAGTCACTCAGCATAATAGGATAGTCACTCTGCATCAGCATAGGCAGTCTTGAAGGGATCTGACATTTCAAATAAAATTATTCTGTTACATCAGCATCAGGTGCTTGGTAGTTGGTGGTGATCCAAGACTGATTCATTTTTATGAAGGTCAGTCGATCGACCGAGTCGGTGGACAGGCGCACCCTGTGATCGGTTACAAAGCCTCCAGCAGCACTGAATGTGCGTTCCGAAAGAACGCTGGATGCAGGACAGGCCATACTGTGCAAGCTCTGGCCAGTGATCCATCCTCAAGACCCAGTAACCCAGAGGATTTTCGGTGGGAAAGGTGTCCAAGTCTGATCTTGCCCCTAGGTATTCTTACACCATGTAAAACAGACGCTGGCGATGGTTGCTGGAACCGATCATACCTTGGGGCTGCAGACTAAAAAATTGTCTGAACGCATCGGTCAGACGGCCACCTTCTCCACCGCTCCTTCTTTGACTGACCGAAGCCTCAGCAACACGTTGTCCAGGACCAGGAATTTGTAACCTCCCAGTCTCTGGGAACGCGTTGCACAGACCTTTCTGCAAGGCCTCCCAAAGATGTTTCATCCTCTGCTCCCTCTGCGACACCACGATAATGTCCGCAACCTTACCCTTGTAACGTGGATCAAGGAGGGTTGCCAGCCAGTAATGATCCCTCTCCTTGATCGCATGAATACGAGGATCCTTCCGCAGGCTTTGCAGGATCAGGGAGGCCATGCAGCGTAGGTTTGCTGAGGCATTCGGTGTGAAGTCCTCTGGGTCACTGAGGATGACATGATCCGCAGCCACCTCCTCCCAGCCACGTACAAGTCCATGTGTTTCTTGGGACTGTAATTGATCCCTTGAAGACTGCTGCTGATGCCGAGTGCTAGGCTCCACCTCCATGCTGACACAATCCTCCTCCTCCTCCTCCTCCTCCTCCTCCTCCTCGTCCTCTTCCTGTGTGATAGGCAGGCCAGCAGGAACACTGTCTGTATGAAGGGGGCCTTGAGAGGCAAGGAAGTCCTCCTCTTCCTCCCCCTGTTCTGCCTCAAGTGCCCTGTCCATTATTCCACGCAGCGTGTGCTCCAACAGGTGGACAAGAGGGACAGTGTCACTGATGTATGCACTGTCACTGCTCACCATCCTCGTGGCCTCCTCAAATGGTGACAGGACAGTGCATGCATCCCTGATCATGGCCCAACTGGCGTGGGGGAAAAATCCAAGCTCCCCTGACCCTGTCCTGGTGCCATATTGCAACATATACTCATTGATGGCCTTCTGCTGCGTGTGCAGCCGCTGCAGCATGGCCAACGTAGAGTTCCACCTGGTGGGCATGTCACAGATTAGGCGGTTCTTGGGCAGGTTGTATTCCTTTTAGAGGTCAGCCAGCCGAGCACTGACATTATATGACCGGCGGAAATGCACACAGAGTTTCCTGGCCTGCTTCAGGACCTCCTGTAAGCCCCGGTACCTGCCCAAGACCGCTGCACCACCAAGTTAAGAATGTGAGCAAAACAGGGCACATGGGTCAGTTGTCCCTGTTGGAGGGCAGAGAGGAGGTTGGTGCCATTGTCGCAAACCACCTGGCTTAAGCTGGTGTGGTATCAACCACCTCTGAGCCTGCCCCTGCAGAGCTGACAGAATCTCTGCCCCAGTGTGGCTCCTGTCCCCCAAGCACACCAGCTCAAGCACTGCATGGCATATTTTTGCCTGCGTACTTGCGTAGCCCCTTGAATGCCTACGGAGCACCGCTGGACAAAGCACAGGAAGAGGCCATGGAGGAAGAAGAAGAGGAGGGGGTGGAGGAGAGAGGTGTGTCAGAATCACCAGTAGTAGCATTTTGGAGGCGTGGTGGCGGAACAACCTCCAACACTACTGCACCTTGTCCTGCATCCTTCCCAGCTGCCAGCAGAGTCACCGAATGCGCTGTGAAAGATAGGTAACGTCCCTGTCCATGCCTGCTGGACCGTGAGTCAGTGGTAATATGCACCTTACAGCTGACCGCCCTGTCCAGCGAGGCCAAGACATTGCCTTCCACGTGCAGGTAGAGAGCCGGAATCGCCTTCCGTGAGAAAAAGTGGCGTTTGGGAACCTGCCACTAAGGAACCGCACATTCCACAAACTCACGGAAGGGGCAGAGTCTACCTACAGAAAAGGCAGCAGTTGAAGTTCTAGCAATTTAGCCAAGCTAGCATGCAACCGCTGGACATGTGGATGGCTGGGAGCGAACTTCTTTCGGCAGTGCAGCAGCTGGGGCAGGGAAATTTGCCTGGTACAATCTGACGTCAGTGTTTCAATAGCAGATTGCCCGCAAGTACTTGGCTGTGACACACCTAATTCTACACCTTCATTCCTCTCAGTGCAGGTTTCACAGAGGACTGAAGGTATAGTGGGGTTGGAGATCCCAGCTGATGAGGAGCAAGGAGAGGTCCGCTTTGTTCTTTGGTGTGGGTCTTTTTTGTATGCTTGCCAACGGACTGCATGGCAGGTCGACATATGTCTGGTTAAGCACGTGGTGCCCAAGCGGCTCATGTTTTGGCTACGCGAGATACGCTTCAGACATATGTTGCAAATAGCAACGGTGCGATCTGCTGAACACATCTCAAAAAAGGCCCACACCAAAGAAGTTTTGGAATAACGTGCAGAGACAGCAGCGCCCTGAACATGCGGAACACTGCAGTGTGATGCAGTCGATTGGCTGCCCTTAAGCTGGCCCCTGGAGGGCATCCTGCCTCATTGGAGATGTGCCTCCTCCTCCTCCTGTCTCCTATCAGGCACCCACGTGGAGTCAGTGACCTCATCATCCCCTCCCTCCTCATTACTGGAGCAAATCTGGCAGTATGCTGCAGCTGGGGGAACAGGACTGCCAGATTGCTGTCCTTGTTGGGCACCCCCTCTCTCTTGGCACAGGTTACTGCCTTTCTCTAGCTGGGTACCATCATCGGAGCCTTCAAAACGCTGGGCATCCTCCTGGAGCATGTACCCAACACTGTGGTCAAACAGTTTAGGGGACTCCTCAGGAGGACATGGTGGGGCTAGGGAAGGAGTGACTGATGCCATTGAGCCGAGGGAAGAGGCCGCTTTGGCAGCTGCTTTGCCAAACAAAGTACCCTGAGCCTGGGTGAGGAGGATGAGGACGGCTTGATCATCCACTCTAACAAGTCTTCGGCATGTTGCGGCTCAACATGGCCAGCTGCCAAAAAGAAGGACAAGCGTGTCCCACGGCCACGTGCTGATGAGGATGCACCGTGTCCATGACCAGCACTGTAGCCTCTAGACACAGAGCCTGCTTGCCCCTTGCCCTCTTTTATTGGCTCGTGACTGTCTGCCTCTCCTTGGTTGCCTTCCAGACATACTAATGGCCTGCAGTGAGATGTAGCTGCACAAAGGTGGGATGTATATATATGCGTAGGGCTTGGTACACTACCTCATTCACTGCCCCTTTTTAAACGTTTTTATTGTTTGTGATCACTTTTATGTTGGTTGAATAAACCCTCATTGACCTGCACCATTGGAGCATTCCTTCCCTTCTTTTCTCCTCACATGGGTGGTTGGTCAAGTAATAGCTTCCTTTGGCCACTGGTTACTATTATTCACCGTGGTAAAGAGTCTCCTTGCTGAGTGGCGGTTCCAGTTCCATCGGAGGACCACCTGGATCGGTGTGAAACCCAGAGTCTGCTGTCAAGTCGGGGAGCCTACCGGACAGTCTACATTGGGGACCCATCTGATCCAGTTTCCAGACTAACTGATGAGGAGTGCCACTGGGATTTCGTATGCCTATTTGACCTGCCTAAACTACAGGTCTAATGTTCCGGTAAGAGTATTCTACCTCTCTTTTTCTACAAGAGTTATGTGATGACCCTTCAGTGCTACATGTTCTTTCTTCACAACACGAAAATTTTCTATGGACACTGTATGGACTCATTATGTTGATATTATTTATCACTTTGGTTTGATTGGAGGCCCAAATTATTGGGCTTCATTTCTTCACTTAGCGCTACATCTTCATTCCATGTTTATTAATTTTAGTCACATTTTATGTAGCAGCTTTATTTTTATTCACTATTTTAGATTAGTGCAGTATTTTCTCTCTTTATATTACAATAGGTGGCCCTGTCCATTGGTCCCTCAATGCAGCAAAGTCAGCCTGTACCCTTAGTCGAGAAACAGCCCCAAAGGATAATGTTTCCGCCTTCGTGCTTGACTGTAGGGATGGTTTTCTTAGGGTCATAGTCAGCATTTTTCTTCCTTCAAACACGGCGAGTCAAGTTAAGGCCAAAGAGCTCAATTTTGGTCTCATTTGACCACAACACTTTCTTACAATCCTTCTCTGAATCATTTAGATCAGGGGTAGGCAACCTGGGCCCCTCCAGCTGTTGTGGAACTACATTTCCCATGAGGCATTGCAAGGCTGGCAGTTACAATTATTCCCAGAGGCATGATGGGACTTTTAGTTCTGCAACAGCTGGAGGGCCCCAGGTTGCCTACCCCTGATTTGCATGTTCATTGGCAAATTTCAGACAGGCCTGTACATGTGCCTTCTTGAGGAGGGGGACCTTGCAGGTGATGCAGAATTTCAATCCATGGCAGCGTATTGTGGTTTGTTTGGTGGCTGTGGTCCCAACTGCCTTGAGATTATTCACAAGTAGGGATGAGCCGAACACCCCCCGGTTCGGTTCGCACTAGAACATGCGAACAGGCAAAAAATGTGTTCGAACACCGTTAAAGTCTATGGGACACGAACATGAAAAATCAAAAGTGCTTATTTTAAAGGTTAATATGCAAGTTATTGTCATAAAAAGTGTTTGGGGACCCGGGTCCTGCCCCAGGGGACATGTATCAATGCAAAAAAAAGTTTTAAAAACTGACGTTTTTTCGGGAGCAGTGATTTTAATAATGCTTAAAGTGAAAAAATAAAAGTGAAATATTCCTTTCAATTTCGTACCTGGGGGGTGTCTAAAGTATGCCTGTAAAGTCGCGCTTGTTTCCCGTGTTTAGAACTGTCCCTGCACAAAATGTCATTTCTGAAGGGAAAAAAAGTAATTTAAAACCACTCGCGGCTATTAATGAATTGTCGGGTCCCCGGCAATACAGATCAAAATCATTGAAAAAAAACCGGCAGGGGTCCCCCCCACAGTCCATTACCAGGCCCTTTGGGTCTGGTATGAATATTAAGGGGAACTCCGAACTAAAAAAAAAAAAAGCGTGGGGGTCTCCCCAAATTCATATCAGGCCCTTCAGGTCTGGTATGGATTTTAAGGGGAACCAAAATGAAAAAAAAAATGGCGTGGGGTCCCCCCAAAAATCCATACCAGACCCTTATCTGAGCACGCAACCTGGCAGGACGCGAGGAAATGGGGGGGGGGGGGCGAGAGAGCATCCCCCCTCCTGAACCGTACCAGGCAACATGCCCTCACCATGGGGGGGGATGTCCCAATGTTGATGGGGACAAGGGCCTCATCCCCACAACCCTTGCCCGGTGGTTGTGGGGGGTCTGCGGGCGGGGGGGCTTATCGGAATCTGGAAGCTCCCTTTAACAAAGGGGACCCCCAGATTCCGGCCCCCCCCCATGTGAATTGGTAACGGGGTACATTGTACCTCTATCTTTTCACATAGAAAGTGTAAAAAAACACACAGACACAGTTGGGATAAGTCCTTTATTAAAAAAAAACAAAACAAAAAAATCAGAAAACCATTCCAGCAATGTAATCCAGTCTGTCCAGCGTTGTTCTCTATGTCCCGCGGTGATCCGATGTCCAGCGATGCTGCAGTCTCAGTCTCCACTCCACACGAAAACCCCCATGACGTAAGAGGGGGCGGGGTCACCCGTCACATCATAGGGTAAGTCACGGCTTTCCCTGCTTGCCGGGGAATACCCTATGACGTCGGCGGGTGACCCCGCCCCGTGACGTCCCATCATTGGGTATTTCCAGCTTGCCGGGGAAAGCCGGTTGCTTACCCTATGACGGGTGGCCCCGCCCCCTCTTACGTCATGGGGGTTTCGTGTGGAGTGGAGACTGAGACTGCAGCATCGCTGGACATCGGATCACTGCGGGACATAGAGAACAATGCTGGACAGACTGGATTACATCGCTGGAATGGTTTTCTGATTTTTTATTTTTTTATTTTTAATAAAGGACTTATCCCAACTGTGTCTGTGTGTTTTTTTACACTTTTTTTGTGAAATGGTAGGAGTATAATGTGCCCTGTTACCAATTCACATGGGGCACCAGAATCTGGGGGTCCCCTTTGTTAAAGGGGGCTTCCAGATTCCGATAAGCACCCCGCCCGCAGACCCCCACAACCACCGGGCAAGGGTTGTGGGGTTGAGGCCCTAGTCCCCATCAACATGGGGACATCCCCCCCATGTTAAGGGCATGTGGCCTGGTACGGTTCAATAGGGGGGGCGTTCTCTCATCCCCCCTCTTTTCCTGTGGCCTGCCAGGTTGCGTGCTCAGGTAAGGGTCTGGTATGGATTTTTGGGGGGACCCCACGCCATTTTTTATTTTATTTTGGTGCAGGGTTCCCCTTAAAATCCATACCAGACCTGAAGGGTCTGGTATGGATTTTTGGGGGGACCCCACACCATTTTTTTTTTTTTAATTCTGGTGCAGGGTTCCCCTTAATATTCATACCAGACCCAAAGGGCCTGGTAATGGACTGTGGGGGAGATCCCTGCCGTTTACAGACTTTGATCTGTATTGCCGGGGACCCAACAATTCATTATAGTCAGAAATTACATTTTGTACAGGGACAATTCTAAACACGGGAAACATGCGCGACTTTACAGGCATACTTTAGACACCCCCCAGGTACGAAATTTTAAAAGGAATTTTTCACTTTTATTGTTTCACTTTAAGCATTATGAAAATCACTGCTTCCCAAAAAAAAACGTTCGTTTTTAAAACTTTTTTTTGCATTGATACATGTCCCCTGGGGCAGGACCCAGGTCCCCAAACACTTTTTATGACAATAACTTGCATTATAACCATTAAAATTAGCATTTTAGATTTCTCCCATAGACTTTTAAAGGGTGTTCCTTGGCTTTTCGAATTTGCAGCTGTGAAGGACTAGCATCAAGTGTAGAGCTTGAAGGACACCGCCACTCGCTGGTTCTTCTTTTTAAGGGTTGTTTGCCCATTTTTATTAAAAGAAGTTCAAAACAAAATCAAAAGGTTTTCCCTCGCAGGGGTTTCAGTACTCCTTTTCAACAACAAAATGACATTCAGCCTCCTGGCTTATACATACAGCAGTGCTGCTCAGGCCTTCCACTTCAGGCTCTTGTCTGTCTCCTATAGACTATTCCATCTGCAACACCATCCATTTGGATAGCAGCCCCTTGCTGCTCTGACCCTCAGACCTGGGTCTCTGGCTTCCACTGTGCACACTTGCACTCTATGGCTTCCCCAGTGCACACTTGCACTCTATGGCTTCCCCAGTGCACACCTGCACTCGTCGGGAGGGTGGAGCCCAGAATGCTGGTCCTGACTTTACTATCAGGCCCACACACACCTGAACAATCAGGTTGCCATCGAGTCTCAAAACCCGGATCCAGGACTGGGGATTTCATCCCACCCGGATCTCTAAAAAATCCCCAAGCTCCGGGTCCCAAAGTGGATTTTAGTAAATCATGAGGAAACTGAAAAGCCAGTTTCCTCCCAAACAAGCAAATACCCTGGAGCCCCTCAACCTGCCTGGTTGAGAATCCTGTATTCATACACTGGTGGGGTACCACACTACCACACAGCGAACACCCCAAATTGTTTGCTGTTCGCCAAACAACAGCCAGTGTTCGAGTCGAACTCATGTTCGACTCGAACATAAAGCTCATCCCTATTCACAAGCTCCTCCTGTGTAGTTCTGGGCTGATCCCTCACTTTTCTCATGATTATCCTTGCCCCATGAGGTGAAATCTTGCATGGAGCTCCAGAACGAGGGCGATTGATGGTTATTTTGTAATTCTTCCATTTGTGAATAATCGCTCCAACAGTTGTCTTCTCTCCAAGCATCTTGCTGATGGTCTTGTAGCCCATTCCGGACTTGTGCAGGTCTACGATATTGTCCTTGATTTCCTTTAACAGCTCTTTGGTCTTGACCATGATGATGAGGTTTGAGCCCTGGTTCACATTGATGCTACTTTGAAATTGCGTTACTTCACCTGAAGTAGTGCGATTTCAAAGTAGCAAGGTCAGCGCGATTTCAGCTGCTACTTGATAGACATCTTTGTGGCTTCATGCAGAGATGTCTATTAAAGTCGCTCCTGAAATCGGCAAAAGTAGCGCAGAAACGACTTTTGCAAATCGGTGCGGCACCGCAAAATTGGTGTCGCACCGATTGGAACAGTGCCATTGCCTCAAATAGGCTGCGACTTGTCATGCGATTTGATCTCTCAAATCGCATGACAAATCGCTCCAATGTGAACCTAGGCTGAATGGAAGAAATATTCTGTGGACAGGTGTCTTTTATACATGTAGCGGACCCCCAAATTTGGGGTCGCTGTGCCTTCAATTTAAGGGCAGCCTGAGCAATAGTTTGGCTCAGGTTTTCTGATTCTTTAGATTGGACTCTGCTCTGCTGTGGTGTTGCCTGGGTGTGTAGTTCCCCTTGACCTGCGGGTGGCGCTGTTGCCCAGGTCTTGGGTCGAACCACAGGTGGCATTGTAACGTGATTGGGTGTCCTCTCTCGGCAGCCATGCAGTGGGCGTGGTCTACCTGCTGTGCATGCCGGGAGAGGGTACATAAGGGGCAGACGCCATTAGGCAGGGAGATTGGCCAGGGGGTATTCCAAGGGGGACCCCTGGTGGCGAGAGTCGCGCCCTTTGGCCCTGCTGGCCAGGGGTGCGTGAATTGGTCGAGAAGTCTCGGGTACCTTCAGCCCGAGGCAATGGTGTTCCAGGTAGGCCCAGTACCTTCAACTGGGTCTACAACCAAACCATCGGAGTCCCAGGGTACCCGAGGGAGGGTGGCCCGCTCTGAGAGAGAGGAAACCAGGGGAGGACCTGTTCGGAGGATCGGTGAAGGAAGTCACTGTCTCAGGAGAGGCCTGGTTGCCTATCAGAGGGAAGGATTCCGTGAGTTGCACAATAGTTCCTGTGATGTGCCCCACTGGCACTTATGGTCTCTAAAAGTTGCAGGTGCTAGAGAGTTCTAGATTCAGGAACTAAAGGATTCTGTGGCAGAGGATCTCCTGAACTTGTCTTTGAAGGGGACGAAATCTAAAGTAATTGTTCGTGCTCCACTCTGGCTGCTAGAACTGTGAGAGGGATCTATCCGGGTGAGCAATACCCACTCAGGCTTGAGTGGCGTCGAGGGTAAATGGGTGCCACGTGCCTGAACCTACCTCCCTACCCAAATCTATCTCTGTCTTTAACTTTTCCCCACTAAGTTCCAAGCAAGAAAAATAAACTCGTCTGTTGGAGTTTAAACAGTCTGGACATTGGCCTTCTTTTAGGAAAGAGAATAGACTTTTCCCTACACTCTAGGGACGAGAACCAACGGAAGGAGGTAACTCGCTGCAGGACCCAAAAATTGTATGAACACCGCTCAACCTCTTATACCAGGGGGATACGGGCATGTGGCATGGTGTGCCCTACTCTGCAGGTGGAGGTAAGCAGGAGAAAAAAGGGTCTGTGTGCTACATACACATAATGAGTTGTCATTAGGAGCACCTTCTTAAACTGACAGGACTAATCTGTGTACCACATGAGCACAAACTTTAGCCAGTCTGTGGGAGCCAGAATTATTGTTGGTTGGTAGGGGATCAAATACTTATGTAGCGCACTCACCCCCTTCACCTGCCTTTGGCTCCTTGCAGGAAGAGAGGGCAGACCACGCCACAACCCCGTACCCTCCTGTGTGAAGAGGTTGAGCGGTGTTGTTGGTGGGTCTCCACAACCAGAAAGCCAGAATCCTCCAGAGAATGTTTTTCACCTCTATAGTTAATAGAGATAAGTCCTTGTTTCCCCCAGTGACTTGAATGTCCACACCAGCTGCAACTCCAACATAGAGTTTATTTCTCGTAAATAACAGTCTCTGATAAGTAAAGGTTGGAGCAAGAGGACAGGACAGCATAAGGTGTGGGAGAGGTCCAGGCACAAATGTAATCACTTCACTGCTTGGCTTCTCAAACAGACTCAGTCCATATGGATAGTCTCCCCAGATAGGGACTAGCAGCCAAATGGTACTCTAACTTAACCGCACAGTCTCTGCCACAGACTGGATGAACTTGGTCTCTGCCACAGACCTGGTGAACTTGGTCTCTGCCACAGACTCGGTGAACCTGGTCTCTGCCACAGACCTGGTGAACTTGGTCTCTGCCACAGACCTGGTGAACTTGGTGTTTCAAAGCTTGACCTCTTTGTAAGGAGAAGACATCCCTCCAGAGAGTTACCGGGCCCCTTTGACTTCTCATCGATCCCTCGGAACGGCTCTTCCCCCGGCTTCCTCGTCTAAGATGTGGGTCCCCTCGCAAGGTGGCACCCTGGGATTCCTCGATCCTTGATGGGCCCCAGCCGAAGGTGCTGGGCCCAAGGCCCTTGCTGCAGTCCCAGGGCTAAAGGTGCCTGGGACTGATTTACCGACCTCCGCCCCTGGGCCGAAGGTGCCCAGGGCGGACAGGAACACACTCCCTGGGGTAGGACCCCCGACCACGACAGAACCCCGAACAGGCAGCGTCTGCCCTTTTATATCCTCTCCCAGCATGCACAGCAGGCCTGCCACACCCACCATATGGCTGCTGAGAGGGGACACACAAGGCACAGCACTGTATCAGCGGTTCGACCCTGGCCTGCCATGGCAGCGCCACCTGCAGGCCACAGGGAACTATACACCGATACTCTCCCTGCGGACAAAAATAGTTGATAGAATCCTGACAATTGGGGTGTTTGACCATAACTACCACTCAAACACTTCCCCTAAATCAGTGCTACACTTATTTTACACACTGAACTGCAACTCAATTTATAACATTTGTATCATGTGTTGATATTCTGTCTCTATCATTTAACACCTATGATACAAATTATAGACCTTTCATTTCTTTGTAAGTGGGCAAACTTACAAAATCGGCAGGGGATCAAATAATTATTTCCCCCACTGTATTGGATTTATTAACAGAAACCTAATACATTTGTAATAATACATCTAGAACCACTTCAACACCGGGCTTTTCTTACCACATCAATACCGGGCCTATTCTGGCACTTCTCTCCTACATGTACAAATCATCATTCTTTTGCTAGCAAATTACTCAGAACCCCCAAACATTATATATGTTTTTTTTAGCAGACACCCTAGGGAATAAAATGACGGTCATTGCAACTTTTTTCTTGCACGGTATTTGCGCAATAGTTTTTCAAACGCCTTTTTTGGGGAAAAAAATGGTTTCATGAATTAAAAAATAACAAAACAGTAAAGTTAGCCCAATTTTTGGTGAAAATATGAAAGATGATGTTACGCCGAGAAAATAGATACCTAACATGTCACGCTTTAAAATTGCGCACACTCATGGAATGGCGCCAAAGTTCGGTACTTAAAAATCTCCATAGGCGACGCTTTAATTTTTTTAACAGGTTACCAGGTTAGAGTTACAGAGGAGGTCTAGTGCTAGAATTGTTGCACGCGCTCTAACGCACGCGGCGATACCTCACATATGTGGTTTGAACGGCGTTTACATATGTGGGCTGGACTTATGTGTGCGTTCGCTTCTGATGGCGAGCTACCGGGGACAGGGGCGTTTTAATTTTTTTTATTATTATTTATTTATTTTTTTTACTTATTTTATTCATTTTTTACACTTATTTTACTTATTATTATAAATTATTTTTTTTGATCACTTTTATTCCTATTACAAGGAATGTAAACATCCCTTGTGTAGCGGGTATTTGAATTTAAGGGAAGCATCTGGGTGGTAGTGTAACCCAGATGCACTTATTGCTAGGGAATCCGAGACCCTTTCTTATGGTTCTTGGAGGACTCTGGTGGTGTGAGGTTCCCTGTGGCCTGCAGGTGGCATTGTCGCCCTGGCCGGAGTTGAACCCACACTGCAAGACTGCTTCCTTTTTGTCCTTTCCTGGCGCTGGTACAGCGGGGCGGGGAACCTGCTGTGACGCAAAAGGCGAGGGGATAAAAGGGGCGGACGCCCTGACCTTGGGGTTCAGAGTCGGAGGACGTGGACGCACCCAGGCACCTTCAGCTTGGGTGCTGGCGTTCCAGAGTTCCGGGCCCAGGTGCCCTTGACCTGGCCAGAGCGAGAGATGGAGTCTATCTCAGGCACCTTTAGCCTGGGGTGAGGTACTATGGCGGACGCCTGGGGCTCAGTACCTTCGACTGAGTTCCGCGCTGGTGGAGGAATCCGAGGGGGCCCTAACTCCTTGGGTGCCCGTGTCTGAGGTCGAGGAGACTGGTGAGCGGAACTTCTCTGGAGAGTCCGGCGCAGCATTTGCTGGTGACAGAGAGGCCTCCGGTGACTCGCTGGGATGGATATCCTTCCCCCGACAGATGCTGTGCTAGCGAAGGTAATTCATGTTCTACCTCATATAGTCAGTGGCAGTGACTATTCGCCATTGGTGACACCACAGTGGTTAGCGATACTTTAAAGGATTGTGCCTCGACCTACTCCCATTAATACTGAACTGTTGCAAAGGTCCCAACTTGACTGTGCTGTATGTTTATTCGCTGAGAAGAATAAAACTGTGTTGGACCTGTTCAGTTTGTGGAACTCTGGTTACTAGGAGCAAGGGGGAGTGAATCCGAGGAGAGGATTTGACTCCAGGACACCTACACAAAGCCCGATCTTTCTGGCCTTCACCTCTTCACTATGGAGGACATGGGCCGTGGTGTATCTCATCCCTCCCCCTGGTACTGACACCCCTAGACAAAGACAGACAAGCCGAGAATGAGAAGGGGTGAGAGGGGTGGGGTCACTACACGTGGGGGCATCGTGTCCGGGATGTGTATGGTGTCTGAATTTGAACTTTGCTGCCCGGAGGAGTTCCGAGTAGGTCGGCCATGTTGGCCAACGCGCCACGAGGCAAACCATAGCTGCGAAGTTCGTGGGCGGGGAGAAGGAAAAGCCTGCGCACTGACAGGTCAGTGCGCACTGGAGCAGCAAACAGGGAAGATGACTACAAGTACCCTGTGGATTTCTGCTTCTTCCTTCATGGACATGACTTCTTTAGCTGCTCCAATCATGGACACAGGAATCAGACTAAGGCCCCGGGGGCGATTGGCTCTGTACACCTGCAGAGACATGGAGGCCCTCGGTGTGATCTGTCCCGGCTGTTCGGGACTGGTGGTTCAGTTGAAGCCATTCGGGCGATGTGAGGTCTGCAAGGAGTTTCTCTTCGAGGTGGAACCATCCACAGAAAGGCCTCGTGCCTTCCACCTCAACTACCTCACAGGTATTGCCACACCGGAGGGAGAGATCAATGCCATGGCGGGTATTCCTGGGCGCGCTGACCAGGGCGAAGTGACTGCCCAAGCGGAGATTAAGAGAGAAAAATCTGAGGATGCTGCCTCGGTCACCAGCAGCTCCCTGCTCCGACCGCCGAAGAGGAGAGTCGGCCTGGTACAGGCCTCCTGTGGTCGTGGAAGAGCTTCGCCCTGTCGCTTGCCTGGCCTGGATGGATCCGGAGGGAAGAGCCCTGGACATCCCTGTTCTTCTGAAGGCCCAGGTGAGCCAGGGGTTGGGACTGTGTGTGTGGTTGGAGGTGTCGGCAGCCCACTGTCGGTGGAGGCCGTCAAGGGGGATGATTCTGTGACTGGGAATTATCTGCCCGCTGAGTGTTATGACACCTCTGACCTGGATTCATTGTCTGACAATGGTGATGATGAGGAGATAGACGAGATCTTCCACAGGAAGGGATGGGACAAGATGAAGTTACCCTCGTCCCATGTCAGAAGGGACCCACCTATGTCTGTCCATTGGGGATAGTACACCCCGGGTGGAGGCCTCGGAGCCTAGGGAAGAATCTGGTCCACTGTCTGCAATCCCTCTTCTGGATTCAACTTCCATTTCACCTGCTCCTGTTGCGGGAGTGCAACGCCAGTCACTGCAGGCCCCTATGCCTAAGTCTGCCGAGCTGGTGAACGCACCTCGCCATCCGGAAGCTGTTGCTTTGCCTGGAGAAGGAGACCGTGTTACGATGCCACCTTTATCAAGGCTGCAGCGTCTCTTTGGCCAGAAGATTGCCCAAGAGTATGGGTGGGAGTACCCATACCTGCCTCGAGAATTGCTATACGAGGTGGAAGTTTTTCGCCAGAGGTGGTACGATACCTTTGTTTGGGACAAACTCAAGGTACCTCAAGCACGCCGATACCTTTCATGTTCACCAACGGTCACTAAAAAGTTTCGGGACTGTAAGGCTAAGTGGATGCTGGGAAGGCATATCCATGCGGACAGAGTAGTAATTTGTCGCAAGGATGGAGGAAATGTTGAATATAACATGGAGGCTTTTGACAAGCATTTGAAGCCTGTGTTCCTGCCGCATCCAAAGTTTTGTTTGTAGGAGAAAGAGACTCTTATCTGTTGTTGCTGCTGAGTTTTCCTGATGCAAGTGCTGGAACACAGAGACTGTGCCCTCTATTTTTCTGGGTGTTTGTTCTTGGAAGAATGGGAACTGTTGCTGTTTGTTTTTTTCTTCCCTCATCAAGAGAAATCAGTGACTTTGGGGTTTTTAGTCAGTGTAGGGCCACAGAGAAAAAAAAAGCAAGAGAGAAAAGTTCATCTGGATTTGATAAGTGTCTTTACTGCAGCATTACCACCAGGTGGCAGTGTTGCGCAACGATTGTTGTTTATTTTTGCACATTATGCAACACTCATTGGAGTGAATGGGTTTCTTCTCGGATAGACCCATTCGTTCCAAGCAAACACATATATTATGTTAGGATGTGTGTTTCTTTTTCTTTTCTTCCCTCTGCAGGAAACTCGTCTATCAAGGCTGCTGAGAATGGGGTGGTCCTTAGATAGCCAGCAGGGAGGGGGAGAAATGTGAATATGTGAGATATTTAAATTATTTTATTACAAAAGTTTATGGTTTTATATTACTGTTTCCCTTTCCTGTTTTAGGTCCTGGCACAATTCCTGATTGAAATTGTTGAGTTTGGATTATGTGAATGTTATCTCTGGGTTGAACTTATGTTTCCACTCTTTAGGAGGCATGGGTTAGCACCAGACACTGGGGACCAGTTTTAAATCACCAGGGGGAGAGTGTAGCGGGTATTTGAATTTAAGGGAAGCATCTGGGTGGTAGTGTAACCCAGATGCACTGATTGCTAGGGAATCCGAGACCCTTTCTTATGGTTCTTGGAGGACTCTGGTGGTATGAGGTTCCCTGCGGCCTGCAGGTGGCATTGTCGCCCTGGCCGGAGTTGAACCCACACCGCAAGACTGCTTCCTTTTTGTCCTTTCCTGGCGCTGGTACAGCGGGGCGGGGAACCTGCTGTGACGCAAAAGGCGAGGGGATAAAAGGGGCGGACGCCCTGACCTTGGGGTTCAGAGTCGGAGGACGCGGCCGCACCCAGGCACCTTCAGCTTGGGTGCTGGCGTTCCGGAGTTCCGGGCCCAGGTGCCCTTGACCTGGCCGGAGCGAGAGATGGAGTCCATCTCAGGCACCTTTAGCCTGGGGTGAGGTACTATGGCGGATGCCTGGGGCTCAGTACCTTCGACTGAGTTCCGCGCTGGTGGAGGAATCCGAGGGGGCCCTAACTCCTTGGGTGCCCGTGTCTGAGGTCGAGGAGACTGGTGAGCGGAACTTCTCTGGAGAGTCCGGCGCAGCATTTGCTGGTGACAGAGAGGCCTCCGGTGATTCCCTTGGACGGATATCCTTCCCACGACAGATGCTGTGCTAGCGAAGGTAATTCATGTTCTACCTCATATAGTCAGTGGCAGTGACTATTCGCCATTTGTGACACTACAGTGGTTAGCGATACTTTAAAGGATTGTGCCTCGACCTACTCCCATTAATACTGAACTGTTGCAAAGGTCCCAACTTGACTGTGCTGTATGTTTATTCGCTGAGAAGAATAAAACTGTGTTGGACCTGTTCAGTTTGTGGAACTCTGGTTACTAGGAGCAAGGGGGAGTGAATCCGAGGAGAGGATTTGACTCTAGGACACCTACACAAAGCCCGATCTTTCTGGCCTTCACCTCTTCACTATGGAGGACATGGGCCGTGGTGTATCTCATCCCTCCCCCCGGTACTGACACCCCTAGACAAAGACAGACAAGCCGAGAATGAGAAGGGGTGAGAGGGGTGAGGTCGCTACACTTGTAATAGGAATGTGTGTGACAGGTCCTCTTTATTGAGAGATGCGGGGTCAATAAGACCCCACATCTCTCCTCCAGGCTGGAAAGCATGAGATCGTGAAAAAATTTTCATTGATCTCATACTTACTAGCCGCAATGGCGGCTTTGTTTACATATGAGGACCCGGGCGTGACGTCATCACATCGCTCCCGGGCCTCCGACGATCATAGAGATGACTGGTGACCATCTGGTCACCAGTCATCTCTATGCTTGTCACGTGACCCACCACCGGCGCCGGACGATTCTCTCCGGGTCCCCGATGGCACGGGAGAGCCCGGAGAAGCACCGGATGGCGGCAGGAGGGGGAGGATGTCCCCTCCCGCCGCCTATAAGAACGATCAAGCGGCGGAACCACCACTATGATCGTTCTTATGGTGCGCAGAATCGCCGGCACAAGAAAAGGATATCTGAATGATGCCTCTAGCTGCAGGCATCATTCAGATATCCCCCCTCAAATCCGAGGACGTCATATGAAGTTCACCCAGGATGGGAGATCCCATCTGTGGACGTCATATGACTATGGGCGGTAGGGAAGTGGTTAATAAACCTAATACATTTGTAATAATATATGTATTATTACAAATGCATTAGATTTATTAATAGATCCATGATTAGAAATGTATTAGATTTGATGAGATATATTATTTGAAATGTATTAGATTTGATATGAGATCTATTATTAGAAATACAGGGTTTATATAGTGCCAACAGTTTGCACAGCGCTTTACAACATAGGGGGAAAAACAGTACAGTTACAATAAAATCCAATACAGGAGGAATCAGAGGGCCCTGCTCGTTAGAGCTTACAATCTAGAAGATATGAGATCTATTATTAGAAATGTATTCGATTTTTTATGAGATCTATTATTAGAAATGCATTTGATTTATTATTAGATCTATGATTAGAAATGTATTATATTTGATGAGATCTATTATTAGAAATGTATTATATTTGATGAGATCTATTATTATGAATAAAAATAGTGTGGCGCTCAAATCAATAAAAATAAGTAAATGGCTACTTAAAGCAATGAAAACAACAGTGCTCTAATAACACAATTAAACATGTGAGTCCGCTACAAGGGTATTCAGATGAATTGTCCTCTTTGCGAACTGTGTGATATACCGTGAAGGTACAACGTGAAAATAGAATAAAGTCCCAAATAACAAAAATATATGTGATCATGGATGTCCTTCAATGGATGACCTTCCCACAATGCAGACTGACAAAGGGACTTCAATGTAGAAGATGAATCAAGCAAGGAGAAGACACTAGTTGTTATAGATGGGTACTCTTACCGCTGATGATGGACCCACCTACCGTACGGCAGTGGGTCTTGCAGGCTTAATGGTCACCAAGACCAAACGGGATGTAACTGGATGTCCTGGGTCCTCACTTGAACTCCAACCGGATGATGAAAAGATAACTCAAACGATGGATGGTTCTCACATGGGCCAGGTTCCACAGCAATCCGCGAAAAATATAAAGATGGAAGAAAACCAAAAAGACTCCAGATGGTGCAGGTCAATAAAAACCGATTGCCGGAATTTTATTAAATAAAAAAAAAAATTTTGTCCAACAATCATGCAGACAAATAAAAAGTGATCACGAAATAAAAATATATTCAAAGCAATATGGGGTGCAGCGTCAGCAGGCCCTACGCGTTTCGACTACTACAGTCTTCAACAGGGGCATGACGCTGTACCCCCCATATTGCCAACATTTATAAGAATTTCACATACTCTGACACACCCCGGAAGGGGTGGAGTCAAAACAGGAAATGACACAAGGTCTCACAATCTCAATACATAATTTCATAATATGCAACTGAAACACATAAGCTATATGTATCAATTCAATAAAGCATTGGATAACCTGTATATTAAACATATTGTACATCAACAAATAAATGTACCTCCATAACCTAATTCTAGGTATGAGGATAGGGATCTAATCATGACACCTGTATGGAACTTACCCTAATGAGGGCACCGCCCATTGTGATCTTCTCATTATCTAGATGGTCTATATAAAATGAGTTCCCAAGTTCACCACGGTATAAACCACATTCCACAGGATGTCATGATCCCACCTGACCAAAATCGTCACTGGGGACACCCTCATATATAGCGCTGGGGACACCACAGCATCCCCCAGAGTACAATCTATACATTGTACTGCTAAATCTAGTGCACTATATACAGCGCCTCCATATTACTCCCTCTGGCGCTAGATCAGAGTCCCACTGGCGCTTCCCCTTGCAGTAACATCAACAGATGTTTGCTGCAAATGTCTATGGGGACACCAGTGAGACGCTACGTGGCCGCGCTATGTCCGCGCGCGCGTGCGCACGCCGACGTTGTAGTCATGTGATCGCATAACGCATCACATGATACCGGCCAACGTGAATGTGTAGAGAGAGAGACAAGCTTCACGTCTCGCAGGGGGGTTAAAGTAGTGCAACCGTCCGATGCGCCCTCTAGTGGGGATTAGACAGAATACATATTCAGAATACATGTAGTATAGACGGTAGCAGGTGCTGATATAAATAAGGCCCAAAAGCGCCTAGCTATCCCTCTTATACACATGTAAAATGATGGTTACTATTAGAAAAATTGTTCATTTATTTATCCATAATTATTCATCAAGCAATTAACTGATGAAGAATGAATCTAACTCACGTCTTAATTAATAATGATACATTCAACGATTGGGGATAAATCTGATGATGGTAAACCAATAATTGAATGTAACCCCAAATAATAATAAGGAAATTACTAACAACAAAAGAGAAAAAGGGGAGGGGCAAAGAAACTCACAATCTATACAAGGGCAGAAAAATACGTAAATGTACTATTCTTTCACCCGAGTCGCCTATACAGGCGCACGCGGGGGATACCTGCCTCAAGTTCACCATTCCCCAAATGTGGATACACGAGCCCAGGTGCCTCACGCCCGATTGATGAAACAGTTGAGATCCCACTCAACGTTCATACCATGGGGTGAGTAACACCTGAGCTCGTGTATCCAATAAGTCTCCAATCTCGAGACACCCCGTAGGGAGGAATCTCCCCTCCAATGGGGAACAAACCTGTCAATCACTTGGAACTGGGTGCCCCTAGGGTCCTTTGCATGATGTTCTAAATAATGTCGTGACACCGTATGTTTGTCACATCCCTTACGTATTTTAGCCAGATGTTCATTGACCCGAATAGAAAAATTACGTATAGTACGCCCCACGTATTGAAGTTTGCACGGGCATGTGATGAGGTACACGATAAATCTGGTGACGCAGGTAGTAAATTGTGACATAGTATAACTGCGTCCCGTGACACTAGAGCTGAATGTGTCTGTTTTACGTCTCCCCAACACATTAACCATGCAAACATTACATTTTCGACAGGGATAATATCCATTGGCTTCCGGAAAGAAAGAGATCCTTTTGGGGGGGTCTATTATATTAGGGGCCACCTCCCCCTGAATGGAGCGTGCACCCCTAAAAATTACGCCAGCCCGCTCAGGCAGGGAAGGGCCCAAAGTTCTATCGCTTTGTAAGACCTTCCAGTGTCTATTTAGGATTTTCTTAATTTCCTTATGTTGGGTGGAATAGGATGTAAAGAAAGACCATCTAAATCTATCCTCTTTAGCTTTCGCCTGTTTTTCAACAAGGAGGGATGGTCTTTCCATTGCCAATACAGAAGCAATGTCTGCATTCAACTGGACTGCTGAGTAGCCCCTATCAATGAATCTAGCCTTCAAAATCTGAGATTGAACCAAAAAGTCCTGCTCTCGGGTGCAGTTCCTCCTCAAGCGGAGGAACTGTCCTCGAGGAACAGACTTCAACCATTGTTCGTGGTGGCAGCTATCGACGGGGATATAGCCATTTCTGTCCGTTGGTTTAAAGTATGTTTTAAATTCCAAACGGTCATTGGCAACTATAATTTCTAAATCTAGGAAATGTATCGACGTGGAGCTGGCCTCGTATGTTAATGTGATACCACGATCATTAACATTAAGAGTCCTCATGAAGGTATCCAGTGATTCTCTCGTGCCCTTCCATAGGAGGAGGATGTCGTCTATATATCTAGCCCACAGAACCAATTCAGGTCTGTTGAGGGCATAGACGACATCCTCCTCCCACTGGGCCATGAAGAGGTTGGCAAGACTGGGGGCATATTTAGCCCCCATTGCCACACCCCTAATTTGGGAGAAGAATGTTCCCTGGAACCAAAAGTAATTATGCCTAGTGGCAAAATTGAGTAACTCCATAATAAAGTTCCTCTGTAATAAAGGCAGTGGGGAGTCTCTGGAAAGAAACAACTCCACTGCCCCCAAACCCAATTGATGTGGTATACAGGTGTATAATGAGGCCACATCTGCAGTAACAAGAATCAAATCTCCATGGTGCCGAACTTTCTCAAGTAAATTGATAGTATCCTTCGTATCTTTTAGATAAGAGGGTATCGATTTCACCAAAGGCTGTAGAAAGAAATCGATATACTTTCCAATGCGTGAAGTGACCGAGTCAATCCCGCTGACGATAGGTCGCCCTGGGGGATTGACTGGGTCCTTATGTACCTTTGGGAGGTAATAAATCACAGGAATACGTGGTGCAAGAGGCACCAGGTATTCCTGTTCTTTTTTATTAAGAACGTTGAGAGAAAAACCCTCGTTGACTATATCAACGAGGGCCTTCTTGTATTTCAATGTAGGATCCCCAGGTAGAGGATGATATGTCGCTCGGTCTTCCAGGAGCCTATTCATCTCATTAACGTAGTTTATCTTATCTAGTACTACTATTCCACCTCCTTTGTCCGCAGGGCGGACAATGAGATTTTTATTACTGCATAAAGTTTTTAAGCCTGTAGCAATAATAGGATCCTGGTGGACTTTTTTGGTGGGCAATTCGTCAAGATCTTTCAATACCAAAGTACGAAAAACGTTAATGGAAGGAGCTGAGCTCACTGGGGGGTTGAACAAAGAGGGATTAGAAAGCCCTGAACGTACGCTAGTAAACTGATTCCCTAATTGTGTAGAGGGAATTGTTGGACAAAAATTTTTTTTTTATTTAATAAAATTCCGGCAATCGGTTTTTATTGACCTGCACCATCTGGAGTCTTTTTGGTTTTCTTCCATCTTTATATTTTTCGCGGATTGCTGTGGAACCTGGCCCATGTGAGAACCATCCATCGTTTGAGTTACCTTTTCATCATCCGGTTGGAGTTCAAGTGAGGACCCAGGACATCCAGTTACATCCCGTTTGGTCTTGGTGACCATTAAGCCTGCAAGACCCACTGCCGTACGGTAGGTGGGTCCATCATCAGCGGTAAGAGTACCCATCTATAACAACTAGTGTCTTCTCCTTGCTTGATTCATCTTCTACATTGAAGTCCCTTTGTCAGTCTGCATTGTGGGAAGGTCATCCATTGAAGGACATCCATGATCACATATATTTTTGTTATTTGGGACTTTATTCTATTTTCACGTTGTACCTTCACGGTATATCACACAGTTCGCAAAGAGGACAATTCATCTGAATACCCTTGTAGCGGACTCACATGTTTAATTGTGTTATTAGAGCACTGTTGTTTTCATTGCTTTAAGTAGCCATTTACTTATTTTTATTGATTTGAGCGCCACACTATTTTTATTCACCATTTCTGTACACTTTGTTTGTTTGAGTGTTGGCAGCTTGCATGCACATTGTTTTTGGTTTAGCGCAGTATTTTCCCCCTTTTTCCCAGAGATCTATTATTAGAAATGTATTAGATTTGATATGAGATCTATTATTAGAAATGTATTAGATTTGATGAGATCTATTATTAGAAATGTATTATATTTGATGAGATCTATTATTAGAAATGTATTAGATTTGATGAGATCTATTATTAGAAATGTATTATATTTGATGAGATCTATTATTAGAAATGTATTATATTTGATGAGATCTATTATTAGAAATGTATTAGATTTGAGGAGATCTATTATTAGAAATGTATTAGATTTGATGAGATCTATTATTAGAAATGGATTATATTTGATGAGATGTATTATTAGAAATGTATTATATTTGATGAGATCTATTATTAGAAATGTATTATATTTGATGAGATCTATTATTAGAAATGGATTAGATTTGATATGAGATCTATTATTAGAAATGGATTAGATTTGATATGAGATCTATTATTAGAAATGTATTAGATTTGATGAGATCTATTATTAGAAATGTATTAGATTTGATGAGATCTATTATTAGAAATTTATTATATTTGATGAGATCTATTATTAGAAATGTATTAGATTTGATGAGATCTATTATTAGAAATGTATTATATTTGATGAGCTCTATTATTAGAAATGTATTATATTTGATGAGATCTATTATTAGAAATGTATTATATTTGATATGAGCTCTATTATAGGGTAATGATGAGAATCGTACAGCCCAGGGAAGAGTGTTCACAATGAATGAAGAAGGAGTTGGCGCATCGCCACGTGTAATGTCAACATAAGCACACCACGCACTGACCTCATTATGTAATATTTTATTAGATTTTATGAAACTTTCATTATAACATCGTAGATCACAGACTCCTCCCACTGACTGAACTCCGCTAAAGTTGTCAAGCACTTGGGCACGTGACGCCCCGTTACACACGGGTCTCACGCCCATGGAGCGTTCTCAGCGTGCGATTGGCTGTGTGGCGGCAAAGCCGGAATTGGGAGTCAGGCGTAGCCCCGCCCTCCTCCTGTGCGCCGTGTCAGCGCTCAGCCTCCATCACGTGACCTCTCCCTCCGCTTCCGTAGTAGACACAGCGCTATTCCCGGTCCCCGTTATCGGAGAAGTCACCGGCACCCCGCCATGTCCACTTCCAGCACTAGCCTCACCTACAATGACTACAACTCCGGTGGTGGAGGAGATTCGGCGGAGCTGGGACAGGAGGCCACACCGGGCGGCAGCGGTTCCACACCGGGCGGCTTCGGGCTCTTCAGCGTTGACCTGAAAAAGTAAGAGAGGCACACTCTTCACTTACCACACTGCTGAAAACTTCTCTGCAAAACTTCCCCCTGTGCAGCCTGTTGCTGCCTCTCCACATTGTGTGTTTTCTGTTTTTGGGGGGGTTGATCCATGTTAAAGAGGAACTCCACCCATGACTCTTCAATCCTGTCCCTGTGTTAGCCTAGGTCCACCTATGTGGATGGGTGTTTGTATGCACGACGCAGGAAAAGAAGTCCCGAACCCCCCCTTTTTTGAAACGCACACGGATGGTGGTGCGTGCGTGTGTGTGTGCATTAACCACTTTAGCCCTGGAAGAATTTACCCCCTTCCTGACAGGCCATTTTTCGCGATACGGCACTGCGTCACTTTAACTGACAATTGCGCGGTCACGTGACACTGTACCCAAATAACAGAAGAGGATGACAATTTTGAAAAAAACACTTTTTACTTTTTTTTTTTTTCTATAATATCCCAAATTTAAAAAAACAAAAACAAATTTTCCTCAGTTTAGGCCATTATGTATTCTTCTACATAATTGTGGTACGAACAATTGCAATAAGCGTACATTAATTGGTTTGCGCAAAAGTTATAGTGTCTACAAAATAGGGGATATTTTTATGGCATCATTATTTATTTTTTTATACTAGTAATGGCGGCCATCTGTTATTTATCTATTTATTTTTTGGGGACTGTGACATTGCGGCGGACAGATCGGACACTCTTGACACATCTTTGGGACCATTGACAATTATGCAGCGATCAGTGCTAAAATGTCACTGGCAAGGGAAGGGGGTTAACACTAGGGGGCGATCAAGAGGTTAAATGTGTTACCTTGTGTGTGTTCTAATTGGGGGGATGATGGGACTGCTTGGGGGAGGAGACTGATCGTTGTTCCTATATACTAGGAACACATGATCTGTCTCCTCTTCCCTGCCAGAACGAGGATCTGTGTGTTTACAGGTAGCGATCACGGGTTTCCGGTGGACAAAGCGGCCGACGCGCACGCACCCCCTATACCCCTTAAAGCAGCATGGCAATTCAAGCAGGGGAGCCATCAAACAGCTGGCGGTTGGCAAGTGGTTAAGAATTGGGCAAGGGTCATACCTCTGCGGGTTGGTGCCTGATCAGTGAATAAGAATCTTATGAATTCTCATAAAATCTAATTAACTTTAATAGAATAGTTCTTGTAGAAACTAAAACTTTCCATTTTTATGCTCTCCATACTGAACAATTACACAGCAGCGTGAGAAAAAATGTTTTCTTCCTAAAGGTTTGTACACACAGGCCGAATATCGGGGGTGGCATCGGCTGGTTAGTAGAAACCCGCCAAAATTCAGTCCGTGTGTACAGCAGACCTTTTTTGGGTCATGCCCCTTCGCTGATCGGCACTGGCAGCCTAAAACTTCCCCAAATATGTAATTTTCTACTCTCCTCACTCGCAGATTTTCCCGGAAGTTTTCACTAAGATACAAATCAGATTTTGGGTATCTTCTGGAGTGAAAATTTGGTGAGATATTCCTAAACTGTTAATAACTTCTAAGGGGATGCCGAACCTGCAACTTTCCTCATTTGAACACTGAAAGTGCATTAATAATGAAAAGGTCACTCCCATTCAGATCACTTTGCACGTTAAAGGGGTTGTAAAGGTTCGTTTTTTATTTTCTAAATGGGTTCCTTTAAGCTAGTGCATTGTTGGTTCACTTACCTTTTCCTTAGATTTCCCTCCTGATTGTTTGTTTTTTTTCTTTGTATGAATTTCTCACTTCCTGTTTCTCCTCAGTAAACTTCACACCATCATCCGAGTGGTGTTTAGTCAGCCAGAACAGCTTACTGAACAGCTTACTGAGGAGCAACAGGAAGTGAGAAATTCAGACAAAGAAAACAAAGAAAAAAAACATTTAGAAGGTAAATCAAAGGAAAAGGTAAGTGAACCAACAATGCACTAGCTTAAGGCCCGGTTCACACAGGGGCGACTCGTCAGGCGACTCAGGTCGCTCCGACTTGGAAAAAGGTTCCTGTACTACTTTTGGGGGCGACCCAAGGCAACCTGCATTGACTTCTATACAGAAGTCTTTATGCAAATTGCCGCGGCGGGTGTCTCAAGTCGTCTTGAGATCGCGCCGCCGAGGTCGCCCCCGAAGTCGTGCTGCCCCTGTGTGAATGGGGCCTAAAGGAACCTATTTAGAAAATAAAAAACAAACCTTTAACATAATCAAACAAACTGCTTTTTCTTTAGAGCAGAAGCAGGTAGGAGTCTGCCGCAAAGTTTGTTGAAATGCTTGCAATGTACATAGATCACCTAGTGGTGAATGTGTGTGTGTTTTTTTTATTTTTATTTTTTTTTACACACTGAAACATAGGCACACAACTATATTGATTACGAGTGTAAGAGCCAGTTCACACAGGGGCGACTTGGGATCTGACTTTAAGTCGCCCCTAGTCGCGTGGTTGAGAAAGTCAATGTAAGTGAATGGAGCCGTCTTAATGTACACTACTGAAGTCGCTCTGAATTCATAAAAGGTTCCTGTACTACTTCAATCCGACTTTTAGGCGACTTGCACCCATTGATTTCAATGGAAGTCGGATCCCCTGTCTAAACTGAAGCAACAATACAGGAAGAGCCGGTTCACACAGGGGCAACACGACTTCCAGCGCGACTTCCAGAAGCAACTCGGACACGACTTGAGCATGAATCACAGCGAGACTTGGAGGAGACTTCAGCACGACTTGTGGTCATTAACAACATGACTGGAAGTAAATTCCTTGTGGCTTCTGGGTAAATTCCTTTCTGCTTCCTGTAAAGTTGCCTTCAAAATGAACAGTGATCAGACTTCTAAGCGACTTCCATTGAAATCAATGGGTACAAGTTGCCTACAGGTCGCCTAGAAGTCTGATTGAAGTAGTACAGGAACCTTTTTTGAAGTTGGAGCGACTGCAGGCGTGTACATTAAAACCTCTCCATTCACTTCAATTAGTTTTAAAAATAGCGCAACTTGGGGCAAATCGGGGCGACCTGGAGTCGCCACTGTGTGAACCGGGTCGAAGAGAAAATTGTTTTCCAGGCAAACCCCTCCCTCCCACAGAGCTTGTTGTTTGAATGGCCACTGGAAAGCCTCCTGTCCTAGAGGCGACTTGAAGTTGCCTTGTAAGTTGCCCCAAGTCGTGCTGTGGTGCGCGCTCAGGTCGCCTCGGCCAGAGTCGTGTCACCCCTGTGTGAACCGGCTCTCTGTGTGATCATCTGTCTACAGATGATTTTCCTGGACTGTTTAATTTCTTTTTATATCAAGAAAAGACAGAAATCAAGACGCTTCACTGTATTGTCCTTGATTTCTGTGGGAACCTATAATTTGCAGAGATTTTTTTCAGGCTTGTAATTGTAATAGTTTTTTATAAAGGAAATGTAAAAATCACCTAAGAACACAAACATTTAGGCCACTTTCACACTGAGGCGCTTGAAAAACTGCCAGTAAAACACTGATCGCTTTTGAAGCGTTTTTTCAGCGCACTGCCCCAGTGTGAAAGCATTCATTGATTTTAATGGAAATAAGTTTTCAGGCGCTTTTTTTAGCGTGAAAGCGCCTGAAAAGCGCCTCAGTATGAAAGTGGTCTTGGTGTTGGCTAGGAAGAATAAAGGTTAATTGGACAAAAATCTTCCTATCTGATGAGATTGTATAATTCTTTTATCCTCCTTGTTTTTCACCACAAACAAGACACTCTTTTTCCACCCGCTTAACAAAGGGAGCTTCTTTAGCCTCTTCAGGTGGGAATATAAAGTAATCAGTGGCTGAATAATGTATAATGAGAATTGGGATAATTACATTTTCCTTTTTTTTTTATTATGTTTTTCTTGCTTTTTGCCATTTAGCTTGGAAATCTGTAGATGTGTAAACTTTTATGAAATGCTACAGTGATACCTTCTGTTAGCATGTTTTCCACTGTGAATGGATTGGTTGGTTGCATTAATTAAATAATCAGGTAGTGATGAGCCAAACACCTCCCGGTTTGGTTCGCAGCAGAACATGCAAGCAGGCAAAAAATTTGTTCCAACACCGTTAATGCAAGTTATTGTCATAAAAAGTGTTTCGGGAACCGGGTCCTGCCCCAGGGGACATTTATCGATGCAAAAAAAAGTTTTAAAAACCGAAGTTTTTTCGGGAGCAGTGATTTTAATAATGCTTAAAGTGAAACAATAAAAGTGAAATATTCCTTTTAAATTTCGTACCTGGGGGGTGTGTATTGTATGCCTGTAAAGTAGCGCATGTTTCCCGTGCTTGGAAAAGTCCCTGCACAAAATGACATTTCTACAGGGGAAAAAAAGTCATTTAAAACTACTCGGGTCCCCGCATTACAGATAAGTCATTGAAAATAAACAGCATGGGTTCCCCCTTAGTCCATTACCAGGCCCTTTGGGTCTGGTATGAAATGAATATTAAGGGGAACCCCGAACCAAAATAAAAAAAACGTGCCCCCCCTCCCCCAAATTCCATATTAGGCACTTCAGGTCTGGTATGGATATTAAGGGGAACCCTGTGCCGCAGGAAAAGAGGGGGGGAACGAGAGAGCAGACCCCCCCCCCTCATGAACCGTACCAGGCCACATGCCCTCAACATGGGGAGGATGTCCGCATGTTGATGGGGACAAGGGCCTCATCCCCACAACCCTTGCCCTGTGGTTATGGGGGTCTGCAGACTTAAAGACCGCTCACTGTACATAAACGTCGGCAGAATGGCACGGACAGGCAAACTCACGTACCTGCCTTCGTATGGGTGGGGGATCCGATCGGACCCCCCTCCGGCACAGTGAGCGGTTGTTATCATTGCGGGAGCGATCCGTGATGAGGGGACGGCCATTCGTTTCTGGCCACCCCCTCGCGATCGCTCCCAGTGAATGATATGCTTCCTCTGCTGTGTAAATGTAAACACAGGCAGAGGAAGTGATGTCCTCTCTCCTCGTGGCGGTCTTTTCGATCCGGCGCGAGGAAAGAAGACATCTCACAGTAAGTGCACCAACAGCCCACTGACACCAGTACATGTAGGCACACTTACACCCCCTAGTCACCCCCCAGTCACAGTGTCACTGATTGCAGTGATCATTTTTTTTCTGATCGCTGCATTTAGTGTCATCTGTGATAGTAAAAAGTTGCAGGGCAGTTAGGTTTAGGCCCCTTTAGGTCCAGGGTAGCCCCCTAACCCCCCCCCCCCCCATAAAGGTTTAACCCCTTGATTGCCCCCCAGGTAACCCTTTCATCCCCTGTCGCCAGCGTCACTAAGCGATCGTTTTTCCGATCGCTGTATTAGTGTCGGTGGTGCCCCTAGGTAGCAAGTTATTTTTTTTAGGCTCGCTGCAGGTTTTTATAGCATCAGGTACCCCCATATATTATATAATAAAGGTTTAACCCCTTTATCGCCCCTAGAGTTAACCCTTTTACCAGTGATCACTGTATAAGTGTCACTGGTGACACTGGTTAGCCAATTAGTTATTTAGGTTACCCGGCAGGTTTTTATATAGCGCCAGGTGCCCCCATATATTAACTAATAAAGGTTTTAACCCCCTGATTGCCCCTAGTTAACCCTTTCACCAGTGATCACCGTATAAGTGTTACGGGTGACGCTGGTTGGTTAGTTTGCTTTTTATAGCATCAGGGCACCCGCCATATATAACCCAATAAAGGTTTAACCCCCTGATCACCCGGCAGGTGATATAATTTAGATTTTAGCGCCAGAGAGGGTCTGCGTCGCCCCAGGCAGTGTTAGGTTAGTGCCAGTAACGCTAACACCCACGTTCAAAGCATACACTTCCCTTAGTGGTATAGTATCTGAACAGATCAATATCTGATCTATACTAGCGTCCCCAGCGGTTTAGGGTTCCCAAAAACGCAGTGTTAGCGGGATCCCAGATACCTGCTAGCTTCTGCGTTTTAGCCCCTCCGCCCAGCCCACCCAAGTGCAGTATTGATCGATCACTGTCACTTACCAAACACAACACACATAACTGCAGCGTTCGCAGAGTCAGACCTGATCCCTGCGATCGCTAACAGTTTTTTTTTGTAGCGTTTGAGATGTTTGCTGACGACAGTCAGGTGCTTTTTTTTCCCTGTGAATCTTACTAGTGTACCCCTAAATTTAGAGCCCAAAATGGCAAATCGAAGGTACACTAGTAAAGAGGCCTACGAGATTCTGAGCATGACAGATAGTGAAGAGGAGGTCACGGATCTGTCAGATTCAGGCTCAGAATACCTTCCCGTAGAAGACAGTGGCTCCATGTCAGATAGCCCGGGCGACGAAGATGATGAGGTCCCTGCTAAGGTCGGGCGCACCCGATCCCGATCTTCTAAGGTTGTTGAGGAGCAAGAACCGCAGGTCTCTCGTATGATGGAGCAGAGTAGTACTAGTGCCGCTATTCCTTCTGGTGAACTGGCAAGCACCAGCGGCCTAGTACAGCCTGGGCGTACATCCAGCACTGCAGTATCACGTGGTGACGTGGCGAGTCCCATAAGTGCAGTTCAAGCTGGCGAGGTGGCAAGCACAAGTAGTGTCCCGCTGCCACGAAGAAGACAGGCAGGCCCGTCGTGCCCATAGTACCCTTCCTGCAGAATTCGCCTATCCTGATTGGGTCCCCACCACTTTTGCAGCACCCGTACTTCCCCCATTCACTGCCCAACCCGGTATTAAGGTGAAAACAGCTGATTTTATGCCACTTGATTTTTATTCGCTGTTTTTCACGGAAGATCTCTATAGATCTATTGTGGACCAGAGTAATTTATATGCTGGTCAATTCATCGCCGCTAATCCCCAGTTGCCTTCCTTTGCCAGAAATTGGAGACCAATTACGGTTTCCAAATTTAAGACCCTTCTGGGCCTTTCCCTCAACATGGGCACACATAAATTTTCATCAATACGTGCTTATTGGTCCACGCACCCAATTGAGCACATGCCCTTGTTCTCTGCCTCCATGCCCAGGACACGATACGAGCAGATTTTGCGGTTCATGCATTTCAACGACAATGAACTTTGTCGTCCACGTGGAGACCCTGAATACGACTGGCTCTACAAAATTCAGCCCCTCCATAAACCACTTCAACGAATGTTTTGCAGCCTTGTTTATTCCAGATCAAGTTGTCTGCGTTGATGAGTCCCTGATTAAATTAAAGAGCCCCCCAAAAAAGATGTGTCTGTAGCAAGCGCGGATTTAGGCGTGACACCTTTCTTTGCCTTGGTGAATGTTTTGAACGCTACCACTCAAAAGTGAAGTTTTAGCGTAGGGTACAGCATTTCACAGACTAGGACACACTTACACAGGGTCTCCCAAGATGCCATCACATTTTTGAGAGACCCGAACCGTTAAAGTTGAGTAAAAAACAAAACAACAAAAAATATCAAATAAAAAAATAAAAAATAGTTGTCGTTTTCTGTGTGTCTCTCTCTGTGTGTCTCTCTCTGTGTGTCTCTCTCTGTGTGTCTCTCTCTGTGTGTCTCTCTCTGTGTGTCTCTCTCTGTGTGTCTCTCTCTGTGTGTCTCTCTCTGTGTGTCTCCTCTTTTTTACTGTATTCTATTCTGCAATGTTTTATCATGCTTGCTTTTCAGGTATGTAACTTTTTGTTTTCAGGTACGCCATTCAGTTGCAGCGCGGATTTATTTATCTTGACAGCAACAGCGTTTGCTCCCACGATACATAAAGCCGTGACTCCAACACTGTAGGAGGTGATTTCACCACCACAGTAAAAAACAAAAAAGAGCATACATGCCAAAGCATGGGGGCAGCAGGGGCGGAGGAGCGATTTTGCTCCTAATGCCGCGTACATACGGTCAAAATTCCGACGGAGGCTTGCCCGTGGAAAAGTCTGACCGCGTGTATAACTTTTTAGCGGGAGGATGCCCCCGTGCTTCGGGATATATAAATGGTGCGTGTATGCCCATCCATTAGAAGTGGGTGGATGAAGGGAGGTATTCTAATGGTTGGGCATACCCACCGATCAATCTTTTTTTTTTTCATGCAGCCAACAGGCTGCATGAAAAAAAAGATAACAATACATGTTCAACAAGGACCAGCAACGTACTGGTATGTTGCTGGACTTTGAATGGTTATACCAGAATGATGCCTGCGGGTTTAGGTATCATCTTGGTATCATTCTTTTCAGCCAGCGGCCGGCTTTCATGTAAAAGCAATCCCCCCCCCCCCCCTGGATATAAACAGCGCCATTGGGAAAGCATTTTATCATACCAATCTTGGTGTGGTCAGATGCTTTGAGGGCAGAGGAAAGATCTAGGGTCTAACCCCTCCAATTTTTTTCAAAAAAAAGTACCTGTCACTACCTATTGCTATCATAGGGGATATTTACATTCCCTGAGATAACAATAAAAAATAAATAAATGGAAGGAACAGTTTAAAAATAAAAAATAAAAAGCTAAAAAAAATAGCACCCCTGTCCCCCCTGCTCTTGCGCAAAGGGGAACGCAAGCGTCGGTCTAGCGTCATATGTAAACAGCAATTGCACCATGCATGTGAGGTATCACCACAAAGGTCAGATCGAGGGCAGTCATTTTAGCAGTAGACCTCCTCTGTAAATCTAATGTGATAACCTGTAAAGGCTTTTAAAAATGTATGTAGTTTGTCGCCGCTGCGCGTTTGTGCGCAATTTTAAAGCATGTCGTGTTTGGTATCTATGTACTCGGCCTAAGATCATCTTTTTTATTTCATCAAACATTTGGGCAATATAGTGTGTTTTAGTGCATTAAAATAAGTGTGTTTTTTCCCCAAAAAATGCGTTTGAAAAATCACTACGCAAATACTGTGTGAAAAAAAAAGGCAACACCCAGTATTTTGATCTGTAGGGCCTTTGCTTTAAAAAAATATATAATGTTTGGGGGTTCAATGTAATTTTTTTGCAAAACAAAAAAATATGTTTTCATGTAAACAAAAAGTGTCAGAAAGGGCTTTGTCTTCAAGTGGTTAGAGTGGATGATGTGTGACATAAGCTTCCTAATGTTGTGCCTAAAATGCCAGGACAGTTCAAACCCCCCCCAAATGACCCCATTTTGTAAAGTAAACACCCCAAGCTATTTGCTGAGAGGCATCTTGAGCCCATTGAATATTTTTTTTTTTTTTTGTCCCAAGTGATTGAATAATGACAAAAAATAAATGTACAAAAAGTTGTCACTAAATGATATATTGCTCAAACATGCCATGGTTATATGTGGAATTGCACCCCAAAATACATTTTGTTACTTTTACACCCTTCGAAATCCTGAAGGCGGTGCTTGGTTTTCGGGGTCCTGTACGCGGCTCCCAAAAAGTCCCACACATGTGGTATCCCCGTACTCAGGAGAAGCAGCAGAATGTATTTTGGGGTGTAATTCCACATATAACCATGGCATGTGTGAGCAATATATCACTTAGTGACAACTTTTTGTACATTTTTTTTTTGTCATTATTCAATCACTTGGGACAAAAAAGAGAAAATATTCAATGGGCTCAACATGCCTCTCAGCAATTTCCTTGGGGTGTCTACTTTCCAAAATGGGGTCATTTGGGGGGGGTTTTGTACTGCCCTGCCATTTTAGCACCTCAAGAAATGAGATAGGCAGTCATAAATTAAAAGCTGTGTAAATTCCAGAAAATGTACCCTGGTTTGTAGACGCTATAACTTTTGCGCAAACCAATAAATATACGGTTATTGACCTTCTCTTTTTTTTTTTTTTTTTTTTTTTTTTTACTAAAGACATGTGGCTGAATACATTTTGGCCTAAATGTATGACTAAAATTTCGTTTATTCGATTTTCCTTATAACAAAAAGTAGAAAATATGTTTTTTTTTTTTTTTTTAAATTCGGTCTTTTTCAGTCTTATATCGCAAAAAATAAAAATCACAGAGGCAATCAAATACCATTCAAAGAAAGCTCTATTTGTGGGAAGAAAAGGACGCAAATTTCGTTTGGGTACAACATTGCATGTCCGCACAATTTCCAGTTAAAGCAGCGCAGTGCCAAATTGTAAAAACACCTCTGGTCATTAAGCTGCGTATTGGTCCTGTCCTTAAGTGGTTAACAAAGGGGACCCCCAGATGCCCGCCCCCCTATGTGAATTGGTAACGGTGTACATTGTACCCATACCATCTCACAAAAAGTGTCAAAATGTTAACCACAGGAGACAGTTTGGGACAAGTCCTTTTATTAAAAAAAAATAAAAAGGTTTCAACTAAGTAATCCACTCTCGAGCGATCCAGAAAAAAAAAAGACGCTAGGAAGGCGCCTGGCTGAATGGCGCTCCCTCGGTGTGACAGTTATTTTATAGCTGAGGGCGGGGCCACCCGTCACATGTGCGGGTGACCCCGCCCCTTCTCTGACGCAAGGAGCAAGCCCGGGGTTACCCAATGACTTGTACGGGTGACCCCGCCCTCTCTGGCGTGTCGCACCGAGAGCGCCATTCAGCCGGGCGCATCCTATGAGGCGGTATCGTTCCTGGTGTGTTTTTTTTTTTTTTTTTTTCCGGATCGCTCGAGAGTGGATTACTTTGTTAGAACTTTTTTTTTTTTTCTTTTTTTAATAAAGGACTTGTCCCAAACTGTCTCCTGTGGTTAACATTTTGACCTTTTTTTATTTTTTTTGGGGAAATGGTAATGGTACAATGTGCCCCGTTACCAATT
The DNA here is from genome assembly GCA_029206835.1 of Rana muscosa. Lineage (NCBI taxonomy): Eukaryota > Metazoa > Chordata > Amphibia > Anura > Ranidae > Rana > Rana muscosa. The sequence continues at coordinate 1,111,487,118 of CM055116.1, read as the reverse complement.
CACATGGGGGGGGGGCATCTGGGGGTCCCCTTTGTTAAAGTGGGCTTCCAGATTCCGATGAGCCCCCCGCCCGCAGACCCCCACAACCACCGGGCAAGGGTTGTGGGAATGAGGCCCTTGTCCCCATCAGCATGGGGACATCCTCCCCTTGTTGAGGGCATGTGCCCTGGTACGGTTCAGGGGGGGGTACTCTCGTCCCCCCTCTTTTCCTGTGGCCTGCCAGGTTGCATGCTTGGATAAGGGTCTGGTATGAATTTTTGGGGGGAAACCCCACGCAATTTAAAAAATAAAATAAATAAATGGCGCAGGCCTGATATGGAATTTGGGGGGGACCCCCACACTTTTTTTTTAATATAATTTTGGTTCGGAGTTCCCCTTTAATATTCATACCAGACCCTAAGGAGGGAACCCATGCTGTTGTTTTTTTTATTTATTTATTTGTTGTTTTTTCAATGACTTTTATCTGTATTGCCGGGACACGGCAATTCATTATAGCCGCGAGTAGTTTTTAAATGACTTTTTTCTCTTATCCATGGACTGACACGGTGTCTCTTTACACTTTACACGTGGGTTTATGTCCCTGCTTGCAGGAGAAGACCTAGGCAGAATGTGAGATGTTATACATACATACATTCTAAAAGCCAGAGCTGAACAGCCCCACCCAGGGGGCGGTCCCTCCGGACATAACCCTCCCACTACAGTCAGCAGACTTCAGTTTTTTTCTGCCTAGCAGAAGGAGAAGATGTGGCTCTCTCAGGAGCCAGTCTCCTGACCTATTTTTATTCCTTTTCTGGAATTCTTTTTTATTTTATTTTTGAGAATTTTCTATCAACTGTCGGCTGGGCAACAGGTTGGGTACAAGATATCCTCGTAGTCTTCCCTGTCCGACCATCGAGCGTGCTGATCCTCGCCTTGTGTGCGTGAGACTCAGTTCACGACAGGCCCCATGACTCCAGGGGTGGCCGGGTTTGCTTTCATGCTCCCACGGTCCTCTCAAGACTGAACAGTTCCTGACTGACTGTATCTTTCGCGGTGGACCGGGCCGACAGCTACTCAGTACTGCACTGTGATAGTCCTGTCAGAAACACACCAGTGGGTCCCTCAGGGGACGGGTAAGTAGTCTCTCCTGCCTGCAGGTGAGTACAAAAGGCTGTGTGTTTCTCTGTGGGGGATTTTCCCTGTCTCCCCCTGTATTTCATTGTCACTCTCTGTCACCATTGCTGGCGCTGTGCTGTGTGGGGTGCCTGGGGGTCACACTGTTCTTGGAGGGGCTAATGCTGGTCTGCAGATATGCTTGGGGCCTTTTTTTGTGTGTTTTGGGGCCTGAGCGCCGAGTGGCGCTGTGTGTGTGCTGTTTTTTTCACTTCTGCTGAGTCATGGCGGCCATCTTGCCGCGGATCGCCTCAGTGAAGTGCGGCGGCCATTTTCTTGTAGCCCGCGCGCTCTTCAGCACTAGTTTTGGCCTCTAGCGCTGCTGTAACAGCGGAAATCTCCTCACAGCTCACCAGCGCTGACACAGCGCGGTACAGACAGCGGAACTGAGCGGTCCCTGGTCCGATTTGGTGAGTCCCCTGGGCGCCCCCTCCTCAGTCAGCACAGCCTGTGGGTGGACTTTTTATCTGAGGAGTCTCAGAGGGGGGCAATATGGAGTCTCTGTCACCAGCTTCCCCTAAATGTCAGTGGACAACAGGCAGTGCTTCAGCACCTGCGGTCCCTAGGGACCAGTTGTGGGCAGTCCTGGAATCATTTCTGACCAGGATGGGAGCTGTGTGCAAGGGAGCAAAAAAGCGCCCTCTCCCCACTTTACTTCATGAGGGCAGTGCGCTGATTCAGATATGGGCCTAGCCACTACCGCTCAGGACCCTAGTTCTGAATGTATTGGATGGTTTTGAACAGGACATTCCTTATGAGGAAAACTCCAGTTCTGAGTCAGTAAATGACAGGGCGCTTGTTAGTGTACTCATGACTGCGGTGAGGGACACTCTCAAGCTAAAATGCTGCGGATGCAGAACCTCAGGCGGATACAGTCTCCTTTGGTTCTTTTAAGGCCAGGCCTTCTAAAGAGGTTTTTCCATATGTACTTTCTTTGACCAGCTCATTGATAAGGTCTGGGAAAAGCCGCAGAAGAATTTTTTTATGGTCCCGCTGCGTTTGTCTATCAGATACCCCTTGAAGATGCCCTACTTAAAAAGTGGGCTTCTCCCCCAGGGTCGACCCTCCAGTCGCCCGGTTGCACAAGGCCATCACTCTCCCGATGGAGGGGACTCCTGCATTTGAGGACCCCACTGACAGGAGGTCAGAAGTGGTGAGCAGAGCCATGTTTGCCTTGTTGGGATCCGCCCTACGGCCTGTGGTAGCGGCGACCCTTGTGTCTTAAACACTTACAGGTTGGGCAAAAATGTTGCACCTAGCTGTACAGGAGCATAATCTTCCTCCAGACACAGTGGCTCTGGCCCACCAACTGGTTCAGGGCCTGGTTTATGTGTGCGACGCCACGTTGGACGCGGCCCCTTTAATATCCAGGGCCTCTGTCTCGGCGGTGGTATTGCGTCGTCTTATCTGGTTGAAGTGCTGGTCTGCTGACCTAGCCTTAGGAAGCTCCTGACGGATCTACCATTTAAAGGTGGTAGACCTTTCGGTGCTGCTCTGGATGACATTGTCATGGGAGGTAAAAGCACTCTTCTTCCTTAGACTAGCAAGGGTGAGGAGGCCCGCCGCAAACAGGGGCCTTCCTTTCCAGCAAAACTGTTTTTTTTTTTTCGTCAGTCAGAGTCCACGGGTAGGCCCTCTCAGACTGACGGCAGTGCGGCTGGTGGGCACAAGTGCCCCTGGGTGCGTAAGCCGAACAAGCGGCTCCCAAGCCTGCCTCCGCGTGAAGTCTTGCCTCCGCCCGACTCTGGGGTGGGGGGACGACTTCGCAGGTCACGAATCGGTGGTCCTCCCGAATCTCCGACTGGTGGGTGTGCGAGGTGGTCACCTCAGGATAGTATTCCGATCCTGGCCCCCAGACAGATTCTTTCCCTCAAATCTTCCTCTCCTTCCTACCTGTCGGGCAGCCCTCTTGGGGGCTGTACAGGATTTGATCAGGTCCGGAGTGATTGTGCCGGTTCCGTCACAGGAGAGTTTTCAGGGATTCTACTCGAATCTGTTTGTCGTCCCAAAAATAGGACGTGGTTCGACCTATCCTGGACCTCAAGGCCCTGAATGCCTTCGAGAAGGTGCAGAAATTCCGCATGGAATCCATTCGCACGGTGATCGCTACACTCCACCAAAGGGATTTTCTTCTGGCGTCCTTGGACTTCAAGGACGCCTACTTGCATGTTCTGATCTGCGCAAGTCACCAGAAGTTTCTGCGCCTTGCGATCAGCGAAGTCCACTATCGATTGTGGCTCTTCCTTTCGGCCTAGCCTCGGCACCAAGGGTGTTCACCAAGGTGCTTGCTCCGGTTCTAGCCTTCTGTTACAGTGAGGTATTGCTGTCGTGGGCTATCTGGACGATCTTCTGCTAAGAGCAGAAAGTGGATCAGACTTAGAGGAAAGGTGACTATCGTCAGTTAGACCCTCAGGGACTCGGGTGGTTCCTGAACATTCAGGAGTCAGTCCTGGTCCTGACTCAGTGTCTGGAGTATCTAGTTCTGATTCTGGACTCCTTGGAGGCAAAGGTATCCTACCTCTGGAGAAGTTGCTGACACTTCAGTCTGCGGTGCAGGTGCTGACATCCCAAAAATGGTTGTCAATCCGTTTTTTGCATGAGAGTCCCGGGACTCGTGGTGGCCTCCTTCGCGGCCGTTCCGTATGCCCAATCACACACCAGGGCATTGCAGAAGGAGATCTTGTCCACCTGGGACAAATCCCTGTTGTCCTTGGATCTTCAGATCCAGGTGATTCACCATGTCAGGGCGCCCCTGACATGGTGGTTGGGACCCTCGGCTCTTCGGTCCGGAAAGTCGTTCCCCTCCCATCCAATGGACGGTACTCACGACGGACACCAGCCTGACGGGCTGGGGTGGAGTCTGGGGAGTCCTGTCGGCTCAGGCCTTGGACTCCGGATGAGCCCGTTTACCAATCACTGTTCTGGAAATACGGGCCATCTGACTGTGTCTCTCCTCAGGTCGGAGAGAGTACGGGGTCGCTCCATCAGGAGCCAGTCGGACACCGCCACGGCGGTGGCGTATGTAAACCATCAAGGGGGAACTCGGAGCTCAGCTGCGGCTTCCGAGGTAGTCCGTATCCTGAAGTGGGCCGGAAGAAATGTGCCGGCTCTGTAGGCCATTTTACATTCTGGGCTTAGACAATGGGCAGGCGGACTATCTGAGTCGCCAATCGCCGGACCAAGAAGAGTGGTCCTTGCATATTTCAACTCCTTTACCGACGGTGGGGCACGCCGGATGTGGACCTGATGTCCTCTTGACTCAATCGATAGGGTCGAGGTTGTGGCCAGATCCAGGGATCCTTGGGCGATGCCTCGGTGGCCCCATAGGGTCCTTATCGCCTGATATAAACTCCTGCGATCCTAATTGTTCCGGATTGGCCTCAGCATCACTGGTACGCTGATCTGGTACGTCTCGTCGCGGATGTTCCCTGGCGGTTGCCGATGAGGGAGGACCTTCAGTCTCAAGGTCCTATGTTTCATCCGGCTTACAGTCTCTGGCTTTTAACGGCAGGGCTGTTAAAAGCCAGGTGTTGAGGGACCGAGGTCTCTCGGACTCGGTCATTTTGACCATGTTAAGGACACGGAAGTCTTCCTCCCAGGCAGATCTATCACCGTGCCTGGAAAGCTTATATCGCCATATGCGAAGCGCTGGACTGGCGTCCTCAGACGTATTCCGTCCCCAGAATCCTGCGTCCTCTGCAGTGTGGAGTGACCCAAAAGCTTGCTTTGAGTACCATCAAGGATCAGATTTCGGCCTTGGCCGTCTTCTTTCAGCGACCTCTAGCGGGTCATTTCTTGGTTAGCACCTTGTAGTGGGGGTTCGCCATGTGCTCCCTCCTGTCAAGCCTCCTTTCCCACCGTGGGATCTGAATTTGGTGCTCTCGGTCCTCCAGGAACCTCCTTTTGGGAATATCCGGGATATTCCCCTCTTCTCTTGTCTCAGAAGGTGGCCTTTTAGTGGCAATCACTTCTGTTTGACGAGTGTCTGAGTTGGCGGCTTTGTCCTGCAAGTCGCCATATTTAGTCATCCATAAGGATAAGGCGGGGTTGCATCCGCGACCTTCCTTTTTGCCAAAGGTGGTGTCGACCTTTCACCTACATGAGGGCATTGTCCTCCCGTCTTTGTGTCCTCACCCATCGCATCCCAGAGAGTTTGCGCTGCACATATTGGATGTGGTACAAGCCTTACGGGTGTACCTGTCTGCTACTGCTTCTATTCGGAAGTCTGACTCACTGTGACTGTCTCTGGTCCATAACAGGGCCAAGCGGTTTCGTCTGCCATCATTTCTAGGGGAATCAGACAAACCGTCATTCAAGCCTATGCTCTCAAAGGGCGGGCGCCTCCCTTTCCGGTAACGGCGCATTCCACCAGGGCAATTGGTGCTTCCTGGGTTTTCCGACATCAAGCGTTGGTTGCACGAGTGTGCAAGGCGGCGACCTGGTCGTCTGTTCATGCCTTTTAAGTTTTATAAGGTTAATGTGGCTGCATCATCGGATGCTTCCTTCGGCCGCAGGGTGCTGCAGGCCGCTGTTTAAAGTTGAGGAGATCTGCCTTCTTGGAGTGAAGTTTTTGGTTTTTCCATTTATACTGCTCCCATCCCTCTTGACACTGCTTTGGGACATCCCACGTGTAAAGTGTAAAGAGACACCGTGTCAGTCCATGGATGATAAGAGAAAATAGGATTTTTTTGTACTCACCGTAAAATCCTTTTCTCTGACATCTATGGACTGACACGGCACCCACCTTTCCTTTTTAAGTTTGTACTGCTTTGTTACGAACTGAAGTCTGCTGACTGTAGTGGGAGGGTTATGTCCGGAGGTACCGCCCCCTGGGTGGGGCTGTTCAGCTCTGGCTTTTAGAATGTATGTATAACATCTCACATTCTGCCTAGGTCTTCTCCTGCAAGCAGGGACATAAACCCACGTGTAAAGAGACACCGTGTCAGTCCATGGATGTCAGAGAAAAGGATTTTACGGTGAGTACAAAAAATCCAATTTTTTTCCTTTTTTAGAAATGTCATTTTGTGCAGGGACTTTTCTAAGCACGGGAAACACACGCTATTTTACAGGCATACTATAGACACCCCCAGGTACGAAATTTAAAGGAATATTTCACTTTTATTGTTTCACTTTAAGTATTAAAATCACTGCTCCCGAAAAATGGCCGTTTTTTTAAAAAACTTTTTTTGCATTGATTCATGTCCCCTGGGGCAGGACCCAGGTCCCCAAACACTTTTTATGACAACTTGCTTATTAACCTTTAAAATTAGCACTTTTGATTTCTCCCATAGACTTTAAAAGGGTGTTCCGCAGCTTTTCGAATTTGCCACGAACACCCCAATTTGTTCGCTGTTCGAACGAGCAATGTTCGAGTTGAACAGATAGCCCATCCCTATAATCAGGCAACACTTTACTGCTTTGTACTGACCTCACGCTTGATGATATAAAATTGTTCCTTTCTAAGTTACATAGTAATTTCTCAAACATATTAAAGCGGAAGTAAACCCATTGATTTAACAGTTTCAAAAAGCAGTTAGCATTCCCGGCATGCTGGGAATGCTAACTGTCACATTGGTTGTGCTCTCAACCAAACTGTCAAACCATCCAATGGTTGGTGTCATAACTGATCACATGTGCAGCTTCATGGCAGTTGAAGATTAAACAGAGGCCAAGATGGCAGCTTCCTTGCCTCCAAAATGATAGGAGGGTTTACTTCCACTTTAATGTAGTACCTGCAAATACTGTACATGGATCAGCCAAAAAAAGCAAACTGCAAGATTATAGCACTGCGCACGTTTTGTTGTAGTTTTTATTTTGCTCTATGAGGTGATTGGTTTGTTCATTGGTACATAAAATGGCTTAACTGACTGATCAAGAAACAGCAGACCTTTGTGTGGAGGGGGGAAGTATGTGAACTGGAATGCACATGACAGCATGTGATCTTAAGTTAATTACACAGGGAGCACCTAATGCTAGCAATGCAGACAGTCACTGTCTTTTACATCGTAATCTCTTACCCAGTGTACATGCTTCCCGAAGATACATTTCTCAGATGTCTTGCACTTTTTTTTTTTTACGTAATGTTTTTGGCATAAATATTTTTATTACTTTTTAGTTTGTATGCATGATAAGGTCTTTATTGTGCTTTATACAAAGTGGTGTAAAACCTTTTTAATGCAGGGGGTGTCCAAACTTTTTTTCAAAGAGGGTCAGATTTGATGAAGTGAACGAGGGCTGACCATTTTGCCTGACATTCCTTGAACCCTTAAAATTCTGTCTAAAGCCCCGTACACACGGTCGGAATTCTCGTCAGAAAAAGTCCGATGGGAGCTTTTGGTTGGGAATTCCGACTGTGTGTATGCTCCGTCTGACTTTATCTGTCGGGAATTCCAACAGAAATCGATTGAGAGCTGGTTCTCAATTTTCCCATCTGAATTTTTGGGCGTGAGTGTGTTCGAGCACTAATACACTGCCCAAAAAGAATTCTCTTGCCTTTTGTGGCTGTGTGTGGTGAAGAGATGATCTTGGGTGTGTTATTTGGTGTGTGTGTATGTGTGTGTGTGTGTGTGTGTGTGTGTGTGTGTGTGTGTGTATATAGATAGATATATATATATACACACACACACACACACACACACACACACACACACACACACACACACACACACACACACACACACACACACACACACACACACACACATATATATATTCAGGTATAAAATAAAAAAATATGGGAATATATATATATATATATATTTAAATTAAAAAAACTCTATTTACGATTGGATTTTTTGTTTTATTATATTAATTGAAGTGCATCAACAAACAAAATTGCAAAGGCAAACCCTTTCTCTAACTGCAATGTCAGTGTGCAACAAAGATTGTTAAACATCCAAATTATTAATACTGTATTTGGATTTAGCTAATAAAACAACAAAGAATCTTGAGGTTACTCTTAGTTGAATTGAACTGTGTCCGTGTCTCACTGTGTCCGTGTCTCACTGTGTCCGTGTCTCACTGTGTCCGTGTCTCACTGTGTCCGTGTCTCACTGTGTCCGTGTCTCACTGTGTCCGTGTCTCACTGTGTCCGTGTCTCACTGTGTCCGTGTCTCACTGTGTCCGTGTCTCACTGTGTCCGTGTCTCACTGTGTCCGTGTCTCACTGTGTCCGTGTCTCACTGTGTCCGTGTCTCACTGTGTCCGTGTCTCACTGTGTCCGTGTCTCACTGTGTCCGTGTCTCACTGTGTCCGTGCCTCAATCACTGTGCCTGTACCTGATGCAGATTTTCATGGGATACGAATTCTACTGCTACACCGGCGGCCATTCCAGTATTCAAAAGCCGCGCCTCCTCCTCGTCTGTGATAGGCGGAACACTCAATTTCCCAGCATTCAGTGTGCCGCCTATCATGGACATCCGCTCATCCTCATAACACAGACGAGGATGAGAGGATGTCCGTGATAGGCTGAACACTGCCTGCTGTGAAATTGAGTGTTCCGCCTATCACACGACGAGGACTCGGGAGGCGCGGCTTTTGAACACTGCAATGGCCGCCGTCTGTCTGCATGACACGCTGATCAGGTAGGCAGACGGCAGCTTGCGGCTAGTTAGTGTTACATTACATCTACTTGCGGCGGCTGCGGCGAGTAGATGTAATTGGGGTAACGCCACCCAGTGCCATTCCGGATACGCCCCCTGCAGCCCTGCTACGGAAACTTTGAAGGAAAAAAAAAAAATCTAAAAAAAGTGATTTTCTTCAAATCTGAATAGATTTGAACTCAAAACTCGATTCAAGATTAAAATCGATTTTTTTTTTTCCCCAGCCTAAATCTATCTATCTATCTATCTATCTATCTATCTATCTATCTATCTATCTATCTATCTATCTATCTATCTATCTATCTATCTATCTCTATATATCAAAAAATAAGACAACAGTAAAGTTAGCCCAATTTTTTTTAATATTGTGAAAGATAATGTTACACTGAGTAAATTGATACCCAACATGTCACGCTTCAAAATTGCGTCCGCTTGTGGAATGGCGACTAACTTTTACCCTTTAAAATCTCCATAGGCGACGTTTAAAAAATTCTACAGGTTGCATGTTTTGATATACGGAGGAGGTCTAGGGCTAGAATTATTGCTCTCAATCTACCGATCACGGCGATACCTCACGTGTGGTTTGAACACCGCTTTCATATGCGGGCGCTACTCACGTATGCGTTCGCTTCTGCGCGCAAGCTCGGCGGGACGGGGCGTGTTCCTGGCTCCTAACTTTTTTAGCTGGCTCCTAGATTCCAGCAAATTTGTCAAGCCCTGATATATGTGTGTGTGTGTGTGTGTGTGTGTGTGTGTGTGTGTGTGTGTGTGCTAACTTTACTGGTTAGGTTTTTTTTTTCCCCAAAAAATTGCATTTAAAAGGCCACTGCGCAAATACAGTGTGACATAAAATATTGCAACAACCACCATTTTATTCTCTAGGGTCTCTACTAAAAAAAATATGTTTTGGGGGTTCTAAGTAGTTTTCTAGCAAAAAAAAAATTAATGATTTTAACTTGAATCAACAAATGTCAGAAAAAGGTTTAGTGGTTAAACTTTCCTCATTTACACACTGAGGTCCCTTTCACACTAGTGGGACTTGAAAGTAGCACGATTTCACCGCGATTTCGCGGCCACGATTTCAGGGAATGCCTATGTAAGTGGCATCAAAATCGGACCAAAGTAGTGCAGGGACTACTTTTGAAGTCGGAACCACTTAAAGTCGTACTAATATGAATGGTTGTCATTGGAAATCATGGGGAATGACTTGTCATGCTACTTTGCCATCACAAATCGTGGGACAAGTCGTTTAAGTGTGAAAGGGGCCTTAAGAGCCGGTTCACACAGTGGCGACTCGTCGGGCGACTCAGCCGCCTGACAAGTCGCGCTCCGCTCTCTTCAATGGAACCGTTCTAATAGGAGCGACTCAAGTCGCTCCGACTTAGAAAAAGGTTCTTGTACGACTTAGCGGGCGACTTGCATTGACTTCAATACAGAAGTCATTTTGCAAGTCGCCTCTGAAGTAGTCTTCAGATCGCCTTGCCGAGTCGCCCCCAAAGTCGTGCCGCCTGTGTGTGAACCGGCTCTAAGAGCCCATTCACACTGGGGCAACACGACTTCCAGCGCGATTTTATGAGGCAACTTGGACACGACTTGAGTATGAATCACAGCCTGACCTGGAGCTATTTACAAGGCAACTCCAAGTTGCCTGCAGGACATGAGACATTCCAGTGGCCAATCAAACAAGAATCAGCTCTGTGGGAGGGAGGGGGGAGGGAGAGTTTTGCAGGAGAAATGTATGTTTTCTTCCTAGAGAGTTGCTCCTATTAAGACAGTGAGAGGCGACTCCCATTGAAATGGTTACAGGTCGCCTAGGAGTCGGATTGAAGTAGTACAGGGACCTTTTTTGAAGTCTGAGCGACTGCAGTAGTGTGCATAAGGACGGCTCCATTAACTTACATTGATTTCTTCAGCCAGCGCGACCTGAGGCGACTAGGGGCGATCTGGGGCGATTTGGAGTCGGATCCAAAGACGCCCCTGTGTGAATGGGCTCTAAGTGTATTGCTTTTGATTTAAAGGACAAATCGTTACAATGTTTAGACTTCATCCACTGCTGAAAAGAATGTTGTGATATGTGGCAGACTGCCCAGTTTTTTTTTTTTTTTTTCTTCCTTTCTTTTGACGGCTGTGGCTTTAGCAGAGCAGAGGGAATTTTCTGGATAGAAAGAATCGGCTAATACTTTGTCAAGATCGCAACGGGTAAAAAAAATCGCGATAACGATTAATCGTGCAGCTCTAATATAGATATGTCGATCTAGATACAGTGGGTACGGAAAGTATTCAGACCCCCTTAAATTTTTCACTCTTTGTTATATTGCAGCCATTTGCTAAAATCATTTAAGTTCATGTCTTTTCCTCATGAATGTACACACAGCACCCCATATTGACAAAAAAACACAGAATTGTTGAGATTTTTGCAGATTTATTAAAGAAAAACTGAAATATCACATGGTCCTAAGTATTCAGACCCTTTGCTCAGTATTTAGTATTTGCACCCTTTTGATCGAATACAGCCATGAGTCTTTTTGGGAAAGATGCAACAAGTTTTTCACACCTGGATTTGGGGATCCTCTGCCATTCCTCCTTGCAGAGCCTCTCCAGTTCTGTCAGGTTGGATGGTAAACGTTGGTGGACAGCCATTATTAGGTCTCTCCAGAGATGCTCAATTGGGTTTAAATCAGGGCTCTGGCTTGGCCATTCAAGAACAGTCACAGAGTTGTTGTGAAGCCAGTCCTTCGTTATTTTAGCTGTGTGCTTAGGGTCATTGTCTTGTTGGAAGGTAAACCTTCGGCCCAGTCTGAGGTCCTGAGCACTCTGGAGAAGGTTTTCGTCCAGGATATCCCTGTACTTGGCCGCATTCATCTTTCCCTCGATTGAAACCAGTCGTCCTGTCCCTGCAGCTGAAAAACACCCCCACAGCATGATGCTGCCACCACCTTGCTTCACTGTTGGGACTGTATTGGACAGGTGATGAGCAGTGCCTGGTTTTCTCCACACATACCGCTTAGAATTAAGGCCAAAAAGTTCTATCTTGGTCTCCTCAGACCAGAGAATCTTATTTCTCACCATTTTTGGAGTCCTTCAGGTGTTTTTTTTAGCAAACTCCATGCGGGCTTTCTTGTGTCTTGCACTGAGGAGAGGCTTCCGTCGGGCCACTCTGCCATAAAGCCCCGACTGGTGGAGGGCTGCAGTGATGGTTGACGTTCTACAACTTTCTCCCATCTCCTGACTGCATCTCTGGAGCTCAGCCACAGTGATCTTTGGGTTCTTCTTTACCTCTCTCACCAAGGCTCGTCTCAGTTTGGCCAGACGGCCAGCTCTAGGAAGGGTTCTGGTTGTCCCAAACATCTTTCGTTTAAGGATTATGGAGGCCACTGTGCTCTTAGGAACATTAAGTGCAGCAGAAATTTTTTTGGAACCTTGGCCAGATCTGTACCTTGCCACAATTCTGTCTCTGAGCTCTTCAGGCAGTTTCTTTGACCTCATGATTCTCATTTGCTCTGACATGCACTGTGAGCTGTAAGGTCTTATATAGACAGGTGTGTGGCTTTCCTAATCAAGTCCAATCAGTATAATCAAACACAGCTGGACTCAAATGAAGGTGTAGAACCATTTCAAGGATGATCAGAAGAAATGGACAGCACCTGAGTTAAATATATGAGTGTCACAGCAAAGGGTCTGAATACTTAGGCCCCTTTCACACGGAGGGTCCGTTCAGGTCCGCCTGTCAGTTTTTTAGGCGGACCTGCACGGACGCTCCATGTAGCCCTATGGAGGCATGGATGTCAGCGGTGACATGTCCGCTGACATCCGCTCCGCCAAAGTGTGACGGAGGAAAACCCTATTTTTCCTTCCGTCGGCGGAGCGGATCAGATGACAACGGACTCTACGGTCCGTCGTCATCCGATTCCCCATAGGTGAGAGCGGCGCTCTGACAGGGCGGTCCCTGCACAGTGTGCGGGGACCGCCCAGTCAACCGCCGGCTCAGCGGGGATCAACGGAGCGATTCCCGCTAAGCAAGCGGAGCTTCACGGGGCGGATCATGACTGATCCGCCCCGTGTGAAAGAGCCCTTAGGACCATGTGATATTTCAGTTTATTTATTCTTTTTTTCTTTTTTAATAACCCTGCAAAAATGTAAATTCTGTGTTTTTCTGTCAATCTGGGATGCTGTGTGTACATTGAGGGGGGAAAAAAAAAGAACTTAAAAGATTTTAGCAAATGGCTGCAATATAACAAAGAGTGAAAAATGTAAGTGGGTCTGAATACTTTCCATACCCATTGTGTGTGTGTGTGTGTGTGTGTGTGTGTGTGTATATTTCTCTTTTGTGGCCCCCAACGAATCCGATGAGCTTGGGCGTGTTAGTTGAATATACCGTCTTTATTGGCGTATAACACGCACCTTCACTTTTAAGAGGAAAGTTTCAGGGAATCTATTTTTTTTTTTAAATAACTAACTGTAAAGCAAAATAAGGGTCAGTGCCCATCTGCAGCCTCGCCATTGCCACGAGCGCCGACAGATTACATGCAGGAGAATCTCCTGTTTACTCGGAGGCCTCTTTAATACAAAGTCCCGCCTCCCATGATGGACAGAACAGTCGTCCAATGGCAGCCCAGGAGAAGTGACAAACCATTACAGATGCCGCAGAGTAAACAGGAGATTCTCCTGTATGTAATTTGACGGCTCCGGTCCCACCCCCTCCCTGTACCCTCCGAGGCTGCGCCTATAAATTCGGTATATATCTATATCCAAATTACCAGGGGTGCTGTATTAAACCAGAACGCGGACCGCAATTGAACTGCGGGCCAGACTTTGGACATGCCTGCTTTAAGCACTTGGAGACTACGTGGCACATTTTTTTTTTTTTTAATTAAAGCGGTAGTAAACTGCATGTTTAACCACTTGCCGACCAGCCGCCGTCATGATACTGCGGCAGGTCAGCACGATCTCGTGAGCTGTCGTAGCTGTACGTCAACTCCTTTAGTTGGGATAGCAGGCACCCGCTGCACTACGGGGGTGCCGATGCTCGTGACCAGCGGTCGCGGGCACGAGAGGCAGAACAGGTGTGTGTGTGTGTATATATGCAGATCGTGAGTTCCTAATACTATAGGAGATGACAGGTCGTGTTTCCTACCTGAGTCCCCTCCCCCCACAGTTAGAAAACACACTAGGGAACACAGTTAACTCCTTGATCGCCCCTAGTGTTAACCCCTTCTTTGCCAGCGACATTTATACAGTAATCAGTGCATTTTTATAGCACTGATCGCTGTATAATTGTCAATCGTCCCAAAAATGTGTCAAAAGTGTCCGATATGTCCGCCATAATGTCGCAGTCCCAATTAAAAATGGCAAATCGCTGCCAATATTAGTAAAAAAAAACAAAAAAACAATAATAAAAATGCCATAAATCTATCCCTTATTTTGTAGATGCTATAACTTTTGCGCAAATCAATATACGCTTATTGCGAATATTATTATTTTTTTTTTTATTACCAAAAATATTTGTAGATAAATACATATCAGCCTAAACTGAGAATTTATTTTATTTTTTATTTTTTTGTAAAAAAAAGAAATGGGGATATTTATTATAGCAAAATGTACACTGTGTGTGTGTGTGTGTTTTGGTTTTATAGCGTAAAAAATAAACTGCAGAGATGATCAAATACCACCAAAAGAAAGCTATCTATTTGTGGGGAAAAAAGGATGTTAATTTTGTTTGGGTACAGCGTTGCACGACCGCGCAGTTGTCAAAGCGACGCAGTGCCGTATCGCAATAAATAGCCTGGTCATTGAGCAGCCAAATTTCCTAGGGCTGAAGTGGTTAAAAACTAAAAAAAAAAAACCTGAAAGACAATGGCATAATGTACTAGTATGCATCGCATACTAGCAGAATATGAAATGCTTACCATAGAAGGAAGCCCTCCTGTGGCACGCTGTCCCCAACTGAAACGGCTTCCATCTTCCCCCCCAGTCTTTGTGGGTTTGCGTGCTCTGGCCGTCTGGCTGAGCCGCGATGATGTGACTCCCGTGCAGGAGTCTTGGACTGTGGCACGGAGCTCTGAAGGGATAGCACGGGTATGCCGTCCCTTCAGAGTGCATGCACCAGTGACATCACCAGCTGCATGCAGTGTAAATATTTCCTAAACGGTGCAGTTTTAGGAGATGCAGTTCATCCAGAAAGTAGAGCTGCACGATTCTGGCCAAAACGAGAATCGCGATTCTTTTGCTTAGAATAAAGATCACGATTCTCAAACAGCACTTACAAGACTGCACAAATTATATATATATATATATATATATATATATATATATATATATATATATATATATATATATAATTTCTAGTTGAGTTTAAGATTTTTGTTTTTTAAATGTATATCTGTGGGTGGTGCATGGTGACATAAGGAGGACTGTTTTTTTTTTTTTTTTTTTATATATATATATATATATATATATATATATATATTTATATTTGAGAAAGATGCATATCCATCTATATGTATGAGGGCTTGACAAACCCCAGGTCGCAGAGTGGTGTATGGTGGCATAGGGAGGACTGATTACTGGATGTGATTGTGTAGTCCTAATGAAGCTCACATGTTAGAAAAAGAATGCCATGCCTGCTTGGATCAATGCTGGTGTTTCCCGGCCGGGGGTCTCTGACGAAGAAACGTGGTACCGCCCAGGCATCCACCGTTTCACACACTCTGCTGACGTCAGTTCCTGTATCGGTGCCGTTTGCGTTCCACGCTGGTTCCGATGGCTTCTCCTCCGGTCCACGCTACATCCTGGGGACACCTGAAAATCGGTTAATCGGGTGTGGAGATCGCGGGGCTGGTGAATCAAGATTGTGATTTTTATACGATTAATCGTGCAGCTCTACCGGAAAGTATTCATAGCGTTTTACTTTTTCCACATTTTATGTTGCAGCCTTATTCCAAAATATATTAAATTAATTATTTCTCTTATCGTCCATGGACTGACACAGCCTCTTTCCTAGGGCTGGGAAAAAAATCGATTTTAATCTTAAATCGAGTTTTGAGCTCAAATCGATTCAGTTTTGAAGAAAATCGATTTTTTTAGATAATTTTTTTTTTTTTGAAGAAAAAAAAAAGTTTTTTTTTTTTTTAATTTCCTTCCCTTTTAAAGTTTCCGTAGCAGGACTGCAGGGGGCGTATCCGGAATGGCACTGGGCAGCGTTACCCCAATTACATCTACTCGCTGCAGCCGCCGTCTGCCTACCTGATCAGCGTGTCATGCAGACAGACGGCGGCCATTGCAGTGTTCAAAAGCCGCGCCTCCCGAGTCCTCGTCGTCTTTGATAGGCGGAACACTCAATTTCACAGCAGGCAGTATTCAGCCTATCACGGACATCCTCTCATCCTCGTCTGTGTTATGAGGATGACCATGATAGGCGGAACACTGAATGCTGGGAAATTGAGTGTTCCGCCTATCACAGACGAGGAGGAGGCGCGGCTTTTGAATACTGGAATGGCCACCGGTGTAGCAGTAAAATCCGTATACCATGAAAATCTGCATCAGGTACGGGCGCAGTGATTGAAGCATGGGCACAGTGAGACACGGGTACAGTGAGGCATGGACACAGTTCAATTCAACTAAGAGTAACCTCATGATTTTTTGTTGTTTTATTAGCTAAATCCAAATACAGTATTAATAATTTGGATGTTTAACAATCTTTGTTGCACACTGCAAAAAACAACAAAAGGTCACAAGCGCTAAATTGGTGGATAAAGAAAAAAATATAATGGATGATAATAATAATAATAAGAAAAAAATCCCAAATATATTGGGAAGTACAAAGTATCCAAAAGGGGGAAAAAACAGGATCCAGCGCAGCAAGAAAAAATCCGTACCCAGAAGTACAAAATACACAACATGCACACAATCTAATCCAGCGCTCATGGAACATACATTATTAACTATTGAAAACTCTTGAAGAATTGATAAAAAAGCTTAGTCCATTTATTAATCACAATAAAGAGAGGGATCCAATCCCAAATGTGCAGAGGGCAAATGAATCTTAACTCTCCAGTTGCCAGTGGTGACAAACTTGTTAAACTTGCAGTGACATCCGTGGAGCAAGGAGGGGTTAAAGTCGAAACAAAGCCTGTGGCATGATCTCCGTGTGAGCACAGTACCTTGAATGATGGACAACGGGCAGACCAGCGTGTGGAGGGCCCTCCAACCCAAAAGGATGCAGAGCCAGGATCGCAGCAAGGCTGGGACAGAAGGAATGGCACACAGAGTTTCAAGCGTTTTCAATAGTTAATAATGTATGTTCCATGAGCGCTGGATTATATTGTGTGTTTGTTGCACACTGACTTTGCAGTTAAGGAAAGGGTTTGCCTTTGCAATTTTGTTTGTTGATGCACTTTAATTAATATAATAAAAAAAAAAAAATCGAATCGTAAATCAAGTTTTTTATAAAAAAATCGCAGATTTTTTTTTGGGGGAAAATCGCCCAGCCCTACTCTTTACACATGTAAACTTTACACATTTGCTTGCAGGTGATCTAGGCAGGACATTACCCTCCCACCTGCAGCCAGCAGCCTCCGTTTTTTTTCTGTCTAGCAGAAGGAGAAGACGTGGCTCTCTCAGGAGCCAGTCTCCTGGAAGATTTTACTTTTAATCTTTATTCCTTTGGGAATTTTATTTTATTTTTGAGACCTTCAATCAACTGTCGGCTGGGCAACAGGTTGGGTACACTGGTATCCTCGTAGTCTTCCCTGTCCGACCATTGAGCGTGCTGATCCTCGCCTTGTGTGCGTGAGACTCAGTTCACGACATTCCCCATGACTCCAGGGGTGGTCGGGTTGCTTTTATGCTCCCGCGGTCCTCTCAAGATTGAACAGTACCTGTCTGTATCTTTTGTGGTGGACCGGGCCGACAGCTACTCGGTACTACTGTGATAGGTCTGTCTGAAACAAGCCAGTGGGTCCCTCTAGGACGGGTAAGTAGTCTCTCCTGCTGCAGGTGAGTACATGCTGGCTGTGTTTCTTTATATGGGGTGTTAATCCCTGTCTCCCCCCTGTTACGCCGCTCTCTGCACCCTGTACTGGTGCTGTGCTGTGTGGAGCAGTGTTCTGGGGTGTGAGTGTTTGACTTTATTGTGTGCGCCATTAGCGCTGTGTGGTGATTTTAAAAAACGCGTTTGGCTGCCATCTTGCCGTGGATCAATGGCGCAGTAATGCATGCGGCCGGCGGCCATTTTCTTGAAGCCGCGGCGCTTTCGGTTTCGGCCTCTATCGGCGCCGCTGCGGCACGACTCTCCTCACACTCTTCTCCTCCACACTCTTCTCCTCCACACTCTTCTCCTCCACACTCTTCTCCTCCACACTCTCTTCTCCTCCACACTCTCTTCTCCTCCACACTCTCTTCTCCTCCACACTCTCTTCTCCTCCACACTCTCTTCTCCTCCACACTCTCTTCTCCTCCACACTCTCTTCTCCTCCACACTCTTCTCCTCCACACTCTTCTCCTCCACACTCTTCTCCTCCACACTCTTCTCCTCCACACTCTTCTCCTCCACACTCTTCTCCTCCACACTCTTCTCCTCCACACTCTTCTCCTCCACACTCTTCTCCTCCACACTCTTCTCCTCCACACTCTTCTCCTCCACACTCTTCTCCTCCACACTCTTCTCCTCCACACTCTTCTCCTCCACACTCTTCTCCTCCACACTCTTCTCCTCCACACTCTTCTCCTCCACACTCTTCTCCTCCACACTCTTCTCCTCCACACTCTTCTCCTCCACACTCTTCTCCTCCACACTCTTCTCCTCCACACTCTTCTCCTCCACACTCTTCTCCTCCACACTCTTCTCCTCCACACTCTTCTCCTCCACACTCTTCTCCTCCACACTCTTCTCCTCCACACTCTTCTCCTCCACACTCTTCTCCTCCACACTCTTCTCCTCCACACTCTTCTCCTCCACACTCTTCTCCTCCACACTCTTCTCCTCACGCTTCACTCGCGCTGCAGTGCGGTTTCATACAGCGGAACTGAGCGGTCCTTAAGGGTTGGTGAGTCCTCTGGGTATCCCCTCCTCAGCCCAGCCAGTGGGTGGACTGTATTATGCACTGATAATAGTGTATAAGGACTCAGAGGGTGGCAGTATGGAGTCTAGTTAACCTGCTTCTCCACACTTGTCAGAGGCAACTGGCAGTGCTCCTGCGGTCCCTAGGGACTAGTTGTCGGCAGTCCTGGAATCATCCTTGTCAGGATGGAAGCGGTGTGAGAGCGCAAGGGAGCTGTAAAAGCACCCCCTCCACACACATTCTCCTGTAGGGGAGTGCTCTGTCTCAGATATGGGCCTAGCTACTGCTGCTCAGGACCCTAGCTCTGAGGATTTTCATGTTTTTGAACAGAATATTCCTTGTGAGGAAGACCCTAGTTCTGAATAACTGACGGGGTGCTTGTAAGTGAACTCATTGATGTTGTGAGGGACACTCTCAAGCTGAATGTTGAGGCTGAGGAACTTCAGGTGGAAGCTGTCTCCTTTTTGGTTCCTTTTAAAGCCGTTTCTTCAAAAAAGGTCTTTCCATAGGTGCCTTTTTTTGATACATTAATTGACCAAGTCTGGGATAAGCCACAGAAGACTGACTGTCCCGCTGCGCTAGCCTTAAGGTACACCTTTGAGGAGGACCTGGTTAAGGAGTGGGCTCTCCTCCCAGTGGTCGACCCCCCCCGGTCGCCCGTTTGAATAAGGCTACCCTGCTCCCTATGAAAGGGACTTCTGCATTTAAGGATCCCACTGACAGGAGGTCAGAGGTGGTGAGTAGAACTATGTTTACCTTATTGGGGGTCTGCCTTACGCCCTATAGTGGCAGCGACACTTGTGTCTCAGATACTCACAGGATGGGCAAAGATTTTGCACCAAACGGTACAGGAGCATAATCTCCCTCCTGAGACCATTGCCCTGGCTCACCAACTTGCGCAAGGTTTAGTCTGTGTCCGATGCCACTTTGGATGCGGCCCCTTTAATATCCGGGGCCCCTATCTCTGCTGTGGTGCTGCGTCGCCTTATCTGGCTGAAATGCTGGTCGGCCGACCTAGCTTCCAAAAAGCTCCTGGCTGACTTGCCCTTTAAGGGCGGTAGACTGTTTGGGGCTGCCCTGGATGACATTATTAAGGATGTCACAGGGGGTAAGAGCACCTTCCTTCCTCAGCCTATTAAGGGAAAGGAGCCCCACCGCAGGCCGGGCCCTTCCTTTCCGGTGAAAAATAAGTTTCTCTTGTCGTCCATGGGTATATGTCCCTGCTCGCAGGAGAAGATCTAGGCAGAATGTTAGAAACTTACATTCTAGAACAAAGCCAGAGCTGAACAGCCCCGCCCAGGGGGGCGGTCCCTTCGGACATAACCCTCCTACCTGCAGCCTCAGTTTTTTTTCTGCCTAGCAGAAGACGTGGCTCTCTCAGGAGACAGTCTCCTGGAAGATTTTACTTTTAACTTTTTATTCCTTTGCAAATTTTTTTTTATTTTTGAGACCTTCAATCAACTGTCGGCTGGGCAACAGGTTGGGTACACTGGTATCCTCGTAGTCTTCCCTGTCCGACCATCGAGCGTGCTGATCCTCGCCTTGTGTGCGTGAGACTCAGTTCACGACATACCCCCTGACTCCAGGGGTGGCCGGGTTGCTTTTATGCTCCTGCGGTCCTCTCAATATTGAACAGTACCTGACTGAATGTATCTTTCGCGGTGGACAGGGCCGACAGCTACGCAGTACTACTCTGTGATAGGTCTGTCTGAAACAAGCCAGTGGGTCCCTCATGGGATGGGTAAGTAGTCTCTCCTGCTGCAGGTGAGTAAGTGTTGGCTGTGTTTCTTTATATGGGCGGTTTCTCCCTGTCTCCCCCCCTGTTATGCTTCTCTCTTCACCCTGTACTGGTGCTGTGCTGTGTGGGGGTGCTTGGGGGTCACTCTGGCCTGGCTGGGGGCGCTCATGTCTGTTTTAGTCGACCCTGGGAGAGGGGCAGTGTTCTGGTGTGTGGGTGTTGTACTTTACTGTATGCGCTGTGAGGTGATTTTGAAAACCGCGCTCGGCGGCCATCTTGCCGTGGATCAATGGCGCAGTAATGCATGCGGCCGGCGGCCATTTTCTTGAAGCCGCGGCGCTTTTACTTTTGGTTTCGGCCTCTATCGGCGCTGCTGCGGCGCAAATCTCACAATCTCCTCACACTCTCCTCAGGCTTCACTCGCGCTGCAGCGTGGTTTCATACAGCGGAACTGAGCAGTCCTTACAAGGGTTGGTGAGTCCTCTGGGTATCCCCTCCTCAGCTTCAGCGTAGCCAGTGGGTGGACTGTGTTATTCACTATAATAGTGTCTAAAGGTCTCAAGGGGTGGCAGTATGGAGTCTAGTTCACCTGCTTCTCCACACTTGTCTGAGGCAACTGGCAGTGCTCCTGCACCTGCGGTCCCTAGGGACTAGTTGTCGGCAGTCCTGGAATCATTCCATGTCAGAATGGAAGCAGTGTGAGAGCGCAAGGGAGCTGTAAAGCGCCCCCTCCCCACACATTCTCCTGTAGGGGAGTGCTCTGTCTCAGATATGGGCCTAGCTACTGCTGCTCCGGACCCTAGCTCTGAGGATTTTGATGTGTTTGAACAGGATATTCCCTGTGAGGAAGACTCCAGTTCTGAACCAGTAACTGACAGGGTGCTTGTAAGTGAACTCATTGATGCTGTGAGGGACAATCTCAAGCTGAATGTTGAGTCTAAGGAACCTCAGGTGGAAGTTGTCTCCTTTTTGGTTCCTTTAAAGCCGTTTATTCAAAAAAGGTTTTCCATATGTGCCTTTTTCTTGATACATTCATTGACCAAGTCTGGGATAAGCCGCAGAAGACTTTGATGGTCCTGCGGCGCCTAGCCATGAGGTACCCCTTTGAGGAGGACCTGGTTAAGAAGTGGGCTCTAACCCCCCCCCCCCCCGTGGTCGACCCCCTCCCCCCAGACAGTACAGGAGCATAATTTCCCTCCTGAGACTATTTCCCTGACTCGCCAACTTGCGCATGGTTTAGTCTCTGTGTGCGATGCCACTTTGGATGCGGCCCCTTTAATATCTGGGGCCTCTATGCTGTGGTGCTGCGTCGCTTTATCTGGCTGAAATGTTGGTCGGCTTCCAAATAGATCCTGGCTGACCTTGCCTTTTAAGGGCGTTATACTGTTTGGGGCCGCCCTGGATGACATTATTGTGCATGTAAGAGCACCTTCCTTCCTCAGTCTGTTAAGGAAAAAGAGCCCCACTGTAGGCCGGGCCCTTCCTTTCCGGCAAAGGAGTTTTTCTCAAGACGTCTTCCAGGACGGCACAATGAGAGAGATGACTAGTCCACCTGACAGGAAACACAATCAATCAAAGAGGTTAAAAACCCCACCCCTCCCTGTGCTCCTCAGTTTTTGATTGTGTTTCCCCACAGCGAAACCGTTTGTTATTTTCTAAAGACCTAAAGGCCTGGTGCTGGAGGTCTCCCCCTGGGACCTAGGTCGAACGCTTAGGAAGCCTCTGGACCTAGCAGGACGGGCTCATCCTTCCTGGGGGGGTCCCCCTTTTGTTGTAACATACTCAGGGGGGAAGGAATAGCCTTGAAGAACCCCCCTGAGTTTTCTGAAGCCCTAAGGTACAGGGTACCTGGAAGCTTCAGGGGCCAAATATTTCCTCTTTTTTCCTCCCTACCTGGTGGGTGTCCACTTCGGAGGGGGGGCTGGCAGGTCTCCCGCAGATGCGGTGGTGAACCCAGCGGTGAAGCGCTGTTCTGGCTATTGGCGCCGCTCAGGCATGTGCGGCGCCATTTTCCCATGGCCTGGAGGACTCATTGATTTCCTCCTCTAGCGCCCGGAATGACGTCACCGCGCGCCGCGCCACTTCCGGTTTCCGGTCTACGGCAAGATGGCGACGGCCGGCGTCTTTTCAGCCAGCTTCAACTATAAAGATGCCAGGAAAAGAGGCGCCCATTCCTCCTGTTTGCTCTTAGCGACACGGTTCGAGCCCGGATGGAGCATGAGGAAAGGCCCGGTACGGCCAAGGCTACAGAGGAGGCCACAGGAGGTGAGTCCTACCCAGCCAGCAGGGGTTATGATGGGGGAGGTACCCCGACTCTTCCCCCTTTTTGCTCTGCACAGGGGTGTTTGGTACTAAAAAATTCCCTGTGTATATTTGTTTTTTCTGCAGGAGGGGACGTCACTGCCCAGGGGTCTACCAGCCGTCCCTCTAAAGCCCCTGCTCGCATCAAAAGATGTGGCTACTGCAACGATAGGTTGCCTCCAGACTATTCCAGACCTTTCTGTTTTAAATGCATTCAGAAATTGGCTGGAAAAGAAACATCGCAGGTCATGAAAGACTTCTTGTCTGTCTAGACCCAGATGCTGACTACGCTTAAGGAATTTCAATCCTCACTCAGGTCTAGGGAACCAGAACCTCAGACAAGTGGGGGGGGCTCTTCCTCTCAGGAGAGTTCTTTGACTCCCAGGGTAGTTAAAAGATGCCCGCAGCCTCTAAAATCCCTACCTTCACAGGGTTCGGAGCCGGAGGAGGATTCAGATATCTCCGATCGAGAATTATCTGATGAGGGTCTGGTGGATAGTCAGGCAGAGGACGAGGAAGAGGGCTCCAGGCCAGGAAGGCACATCTTCTCGGCCGATGATATGGAGGGCCTCCTTGGGGCAATTTATGCTTCTGAGGAGATCCAGGAGCCTGCGGAACAGGTTTCCGCACAGGATAGAATGTATCTGGGTTTGTTGAAGTCTCAACCCAGAACCTTCCCCGTCCACCAGGCACTGAAGGACATTATCCTTCAAGAATGGAAGGATCCTGAAAGGAAGCTTTTAAGACCAAAAACGTGGCAACGTAGGTGCCCTTTCAAGGAGGAAGATGAAGACAGGTTCTTCAAAACACCCAGATTGGATGCTTCCTTAGCCCAGGTATCCAAACAGTCTGACCTCTCCTTTGAGGATACTGGTAACCTCAAAGATCAGATGGATCGGCGTGCTGAAACCACCTTGCGGAGGGCCTGGGAAGCCAATGCGGCAGCCATGAGCCCGGCGCTGGCTTCAGCATGCGTAGCCAGGAATGCAGATGCATGGATCTCAAAATTAACGGACCATGTTTCAGGCACTTCCAAATCCAAGGAAGTCTTGGAGTCGTTGCAGCTAATAGGTAACGCGGTGGCGTACCTAGCGGACGCAGCGGTAGAGACCGTAAGAACCACTGCAAAGACTGGAGCCCTCTTAAACTCTGCTAGAAGAGCTGTATGGGTTAAAACCTGGGATGGTGATAGTGCATCCAAGACCCGTTTATGTGGTCTCCCATTTGAGGGCTCCCTTCTTTTCGGTACAGGACTTGACCAAGCCTTGTCCAGGTCCACCGAAAAGGGTAAGAAATTTCCTACCAAACCTAAAAAGGAAAAAAGGAGATTTTTTCGAGGCCCCCAGGGTAAGAACCGGTCTTCAGACAAAAGACCTATCAATACTAGGAGGTGGAGTGCTGGCAAGGACAAACAGAAGGGAGGTATCCTTTTCTCCAGCCAAAAGCCTAATGACAAGAACTCTAAGTGACGTAAGGGTAGGGGGAAGGCTTTCCCAGTTTCTCCCCAGATGGGAAAGCATATCTCAGAGCCCCCATGTCCTCCAAATTTTAAAGGAGGGCTACAAGCTAGAGTTCCGTCACTCCCCTCCCCCGAAGTTTCTGGTAACGCATCTACCCAGGGACCCCTTAAAAGCTGCAGGTCTGGTACAGAATGTCTCAGATCTGGAAAGGCAGGGAGTAGTTATCCCGGTACCTACGGAACAACAAGGTTTGGGCGTCTATTCCCACGTTTTCGTTGTTCCAAAGCCGTCAGGGAAGCATCGACTTATAATAAACTTGAGACCCTTGAACGCTTATCTGCGTCGCAAGAGGTTTCGGATGGAGAGCGTGTACACTCTCAGGAAGCTTCTTCTGAGGGGGGTGTTCATGGTGACCATAGACCTAAAGGACGCCTATCTACACGTCCCGATATTCCCAGCACATCAGGCCTTCCTCAGGTTTGCAATCACTTCCGCCCAGGGAGTGCAGCATTGGCAGTTTGCTGCGCTTCCCTTCGGACTGTCATCCAGTCCAAGAGTCTTTACAAAGATCATGGCGGAGGTGATTGCTCACCTGCAGGGTATAGCAGTAGTCCCCTACCTCGACGATCTGCTTCTCTACAATCAGAGTCGAGATCTCCTTCTTGCAGACCTGGCCAGGGTCGTGAGCACCTTGGAAAGCCTGGGGTGGATCATCAACAAAGAAAAATCCTCGATGGTCCCAGAACAGAAGAAAGTTTACTTGGGATTCCTAGTGGATTCCTTAGAAAGAAAACTTGTTTTACCCCAGGACAAGGTCCAAGGTCTTATGACAACGGTCAGGTCTATGTTGGAGGCAGAGGAATCCTCCTTCAGAAGCGTCATGCGGGTGCTGGGTCTAATGACCTCTTGCATCCCAGCGGTGCCGTGGGCTCAGCTCCACTCCAGACCTCTCCAAGAATTCCTTCTATCCTCTTGGGACGGATCAAGGGAATCTCTAGACTACAGGGTCCCCATCCCAGTGGTGGCAAAGGAATCTCTGAGGTGGTGGCTCCTTCCTCAGAATTTACTGGTGGGTCGTCTGTGGGGTCAGTCCAACCCTCTCAGGATAACCACAGACGCAAGCGCCTGGGGTTGGGGGGCTCACTTAGACGAGCTCAGAGCTCAGGGTTCCTGGAACCGAGGTCAGAGGGGCGCCTCCTCAAACCTCCGGGAATTGTTGGCGGTCCGGGAGGCTCTAAAGGCCTTCGAGGAGAGAGTCAGGGGCCGAGAGGTCCAGATTCTATCCGACAATGCCACCACAGTGGCATTCCTGAACCATCAGGGAGGCACCAGGTCGCGTACCCTTCTGGCTTTGTCTCTGGAGATCCTGAGCTGTGCAGAGCTCCGGATTCCCTCTATCACAGCGGTTCACATAAAAGGGGTTCACAACGTAGAGGCGGACTTTTTAAGTCGCCACCCGATTCTCCAGGGAGAATGGGAGTTGAACACAGAGGTGTTCGATCTGGTGTGCCAACGGTTCGGCAATCCGGAGATAGACCTCTTCGCCCGCAGGGAAAACAAAAAGCTAAAGAGGTTCTTTTCCCTGACCCGGGAATGGGGCTCAGAGGGAGTGGATGCGCTGGCCCAGGTGTGGAGTTTTCATCTGGCCTATGCCTTTCCCCCTCTGAGTCTGATTCCGAGGATCCTGCAGAAGCTGGACCTCTCAGAATGCTGTCTCATTTTGGTCACCCCCTGGTGGCCCAAGAGAGCCTGGTTTCCCACTCTGGAGAACTGGTCTGTAGCTCCCCCTCTCCATCTACCAGTTCGGTCAGACCTTCTTCTTCAGGGTCCGGTCTTCCACCCAGAGCCCAGCTTCTTCAAACTGACGGCCTGGTGCTTGAAAGGCAGAACCTGCGGGAGAAGGGCTGTTCAGAGAGAGTGATCACCACTCTCCTCTCTAGTAGAAAGGAGGTCACCAGGCGGATTTATGCTAAGGTGTGGGGGGTCTTCTCTCGCTGGTGTTCAGAGAGAGAGGTTTCCCAACAGGAAACTTCGGTCATTCTGGAATTTCTCCAGGATGGAGTTGATCTGGGGCTGGCTACCAAGACACTAAGAGTTCAGGTAGCAGCCTTATCTTACTTCCTGGACAGAAGATTGTCCCAGGACCCGTTGATTAAAAGATTCTTGTCAGCTAGGGACAGAATGTCTCCAGTACAGATCTCTAGGGTTCCAACCTGGGATCTCTCCTTGGTCCTAGAACAGTTAACTAAGGCTCCGTTCGAGCCTTTAGACAGTATTTCTATTAAACTTCTCACAGTTAAGTTTACCTTTCTGCTGGCGATAATGACAGCCAAAAGAGTAGGTGATATGCAGGCTCTGTCAATTAAAGAGCCGTTTTTTCGTTTATTTGAGGACAGGGTTGTTCTCAGGC
Source organism: Rana muscosa (assembly GCA_029206835.1). Classification (NCBI taxonomy): domain Eukaryota; kingdom Metazoa; phylum Chordata; class Amphibia; order Anura; family Ranidae; genus Rana; species Rana muscosa. The sequence continues at coordinate 1,111,460,399 of CM055116.1, read as the reverse complement.
AGGACCCCCTGTACCTTCCCAAGGTAGTATCAAAATTTCATAGAACACAGGAAATAATACTCCCTTCTTTTTGTTCCAATCCCCAGAATGAAAGGGAGGCTTCCTTTCATTGTTTGGATGTCAGACGATGTCTGCTTTCTTATTTGGATAGAGTTAGCATTTTCAGAAAATCCAGCCACTTGTTTATTAATTTTTCTGGTCAGAAAAAGGGCCAACAGGCTTCTAGAGTAACCATAGCTAGGTGGATAAAACAAGCAATCTCCCTAGCTTATGACCAGGCTGCTAAGACAGCCCCGAAGGTTAAGGCACATTCCACTCGGTCTCTGGCGACCTCCTGGGCAGAAAGGGCCGGAGCTTCGGTCGAACAAATCTGCCAAGCTGCGACATGGTCAAGCCAGAACACTTTTTTGAAGCATTATAGAGTGGAGTTGCTGTCGCCTCAGGACCTCTCATTTGGTAGGAAGGTCCTGCAAGCGGTCGTCCCACCCTAAGGTAGGCCTGCAAATTACTTGCTTCTCTCTCATTGTGCCGTCCTGGAAGACGTCTTGAGAAAAGTACCAGTTACTTACCGGTAATGGTCTTTCTGGTAAGTCTTCCAGGACGGCAGGCCTACTTCCCACCACTCTGGTTAAGTATATTAATATATATATATATATATATATATATATATATATATATATATATATAGTTGTTGTGGTATGTTGTTTTCACTCTCGTGCACTAGTGTGGAGTACTTTTTCACAAGCTGAGGAGCACAGGGAGGGGTGGGGTTTTTAACCTCTTTGATTGTGTTTCCTGTCAGGTGGACTAGTCATCTCTCTCATTGTGCCGTCCTGGAAGACTTACCAGAAAGACCATTACCGGTAAGTAACTGGTACTTTTTTTTGTCAGTCAGAATCCACGGGTAAGCCCGCCCAGACTGAAAAAAGTGCGGCTGGGGGACAAAGGCGTCCCTGGGTGCGTAAGCCTACCAAGCAAGCTCCCAAGCCCACCACTGCATGTCCCGACTCTGGGGTGGGGGGACGTCTTCGCAGGTTCACGGTGCGGTGGACCTCCCGAATCTCCGACCGGTGGGTGTGCGAGGTGGTCACCTCGGGATACAGGATAGAGTTCCGCTCGTGGCCCCCAAACAGGTTCTTTCCCTCGAACCTCCCTCTCCTTCCTGCCCGCCGGGCGGCCCTCTTGGGGGCAGTACAGGATTTGCTCAGGTGTGGGGTAATTGTGCCGGTTCCGTCACAGGAGAGGTTTCAGGGGTTTTATTCGAACCGGTTTGTTGCCCCGAAGGACGGGGTACGGGCAATCCTGGACCTCAAGGCCCTGTGAATGCCTGTGAAGGTACTAAAATTCTGGATGGAATCCATTCGTACAGTGATTGCGACACTCCACTAAGGTTTTTTTTTGGCGTCCTTGGATATCAAGGACGCTTACTTGCACGTTCCAATCTGCGCAAGTCACCAGAGGTTTCTGCGCTTTGCCGTAGGCGAAGTCCACTATCAGTTCGTGGCTCTTCCCTTCGGCCTAGCATTGGCACCACAGGTTTTCCCCAAAGTGTTTGCCCCGGTTCTGGCTTTGCTGAGACACAGAGGAATTGTTATCGTGGGCTATCTGGACAATCTCCTTGTAAGAGCAGAATATGGCTCAGAATTGGAGGAAAATGTGACAATAGTCAGTCAGACCCTCCGGGACTTCGGGTGGCTTCTGAACATGCAGAAGTCTGTTCTAGTTCCGACTCAACGTTTGGAGTATCTGGGTCTGATACTGGGCACTTCGGCAGCGAAGGTGTTTCTACCCTCCAGAGAAGTTACTGACACTTCAGTCGGCAGTGCGGGTTCTGACGTCCCGAAGATGGTCGTCAATTCGTTTCTGCATGAGAGTCCCGGGACTAATGGAGGCCTCCTTCGAGGCAGTTCCGTATGCCCAAGCACACACTCGGGCATTGCAGAAGGGAATTCTGTCCGTTTGGGACAAGTCTCCATTGTCATTGTATCTTCAGATCCAGGTGAGTCACTCTGTCAAGGCGTCCCTGACATGGTGGCTGAGATCCCCGGCTCTTCGGGCCAGGAAGTCGTTCCTTCCCATCCAGTGGACGGTGGTCACGACGGACGCCAGCCTGACGGGCTGGGGAGGCGTTTGGGGAGTCCTGTCAGCTCAAGGGCTCTGGACTCCGGAGGAATCTCGTCTACCAATCAACGTCCTGGAATTGCGGGCGATCAGACTGTGTGTCTCCTTGTCGAAGAGGCTACAGGGCCGCTCAATCAGAATTCAGTCGGATGGTCCTTGCATCCGGAGGTGTTTCAACTCCTTTGTCGGCGGTGGGGCACACCGGATGTGGACCTGATGGCATCTCGACTCAATCGCAAGGTGTCAAGGTTTGTGGCCAGGTCCAGGGACCCCTGGGCGGATGCCTCGGACGCGTTGGTGGCCCTGTGGGGTCAGTATCGCTTGATGTATGCCTACCCTCCGCTGCAGTTGATTCCTCGTCTGCTGCGCAGGGTGGCGGCTGAGAGCATTCCGGTGATCCTCATTGCCCCGGATTGGCCTCGGCGTCATTGGTACGCCGATCTGGTACGTCTCATCGCGGACGTCCCTTGACGACTGCCCTTGAGGGAGGACCTTCTGTCTCAAGGTCCTATCTTTCACCCTGCTTTACAGTCTCTGGCTTTAACGGCGTGGCTATTGAGAGCCAGGTACTGAAGGACAGAGGCCTGTCGGATTCGGTAATTTCAACCATGCTTAGGGCACGGAAGTCTTCTTCTAGAAAGATCCATCACCGTACCTGGAGAGCTTACATCGATATGTGCGAAGAGCTAGACTGGTGTCCACGGACGTACTCTGTCGCCAGAATCCTGCGGTTCTTGCAGCGTGGTGTGGCCCAAAGGCTGGCTTTGAGCACAATTAAGGGTCAGATTTCGGCCTTGCCCGCTTTTCTTTCAACGACCCCTAGCAGGTCATTCCTTAGTTAGCATTTTTGTGCAGGGGGTTCCCCATGTGGTTCCACCTGCCAAGCCTCTGCGCTCCCTCCTTGGGATCTGAACTTGGTGCTCTCGGTTCTTCAGGAACCTCCCTTTTGAAAATATCAGATGTTCCTCTTTTAAATTTTTGTGTCTGTCTCTGGTCCGAAACAGGGCCAAGCGGTGTCGTCTGCCACCATTTCTAGGTGGATCAGACAGACTGTTATACAGGCCTATGCCATTAAGGGGCGGGCGCCTCCCTTTCCGGTCACAGCGCATTCAACCAGGGCAATTGGTGCTTCCTGGGCTTTCCGACATCAAGCGTCGGTTGCACAAGTGTGCAAGGCGGCGACCTGGTTGTCCGTTTATACCTTTTCAAAATTCTAATAAGGTTGATGTGGCTGCATCTTCGGAAGCTTCCTTCGGCCGCAAAGTGTTGCAGGCCGCTGTTTAAAGTTGCAACTCCTCCGTTGAGGAGCTCTGCTTGTTTGGAGTGAAGTTTTGGTTGTTCCTTTACTACTGCTCCCACCCTTTTCTTATACTGCTTTGGGACGTCCCACACGTAAACAGTATGAGAGCTGTGTCAGTCAGTCCATGGATAAGAGAAAATAGGATTTTTTGTACTCACCGTAAAATCCATTTCTCTGACGTCCATGGACTGACACAGCACCCACCCTTTTTTTATGGTTTGTATTGCTTTGTTACAAACTGAGGCTGCTGGCTGCAGGTAAGAGGGTTATGTCCGGAGGGACCGCCCCCCCTGGGCGGGGCTGTTCAACTCGGGTTTTGTTCTAGAATGTATGTTTCTAACATTCTGCCTAGATCTTCTCCTGCGAGCAGGGACATATACCCACGTGTTTCAGTATTAGAGCTGTGTCAGTCCATCAGAGAAAAGGATTTTACTGTGAGTACAAAAAATCCTATTTTTTATTTTTTGTGGGGAAATAAAATGGCAAATCTATTTATAAAAAAAAAAAAAAAAAATTGGCGTAATACAATTGCGACACAAATCATATTGTAATTGAATGTTATTAACCACGTCAGCCCTGGAGGATTGTGCTGCCAAATGACCGGGCCACTTTTTGCGATTTGGCACTGCGTCGCTTTAACTGACAATTGTGCGGTCGTGCAACGTGTCTCCCAAACAAAATTGACATCCTTTTTTCTCCAATCGCCTTTCAGGACAACCTTGGAGAAGAGCGCAGCTCCGCCTCTTTTACAGGAACCACACACGCAGCCTTTAAATCCCTCCTCTTCCACTATGGCCTCAGTTATTGTGTTTCCTCCGCCATGGTGGAAGCAACATGCTGGAACCTGGAAGCTGCGCTTCTCTCCAAGGTTGGAGGGGTTAGGCTTTCCCTTTCAAGTTTTTTGCCTGGGTGCAGTGACAATCCCAGCCCCCCCCCCCTCACCTTACACGGGTGTGTTCCGGAGTCCCCAGTCTCGCCTGCTCACAGGAGCGAAGGACCCACAGGAGGAGCAGAATCTCTGTGCCCGGATTCCGCTGGTATGGTTCGGGTGGCCAGGCGGGTACCGCTGTCATTCAGCGGTGTGTGTCCCGCATGTCAGTTCCGGGTCCCGGCCGGCAGGTGACGTCAGGTCCGGCGACGCGGCTTCCTGTGGGGGCGTGGCGCTCTTGGTTCCAGGTGCCTGGAACGCAGGGGACTAGGGGGCGGGTCCTCCGACCGGCGCTTCCGTTTTCGGCCCCTGTTTATGACGGCAAAGACCGGGAAATTTAAAAACCCAGTTTTCTCATCACCCCGCTGCGTCCTCTACCAAGATGGAGGAGAGATCAGCAATGGCAGAAACAGGCACCGCAAGCACAGGTCAGGCCCAGGTAAGAGGGGTACAGTGGTGCCTTTTTATTCTTATGGGCTTATATGTGAATGTGTTCTTTGCTATTTTCCTACCTGAGTAAGCCTGTGACTGCTTGGTCGGAAGTTACTTCTTTCTGACCCTGCAGTTTTTGGATAGGGGTGGTTGCTATTATTTGTTACACTGCTGGGGACACTTTCCTTCTTTTTTTTTTTTTTTTTTTCTTTTTTCTGGTGGTGGTCTGTCTATTAGCACTGAGGATTTGTTTTAGGTTAGAACTCTAGGTGAGTTTTGTTGCTTGTCTAGTTTAAGGAAAAAACTATAGGCAAGGCTAAACATTTAAATCCACCAAGCCAGAGGAAGTGTCCCTCCTGCAAGAACCCTCTGAGGGATTCATGGCAAAAGGCAATGTGTAGATCACGCATTAAAGACTTGTTTGAAGAGGAAATGTCCCAACAATATAAAGACTTATTTTCCTCCGTCCGAGAGCTTACAAGCTCACTCAGCGAGATCTTTTCTGGTACAAGGTTCAGTTCAGGCTGAACCCCAGCAACCACCATCCAGCCCAAGAGCCTCCACCTCTAGACCAGCAGAGGTGGACTTTGGTGATGAAGGGGCAAGTACTCTTCCCTCTCTCAGGGGTTCAGATGATGAGGAGGAAGAAAATGATAGCAGAGCCTCTAGATATAAACTGTCCTTAGAGGATGTGGACGATTTGCTAAAAGCAATTTACACGACTCTGGATATTCAGGAGGAGAGTACAGTTATCTGTCCATGATAAAATGTACCAGGATCTGGATGATTCTAAACAGTGTTCCCAGTTCAGAGTCATATCGGACACGATCAAAAAAATGGAAGGATCCTGAGAAGGGCCCTTTTCTTTCCAAGACCCTTAGAAGAAGGTTTCCTTTTGAAAATAAAGAGTCAGAGGTTTGGAACAAGAAACGAGTAGATGCTGCTTTCTCACAGGTGTCCCGATGTACAGATCTTGCTTTCGAGGATATGGGGGTATTGAAGGATGCAATGGACAAAAGGGTGGACTCCCCTTTTGAAGAAAGCATGGGACTCCACATCAGCCAGTCTCAAACCTGCTATGGCCTCCACAGTGGTGGCAAGGAACCTAGAATGTTGGGTGGAGAAGATGAGCCATGTAAAGGCAGGCACTCCAAGAAAAGATCTTTTGAGTCCTTCTCTCTGATTCTGAATGCAGTCAAGTACATGGCTGATGCATCAGCTGAGTCAATTAAGATGGCAGCAAGGTTCTCAGCACTGGTGAATTCAGCCAGGCGTGCAGTCTAGCTAAAAACTTAGTCAGGTGACACAGCCTCCAAGATCAAGCTTTGCTGGATACTTTTTCGGGGGATTTTTTTTTTGGGACCAGACTTAGAAACAGTCTTGGATAGAACAGCCGACAAAAAGGCTTTTCCCTCCAAAAAGAAACAGACTTTTAAAAATTAGTTTTGTGCTGTTCAGCAGCCCTACAAAAATAAAGACAACAAAAAATGTTGGGTTCCCCAAAAGGGTAAGGGAAGGGGGAGGAGTTCTTTTTAGATCTCCCCCCAGATCAAACCCCTAAAAACAAGTGACAATCTTAATCCAGTGGGGGGGAAGATTGTCTGCTTTTCTTCCGCAATGGAACCAAATGTCCACAAGCCCCTTTTTTGTAAAGAACATCATTGTACAGGGGTACAGTCTGGAATTTTTGGAATGCCCTCCGAGCAGATTTTATGTTACTGCCCTCCCACAGGATCAAGAAAAATCTTCCGCTATGATGAACCCGTTACAGGATCTGATCCAACAGGAAGTAATAGTTCAAGTTCCGACACAGGAGGGCAGGGGGTTTTATTCTCGTATTCCTGGTGAAAAAACCCTCAGGCAAGTACCGACTGATTCTGAATCTAAAGATCCTAAACAGATCAATACGGTACAAACACTTTCGCATGGACACAATCCATTCCATAACAAAGTTAACTCCAGACTGCTTTATGGCATCCCTGGACCTAAGAGACACCTACCTATATGTACAGATAGCCAGGCGGAGAAACCGTTGAGAAGCTAGAGCTATCAATCTAGGGTCTTCAGTCTGGCATCTCCAATTCAGGGCTCTGCCGTTTGGTCTTTTCATTCTCCCCCAGGATATTCACAAAAATAATGGTGGAAGCCCTGGAACCTCTAAAACCTGAGGGGGATCTCGGTCATTCCATATTTAGACGACCTACTTGCGAATTACGGAGATCAGGTTGTGACAAACCTTCAAATGTCAGACTCGTCTCAATCTAGGATGGCTGTTAAATCTAGAAAAGTCAAATCTAGATCCAACACAGGAGATGAGGTTTCTGGGCTACACCATAAATTCAGTACTCCAAAAAGTATTTCTTCCTCAGGAAAAGATTGAAAAAAAAATTCTCTGCAGTAAGTCAGATTCAGACAAATCTCTTGATTTCAATCCAGTCAGCCATGGCAGTGTTGGGCCTTCCACGGCCTCGATCCCAGCTGTCCAGTGGGCGAGATTACATTCCAGACTCCTCCAGATGAACATCTTACAGGTTTGGTCGCACCAGGAGTCGCTGGAAAGGCGCTTCAAACTAACATCCAATGTAAAACGAGCACTCTGGTGGTGGAGGGACTCGTCCAATCTGACAAATGGTCTCTCCTCTGGACAAACGTCTAACAGACACAAGTTCCTGGGGTTGGGGAACCCACCTGGCTGGTCAAACCGCACAAGGGACTTGGTCCAAAGTGGAAGCAAGAAAATCGTCAAACTGGCGGGAGCTAAAAGCCTTCTTTCTGGGTCTCCTTGCTTTTCAACAAGCGGTGAAGGGATATCACGTACAGATCCTGTCAGACAACAGTAGCTTACGTGCTCAAACAAGGGGGAACCAGGAGCAGAGGTCTCATGGCGCTAGCCAGTCTATTATTGTCCTGGGTAGAACTAAACGTGACTTCCTTATCAGCAGTCCATCTAAAAGGATCTCAGAATCTGCTAGCGGACCTTCTAAGCAGAAGAAGTGTGGTGGAGTCTGAACCAAGAGATCTATTTCACAATGATCTCCAAGGATTGGGGGCGACCTCAAGTAGACCTGTTTGCAAGTCAGCAAAATTCAAAGGTTTGGGAATTCTTCTCTCTACACAGAGGGGACCAGGCGGTAGGCATAGACGCTCTAGCACACCCATGGCATTACCAGCTGTGTTACGCCTTTCCCCTTTTTCCTCTAATCCCATTAGTCCTAAGAAAGTTCAGAGAGGAAAACACCAACTTAATCCTGATAACTCCCTTTTGGCCAAAAAGGCCTTGGTTCGTGACACTTCTAAACTTAGCCGCAGATCCTCCATGGAAACTACCATTCAGGAAGGACCTACTAACACAGGGCCCTGTGAACCATCCGAAAGCAGATCGGCTACACCTGACTGCTTGGCTTCTGAGGAAGACCTCCTAAAAGCCAAAGGACTTTCCGATAAAGTAGTAAAGACCCTACTCTCTAGTAGAAAGGAGGTAACTAAGGCCATCTACCTTTTTTAAAGTGTGGAAGAAGTTCAACTCTTGGTGTTCTTCCAAAAGCCTTAAAGTCAAGAGTGTCGTTTCAGTTTTGGAATTTCTCCATGCAGGAATGGAGAAAAGACTGGCAGCCAGCACCCTAAAAACTCGGGTGGCGGCACTTTCAGTATATTTTGAAAAATCTCTGTCCAGAGAAGCTTTAATTTCTCTAGATTTTTTTTTAGGGCACTGGCTCGAAACAGGCCTGTAGCCCTCAAGGTTTTTCCCAGTTGGGATCTGTCTATTGTTTTACAGGGTCTCACGGGAGCTCCTTTTGAACCCTTACAAGATACTTCCTTAAAAAGTTTAGTTCTCAAAAAAATTTTTTAGTCGCCATTACATCGGCAAAAAGTCAGAGAGCTCCAGGCTCTGGCTATTACAGAACCTTTTCTTAGAGTCTTTTCAGACCGGGTGATACTCCAAACGGATCCAGCCTTCCTACCGAAAGTGTCTTCAACTTTCCATCGGTCACAAGAAATAATTCTACCTACTTTCTCCTCGGTTCCTACTAGGGATGAGCTCAGGCGTGTTTGCATTGAACACATGCAGAGCCCGCCAAGGAAGTCGGCACAGTCAGAACCGCGCTGCGCTAAGACATTGTCCCAATGCTCAGCTGCAGAGAATGTCTCCCTGCCTGTGATTAGTGCAGCGTGGTTCCGACGGTGCCGACTTCCTTGGCGGGCTCTGCATGTGTTCAATGCGAACACGCCTGAGCTCATCCCTAGTTCCTACCAATGCAGGAGAAGGAGCTTTCCATACACTGGATGTGAGAAGAATCAATTTCTTTCAGTTACCAAAGAGTTCAGGAAATCGAACGCTCTTTTTGTAATATTTTCAGGCCCCCGCAAAGGGGAGAGAGCTTCTAAAAGTACGTTGGGCAGATGGCTCAGACAAGCAATTACAGAGGCCTATCAAGCCAAAGGAGAAATGCTTTCCTCGGGTATTGCTGCTCACTTGACGAGGTCAACGGCAGTTTCCTGGGGCAAAAGGGCCGGTGCTACGCCTGATCAGATTTGCAAGGCTGCCACTTGGTCCAACTACTCAACATTTCTATGGCACTATAGGTTGGACTTGCTGTCCTCCGCAGATCAAGCCTTCGGCAGGAAGGTACTGCAGGCAGTAGTCCCAAAGTTACTCGGTTATCCTCTCCAAGGTTGTCCTGAAAGGCGATTTGAGAAGGACTTGGTTAGACTTACCGGTGATGGTATTTCTAAGAGCCTTTCAGGACAACCGCTATTTCCTCCCTAAATATATCTTAGAAGTATTGGTAAGTGTCTATCATGGTGGTTGTGGTTCTTCTGTGTTTTGTTTTCCAGTTTGTCGGAGACCACAATAACTGAGGCCATGGTGGAAGAGGAGGGATTTAAAGGCTGTGTGTGTGTGTTTGTGTGTGTTTCCTGTAAAAGAGGCGGAGCTGCGCTCTCTCCAAGGTTGTCCTGAAAGGCTCTTAGACTTACCGGTGACGGTATTTCTAAGTCTTTTTTCCCCCCACAAATAGAGCTTTCTTTTGGTGGTATTTGATCACCTCTGCGGTCTTTATTTTTTAAACTATAAACAAAAATAGAGCGACAATTTTGAAAAAAAGCAATATTTTTTTATTTTTGCTATATTAAATATCCCCAAAAAATTTATAAAAAAACTATATTTATCTGCCAGAAATGCATTTTGTTACTTACTTCCTATGTGGTGTGTCAACACAGTGACCTGCACTGCACTAGAGAAATCCACCTATCCCTCACCCTCCACATGAATACATTTTATTTCTTTCCTAATAAAAACAGTGCTGCTGCCTTGTCTCCCAAGAGCCTGCCCCACATACAGTACTGTGTGTAGGGATAGAGATCTGGGGATGGGTTCTGAGGGCATGCCTGCATCAATAGGAACTTCTCAGTAGCTGCCCATGTATCCCTGGTAAAAATCTACAGGAAGAAACGGCTGTTTCAGACAGACTACAGGGACAAGGGGGAAAAAAAAATGCAATGGCATGCTTGGAGGTGGAAAGGGAGTTCATGGGAAAATTGTAGGTAATGCCCGTTTTTTACAATTTAAGCCAAATGACTGTCGTCATTGCATGAGAATGCTAGTTCGTAGTCTTGCCAAGCGACCGATTGACTTTAAGCCACCTGTAACTGTTAAATAACCTATCCTAATTTAGCGCCACCTATTACTGTATATGTGCCCGATTGGAAGAGGTTTAAGTGCTGTTCTTATTTTTACATGGCGTTTTTAGTGTACTGTACATGTTTATGTATAAGAGACTAATACTTTTGTATTGTCTTAAATCTTGGTGTTACTAAACCCAGGACCTGCATTCTCTATATCTGGTCTCCAACAGAACACAGAAATGCAATAATTTTTGTAAATATTAACTGCTAAATACCCTTTATCAGCAGTATATAGCAGTCTTGTGATTTTGTTAAGATAATTCTTCCCTTGTGATCAGTCAAACTCCAGGTGTTTCAAAGTGAAGACAATGTATTCAAAATGTACCAGTACACTTTGGATGATGCTTACAAGGCAAAGAATTCAGCAAAAGTGAGAGCGAGAAAGGAATAGCCCCCCCCCCCCCGATACTTACAATAAAGCAGATTTAGTGCTTCTTATTGGCTAAGGAAACACTGAAGTGCTTGGCAAAGCATGGTTCTTAATTGCTTACCAGTGTTTCCTGTACAATCTGTTAACCATATATGGCTAAGCCTAATATCTCTATATTCTACTATGAGGTTAGTTGAAACAAAAGATGCAACAAGTTAATACAACATGTGCTCGGAAGCCATCTTAAAAATCCGTCTCAGACCTCCTTTATAATAGTCACACAGAGTAAACATTTAAAATGTTTCTAATAGATTTCTATCAGTTCTCGGTAAAGCTTGTATAAGGAGTTTTCATACTGCACTGAGCCGTCCTATGAGGCTGCAGGGCTCCTGACTCTCTGTCTAGACAGGGCTGATTGGCCCTGTGCTGATCACATGCACTTTGCCAAGAAAAAAAAAACACTTCTAGCAATACATACTAGGGATGCCCCGAAACAGATCGGCCGAAAATGGCCATTTCGGCAAAATGCCGAAAGGGAATTCTTGCCGAAAATCGCGCATGCGCAGTAGAGACGGCAGAACCAGCGGGTGACGTCACTCGTGTGGGTGGCGTGTACGTTCCTCGCGGTTAAGATGCCGCACTCGTAAGCACGTTCCCTGCTGAGGCGCTGGCGCCTTCCCCGCGGACGCTCCTCGTGCTTGTGAGACGCTGCTGGGACCCCCGAGAGACAGCTTCATAGAGGGCTGCACATAGCATACTCAAGTACAAGAGTGGGCACTGTCACTCCTGGATGGCTACCATTACTATTCGCCAGTGAGCATGGCTGCTTTTGCCTTTCCTAAACTGACCGAAGCAAACTAGTAATTTTATTTGATTATTTTATTATACTAGTACTGACTATTTAAAATGACTGTGTCTGTCTGCACTGCAGTACATCTGATATGACTTGTAGCAAAAAAAATTATATAATTGAACTGAGTGATTAAATATGATTTGAAATGGAATGGATTGCAAGCTATTTATTTTTTGAGCTATTCTGTATTATACCGTATAAAGTATAAAATTAATGTGCTTGCTGTTTATTGAATGTGTCACTTTGACAGCGTAGTATACGTTATACAGTACTGACATGACAGCAAGCGCATGAATTTTTTAAACTTGACAGTATGCCATAAATGTATATATATTTCATATATACCGTATATACTCCAGTATAAGCCGAGGTACCTAATGTTAACACAAAAAACTGGGAAAACTTACTGACTCGAGTATAAGCCTAGGGTCAACAATGCCTCACTGTTCCCATCCTCACTGTTCCCATCCTCACTGTTCCCATCCTCACTGTTCCCATCCTCACTGTTCCCATCCTCACTGTTCCCATCCTCACTGTTCCCATCCTCACTGTTTAAATTTAACATTGTAAATAGTACCTGAAAAAAAGTTGAGAGGCTGCGGCGTCCATAGTTTAAATCCCGCGGTCTCTTCCTGGTCCCTTCCGTGATAGGCGATTCTCAGCAGACACTCTCTGCTTATCACGAACGTTCTCTCATCCTCACCCATCCCTGAGGATGAGAGAACGTTCGTGATAGGCGGAGAGTGTCTGCTGAGAATCGCCTATCACGGAAGGGACCAGGAAGAGACCGCGAGATTTAAACTATGGACGCCGCAGCCTCTCAACTTTTTTTCAGGTACTATTTACAATGTTAAATTTCGCTGACTCGAGTATAAGCCGAGGGGGGGGACTTTCAGCCCAAAAAAAAAAGGGCTGAAAATCTCGGCTTATACTCAAGTATATACGGTAATGCCACGTACACACGATCGTTTTTCATGCCATTTTTTAAACCAACGTTTTTCTCCTCGTTTTTTTTCTTGTTTCCTCTCAAGCCTGTCTTGCATCCACACGATCATTAAAAAAAAACGCTTGAGCAAAGCGCAGTGACGTACAACACGTACGACGGCACTATAAAGGGGAAGTTCCATTCGAATGGCGCCACCCTTCATGTTAGTAAACTTTGAGCGGCGATTCGCGCTTTTCAGCCTCGTGCTTTTCAATCCGTTACAGCGTGACGAATGTGCTATCTCCATTACGAACACTAGTTTTACCAGAACGAGCGCTCCCGTCTCATACTTGATTCTGAGCATGTGCGGTTTTTTCACCTCGTAAAAGCATACACACTATCGTTTTTCACGTCGTTAAAAAAACGACGTGAAAAAATAGAGCATGTTTGAAATTTTTAATGCCCGTTTTTCACGCCGTTAAAAATGCTCTGGAGCATACACACGTTCGGTTTTAATGGCCAATTTTAAAAATGGCATTTTTAACGGCATGAAAAACGATCGTGTGTACGCGGCATAATATATTAATAATTATATTTATTGCATTCTGTCATGTTTAAAAAAATTCATGAGCTTGCTGTGATGTCAGTGTCGTGTAAGGCCCCTTTCACACATACGGACCGTATGTCCGCTTTTTCATCCATCCGTTTACGGATAAAAAAGGGACATGCATTGGTCGATATGAGAACGCGGGTGTCAGCGGATGAAACATCCACTGACACCCGATCTCATCCGTGTCCGCAATCCTCCGATTTTCTGGATAGAAAAATTCCTATTTTTCTATCCGTCTGCGGATCGGATGAGCACTGACAGACGGTCTGTGTTCATCCGATCCCCCCATAGGGGAGAGCGGAGATCTGACAGGGCGGTCCCTGCACAGTGTGCGGGGACCGCCCTGTCTTCCCCTGGCTCAGCGGGGATCAACGGAGCGATCCCCGCTGAGCAAGCGGATGTTCACGGGGCAGATCATTACTGATCCGTCCCGTGTGAAAGGGGCCTAACTTGAATACTACGATGAGACAAAGTGACAAATTCAATGACAACAAGGAGCATGAAGTAAAATACAGAATATCTAAAAAAAAGTGCAGACATGACTACCTTGCATGGCAAGAGCAGCACCGTAAAAAAAAAAAAAAAAAAAAAAATTGGTTAGTTTTTTTTTTTATTAAAATATTTTAAAGTTTCTAATAAAGACCCCAAATTTGCAATCTGTAGTCTTTGCTCAGCAGAAATTTCAAGAATGGGTACAGTGCCAAGGCATTTTTCAACAGGTTTGATACACCACCTGAAAACACATCATCCAATTCAGCATTCAGATTACAAGAAAACAGCACCACTCCCAAGAAGTGCCTCACTCTCAGGTTTAACACCATCTGTGGCCACAGTCTTTGAAAAGGTTAAAAAATATGCAAGTGACAGTCCCAAAGCTCGTGCCATTACAGATAAAATTATGGAATTTATTGCATTAGACGACCAGCCATTCTCTGTTGTGGAGGCAGTGGCGTAGCGTGGGTTGTCAGCACCCGGGGCAAGGCAAGTAATTTGCGCCCCCTAACCTGCGGACTTTTCGCTCTCCCCGAGTCCCGTCCCTTCCCTTCCTACAATAGCATTGACCTACCTGATTCCTACATCGACCACTACACACTGACCATTACACACTGACCTACCTGATTTCCTATACTGACCTACCTGATTCCTATACTGACCGCTACACTACACACCACACCAACCTACCTGATTTCTACATCGACCACTACACTGATCTACCTGATTCCTATACTGACCACTGCGCCCTGACCACTGCGCCCTGACCACTGCGCCCTGACCACTGCGCCCTGACCACTGCGCCCTGACCACTGCGCCCTGACCACTGCGCCCTGACCACTACACTACACCCTGGGCACTACACTACACCCTGGGCACTACACCCTGGGCACTACACCCTGGGCACTACACCCTGGGCACTGCACCCTGGGCACTGCACCCTGGGCACTGCACCCTGAGCACTGCACTACACTACACCCTGAGCACTGCACTACACCCTGAGCACTGCACTACACCCTGAGCACTGCACTACACCCTGAGCACTGCACTACACCCTGAGCACTGCACTACACCCTGAGCACTGCACTACACCCTGAGCACTGCACAGCACTACACTACACCCTGAGCACTACACAGCACTACGCTACACCCTGAGCACTACACAGCACTACACTACGCTACACCCTGAGCACTACACAGCACTACACTACGCTACACCCTGAGCACTACACAGCACTACACTACACTACACCCTGAGCACTACACTACACTACACCCTGAGCACTACACAGCACTGCACTACACCCTGAGCACTACACTGCACTACACCCTGAGCACTACACAGCACTGCACTACACCCTGAGCACTACACTGCACTACACCCTGAGCACTACACAGCACTGCACTACACCCTGAGCACTACACTGCACTACACCCTGAGCACTACACTGCACTACACCCTGAGCACTACACTGCACTACACCCTGAGCACTACACTACACTACACCCTGAGCACTACACTACACCCTGAGCACTACACTACACCCTGAGCACTACACTACACTACACCCTGAGCACTACACTACACTACACCCTGAGCACTACACTACACTACACCCTGAGCACTACACTACACTACACCCTGAGCACTACACTACACTACACCCTGAGCACTACACTACACTACATCCTGAGCACTACGCTACACCCTGAGCACTGCACTACACTACACCCTGAGCACTGCACTACACTATACACTACCCACAGACCACTACACTATACACTACCCACAGACCACTACACTATACACTACCCACAGACCACTACACTATACACTACCCACAGACCACTACACTATACACTAC
Organism: Rana muscosa; assembly: GCA_029206835.1. NCBI lineage: Eukaryota > Metazoa > Chordata > Amphibia > Anura > Ranidae > Rana > Rana muscosa. The sequence goes on along the minus strand of CM055116.1, from coordinate 1,111,444,818 downwards.
ACTGACTTTCTGGCTGCTCCCTCTCCCCAGACCATATCTACTCCCCCCAGGCCGGCCTGAGAATTAAGATGGCGGCCGGAGTGCGGGGTCACAGAAAATAAAATATGGTGACACCGGCGCGGGATTGCGCCCCCCCCAAATGTTGCGCCCGGGGCCTAGGCCCCCCTCGCACCCCCCACGCTACGCCACTGTGTGGAGGACATTGAATTCCGTAGGCTCGTGCAACATGTTGAGCCGCGCTACTCACTACCAAGCAGACGCTACTTTGCAGATACCAGTCTACATGAATTGTTTTGCAGTGTTAGAAAACACGATCAATCACTCATGACTACCGACATCATAGCAATCAGTTTTTACTACCGACATTAGGAGTTCAGATGTCAGTCCAACGAGCATGCTCAGTCTTACAGTGCAGTGGATAGATGACAAATTTAAATTGCAAAACATCCTACTTAACGCACGTGAGTTTGTTGGATCACATACTGCGGCAGCAATATCTGACGCTTTAAAAACCATGCTTGACACTTGGCACATTGAGAAGTCTAAAGTGCATTTGATTGTCCGAGATAATGAGCGGAACATGGCAAAGGCAATGAAGGACTGTGAACTTCAAAGCATATCGTGCATGGTACACACGCATATCTGATATCGTATCAAAAGGAAGAAAAATTGTGGGTCACTTTTTAAGCATTCTCCGCTTGCTTATTCCAGATTACAAGCTTTGCAGACGCAGTTTGGAATGACACCAAAACGACTGCAGCAAGATGTAGCCACTCGTTGGAACAGCACCTACTATATGCTACAAAGTCTTTTTGAACAAAAGTGTGTTTTAGCTGCATATATTGCAGATTACGAGCTGCCAGCAACACTGAGTGCACATGAGTGGACGTTAGTTGAAAACAGTTTAACTGTTCAAATGGAGATAGAAGAGACAAAAGAAATAAGCTCAACGAATGCTTCCATTGCTGAAGTTATCCCCTTGATTGCTGCACTGAAGCGTCTGCTAGGAAAAGAGGTAGAAACGGACCATGGCGTAAAAACGGCTAAAACCACTCTACTGGAGGCCGTTACCAACCGGGTCCAACCCTCTGTACTGCATTGCAACAGTTCTAGATCCTCGATTTAAAGAGCATTACTTTAATGTGGAGAAAAAGCAACGTGCATGGGAAATGATACAGGCACAAATGGAGGTGGTGGAAGCATCTGGTGAAGGAGTTTCGAGGTGTAGCAGAGAGGAAAGTGAGCAGATACGGTCGCATACAAGTGAAGAGGAACACACTCCCTCCCATATCTGATATGTTTGAAGAAATTTTACACTAATGCACCCCAATCCATAGCAGTGCCACAACAAGTGCAGCTACCCAAAAGCTGGACATTTATTTAGCTGCATAGCCTATCGCCAGAAGCGACAATCCCCTTGAGTACTGGCTCATCAACAAAACGTTGTCCCTTGCTTGCACAGATTGCATGCAGATATTTATCTGCCCCAAGCACCAGTACAGAGAGTGAGACTATTCAGTCTAGCATCTCATATTCTTGATGAGAAGAGAAACCGTCTCTCCTGTGAGAAAGCTGAACAACTTTTGTTCTTAAAGCGAAATCTGCCACTTTTACTGAAATAGATTTAAAAATCCGTAGCATAGACCAATTAATTTACCATGTTAAACATAGTAAATTAATTGGTATTGGACTGTGCTATTGGACAATTGGAACATACAACATAGTATGACTGACTACCTAGTATGTCCCAATTGTCTAGTTGTGCCATTTGTTGGTTGTTCATTGTAGTTCTTCTACAGTTTTTTTTGCACTTCAATTTAAGAGAGAACGCCAGCTTTTGAACTACTGTACCATATTGTTGCTTGCTGTTGGGCCAAACTATGTCTCTCCCTAAGCTGTCAGTCCACTGCATGTGAAAATGCAAAACTGTATGTTCTGTATCTGTGGCTGTCTACATACTACAGTACTACACTATACCGCACTGTTCCGGGTATGGGCGGTGATTTCCAGAAACAGACTAGTCTACATTGCTTGCTGTGATTGGCTGAGCACCACTGCTGTAGACTAGTCTGTGTGCCGGGATGTCTCCGCCCATACCCAGGGGCCGGGACACAGTGCGGTCTACTGTATGACTATGTATCTAACCCGCAGCTACATACATACACTTTTATATCACACATCCAGGCCCTGACACCTTAGGGAGAGAACTTGGGGGGGGGGGGGGGAACTACTCATTTAAGTTGAAAATAATAAAATATTTTTTTTTTATTATAACATACTATGTTTTATTCTGTTTCACAGTTTCTGTAACTATAACGGCCTTCTGCCATATTTCTGTTATGGTTAGTTGAGAGAGTTGTTCTTTGAACATAGTTTGTTGTTGGCCCAAACTATGTCATTGTCTCTCCTTAAGCTGTCAGCCCGCTGCATGTGCATTACTGTATGTTCTGTATCTGTCTACATACTACAGTACTATACCGCACTGTGTTCCGGGTATGGATAGAGACTTCCAGAAACACAGACTAGTCTACATTGCTTGCTGTGATTGGCTGAGCACCACTGCTGTGTTCTGGGAAGTCTCTGCCCATACCTGGGGGCCGGAACACAGTGCGGTCTACTGTATGACTATGTATGTAACCCGCACCTACATACACTTATCGCACATGCAGCCGCTGACACCTTAGGGAGAGAGAACTGAATTACTAGTGATGTATGTTGGAAATTAATAAAAAAAATGTTTTTAAAAAGTCAGTCTTTTGGCATTTATTTTTATTATTATTATTATTATTATTATTATGTTAATATTTTATTTTTTATGACTGTTTTATTTGGTATGGTGCAATGTGCACTGACTGCAGTCTTACTTTAATATTTTTTTTATTATACATTTGTATTTTATTAGATTTTTATATTCTGTGTCCACTGTCCAATTTATGTGGGTTACTTACTTTTTATTAAAGTACTTATTTACTGGATTGTAGTATTCTTCTTCATAAAATTAATGATTAAGTTGAATATAAATAATATAGCGAATATGAATGTACCGTATACACTCGAGTATAAGCTGACCCGAATATAAGCCGAGGCACCTAATTTTACCACAAAAAAATGGGAAAACTTATTGACTCGAGTATAAGCCTAGGGTGCCCATCTGCATGCCTCACTGTGCCTCACTTTGCCTCACTGTGTCTATGTGCATGCCTCACTGTGCCCATGCCTCACTGTGCCCAATCTCCCTATCTGATCTCTGGCGCTGTGTGACTAGACTGACGTTTAACATGGGAGTCTATGGAAGGGGTGCCCGGCTTTGAAAAATTGGTGCTTCCCGGCCGTAGGTCCCCCGGACAACAAGCTTTACACACTTGTAGAGGAAGAGTGGGGCTACATGTGTGCCAAGTTTGGGGTCCAGGGGACCTACGGCTGGCCAGGCTCAGGCGCACAAATTTGAAGATGGACACAGACTCGAGTATAAGCCAAGGGGGCATTTTCAGCACAAAAAAATGTGCTGAAAAACTCGGCTTATACTCGAGTATACATGGTAACACAATTTTGTATATCAATTTTTTTTTTTTTAACCACTTAAGCCCCGGACCATTTGGTAGCTAGAGGACCAGAGGTGATTTCAGAATTTTGCACTGCGCTGCTTTAACTGTAAATTGTGCGGACATGCAATGTTGTACCCAAACTAAATTTGCGTCCTTTTCTTCCCACAAATAGAGCTTTCTTTTAATGGTATTTGATTGCCTCTGCGATTTTTATTTTTTGCGATATAAACGGAAATAGACCGAAAATTTTGAAAAAAAATATTTTCTACTTTTTGTTATAAGAAAAATCGAATAAACTCAATTTTAGTCATACATTTAGGCCAAAATGTATTCAGCCACATGTCTTTAGTAAAAAAAAATGTCAATAAGCGTATATTGGTTTGCGCAAAAGTTATAGCGTCTACAAACTAGGGTACATTTTCTGGAATTTGCACAGCTTTTAATTTATGATTGCCTATCTCATTTCTTGAGGTGCTAAAATGGCAGGGCAGTACAAAACCCCCCCCCAAATGAGCCCATTTTGGAAAGTAGACATCCCAAGGAAATTGCTGAGAGGCATGTTGAGCCCATTGAATATTTTTTTTTTTTTTTTGTCCCAAGTGATTGACAAAAAAAATTAAAAAATTACAAAAAGTTGTCACTAAATGATGTATTGCTCACACATGCCATGGTTATATGTGGAATTACACCCCAAAATACATTTTGCTGCTTCTCCTGAGTACAGGGATACCACATGTGTGGGACTTTTTAGGAGCCTAGCCGCGTACGGGACCCCGAAAACCAAGCACCGCCTTCAGGATTTCTAGGCACAAATTTTTGATTTCAGTCCTCACTACCTATCACAGTTTCGAAGGCCATAAAATGGCAAAATAGCACAAAACCCCCCCAAATGACCCTATTTTGGAAAGTAGACACCCCAAGCTATTTGCTGAGAGGCATGGTGAGTATTTTACAGCTCTCATTTGTTTTTGAAAATGAAGAAAGAAATTTTTTTTTTTTCAATTTTCAAAACTGTGACAAAAAGCGAGATCTGCAAAATACTCGCAATACCTCTCAGCAAATAGCTTGGGGTGTCTACTTTCCAAAATGGGGTCATTTGGGGGGGGGGGGTTTGTGCTATCTGGGCATTCCATGGCCTCCGAAACTGTGATAGGCAGTGAGAAGTGAAATCAAAAATTGACACCCTTAGAAAGCCTGAAGGCGGTGATTGGTTTTTGGGGTCCCGTACGCGGCTAGGCTCCCAAAAAGTCTCACACGTGGTATCCCCGTACTCAAGAGAAGCAGCAGAATGTATTTTGGGGTGTAATTCCACATATGCCCATGGCATGTTTGAGCAATATATCATTTAGTGACAACTTTGTGCAAAAAAGAAATAATTTTTTTTAAAATTATAAACATAATCCATTATAAAATGTTCCATGGACTCGACCTGCCTCTCAGTATATAGCTTGGGGTGTCTACTTTCCAAAATGGGGTCATTTGGGGGGGTTTTGAACTGTCCTGGCATTTTATACACAACATTAGGAAGCTTTCATCCACTCTTCTAACCACTTGAAGACAAAGCCCTTTTTGACACTTTTTGTTTACATGAAAACATATTTTTTATTTTTTTGCAAGAAAATGATGTTGAACCCCAAAACATTATATATATTTTTAAAGCAAAGGCCCTACAGATTAAAATGGTGGGTGTTGCATTTTTTTTTTCTACACAGTATTTGTGCAGCGATTTTTCAAACGCATTTTTTGGGGAAAAAATACACTTTTTTTTTATTTTAATGCACTAAAACACACTATATTGCCCAAATGTTTGATGAAATAAAAAAAAGATCTTAGGCCGAGTACATAGATACCAAATACGACATGCTTTAAAATTTCGCACAAACGCGCATTGGCGACAAACTACATACATTTTTAAAAGCCTTTAAAGGTTACCCCGTTAGATTTACAGAGGAGGTCTACTGCTAAAATTACTGCCCTCGATCTGACCTTTGCGGTGATACCTCACATGCATGGTGCAATTGCTGTTTACATATGACGCCAGGCCGACGCTTGCATTCGCCATTGGGCAAGAGCAGGACAGGGGTGCTTTTTTTTTTTGTTTTGTTTTGTTTTGTTTTTTTATTTTTTTATTAATTTTGCTTTTTTATTTTTAAATTTGTTCCTTCCATATTATTATTTTTATTTTTTTTATCATTTTTATTGTTCTCAGGGAATGTAAATATCCCATATGATAGCAATAGGTAGTGACAGGTACTCTTTTTTGAAAAAACTGGGGTCTTCTAGACCCTAGATCTTTCCTCTGCCCTCAAAGCATCTGACCACACCAAGATCGGTGTGATAAAATGCTTTCCCAATTTCCCAATGGCGCTTTTTATATCCGGGGGGGGGGGACATTCCCTCCCACTGCTTGTAAAAGCAGTCCAGAGGCTAATTAGCCACTAGGATTGCTTTTACATGAAAGCCGGCCGCTGGCTGAAAAGAATGATACCAAGATGATACCTAAACCCGCAGGCATCATTCTGGTATAAACATTCAAAGTCCAGCAACATACCAGTTAGAGCTGCACGATTCTGGGAAAAATGAGAATCGTGATTCTTTTGATTAGAACAAAGATCACGATTCTCTCACGATTCTTTAAAATGGTAAATTTAAAAACAAAAAAAAAATTTGCTTGTCGTTTTTTTTTGCAAAATTTTCTTATTTTTAATTTTATTATTCTTTACTTTTTAATTTCTTTATTTTATTAATTTAATTATTATTTTTTTTTACCTTTTTTTTTTTTACTAAGGGCTCTTTCACACGGAGGTCCGTTCAGGTCCGCCTGTCAGTTTTTTAGGCGGACCTGAAACGGATCCTCCATGTACCCCTATGGAAGCACGGATGTCAGCGGAGACATGTCCGCTGACATCCGCTCCGCTCCGCCAAAGTGTGACGGAGGAAAACCCTATTTTTCCTTCTGTCGGCGGAGCGGATCGGATGACGACGGACTCTACGGTCCGTCGTCATCCGATTCCCCATAGGGGAGAGCGGCGCTCTGACAGGGCGGTCCCTGCACAGTGTGCAGGGACCGCCCAGTCATCCGTCGGCTCAGCGGGGATCAACGGAGCGATCCCCGCTGAGCAAGCGGAGCTTCACGGGGCGGATCTGCACGGATCCGCCCTGTGTGAAAGGGGCCTTTATTGCTATCACACAGGAGAAAACAATTCACTGTGTGATACCAATTGGAGGAGACAGGTTCTCTTTATTGACCCTTTCACTTCCAAAAACAGGAGCCCTAGCACTGTGCTAGAACTCCTGTCACAGCTGAGATGGGAAAAGCACAGGTCTCCCCTCTCACTGTGAACATAGGCGGCAGGGACAGGAGACAGACTCGGCGGCCGGGGGGAGGACGGAGGACGGAGTTCCGAAGACAGCCAGCCAAGTGTGGTATGTGGGTGGGGGTGGGGGGGAGAAGGGAGGACGGACAGCAGCACACATTTTCTTATAGAAACTCACCGCCCGTATGTTGAAATTGTCTCTCCTCTGCTCGCACACAGCCCCGCCTCCTCCTAACCCCGCGCTGTGATAGATAGAACACATCCCAGCATTGGACCTGCATTCTGTCTATCACAGCGTGGGGTTAGGAGGAGGCGGGGCTGTGTGCGAGCAGAGGAGAGACAGTTTCAATGCATCACGCTATCACGCTCTATGATCAATTTGCGTTCCACGCTGGTTACGTGGAACTGGCGGGGATTTAAGAAAATCGCGGTCATCCAGCCTGGAGATCGTAGGGGGGTGGGGTGAATCGAGATCGCGATCCTCAAACGATTAATCGTGCAGCTCTAAAACCAGTACGTTGCTGGTCCTTGTTGGACATGTATTGTAATCTTTTTTTTTTTTGCATGCAGCCAGTTGGCTGAACGAAAAAGAGATTGATCGGTGGGTATGCCCACCATTAGAATACCGCCCTTCATCCACCCACTTCTAATGATGGGCATACATGCACCAATTATATATGCCGAAGCATGGGGGCATCCTCCCGCAAAAAAGTTATGCCGCACACACATGGTCAGACTTTTCCACGGGCAAGCCTCCGTCGGAATTTCGACCGCATGTACGCGGCATTAGGAGCAAAATCGCCCCTCCGCCCCTGCTGCCCCAATGCTTCGGCATATATGCTTTTTTTTTTTTTTTTTAACTGTGGTGGTGAAATCGCCTCCTACAGCACTGGAGTCGCAGGGATCAGGCCTGTCTCTGCGAACGCTGCAGTTATGTGTGTTGTGTTTTGTAAGTGAAAGTGATCGATTGATACTGCACTTGGGTGGCCTGGGCTGGACGGAGGGGCAAAACGCAGGTGCTAGCAGGTATCTGGGCTGATCCCGCTAACACTGCGTTTTTGGGAACCCTAAACTGCTGGGGACGCTAGTATAGATCTGATTGAAGCAGGTAATATCGCCACCCAGGTGTACTTCAGGTAAATGCAAGATCATTTTCAGTGACCCCCGGATCCGTGAGAAATCAAAATGACACTTGGAAACGGATAGTGTGTTCATTAGATCTCTGGGCTTGATTTTTTAGAGTGGCTTATATGTAAAAGAAAGATAGGAGGGGCTATGTCTTAACACATACGTTTCTAAAAATTATACAAACTCAGTATATTCTTATCTTATATTATACTGCTGACAATCAGGCTACTGCATGAACAGGCTTAATCACAATGACTATCAGTAGCAGGGTGTGACTCTATTCAGTTAAGCTAAGTATGTCAAAGTTCATTTCTACTTAAAATGGAGTTGATTATTTATACATTCTATTACAATCCCCTCTTTTATCACGAATGTGATAATCACAAACCCTGAAGCCCCCAACATTCACCTGGACTACTTTCTCATAAATGTATCATTATCCTAAGCATGTAAAAATAGAGAACAATAAACAGATAATCTCAGCTTCATAGCAATTGTCCATGAAATACAAAGGGGGGAGGGGCGTGACAGTCCTTAAAAGCAAGTGGGAGGGGCATGACAGCCTTTAGGCCAAAATAAAAAATTGTCCCAAAGAAAAGCACAAAAAAAATCTCTTGTATGGCTTCTGAATGTCCAATAAATTCATGAAAGGGAAGGAAAAAGAAATGTCCACATTATAATTCTCATTCTCCTAAACTTTACCCAAAACTTTTGGTTCGATTCTGTGTTTATCCATATTTTACAGAGATCCTTCTACCCCAAAACCCTGCCTCTTTGTAAGGATAGAACTCGATATCCACAGACAGATGGGAACTGATGCATTGGGCTAGACTTGGGCTTCAGGCTGGAGTATCTGTATCACTCATTGTGATGCTCACTGGACTTTCGTAGACCTTGGGCGTGCGTCATGGCTAACCCTCAAGGTGTCATTCCAGGAATATTTTCCAACAGGTGTCCGCCTTTACTCATCTCAGCATCTCCCAAGGCATTTGAACAATGAAGATGAACAATGAAGATGAACAATGAAGATGAACAATGAAGATGAACAATGAAGATTTCCATGTAAAAGCTGTAGTCATCTCTTCATCCGGATAGGGTATAAGGCAGGGTATAAATGGGGTATAGGGTAGGAATGGGATGGGCATTTCTTCTGGCTGGCTGGGGCAGATATTCCTCATCCAACATGAATAATCACAGAATCTATCTGATCAATTAAGGCCTTAACCATTAATATTAAACATAATATTCCTTATTACATGCAGAAATATAAAATGTTTCTCAGCAACAGTCTTCATTATGTAGATTCAATATGTTTAAACTAAACATTTTTTCTAATCCAGTATTACAGCAAGACTTCAATAAAACTTAAACAACTTTAGTTTCTTCTATCCCCGGGACCCAAGTGGACCCGAGGAACTCAGAACTGAACATTTTACCCAAACACATATTCTGACTCAGAAGTCAGCCTCCTAACTTTTCAAATATATCTGATCATCAGCAACAAACAAAAAATTGATGGATAAACTTCATTACATCATTAACATATCTTCACGATTGAAACTCTGGGAATTCAAAAGGTAAATATATCCAGAATAGTCACTCTGACTCTTATTCAAACAAACTTTCCCATCATATTTTAGTACCTCATGGACTCAATATATGCAGCAATTTATTTCGTGTATCCTGGTTACTTAACCCAAACTTTTAGAGAAATATATATTATCAGGAACATGGGCCTAATAACTTTTACTCCCTGAACAAGGAAACACAATATAAGACGACTCTTTGTGTACATTTTAAACAAACACTTAAGATATTTTACTAATCAAATAATACCTTGTGCATTCATTAAACACAATACAACCACTTTCTCCTTTTATTCACATCCATTTGGCCAACTCCATTCATTCTTCATTTAGAAATGTTCTCCATATTTGCCCTTTGAACATCTTTTAAGCACCTTTTACCATTACTTTTTTTTTTTCTCTCGTATTTTTCCCTAGTGCATAGGATTACACAAACCTTAAGTTACTTCCTTTTTCTTTACCAACCACAATTCCTCTGGCGTAGCACCTGGAATACATAACTTCCTTGGATGAGGCTGGCTCACACACCTGCGGTGCATTCGCACTCCGCACTGCCCAAAAAGGTGTGAGTTTTCTAGGCAGTGCGGTCCGGCTTACATGCGAATTCAGGCCCATTGACTTCTATGGGAACGCTTCTGAATCGCACATGTCATTCAGTTGTGAACAGTATAAAATCCTGTGAACTAACACACAAAAAAAAGTTTTTGATATTAAACAAAAACAAAAAATAATTAAACAAAAAAAATTATATAATTAATATATATTCCCTACTAGGTAAGTATATAAACACACCAAGGAAGTCCATAAGCTTCAACTGCCTGACTCTCACGGCAGTAGGAGAAGCAGTAAAACATAAACAAACAAACAAAAGAAAAAGTCCATAAATAATGCAGAGCCAGCCAGCGTGTATCAAAATGATGACAGATCTTCAAAAAGTTGGAATATACTTCAATCAAGATGTATAGATGGGAGGCTTACCAGACCAGGTGGGTCCCAATTACAGGGACCAAAAGGGCTCAGCAACTACACCGAATAAGATGTCAACGATGCAGTCCTCTGTGTCCTCACTCCACTCGTTGAAACTCCGGCTCCTGGTTTGCCTTGTGACTGCAGGCACGCTCATACAATGTAAAGGATACCAATTTAGGAGAGAAAATAAGAAGACTTCATGGTGCAGCATGTAAAAAACGAAGTACCCTTTATTCTTAAAACGGGTAAACTGACATCCATATGGAGAAAAAACAAAAACTTTTCAAAAGAGCACTAAAACCCCGCTGTGGCGGCAGCCAGTCAGCTGGGGGCGTGGTGACGTCAGGGTCCTGAGCTCCACCCTACGCGGCGTTTCCCCGTAAGAGGCGTCGTCTGGGAAAGGAGGCTTGGACCAGGACGTCACTCACCACACTTATATTGCGAAGGACAGGAGAGTGACACCGGAAGTATTTCATCGGTTCCACGGCGCACAAAACTAACTATATGGCAGGCGCACAGAGGATATTGAATACCCACTGTGCCCCTACCATGCAAATTTTATCCACATGACATATATACATATGCGGGAATCTACCCATGTTATCCTAAAAAATTAGTAAACATAAGGAATACATACACATATATATATATATATATATATAATAAACGATGTGTTTTTCAAAAAACATATATTAATAGAGCAGCGGTGGCAACTAAATGCCTTATAGAAAAATTGCCACTAAACACGGCTAGCAACCCTGCTCAAAAATATCTATACCCACATCATTAATTCATACATAAAAAATGACTAATACTTTTATGCTCACCCACAAAATGTCCGTAACTCAAAACGGGCACTGAGAGGGTTAAACAAAAAGTATATACATATAAACCAAAAACATAATACTTGGTATAAAAATCAAACATTACTACATACATATATCCCCATATGTCAAACTAAAAAATTATTAAATTATTAAAAAACTGAATTAATAAAATTTAATTATGAAGAACAATTTTCATATTTATCTATATTGAAAAAAGAGCCCCCTGACCATATTCCCTGTCTCCTATGAATTTCCTTGTAAAAAAAAGGGGGAGAGGGACAAAAAACCCTTATCACAAGCCCAGTGCATATCTGAGTGCACCAAAACCAGGAAGGGGAAAGGGAAAAAAAGGGGAGGGGGATGGCCGCATAGGAAGGAACTACAGAACTGCGGGGAAGAACACATATAAATGCATATATATATATATATATATATATATATATATACACATGCACACCAAGATATATGTGGGCACACATATACATACATAAATGCGCATAATGGGTAATAAGAATAAAAGAAAAGGGGACACTAAAAGTGAGACGGGTGATTATAATGAGACCCATCAACTGTTATTAATATAACAATTGATGTCCCATTCGATGTTAAGGCCCCAGGGGCTATAACACCGCATATCAAAAATCCACCTGGTCTCTCTACGTGAGATCTGACGTTTCAAGTTGTCACCTCTCCAGTGTGGCACATACTTCTCAATGCCCACTACTTCCAGTACTGAAGGATCTCTGTTGTGGTGCTGACGAAAATGCCATGATACACTGTGTTTTCTGAAACCCCTACGTATGTTGGACAGGTGTTCCCCTATCCTTATTTTAAGGGCACGGGTGGTCCTTCCAATATGATGAAAACCACACGGACACCGTAAAAGGTAAATAACCCCTACAGTGCCGCAGGTTATGAAGTCAGATATATTGTATTCTTGTGAGGTAGTATGTGAAGTAAAGGTGGAGGTTTTCAAAGTTTTGGATGTTCTGCACATCTTGCATCTCTTGCACGGGAAGAAACCCTTTAGATGACCAAACATAAGAACCCTGGGTGGAGGATCAACCACACTTGGTGCCACAAGGTCTTTTAAATTTTGGTTTCTTCTGTATAAGATCTTTGGACAATCCGGGAGCGTGGGGCCCAAAATCTTATCGCTTTTCAAAACTGGCCAGTGCTTAATTATTTTGTTGACCCACCAGAAATGGGAAGAAAAAGTGGTCAAAAAGGACCATTGGAAATCATTCGGCATAGGATTTTTTTCTTTTGTTTTAGGAATCAAAAGGGCTTGTCTATCCATGGACATAACCTCTCGGAGATCTTTATCTAATACGGATGACTGATACCCTTTTTCCAAAAAACGATCCTTGAGTATTGTAGCCTGTGATTCAAAGTCCTCGAGACGTGAACAGTTTCGCCTGATTCGTTGAAACTGCCCCCTTGGTATGGCCTTGAGCCAATTGGGGTGATGTCCACTATCTGTTGGAATATACCCATTGCGATCAGTACCCTTAAAGAAGGTTTTGGTCAACAGAGCACCATTTTCTTTGAATATCACCAGATCCAAGAAATTAACAAAAGTGGAACTGTATTCATATGTAAATTTAATCCCCCAATTATTTGAATTTAAAGTGGTCATAAATTCCCTCAGTGATCCTACATCTCCTTTCCACAGAAAAAAGGCGTCGTCAATGTAACGACGCCAAAAAAGGAGGCGGGTCACTCTCCTGTCCTTCGCAATATAAGTGTGGTGAGTGACGTCCTGGTCCAAGCCTCCTTTCCCAGACGACGCCTCTTACGGGGAAACGCCGCGTAGGGTGGAGCTCAGGACCCTGACGTCACCACGCCCCCAGCTGACTGGCTGCCGCCACAGCGGGGTTTTAGTGCTCTTTTGAAAAGTTTTTGTTTTTTCTCCATATGGATGTCAGTTTACCCGTTTTAAGAATAAAGGGTACTTCGTTTTTTACATGCTGCACCATGAAGTCTTCTTATTTTCTCTCCTAAATTGGTATCCTTTACATTGTATGAGCGTGCCTGCAGTCACAAGGCAAACCAGGAGCCGGAGTTTCAACGAGTGGAGTGAGGACACAGAGGACTGCATCGTTGACATCTTATTCGGTGTAGTTGCTGAGCCCTTTTGGTCCCTGTAATTGGGACCCACCTGGTCTGGTAAGCCTCCCATCTATACATCTTGATTGAAGTATATTCCAACTTTTTGAAGATCTGTCATCATTTTGATACACGCTGGCTGGCTCTGCATTATTTATGGACTTTTTCTTTTGTTTGTTTGTTTATGTTTTACTGCTTCTCCTACTGCCGTGAGAGTCAGGCAGTTGAAGCTTATGGACTTCCTTGGTGTGTTTATATACTTACCTAGTAGGGAATATATATTAATTATATAATTTTTTTTGTTTAATTATTTTTTGTTTAATATCAAAAACTTTTTTTTGTGTGTTAGTTCATACATATATCACTTTTTGGCACATTGGTTGCCACTTATACGGTTGCGCATTTATTATTTATTTTTGCACATTTTTCTAGCTGCATATTCCAGCTTTTTTGTATTTGCAGCACCATCACTTTTTTACTTCATTTCACAATTATATCATTTAATTTTCTTGGCGTAGTGTGTTAACACTTGGGTATTGATACCGCCTAGGGAGATAGCGCAGATTTTTCACATACAAGTATAAAATCCTGACCTGATATGCAATCCTGACCTGATCCTGATCAAAACTGACATGAAGCGCTGAACAACTACTTTGTCAATTAGCTGTGAAAACAGAGCTCAAACTCGCACTGCATATGTGTAAACCCAGCCCTAAATTTGTATTTAACCAAAAAAAAGAAAATCAAACATTTTAAAATCCCCAATCATTGTTCATACAGCCTAAACACAATTAAAACCATTTGCACAAATAACCATTCCCTTGTCTTGTAACAGGCAATGTCCTTATACAATGCAAAAGTTCCCTTTTTTTTTTTTTTTTTTCCCCTTCTCAACATCAACAAAACCATAATACCATTCACTGAACACCGCGGAGCCCAGGGCAATTATATCACATTTGTCGATACTGAAAAGAAAACGACACCTTTTTAACTTCAATAACGTAAGGATAGGCAATTACACAATTAAAACAGTCCCCAAAGTCAGACTCCAAGGCTCTAAGGCTCTGTTTCCACTACTGTGAGTTGCTGTGCGACCTGACACATGCAAAGTCGCATGACAAGTCAAAAACCCATGTATTTCAATGATCCTTGTTTTAATTTGTGCGACAAGTCGCAGCGACACAAAAAGGTTCTTGTACTATTTTGTTCCTACTTCGGTGCAACCTTTTCTCACACTTTTGAATGACATTGCATCAAAAATCGCATTGCAAAGTCGCACTGCAAATCACGCAAATCTGGGGTTGCAATAGCGGAAACAGAACCTAACTGAAATAATCAAAATACCCCATGTATAAGTTGAAATGCTACTCTAAAAAAAGTATCTGATCAGATTCCTCAAAAAAAAACAAAACATTTGGTACCAGCGCATACATGTAATTTATCAGTGACGTCACATTCCCCTTTTAATGTTTCCAATTCACTATGCATTTGACATGAGAATATGGGCCCAACACATTTCATGAATAGACTGACAATAGTTGCAACATTTTAACAATAAACATGTATTTTTTAATCTATATAGATAACTTTTCTGAATCAAATTCTTCTTTAACATTTTCTCCACCTCAGCAAGTCTCTCGGACTCGCTGAATATGGAATGCAAATATAGCAGTATGCTTTGCACAAAAGCGTTGACGAAGGTATGGTCGGTTGTTTGATCCCCTCTTTCACTTGAAGTGAAATAGCAGATTTATGCAAGTAGACATATACCTCTGTGTATTGTGCTAAACAATAATTTGGATAGGAGGAATCACTCAAATAAAGCACCACACACAGATGAGTACCCTACTCTGTCCCTCTCACCTGCCCACTTTAGCAACGCTCTCCTACTTGGCAGGATCAAAGGACATATCAATTACTCAACAATCCGTTTGCATTCAGAAGAAAAAAACAACTTATACTTTAAATTGGAATTCCAAGACAACAACAAACAAACACATCAAATGTAAGCATTTTTCTCTGAGCAGATGGAAGAGAATTCCCTATACTAACAACAACTTTCCCTATAGTATAGCTAAAACCCCTTTGTCCCATCTGCACCACAGCGACAACATTTATCATACATACAAAAGTACTTACCACTCTCACAATATTTGGATATAAGCAAGGGAGATTTCTAATACTGTAGACCACTTTGACTGTTTAACCTTAGGGCCAGTTCACACCACATGCAGTCCAGTGAGTTTTAAAAAAATAAAGTTCACACCAGTGCTTGCAGTTCCAGTGCACTTCAGTTCAAGCATCCTGCACTGGAACGCTGCAAAAATGCATAAAAAGCACTGGAGGGGTGAAAAAACACTGGACTGCATTAAAAATGCACAAAAAACGCACTGGAACGCATCAAAAATGTGCATGTAAAAAAAACACCTGGAACGCATCCGGACTGCATTTCTATGGTGCAAACCGCCCCCTACAGTCAGTGTATCTACACAACAAATTATCTTATTACTTCTATGCGACAGATATAAAAGCGAAAGTAGGTTGGATCACCGAAATATAATCCTCATTTACCATTTCAGCTCCTTGCCAAAAGGACTGTCGTGTACACTTTTCTACAGCGTTCCCAAAACGCTTCTAAATTAGGACCTTCTCAAAGGTACTTTACAGCGTTACCAAAACGCTTCTAATTAATTAGGACCTTCTCAAAGGTACTTTCAAAGGCGGATTTTCCCAAAAAATCCCCTATACACCAAGGTGTGGTTTGTATCCCTCTTCTACATAGTTCTAGATGAAATTTAAATCAGAGCTAAGGTAAGAGAAAACAGTCTGTCTAAAAGACAAAAAGATTCTTCTTACCAAAGGTGATTTTTTTCATCTCCACCACTGCCACCATCTGAAGCAGGTAATATCGCCACCCAGGTGTACTTCAGGTAAATGCAAGATCATTTTCAATGACCCCCGGATCCGTGAGAAATCAAAATGACACTTGGAAACGGATAGTGTGTTCATTAGATCTCTGGGCTTTATTGATTTTTTAGAGTGGCTTATATGTAAAAGAAAGATAGGAGGGGCTATGTCTTAACACATACGTTTCTAAAAATTATACAAACTCAGTATATTCTTATCTTATATTATACTGCTGACAATCAGGCTACTGCATGAACAGGCTTAATCCCAATGACTATCAGTAGCAGGGTGTGACTCTATTCAGTTAAGCTAAGTATGTCAAAGTTCATTTCTACTTAAAATGGAGTTGATTATTTATACATTCTATTACACTGATCAGATACTATACCACTAAGGGGGGTGTATGCTTCACGCGTGGGTGTTAGCGTTACTGGCACTAACCTGACGCTGCCTGGGATGTGACGCAGACCCTCTCTGACGCTAAAACCTAATTGATATCACCCGCCGGGCGATCAGGGGGTTAAACCTTTATTGGGTTATATATACGGCGGGTGCCCTGACACTATAAAAAGCAAACTAACCAGCATCACCCGTAACACTTATATGGTGATCACTGGTGAAAGGGTTAACTAGGGGCAATTAGGGGGTTAAAACCTTTATTAGATAATATATGGGGGTACCTGACACTATAAAAACCTGCGGCGAACCTAAAAAAAATTACTGGCTACCGATCTGCATCACCGACGCTAAGACAGCGATCAGAAAAATGATCGCTTAGCGACAGTGGTGATAGGAGTGAAAGGGTTACCTGGGGGGGGCGATTAAGGGGGTTAAACCTTTATTAGATCATTTATGGGGGTACCCGACGCTATAAAAACCTGCGGCGAACCTAAAAAAAAATTACTGGCTACCGATCTGCATCACCAACACTAAGACAGTGATCAGAAAAATGATCGCTTAGCGACAGTGGTGATAGGGGGTGAAAGGGTTATCTGGGGGGTGATCAGGGGGTTAAACCTTTATTAGGGGGGGTTAGGGGGCTACACTGGACCTAAAACTAAATGTAGTGACACTTTTACAGTCACAAATGTCACTGATTGCAGTGATCAGTAAATAAATGGTCACTGCAATCAGTGACACTGTGACTGGGGGCTGGGGGGTGATCTGGGGGGGCGATTTGTGTGCCTATGTGTCCTGGTGTCAGTGTGCTGTTTGTGCACTAACCTGTGTGTCTTCTCTTGTACGGCGCTCGGTATATGTGAGCGCCACATGAGAGATGACATCACTTCCTCCTGCTTCCTCTGCCTGTGTAAACATTACACAGCAGAGGGAGCATTTCCATTCGCCGGGAGCGATCCCGGGGGGGGTGGCCAGAATCGAATGGCCGCCCCCTCATGTCGGATCGCTCCCCAACGAATACCAACCACTCACTGTATAGGAGGGGGGTCCGATCGGACCCCCCAACTGTACAAAGGCCTGTCTGTGCCATTCTGCCGACGTACATATACAGTGAGCGATCGTTAAGTGGTTAATAGATATAAAAAAAGCCTATTTTGGTTTCGGTTTCGGTTTTCGGGATCCTGAAATTTTTATTATCAGTTTCGGCACCAAAAAACCCATTCGGTGCATCCCTAATACATACCAAACCCTGCATGTGCAGGATGACGCCAAAGGCGCTGTATTATCCAGACCCGTCCAGAGAGGGGAGAATCTGCATACACGATCAAGCAGCCTTTTTACACAATGCAGAGGATTACCCCTTTAGGTTCTACAGGGAGTATGACAAGCATGCTTTATTTACTGCATTTTCCAAACTGATTTTACTTTTGTAGGTTTATTAACACTTAAAATCTGTGAATGTGTCAAGTGTGTGTTTTTTTTTATTTTTTTTATTTAAAGCTTTTCCACCTATTTTATGTATAATTTATATGTAGTGTAATGGTGATCATACACTTGACAATATTATTGGTTTCCACCTGCTTACCGCTGCAACAACCTGGCATCCTTGGATTCATTTCTAACCAAATGTTGAGTGATGGTCAGCCAATTTCAATTAACTTTCACAAAATTTTGTTCACAGAAACGATTTATCTGATCATACAAACCTAAAATCTTACAGCTTAATTTCTTTCACAGGTTAAGGATAGAAACCAATGTAGCACCCCCTTACCCCTGAGTAGTGTGTGGTAGGTGACCCCAAGTGGCTTAGAGGGCAAGCATTTTGTCTCTCTGGTGAAAAATAAAGCTGTGTGCCAATAATACATTTTCTTCCCTTTTTTCTTTCTAAACTCCACACTTAGAGGACCTCTAATGGCCCGTTTCACACACGTTTCGAAAATCGGACGAAAAATACAGCTTTCGATCGGATCGTTGGTACAGAGCTTTCGAGAGTCGATCACAACAATTCATCCAATTATTATTCGATCGGGCAAGCACGGAAATTTTCCTCGTACGATACCAGATCGTACGATTTTCGTTTAGATTTATAGTTGTCGCCCGAAAATACAAATACACTTGACATCACTTCTGATTTAAAAAAAATTCCCGTCATAAGAGAATTTTTGTGACTTTAGTAACCTATTCAATTTCTACTTGCGAATAGTAAACTAAATAAGTCGGACAATCTGTCATACGGTTTTCGGATCGTGTGTACGGGCCATAAGAGAGAAACTAGGACTTGCTCTTACAGTGCTGCTCCTTCACTGGCAAAACTATAAAAAAGTGTTTTTGTTTTAAAAATTACATTATTTAATAATGGTCTAGTATGCATCACATATTCACACATTATGACAGTGCTGCGTTAATGATCCCATGGATTCTGAATGCTTCTATCTCCACCCGATCTTGCTGTTTGGCCAAGCTGCGATGATGTGACTTCCATGCATGGGAGTCACATTACCACAGCTAGGTGCATCTGCTGGCCCCACTCGCTATAATGACAGGTTGCTGGCGGGCCGCAGCTATTGGCTGCTGTGCACACAGCCAGCGATTACCTGCCGTAATTGCTGCTGGACGCACACAGCATGTGTCCAGTAGGGATCACTGAAGGTGATCTCTGGCTGTGCAGAGAGCTGTGAATAGTTGCTGCCGAAGGCGACCTGTTATTACAGTGAATAGAGACGGCAGCTGCACCTAGCAGTTTAGAGCCTCAGAAGGAATCTCTAAATCATGCCACTACAATTCGCACCAGCTTCAACCACTGGTGGGAATGTAGCCCTAAATTTCAGGGGTATTTAGATGCAAAAGGTTGTTTATTGGGGAAGTTGTGCAGTACAGAACTTTGTATGAAAGACAGGCAGTACTGTTGTATATCCACAAGATGTCACTAGTGTAATTGCAGTAAACAGCTCCCACACACTAGCAAGTCTGTTATTTCTGAATAGATTTGGTAGCGCATTTCTAAATAAATTCAGAAAAGAAAATGCAGCTGTGTTAAAGCTTTGTCACTTGAGAGTGAATTTTGTTTAAAAATGATTTGTTAAAAGGTGCTATTTTAAGGTATGAGACTAGTCTTAAAAAATCCCCAACAGGTTAAAAGTTATAAAAAAAATCTTCAAAGTGGACTTTGCATTAAAATGTTTTGGTATAATCACTGAAATGTGTTTTGCTGTGCTTTAACAAAAATTTAATATTTATTAATTTGAGTATATATTATAGTTGAAGCACATCTAAAGTAATCAGGCTCACATAATTAGTTAAAAACAGGCACCTTGACAGGTCACAGCCTAAAACACATTGCTTTTCATGGTACCCGTTCTAATGGTACCATCTATGCAACTTTGAAAAGATACCTGCAATGCTTTGATGCAACTTTGATCCAGAGAGTGTACAGTTGGATCAAAGCTGCATCAAAGTCACACTCTAAAGTAGGCTTTGGAAGTATGTTTTATGTTAGAAACTGTAAGATTACAATGCAACATGCTGCAGATTTTCTACAGTGTACAACCACGTGGTTGTTTCTGCATGACACTGTGTGCATGGTGTGGCACTGTGATGGGCACGGTGTGCATAGTGTGGCACATGCCCAGCTGCTGTGAACGATGGACAGAGCTGGGAAAGAAAAAGTACAAAGGAACATTTTTGAAGGATGCAGATCGATTTCTATTGCTCATTACATGTGAGTAATGAGTTTAAGGTTTCCACTAGTGCATCTTGTCATGGGACTTTGGACACAGTTGCATGACAAGTCACAGCCTATTGATTTCAATGGCAAACGTTGCCATCTATGCGACTTTGAAAAGGTGCCTGCACTACTTTGATGCGACTTTGATCTAGCATGTACTCAAAGCTGCACTCAGTCTCTCTCAAAATCGTACAGGTTGGGAGACGCACTAGTGGAAACGTACCCCGAAGGCTAGAGGGTGACTTTGATGCAACTTTACACTCCCTGGATCAAAGTCGCATAGAAAGTTGCTTCAAAGTAGTGCAGGTAACTTTTCTATGTTGCTTATTTCCAAAGTCGGATAGACGGGAATGGGTACCATTAAAATCAATGGGCTGTGACTTGTGATGCAACTTTAGACACATAGCCGCATGATAAGTCAGGTTTCCACTATTGCGACCCCCAAAGTTGCGCTATTTAGAGTGCGACTTTGATCCAACTTTACATTCTGGATTTAAGTCGCATCAAAGCATTGCAAGTACCCTTTCAAAGTCGTATAGATGGGAACGGGTGCCAGTGAAATCAATGGGCTTTGACTTGTCATGTGACTTTGTGTGCCAAGTCATACTAGTGGAAATGGAGACTTAAGCCCCGTACACACGGTCGGACTTCCATCTGACTTTTCCGTGGTTTTTTGTCTGAACGGAGTTGGCTGGGAACACCCATAGCATATACACGCTCTGACTTTTCTGCAAACTTTCCCAAAACTTTTTGCAACATCACATGGTTTTTCTGCTCTTTTCTGCTCTTTACCGCCACCCTTTGGTCAACTTCTGCTATTGTTGGTTGATTTTAACATTGGTTGTTTTGTCCATCGGACAAAAGTCCGATGGTTTTCTGTACACACGGTCGGACTTTGCTCCATCGGACTTTTGTTGGGCAAAAGTTTGTCCGTTTGCAGACCCAACTTTTGTCAGATGAAAACAAGAAAAAAGCAAAAAAAAGTTTGTCCGATGGAGCGTACACACGGTCGGATTGTTGGTCCAACTTGCTCAAAATCAAGTTTGTTGGGCAAAAGTCCGACCGTGTGTATGGGGCTTAAGTGTGGTTGCCTGTACTTTGATCATTCATGCCCCCGGTGTCCAACTCCCTTCTCCTGTGCTAGTCTTCATTCAAAGCCCAGCACGGTAATACTGTATATGTGCCCTGCACCTTCCAGCCCCCCCCCCCCCCATCCTGTCCTGTGTGGATGGCTTTTTTAACCACTTCAATACCATGCACTTATACAGCTTCCTGCCCAAGCCAATTTTGAGCTTTCAGCGCTGTCGCAATTTGAATGACAATTGCGCGGTCATGCTACACTGTACCCAAACAAATTTTTTATCATTTTCTTCCCACAAATAGAGCTTTCTTTCGGTGGTATTTGATCGCCTCTGCGATTTTTTTTTTTTTGCACAACAAATAAAAAAAAAGCGAAAATTTGGGAAAAAAACGGTTATTCTTTGTTTCTGTTATTTTTTTTTTGTAAATAAGTACCTTTTCTACTTCAATGACGGGCACTGATGAGGCGACACTGAGGTGGCACGATGAGGTGGCACCGATGATGGGCACTGATAGGCGGCACGGACGGGCACTGATAGGCGGCACGGACGGGCACTGATAGGCGACACGGACGGGCACTGATAGGCGACACGGACGGGCACTGATGGACACTGATGCCCAGCAATGCCAGCCACCACACATTGTGGTAGTGCCAGTCAGTGCCCATTTGTGGGCACTGATTGGCATATTTTTGTTATGTTTTTTTATTTTATTTTTTGTTTTACTACATGTGGATGGCCATGGGGGCCATCCACATGCTTGGGGCTTCCCTGGTGGTCCTGGGGGGTTTCCCTGGTGGTCCAGTGTGGGTATCCGAGGGGGTGCTGCGCTGATAAACAATCAGCGCAAACCCCCCCTGTCAGGAGAGCCGCCGATCGGCTCTCCTCTACTCGCGTCTGTCAGACGCGAGTGAGGAAGAGCCGATCAACGGCTCTTCCTGTTTACATCCTGATCAGCCGTGATTGGACACGGCTGATTAGGTGGTAAAAAGCCTCTGCCGGAGGCTCTTTACCGAGATCAGTGTAGTGGTGTGTGCGCGGCGGCTGTTATTCTGCAGGACGTGATATGACGTCCAGTGTGGATAACTAAACCACTTCCCGGACGTCAATATGCTATTGACTGGGCGGGAAGTGGTTAAATAATTCATTTTCTCATGATTTAGGATGTACATTGCATCCTTATTGATAAGAGAACACTGGGCGGGAACCTATGATCAGCTCCTCCCGTCCTGTTTACACTTCCTGGCTACACAGGAACAGTGTCCCTCCCTGAAAGGGATGTCACTAGCTTTCAGTAACCACACCCACTGGCTGCTTTTAGACTCAAGGAAGTAGAATTGAAGTCATGTGACGGCACTGGATACTGCAAAATAAAGGTAGAAAAACTGGGATTTTTTTATTTTGAGACATAAGGCTGAACTTGGCTCACATTAATGATTGCAGGGGAGAATTTAAGTGTTGGGCTGGACTTCCACTTTAATTTCTATAGTCAAAAAGATATTTGAGAGCCTAATAAAGGATCATATAGAAGAGATTTTGCTAGAAAATAGCATGGATTCAAGAAATACCGAAGTTGTCAAATCTGATTTCCTTTTCAGATTTTTCAAATTTAGACAAAGGAGTGGCTGTGGATATAGCTTGGATATAACCATTCCCCACACACGGCTAATGTGTAAGTTAGTCTACAGACTTGGAAAAATCTGTTTTATAAATGAATAGAAAATGGGCTAAAAGACCATTATTCAGAAACGAATGATTCATACTCCGAATGGTCTAAGGCAGGGGTGTCCAAACTTTTTTCAAAGCGGGCCAGATTTGATGAAGTGAACATGCTTGAGGGCCGACCATTTTGCCTGAGATTATTTAAACCGTTAAAATTCGTTCGAGCACTAATACACTGCCCGACAAGAATTCTTCTGCCTTTTGTGTGTGGTGAAGAGATGAGCTCAAGCTCGGGCGTGTTATTTGGATATACCGTATTTATCGGCTTATAACACGCACCTTCACTTTAAAAAGGAAGTTTCAGGAAAAAATCTTACATTTTAAACAAAGAACTGTGAAGCAAAATAAGGATCCGTGCCCATCTGCAGCCTCACAAGTGTCATGAATGCAGCACTCACATTGCCGTGAATGCAGCACCCATACAGGAGAAACTCCTGTTTTCTCTGCGGCCTCTTTAATAGAAAGTCCCGCCTCCTATGATGGACAGAACAGTCGTCCAATGGCAGCGCATGAGATGGGACTTCCTTTTACACAGGACGCCGTGTAAACAGTAAATACTCCTCTCCTGTATGTACGGCACTCGTCCCGTCCCCTCCAAGGCAGCCAGCATATATATCTTTTGTGGCCCCCAGTGCTCGGGGATTCGTTGGGGGCCACAAAAGATAGATAGATATATCTATTTATCTATGTGTATGTCAAAATTACCAGAAGGGCCGTCTGAAACCAGAACGCGGGCCGCGATTGGCCCGCGCGCCGGACTTTGGACATGCCTGGTCTAAGGTTATTAGTGGTGTACCCCAAGGTTCACTGCTGAGACGCTTACTTTTTAATATACTTATAAATGATATTGGGTCTGGGAATAAAAGTACAATTTTTGTCTTTGCAGATGACACAAAGCTATGCAGTGAAATAACGTCCTTACAGAATGTCTCCAATTTACAAGCCGACCTCAATGCTCTGTTTATTTGGGAAACTATGTGGCAAATTAGATTTAATGTTGATAAATGTAAAGTTATGCACTTGGGGGGCTAAGAATATGAATGCATCATACATACTAGGGGGAGTAAAACTGGGGGGGTCAATGTTGAAGGATTTGCATGTTGTGGTAGATCATAGACTTAAAGTGGTTGTAAAGGAATTGCACGTCATTCCTGTTCAAATCTCATGCGGTTTATTTGTAGTGCGATTTGCGGCCGTTCATTTTGTATAGACGCAAATCGCACCGCAAAGTATCGTTTTCGGTATCGGGAGCATTTTCACAAGTACTCGTGAAAATGCTCAGTATCAGCACCGATACTTGTATCGGTATCTGTGCATCCATAATCCTTACTGATCTCTAATGTATGCAGCAGTGTTCTTACAACTCTTAATCTGAGATAATTGGATATGTGTGGGCTTTTTTTTTTTTCTCTCACATATTGACAAAGATGCAAGAATTATGAAATCTCTAAATCCTAAAATCACTTGATTGTACAGTTGGCGACAAGTGGCAAAACGCTGTCACAAAGTCCATTAACTCGGCCGATCATAGATCGGGTAATGGGCCATTCGCAGCAGGCCCTTTACCACGTGATCTGCTGTCAGCCAATGACAGCTTATCGTGGAAATAAACAGATGCCAGTTTTATGTGTGTGTGTTTTTTTTTTTCCCCCCCTTCACGCTGTCAGCTGTCAGTGCCGCCTCTTTAGTGCCCATCAGACTAAGAGTTGTAAGAACACTGCTGCATACATTAGAGATCAGTAAGGATTATGGATGCACAGATACCGATACAAGTATCGGTGCTGATACTGAGCATTTTCACGAGTACTTGTGAAAATGCTCCCGATACCGAAAACAATACTTTGCGGTGTGATTTGTGTCCGCCTCTTTAGTGCCCATCAGTGCTGCCTCTTTAGTGCCCATCAGTGAAGGAAAAAAATTATCTGTTTGCAAAATGTTATAACAAAATATGAAAAACTTTATTTTTTGTTTAGCAAAAAAAAAAAAAACCCCAGTGGTGATTATATACTACCAAAAGAAAGCTGTATTTGTGTGGGAAAAAAAAATGATTAAAAATGTCATATGGGTACAGTGTTGCATGACAGCACCATTGTCATTTAAAGTTTGAGAAAATTGGCCTGGGGAGGAAGGGGGTATAAGTGCCCTGTAAGCAAGTGGTTAAAAGAGGCGTGTTGCAGAAACAATGTAGTGGTCAAGTAGAGGCAGATGTGCAGGGGATCTTGCTGAGAGTGCGATCCTTTTTATAATATTTGTTTTAAAAAATAAAAAAAATTATCCTTGGAACATGAGACTTAAAGGGACACTAAAGGTTCCCGTTTAAAAAAAACAAACAAACATGTAATACTTGCCTCCACTGTGCAGCTTGTTTTGCACACAGTGGCCCGGATCCTGGTCTTCTGGAGTCCCTCGGCGGCTGTCTCGGCTCCCCCCCAAGAACTAACCCCCTTCATGGGAGCTATCTCCCATGGGGGTTAGTTCTTGCGGGCGTGCTCCTGTGATGCAGCCGGCAGCCATAGCCGCAGACTGTATCACTCGGCCCCGCCCCCCACATCATTGGATGTGATTGACTGCAGCGCGAGCCAATGGCTGTGCTGCTATCAATCCATCGAATTTAGCCAATCTGCGGCCAGACTGAGTGGAGAAGAGGACATCGGGGGCGAGCGCAGCAGGTGAACAGGCTCAGGTAATTAAAACGGGGGGGGGGGGGGCGTCATTGCCAGTTTTTGTTTCACCTTAATGCATAGGATGCATTAAGGTGAAAAAAAAAAAACCTTTACAACCCCTTTTAAGCTGGAAATGGTAAAGCATTACAAAGAGTATCGGATAAAATAATATGCAATCCCAGTAGATGGCAGTCAGGTCATCTGAGTGGAATATTTTTGTGTGCTGGCTCCCTGAACTATCCTGAGCTGATACTGAGTAAACTAGAAGAGGGTTTACTATACTGATAAATATTCTTACTTTTCTGAAGGAATTATGATACATAGAGCCAGCATGATTTGTTACTTTTTTTTTTTTTTTTGTTTGATTTCAATGGGCAGGGGCACTGTAGGAGTGGTGTACACACCGGTCCTAAAGTGCTGCAAAGAAGCTGCTTGCAGGACTTTTTTTGGGGTGCTGCGCTGGCAGGGCGTCAATGTGAAAGTACTCAGGCTTTCATACTGAGATTGCAGCCAAGGCTTTTTACAGGCACTATTTTTAGCACTAAAGCGCCTGAAAAACGCCTCCAGTGTGAAAGGGGTCTTAAAATGTTTCTCTATAGAACGTCCTGATCTTCTGCCCAGTGTCATCTGAATTGCACCATACCAAAAAACAAACCTGTATTTACCCAGCCCATAATGCTCTTTCAGAGTTGGCTTTACATTGGAACAGCCAAGATTAAGGGCGGAGATACCAAACTTACAGTTCCCAGACATTATAGGGAGCACCATGATCGTAACCCTGCTGGTACTAGTTTTTTGGTTATAGATAGTTACATTCCCCCATGGAGAGGTGGTGCCCTTACCAGGGGAGTGTCACAATTAGAGACTTATTGGATATAGGTTCTCCAATCCTACCAACCATGGGGTATGAACATTGTGTGGGACGTTAATGCCTTTTTGAATAAGGCATAGCCTCCCAACCCCTTTCCAACATTACAAATAGGATCCATTTGAGTAACGATTTTTATTCCCATTTTATAGACTATACATCTCTCCTTCAAAATACATTTTAGATTCGTAATCACCATATTGAATGTATAAATTTTTATACATGCTTTTGCATTTATTCATTTGTTTGTGCATGTAAAATTTCCAATATTGTATGATATCCCGTGAGGGGGTCAGCTCCACACTTAATTAATATATTGTATCCCATTGGCTCAGCGTGAGCCTGTCGGTTACGAGCTGAACTCTTTTGGCATGTACATAGGGATGGGTCACATGTGTAATGCACTCTATATGTCGGCACATGATACATTATTTGTTTTTTTACATTCCACTTTTTATTTCTTAATTTTCTCTGTATCGCCCGACTTCCGGTCAGCGATTCCAGCCATAGGAGTCAGAGCTGTCATCGGAATGAGGCTTTGTGTGTATGTCGATATCCACCATCTTTGTGATGACAGACGCTAGAGGACCATGCTCCGGATCGCGGGCACCATTTTGTTGTTGCCCCTGCGGCGGAAGATGCCCCTGTGCCGGCCTGTTTCGATCTTGATAGACTGGTTAGCTGTGCGTCCTCACTCGGGGGGCTTATCAGCTCCGTGATGCGGACGGTCAGCATTTTAGGGACCCCTTTGTGCCCTAATTCTGGATTTGTTTTATATGAAGTCCGGGCGCTATTTTGCCGTAGTCTCATGGCTCATCACAATCTTTCATTTATTTTTATTCATATTTAGTGCTGGAATATTTAAACTAATACGATTTAGTCGTGATATACACAGAAGCATAATTCATGTCCTCCTCTGAGAGGGATTTAGTTATATTATATAAAACGCCCCTTATATCTTTTGGAATTGAGGCTTGAGTCACACATCAGAGTGAGGCTTGGAATTCAAGCCATGGGCGCCATTTTACAAACCGGAAGTGTTTTTTTTTTTGGCAATCGTGGAGCTGGCCCTCAAGAGGGGGTACTCATATCTATAAACACAAAGTGGACCAGCACCCCAGATGATGCCTTATTAGGACAAAACGCGTCGTTAAGGGCTCTGCTGATGCCACTGCATCATTTTGATTACAAACGCTTTTACTTGTCTTCTCAAATGTGAGTGACCATTTTATAATTTTATCAATAAATGTTCCTCTTTTAAACGGAATTACACCATGTGGCCCCATTTCTCTCCTTTTTGCCATATAAACACTTTGGGAGGATTTTGTACAAAGTACAGTTGCCCAACCTATGGTGGATACTCGTTGATGTCATTGCTGTGATGCATCCTTGCCTGGTTTTCATTGGAAGCTGTGCTCGCTGTACCTATCCTTTGGTGTGTTACACCACTAAGCTCGTTTGACTCATCAGGCTTAAGCCTTTCTGGGTCCACCTTGTCTGGTAAGCCTTAGATCTTCATGGTGGTGGATTAACTGCAGACAACTTACTATACAGTCACCTTTTTCACTTTTGGAATATTTGGACTTTATATTCACATACTCACCAGCACACCTGGTTCATTATTCTGATGGTGTTGGTTTTATGATTGTTTTATATGGTTTATTTTCATTTTTCTGTTTCATGTATTTTATTCTCATTTTCAATACTGTATTATGTACACTTGTTCACTAGGTACTTTGGTTAACAGATATTGATGGTGCTCATTCACTTCTCATTTTGTTTACCACTTTATTTACCATTTATATTGGTTTTATTCATCCATATATCATTATACAGGGTCTCATTTTACACCTCACTATATATTTTTTGAGTATATCATTTTGAACGCCGCACTCTTTCACTTTACATTGGAACAGTTATGTTTTTTTTTTATCGCATGCAACCTATAAATACATTTTTTTTTATTTTTTTTTATTGATTTTTGAGGATTAGTTTGTTGGCCATCAAACCAGAAGGATATTTTTAATTGGAGCACTCTTGTCATAGCTGTAACTTTGTGACCTAATGACTGATCTGTGCTATGTAAATATAATGAATCATATCTGTGTCAACTGAGAAAAACACATTACTCTTTCGTCCATGGACCGACACAGCTTCTCTATTGACAAAGTGGGTATTATCCGTTAATTAGGAGTGACTAGGCAGAAAAACTTGTAAAAAGTGTTGCATCACACCTTCTACAGTACCGCCCAGGGGGCGGACCCTCTGGGTATACCCTCTCAGTCTGCACATCGCAGATCAGTTTTTTTCTGTCTAGCAAGGAGTAGGACATGGCTCCCTTCGGGCTCATTGGTCCGGGGAAAAAAGATATATATATTTTTTATTTTTTTGCTACATTGTTGTTTCCTGCGATCTTCGATCAACTGCCGACTGGGTGACAGGCTGGATCCTCGATCCTTGTAGTCTCCCCAGTTTCGGCCATCGAGCGTGTGCCGACCCTAGCTACGCGCTGGGTTTTCCACGACATGCCCGTCGCTCCACGGGTGGCCGGTGAGCCTACTCTCCAGGGCCTGCATCGGACCGCTCAGCTTCGGCTGACCTTACGGCCGAGTCGCAGCAGCCTGGCCGGTGAGCTTACGCTCCAAGGCTTGCATCGGACCGCTCAGCTTCGGCTGACCTTACGGCCGAGTCGCAGCAGCCTGTCCGGTGAGCGTCATGCTCCAGGGCATACATATGATCGTCCCTTCTGGGTCCAATCACAGCATGCCTGGCCAACAGTCACCTTCCGTGCGCGGACGATGATCTGTTTGGAATGTCTTCCAGCAGAATACATGCAGGATAGGTAAGTAAAACTCCCCTGCCTCGGCTGGGTGATTTAGCTGGACATTCCTGGAGAGATCAAGTAAGTGGTTGTGGCCCCTTTCTTCCCTCTCTCCCTGCCTTTCCCTCCTCCCTGGGCTTCTAGCTAAAGGTTGCTGGGTGCTGGGGGTCACCTAGGGGGTCCCACTGGAGCGGGGCTGGCTGTAACTAACATTTAAAAGAAATGTCATTTTTGCTTACCTGTGTTTCTGTGTCTCCATGCTGTCGGCGGCCATTTTGAGGTGGTCCATGCCAAGTTTGGCCTCTTGTAACTGCCTGGCGGCCATCTTCCTGTAGTTCGGCCACACCCACTGGCCCCTATCAGGTGATCGGCGGCCATGTTTGTCCACCCTGTATGCAGATATTGCCGTTCGGCGGCCATCTTTTTTGTGGGCTATGGCTGCCTGACCTCTATCTTCTGTCGGCGGCCATTTTCTTAGAGCCCACATTATCTTCCATACAGACGGTTTTGGCAACCATTTTGCGAGAGCCTCCGGCCTCTAGGGTGCATTACACTGGCGCGAAAATTCACACAGGAAGTGCTGATAAAAGAAGCAGACTGACACAGCAGCAAGGGGACAGCATCATAGGCGCAGCATAGCAGTACCTATCCAGGGTGGTGAGTCCTCTGGGTAACCCAGCATCTCTGCAGCGCAGGAGGGTGGCCTATTGATATCTTGCCTGGAGCCCTGTGAGTGTCAGCGTGTGGTCAGCATGGCATCTGAGCCAGATGTCTTCTCCCCTGAAACACCAGATTTAGCAGCTGGTGTCCCTGAGGTGTCTATGGACGCTATGTCGGCAATCCTAGAGGCGTTTGCTGCCAGGGTGGAAGCAGCACACGGGAATACAGGGGGTAATAAACGCCCCCGTCCCCTGCAATCTTCTGGGGATATTTCTGATGCAGAACCAGGTCCAGCTACGGCTCATGGCCCAGATTCTGATGCATCAGAGACTGCAGACCGTGACCGATCGGACAGTGAGGAGGACTCCAAGTCCAGGTCAGTACGCGAGACGGCTTTGGTATCTGACCTTATTACTGCAGTGCGGGATACGCTAAAGTTGGAAAGGACTGAAGAAGTAGCAGATACTCCAGTCCCCTTTGGGTTTCGTAAACCTGCCCGCACTGCTAAGGTGTTCCCTTGTGTGTCTTATTTTGACAAACTCTTATACAAGGAATGGGAGAACCCACTGAGGGTCTTTACAGCCCCAAAGAGGTTTGCAGTACGGTACCCCTTTGAGGAGAGTTTTCTGAAGATATGGACCTCTCCCCCTATAGTGGACCCTTCGGTGTCCAGACTTAATAGAGCCACCACTATTCCAGTAGAAGGGGCTCCTGTTTTCAAGGACCCTGTGGATAAGAAGGCTGAAGCACTCGCTCGCTACCTATACTCAGTGGTAGGCTCAGCAGTACGCCCGGCATTGGCGGGGGCCCTAGTGTCTCAGACACTTACTGAATGGGCAAAATTGCTACTCCAGGGGTTAAAGGAGCGAGATGCTCCTCCTAATGAGATAACTTTGGCCGACCAGTTGGTCCAGGGCCTTAAGTTTGTCTGCGAGTCAGACATGGATACTATTCCCCTGCTGTCAAGAGCTTCGGTTTATGCAGTAGCAATACGCCGCCTGATCTGGCTAAAGGGCTGGTCTGCGGACCAGACTTCCAAGAAAGCCCTATTGGATCTGCCTTTTAAGGGCGACAGACTTTTTGGGGCTTCTCTGGATGACATCATCAAGGATGCTACAGGAGGTAAAAGCACTTGGCTTCCCCAAACTAGCAAGGGTAGGGGACCACGCCAAGGGCAAGGGCCCTCCTTTACTGCACGTAAGCGTTTTTTTCGCCCTCTTAAGGCGACAGGGAAAAGACCCCAGGCCGATAAAGCGCCTGCCCAAGGACAAAAGCGTCCTTGGTCCCGCAGACCCAACAAGCCTGTGGACAAATCTGCGTCCACATGAAGGTCCGCCCCCACCCAGCTCTCGGGTGGGGGGACGTCTTCGCAAATTCGCGACTCAGTGGACTGCTCTAGTCTCCGACAGGTGGGTTTGCGAAGTAATCTCCTCAGGCTACAAGATAGAATTTCTCTCTTGTCCACCAGACAGATTCATCACCTCCAATCTCCAGCTACTACCGACCCGTCGGGAGGCCCTGTATGGGGCGGTCCAGGGTCTACTGGAACGCGGGGTAGTTATTCCAGTTCCAGAACAGGAACGGGGTCAGGGTTTTTACTCAAATCTGTTCAGTGTGCCAAAGAAGGAGGGGGTTCGTCCAATCTTGGATCTCAGAGCCCTCAATTGCTTTGTGAAGGTACAAAGATTTCGGATGGAGTCGGTTCGATCCGTAGTCACGGCTCTCCATCCGGGGGACTTTCTGGCCTCCTTGGACATCAAGGACGCATACCTGCATGTCCCCATATACTCCAGACACCAGAGGTTTCTGCGATTTGCTATCGGGAAGAACCACTACCAGTTTGTGGCCCTCCCGTTTGGCCTTGCCTCAGCACCCAGGACGTTCACCAAGGTGCTCGCTCCGATTCTGGCACTTCTAAGACAGCGGGGTATCGCTATCACAGGTTACTTGGACGACCTTCTGCTGAAGGGCCCTTCAAGCTCAGAATTAGAGGTAAGCGTGTCCATTACCTGTCAGACTCTTCGAGACTGTGGTTGGATACTAAACACGCAAAAGTCAGTATTGGTGCCCACTCAACGCCTAGTGTACCTGGGGTTGATTCTGGATTCCTCAGAGGCAAAGGTATTCCTCCCTGTGGAGAAGTTGCAGACCCTCCGGGCTGCAGTACGGCAGCTGACTTCCAGGAATTGGTCGTCACTCCGTTTTTGCATGCGAGTGTTGGGCCTCATGGTAGCCTCCTTCGAGGCGGTCCCATATGCTCAATACCACACTCGAGTGTTACAGAGGGAAGTTCTGTCCAGATGGAACAGATGCCCTTCATCTCTGGATTATCAAATCCGAGTGAGCCACCTAGTCAGGAGATCCCTGGTATGGTGGCTGACAGCACCGGCTCTAATGGCCGGGAAGTCATTTCTTCCGGTTTACTGGATAGTGATCACGACGGACGCCAGCCTTACAGGTTGGGGGGGAGTCTGGGGTGTCCAGTCGGCGCAAGGTCGCTGGACCCCAGAGGAAGCCCTCCTGCCGATCAATGTCCTGGAGATCCGGGCGATCAAGCTGTGCCTCTTCAAATGGTCTCAGAGACTGCAAGGGCGTCCAGTCAGGATCCAGTCAGACAACGCCACAGCAGTGGCATATGTCAATCATCAAGGAGGAACAAGAAGCTCAGCTGCAGCATCGGAGATCGCTCGCATCCTGAAGTGGGCAGAGAGGAGCGTACCGGCACTGTCGGCCGTGTACATTCCGGGTGTGGAAAACTGGCAGGCGGACTACCTGAGCCGCCAGATGCTGGACCAGGGAGAATGGTCCTTACACCCGGAGGTGTTCCAACTCCTCTGCCAAAGATGGGGCACACCAGACGTAGATCTTCTGGCTTCCCGACTCAATCGGAAGGTATTGAGGTTTGTGGCCCGGTCAAGAGACCCATGGGCAGACGCAACGGACGCGTTGGTAGCATCGTGGGGCCAGTATCGGCTAATCTATGCCTTCCCTCCCTTAAGGCTTCTTCCTCTTCTGCTCCGCAGAGTGGAGGCAGAGGGAATTCCAATGATCCTAATCGCTCCAGATTGGCCTCAGCGTCCTTGGTACGCCGATCTAGTACGTCTGGTAGCAGACGTCCCCTGGCGCCTACCACTACGGAAGGACCTGCTGTCGCAAGGTCCCATATTCCATCCTGCTTTACAGTCATTGGCTTTAACGGCATGGCTGTTGAGAACCAGGTACTGAGAGACCGGGGCCTGTCAGACTCAGTAATTTCTACTATGAGAAGTGCTCGGAAACCGTCCTCTAGGAAGGTCTATCACCGCACTTGGAGGGCCTACATCTCCATGTGTGAGGAAATGAAATGGCATCCGCGTACCTATTTGGTTTCCAGAATCCTGCTGTTTTTACAGCATGGGGTAGACCAAAGGCTTGCCCTAAGTACGATTAAGGGACAGACATCTGCCCTGGCTGTCTTTTTTCAGCAACCCCTGGCGACTCACTCTCTCGTGAGTACATTTGTGCAGGGGGTTCGACATGTGGCCCCTCCGGTCCGCCCCCCGTTACCTCCGTGGGACTTGAACCTGGTCCTCTCGGTGCTTCAGAAGGCACCGTTTGAGAATATTAGAGATATTCCCCTGTTGACACTTTCTCAGAAGGTGGTCTTTTTGGTGGCTGTTACGTCAGTTAGACGAGTCTCTGAGCTGGCAGCCTTGTCCTGCAAGGCTCCCTATTTGATTTTCCACAAGGATAAGGTGGTGCTGCGGCCGCAGCCTTCCTTTCTTCCGAAGGTCGTTTCGGCTTTTCATCTCAACGAAGACATTGTACTTCCATCCTTGTGTCCTCAGCCGTCGAATCCTAAGGAGTCGGCGTTGCATTCCTTGGACGTTGTCCGAGCTTTGAGAGTATACATATCTGCTACTTCCCTGTTCCGGAAGTCAGACTCACTGTTTGTTTCGGTGGCTGGTCCCAAGAAGGGCCAAGCAGTCTCATCGGCCACCATCTCTAGGTGGATCCGACAGATAGTAATCCAGGCTTACGCCTTAAAGGGTCAGGCGCCCCCCTTTCCTGTCACGGCGCATTCGACCAGGGCAATAGGTGCCTCTTGGGCTTTCCGACATCAAGCGTCTGTTTCCCAACTATGTAAAGCGGCGACTTGGTCGTCCGCTCACACTTTCACAAAATTCTACAAAGTTGATGTAGGTGCATCTTCGGATGCCTCTTTCGGCCGCAAGGTTTTGCAGGCGGCTGTTTAGAGTTGCAACTCCTCCGTTGGAGGAGTGCTGTTTTGTGTTTTGGGGTGAAGTTTGTTTTTATGCTGTTACCACCCCTCGTTTTTTCTCTGACACTGCTTTGGGACGTCCCACTTTGTCAATAGAGAAGCTGTGTCGGTCCATGGACGAAAGAGTAAATAGGATTTTTTACTCACCGTAAAATCCTTTTCTCTGAGTCCATGGACCGACACAGCACCCACCCCTCCTTTTAAGTTTGTACTGCTTTTTGACGAACTGATCTGCGATGTGCAGACTGAGAGGGTATACCCAGAGGGTCCGCCCCCTGGGCGGTACTGTAGAAGGTGTGATGCAACACTTTTTACAAGTTTTTCTGCCTAGTCACTCCTAATTAACGGATAATACCCACTTTGTCAATAGAGAAGCTGTGTCGGTCCATGGACTCAGAGAAAAGGATTTTACGGTGAGTAAAAAATCCTATTTTTTCATGCACATAGTTGCAGTTGGTGAGCACTTTTAACAGATGTTGATGTGCATTTGAATGGTTTTTGCAGTCTTGGCCATCATAATTATGCTTGGACAAGATTATAAACATTTGTTCTAATTTTTCTGGAAGGTTATTAACAAAACATATTTGAACACAAACTAAGTGCCGGGTCACACATGGGCGACTTGGTCGCCTGACAAGTTGCACTCCCTTCTGTACTATGGAACCGTTCTAATAGGAGCGACTCAAGTTGCTCCGACTTAGAAAAAGGTTCCTGTACTACTTTGGGACGACTTCAGGGTGACTTGCATTGACTTCTATACAGCAGTCATTTTGCAAGCCGCCGCTGTCGTGTGCAGATCGCCTTGCATGGTCGCGCTGTAAGTTGGGATGCCCCTGTTTGTACCGACACTTGGGAGTAGGGGCTGTTCTTTGAGTGTGTTTTCTGTGTATGTCCACTCAGGGTTAGTTTATAAAACATTTGTTGGACGAAAGTCACAAGCATTTGTCCAGGCTACAAAAATGTTTCCAGTACAGTATTTTATCTAATACTATGGCTTCCTTTTGATTGTTAGCGCCACCTAATGGGCAAAATGCAGTATATTTTTCTGAAATACCGCAAATAGAAAGTATACCGCATTTTGGCTACTAGATGGAGCTGACCATCATAGGAAGTCACAGTAATATGCCAGTTGCACACGGGTGTAATCTTTTACTGAGGTTTATATTTAGGATCTTGTTAACAGAAAGATCCCTAGTAAAATGTTCTGTAAAGACCTTGTATATGTGTATACATATGTAAAATGCTTTTTCATTGCTAGTATTGCAATATGTGCGTGTATACACCCATAAACATGCGTAATGATGCATAAATTACTGCAGTCAAACGTAAAATGTTTTCTTTTTTTTTCATTCGAAAACGACTTATCTTTACGCAGCTGTTTGCCTTGTTTCATAGACAAAAATACATCTGTATCCAGATCAATAAAAAAGGCCATTGTCAACAAGATCCTGAGTATAAACATCAGTAAATTGGTACGTCCGTGTGCAAGTGGCCTTAGAGGAAAATACAGAGAAAATGTTTTCACCCTGGATGAATGCTTCTGATATTTGTCCAATTAATGTTTAATGAATAGACCCCTTTAGTCTATGTTCACTTTGCAAAGCCAATGTTGGTACATAAGGTAAAGGTGTTTTACTTTTAATACCCAGTCAGGTGCAAAGAAAATTAAAATATAAAAATGCGTTTTTTGCTAGCACATGATTGCTTGATTTGAAGTGAACACTGTTTATTTACTTTGCAATGAGAACAGTCTTTTAGTCCTTCTCAGCTACTGATCATTCCTATTAACTTAAAGTGGAACTTCTCTCTTGCAATCAACATTGATTATTTTTAATCCTCATGCTTCTAGCATTAGTAAATAGAAAAATATATAATTTTTATCTGGTCTTGTGTTTTTTTTTCTTCCAGTTACTTCCTGGTTTCTTGTCTAGGCAAATTATGTCATACATCCCAGGAGTCTTCAGGAGGGAAGGAGGGGTGTTTCCCAGCCAAGCAAATACCTCCTGCATGCATGCCTGAACTAAAGGCAGATGGATTCCAGGAAGAAAATGTTACATTTGCCGCCCCCCCCGCTAGAAATGCTAGGGGCATTTTGATTTGTGGTGCTCGGGTGCAGTGAAGCTCCACTCTAGGTCTCATTCATACAGCTAGAACACAGTCGTAAAAAAAAAAAAGATTAATGATCATTAATGGTTGTCCTGTTCCTGCTGTTTAGAGTGGATGCAGGAACCAAGCGATTTTTCTTTTGGTAAAACACGTGGGGTTGAATGTGACTATATGGCTAGCTTTTCAGCTCATTCACACGTGTGCATGCATTGCAGGTCTGTGCATTCTAAGGGCTCATGCACACTGTAGCTCAAAAGCTGCAGGTGTTTTGAGCTTTTATTTTTCTGCCTAAATGCTTGAAGAAGCTTGGGCATTTTTGAGCATAAGCGTTTTTTCTCACAAACCCATCCCTTCAGTTAATTTTTCATTGTCAAATGACCACAATGCATTGCAAATCTAGTTATGGCAAAAATCATGGATCCCCTTACTTAAAAGTGTCTTAACGCAAAAAAATAAATAAATTCAGATCCTGTTGCCCTAAAGCGTATTACGCAGTGCTTGTGCTGTGTAATCTGCCCCCCTCTAAACTGTAAAAAAAAACCTGACTGATCCTGCCGCTTCCTGTGTCCCCTCTCTGCACTGACCATGATGAGAAGGGCCACTGAGCCCTGACCACCGTGTTCAGCGTACATCCCTCTGTCATCCACGCCGGTCTTCTGCTCTCCTCCCCTCTCCCCCTCCTCCCTGCCTGTCGGCTCTGTGTTCTGTGTCTGTCTCCCCCCGCCGCTTTTATTATAAATAAAAAATTTGCAATGGTCATTGCCAGCCCCGCAGGCATGCGACACTAAGTTTTTCTAAAAACGAGGCATGTAAATACATTTTTAGAGCCATCTTCAGGCCGGTCACGTCACTCGTGGCCGCTTTACATCTCTGAGACTAGGCTTCTGCGGGAGGGGCTGAGCTGCCATGTGACCTCCACGGCTGACGTCGGAGGGAAATCTCTGCCCCTCCGTTCACAATAGCTCGTCTCTCCCTTCACAATAGCTCGTCTCTCCTTTAAAGCGGAGTCCCAGTCCCAATTTTTTTATTTTTAGTAGTCTACCGTAATTGTGTTTGGTTTTAGTGCAACATTTAGATACTGTCATTAATGTTTTAGTTTTATGTTTAAGTCATTTAAAACTGACCAGATCTCGGAAGCAGGCAGGGTTCATCTCTGCTGTGGGCATCTGAAGCCCTCTTGTATTAATTTCCGGGATTCGGTGTAGCTGCGGTGTAGCTGGCTACTTGGCAATGCACCCTCCGATCTCCCACCTGCGCAGTAATACCACTGCACAGCGCTTGTTCTTCCTGACAGGTTGCCATAGCCATAGCAATGGTGGTGTTGGCAGAAGTTCCCGCCCCTTTGCTATAGCAGCTTGTCAAGAAGAGGACATCCCAGTAGGAAATAACATGAGATTTCTTCACTAGGCGATTCCCATAGACTCCTGGGATAGATGATGATGATATCCCAGGAGTCCATGCGAATCGCCTAGTGACGAAATCGCCTAGGCAGCCACAGTCAGATGTGCTGCAGAAAATAAGTGGGGGAAAAAAGGTATTTACAAAGGAAAAAAATGATTGCCATGTATTATAGCATTCAGTATGGGCATGACAATAATGGGACTTTTAAGAAATGAGTGGAACTCCTCTTTAAGAAACCCTGGGAAGGCACCTACTACCATGCTACCTATTCCTCCTACTCCTGAGGAGTAAGCATTCTGATTTATAAGGCTTTTTATCCTTTTCTGCTCCTGCACCTCCATCTGGACCTGGAGGGAAAATGTCTTTGTTGATGCTAGGTGTGATTGCATTGAATTGCTTATCGAGGGGACCGGACAGGCTTATTTATTCATTAATGGGAATGTATAGTTCTTAAAGTATAATTTTTAGGTACATATAATGTAAATCTTATCAGTGTGTTAAATGCTTAGGAATAGCCATATTTCCTTTTTCTACACAGGAGCTACTTCCTGCCATACAATGGTTGTGCTTTACTGCTCCTTCTCACAGCGGGAAGATCACAGAAATGTTGCACTCCTTGTTTTTCTGATTTTTATTTATGCAAGGTATTTATATTTATGCAGTGCTTTACGTATTGTACCAAGTGTAATTGACAAGTAGTGGCGCCAAACTAAAAGTAATGTGTGACAACACACGTGATAAAGGAAAAAGCTGCCCCTTTTTAAAGTGAACAAATCGCCCTATAAGCCAATTGAGATATATTATAAAAAGGTCTGCGCTAATTCAGGTGAATATGCATAAACATACTTTGTAACAATTGATTTTAACCATTTAAGGACCATATATATAGTGGGTACGGAAAGTATTTAGACCCCCTTAGACCCCCTTAAATTTTTCAAGGTGTGAAAAACTTCTTGCATCTTTTCCAAAAAGACTCATGGCTGTATTAGATCAAAAGGGTGCTTCTACTAAATACTGAGCAAAGGGTCTGAATACTTAGGACCATGTGATATTTCAGTTTTTCTTTTTTAATAAATCTGAAAAAATGTCAACAATTCTGTGTTTTTATGTCAATATGGGGTGCTGTGTGTACATTAATGAGGAAAAAAAATGAACTTAAATGATTTAAAGGAGCACTAAAGCTTCCCTTTTTTTTGCTTAAAAATAACAAACATGTTATACTTACCTCCACTGTGCAGCTCGTTTTGGTCTTCTGGGGTCCCTCGGCGGCTGTTTCAGCTCCTCCCCGCAGGGACTCCACACCTTAATGCGAGTGAGCTTGCATGGTGTGGAGTGATTGCGGGCGCGCTCCCGTGATACAGCGGCGGCCATAGCCGCCGACTGTATCACTCGGCCCCGCCCCCCGCGTGCCGCGTCATTGGATGTGATTGACAGCAGCGCCAGCCAATGGCTGCGCTGCTTTCAATCCATCCAGTGTAGCCAATCGTCGGCCTGGCTGAAAAACGAAGAGGATGACGGGGACGAGCATGGGACTTTCGAGGGGCCAGGTAAGAAAAACGGGGGCTCGGGGGGGGGGGGGGGCGGTATTGTCGAATGTTTTTTCACCTTAATGCATAGGATGCATTAAGGTGAAAAAACATGTAACTTTACTACTCCTTTAAGCAAATGGCTGCAATATAACAAAGAATGAAAAATTTAAGGGGGTCTGAATACTTTCCGTACCCACTGTATATGTATGTATGTGTGTGTGTGTGTGTGTGTATATATATATATATATATATATATATATATATATATATATATATATATATATATATATATATATATATATATATATATAATATGCGGGCGCTACTCATGTATGCATTCGCTAATGTGCACGAGCCCGGCGCGTACCCTTTTTTTTTTTTTTTTTTACACTGATCTTTTAAAAATAGATTTTGGCACTTTTATTCCTAATACAAGAAATGTAAAAATCCCTTGTAATGAAAAAAAAAATCATGACAGGGGTCAAAATGGGGTCAAAAAGCCCTCAGATCTCATATTTTACACTAAAATGCAATAATAAAAAAAAAGTAATTTGAAAATAAAGACCACTTTTATCTGAAACCAGATCGCTCACTGAAGAGGAGGATACTGGGGTTATGGCAGCTAGCTGCTGCCATAATAACGATATTCCTCTTCAAAGTGCCTAAAATATATCGTCTTGAACCGGTCCAGGAGTGGTTAAATCACATCATAATTAGGTGAATACATAAACATATAAAAAAATCCTTAAGTCCACACACCAAAAGAAAAAAAGAAGTTGGTGTGATTATAAATATTCTTGGTTATCTGTGCTCCGCCATCACTCGTGCAGGAGAATAACAAACTCACCAGATAACTAAAAAATTGTAACTTGTATGGAAATCGCTTCCTTGGAAGGTAGGGATAACAGGAGGGGGAAGGTCCTTGTAACTTGGCACTGTCATCTGGTGTATCCTTGGACTCATTAAAAATCACGAGCTTGAGAAAGCTAATTTCTTTACAGCCTATAGAAACTTGAAGCCAAAATGGCAAGTAATGCACTTAGATTTGTGGGTGCTAGTAGGCTAGCACTATAATATACGACCAAACACCAGGGATACACGCCAAAGATTGGAACAAGGCGTACCGGACGTGACGTCAGTGCTGGCAAGCACGCAGCCTCAATGAAATTCGTGTTAACGCGTCATCACTGACGTCACTTCCGGCCAGGTGCTTGAACAACAATACATTACAGATCTCTCTGACTCTAAGGAGGCGTGGCAGGCTGCCCAATTTGCCTATAAGCATTTACTCTCCTCCTCGGCAGAGAAGAGATTCTTTTCTAGACCAGTGTTTTTTTTTGAGGAGGGCAAGAAAACCCTCAGTATTGCAAACTCTCACCAAAGATCCCCTGCCATAGGAGCAATAAAGCCCCAGGCTGGTCCCTTAGTACGCTCACCTGAATTGATTATGCAGGGATTGGCTAGTTTCTATGAATCTCTTTACTGCCCTGGAACCTCCTACTTCCAGGAAGAACTTGACCTTTACCTACAAATTATATCTTACCCTCAACTCGCAGCGGGCCAACAGAGGGGGTTGGAGGCTCCAGTTATCATAGAGGAAGTTCAGGAGGCAGTTGGCTCCTACCCAAACTGTAAAGTGCCTGGGGAGCCTGGGATCCCCAGAGAGAGAGAGAGAGAGAGAGAGAGAGGCCTCACCCCCTCTTCTCTGCCTAGGGGTATGTTGTACGTGAGGGTGAGATGCGCTACGGCCCATGTCCTCCCCATTGCAGCAGGAGAGGTGAAGGCCAGTACCAAGTATTCTTCTCGGGCCTGTGTGTTTCTATTCACAACCAAGTCCTGCTGTGCTGACACTCCCCTTTACTCCCATCAACCAGAGTTCCACACACCGATACGGATCCAACACTTCTTTTATTGTAACACACAATAAACAGTTCTTTGTTAGCCAATTAGTTGAGATCCATAAACCGTTAAATACGGTGGGGTGAGCAGGTCGAGGCACTGTCCTAATGATAAACTAAACCACTGTGGTCTCACCAGCGGTTGCTATAGCCATTGGCTAGAGAGAGGAACTTGAAACGTAGGAGTCTCTACCAGCGACTCTGAAGAACATGAATGGAGTACCTTCGCTGCGTTGCGGCCCCTATCAGGGGGAAGATGTCCCTCCAAGGGAGTTACCAGAGGCCCCTCCGTCACCGGGTTGATGCTGCTCCGGACTCTTCAGACGGGTAACCTCTCCGGCCTCCTCACCTCAGACATGGGCCCCATCCACCTCAGGGTCCCTCGGACTCATCCACCCTTGCGGAGCCCAGTCGAAGTTACTGGGCCCCAGGCCTCCGGTGTAGTACCTCACCCCAGGCTTAAGGTGCCTGAGATGGACGCCAACACTGCTCCGACCAGGCCATGGGCGCCTGGGCCGGAACTCCGGACTGACCGCACCCAGGCCTAAGGTGCCTGGGCGCCGGATGTAGAAGACCTCGTGGCGAGGGCGTCTCTCCCCTTTATCCCCTCCCATGACGCCACAGCAGGTTCTCCGCCCCTGCTGCACCACCGCCGGAACCGGACAAAAAGGACAGCACTGCGGCAGTGATTCCACCTCGACCTGTGGGAACACCGCCACCCCAGGCCAAGGAGAATAGTACACCACCAAAGTCCTCCACGACTGAAAGTGGTCCAAATCCTCTAGGATTTACACACACCTGGGTCATACTACCACCCAGGTGTATCCCCCCTAAATCTAGACCTCCGCTACATATATATCTATATATCTATATATATATATCTATATATATATATATATATATATATATATATATATATATTTATTTTTTCCCATTTCTTTTTCTATATGCTCATTTCATTCAGAGGAACACACCCACGGGGTCGATTATATAGCTACCCCAAGAGTGACGGTGTATTCTGACCATGATTGGGGTTTTCCTATAATTAATACCCCCAGCTGTGTCTGACTAAATTGACTGTAGCTACGGTGTCCGGTTTTTTTCTATTTTTTCCTTTTATAGGGTCCAAGGTTTAGTAACACTCGATAAATAAAAAGTATTCATTGCTTTATTTTTCAAACATCCTCTTTAAAGTACATAGCTCCCGCTAGTGGTTACTACAAATCTCTAAATATGATTAAGAAAAATATGGAGCTAGTATGTAAATATATGAATGTCACATAAACGTTTAGGATGAACACTGCGCTAATGACTCCAGTATGTGCTCACTGAAATATACTGTATTATACATTCCCTTATAGGAAAAGTGCAGCAGCCCATAGCAACCAATTAAAATTCTTCTTTCACACATCTGACTTGGGTGAAATGAAAATATAATTACCCTTTGCATGGCCTATTAAATCCATGTGATTTGTGCTGGTAACGGTGGAGTAGCAGAACAGGCCTTTAACTGCCTCTGGGTCATAGTTAGAGGTGTATCATGTACTGGCAGCTGCTTCTGTAATTGGATATGTCCCTACAAACAAACGTTTTATTGAAACGTTGGGGGAAGTATATGCTTTAGGCTCCATGTACACAGAAGCTCAAAAACAGCTTTTTTTAAAGCAGCAGAAAAATCTAGCTTTTATCAGCGTTTTTTTACTAGCTTTTATTAGCGTTTTTCAGTGTAGCTTTTTTTAGCTTTAAAAAAAGAAAAAAAAAAAAAAAATTTCAATGGACCACAAAACGCTCGCGGCCAGCGTTCTTGAGCGTTTATGGGCGGTTTTCGGCATTTTGCGTTTTTTTCTGCCGAAAAACTGCACTTTGAACGCAAATTTCCTGCGTTCAGAAAAAAGCCCATTAAATCCACTGCTTATTAAAGCTAAAAAACGTTGTGTACATGAACACATAGGCTAACATAGAGTGCAGTTAATGGGCTTTTAAAAAAAACGCCCATTAACTGCAGTTTATCAGCTTCTGTGTACATGGAGCCTTAGGCCCCATGCACACGAGACGCAGGTGCAAACTCTGCTGAACACACGTTTTTAAACGCTGAAACCGGCGTTTATAAACGCGCGTTTTGCCGCGTTTGCGGCCGCGTTTAGCGCCG
The DNA here is from genome assembly GCA_029206835.1 of Rana muscosa. Classification (NCBI taxonomy): domain Eukaryota; kingdom Metazoa; phylum Chordata; class Amphibia; order Anura; family Ranidae; genus Rana; species Rana muscosa. The sequence goes on along the minus strand of CM055116.1, from coordinate 1,111,401,150 downwards.
TTTAACCGCGTTTGCGTTTATAAGCGTTTCATCATAGACCCTCCCTAAGCTCAAAAAATAGTAAATTTTAACCATTTCAGCCAGTTTGTGAGACCAGAGTGAGTAGCAGCTGAGAGAGCAGCAGTGTACTTGTATTTAGCGTATCACTTGCCACATCATCTGCCACAAGTTGTGGATTGTCCACTTGCCACGTCACCTGCCACGTCACCTGGCCACATCACCTGGCCACGTCACCTGGCCACGTCACCTGCCACAAGTTGTGGATTGTCCACTTGCCACGTCACCTGGCCACATCACGTGCCACGTCACCTGCCACAAGTTGTGGATTGTCCACTTGCCACGTTACCTGGCCACGTCACCTGGCCATGTTACCTGCCACGTCACCTGGCCACGTTACCTGCCACGTCAGCTGGCCACGTCACCTGCCACAAGTTGTGGATTGTCCACTTGCCACGTTACCTGGCCACGTCACCTGGCCATGTTACCTGCCACGTCACCTGGCCACGTCACCTGCCACAAGTTGTGGATTGTCCACTTGCCACGTCACCTGGCCACGTCACCTGGCCATGTTACCTGCCACGTCACCTGGCCACGTTACCTGCCACGTCAGCTGGCCACGTCACCTGCCACAAGTTGTGGATTGTCCACTTGCCACGTTACCTGGCCACGTCACCTGGCCATGTTACCTGCCACGTCACCTGGCCACGTCACCTGCCACAAGTTGTGGATTGTCCACTTGCCACGTCACCTGCCACGTCACCTGGCCACGTCACCTGCCACAAGTTGTGAATTGTCCACTTGCCATGTCACCTGGCCACATCACGTGCCACGTCACCTGGCCACTTCACCTGCCACAAGTTGTGAATTGTCCACTTGCCACGTCACCTGCCACGTCACCTGGCCACGTCACCTGCCACAAGTTGTGGATTGTCCACTTGCCACGTCACCTGGCCACGTCACCTGCCACAAGTTGTGGATTGTCCACTTGCCACGTCACCTGGCCACGTCACCTGGCCACGTTACCTGCCACGTCACCTGGCCACGTCACCTGCCACAAGCTGTGGATTGTCCACTTGCCACGTCACCTGGCCACGTCACCTGGCCACATCACCTGACACAAGTTGTTGATTGTCCACTTGCCACTTTACCTGCCACAAGTTGTGGATTGTCCACAATGCGATGCAAGCAATTACAGTTTTCTTTTATATTTTTTAATAGTTTTTCATCATTTGCCATCATTTTTGAGATTTCTAATGTTAAAAAATAGGTCACCTTTAAAAACGCTTATAAACGCAAACGCCGGTACCGCGTTTAGCAGCGTTTAGCGTCTGAAACGTGAAAACTTTTGCGTCTGAACCCATTTTTTTGCTTCTGGAAAAACGAGGTTAAACGCAACTGCTTGTAAACGCCAAAAAACGAGAGTGTGTGCATGGACACGTAGGATAACATTGAATGGGTTCAGGAGCAGTTGAAAAAAGCGTCCAACTGCCTCTGAACGCGCGTTCAACAGCAAATAACAGCGTCTCGTGTGCATGGGGCCTTAGTTGATTTTTACCTGGATTTTACTGTTTTTTTAAATATTTACAGAAAGGTCAATGACTTATTTATTCATTATTTTATTTTTTTATTCTTTGTCATCGTGTATAAACATGGTGAGGCTGGTTTACTAAAGGAGTTAAAGGTTTACCCAATAAATTGCATGAATATTCACTCCAGATATCCAATCTCATGAAAAGCCGTTCACGTTCACTTTAAATACACATTCGTGCCCAGATGAAATTAGTATAAAGGAATTCGCTTTTCAAAAGTTTGGATAATCAAAGTGAATTTTTTTTGTAATTCCTTTATTTTCCAAAAGTTTCACTTTTCTGTCAAACAGAAGATTGAAGAAACAAAGCCTAATCAAATAACAATGAAAAGCTCTCAATTAGGTTTGCATGCAGACAGGCCTAGCAGAACACGGTATGAATGGTCATGTACATGTCAAATATGCAAATGGACCGTAGTGTTGTACACACGTACGGCAGATAGAGTGGCGACATGAGAGACCCAAAACATAGACTTGTGAGCTTTAAAACCGAGCAACTATATTTTAACAAAATAATACAATGTACCGGGAAGTGGGCCCTCCCGGTGGCCAGCTGGACCAGAATGGGGATAACGAGACTGAGATAGTGTATAATAGGATACTCAAATATCTGAAAGAAAACTGCACCCAGAACTGAGCCAGTTATACAGGGAGGGGAGTAGATGGAAGAGTAAGGGGGGGGGGGGGAAAGGATAGGTAGGAAGAAGTTCGGAATAGAACTAGGGAAGCAAACATCCCTTGTGCAGGAGAAAATAACTTTATATTAAGAAAGTTAGAACCTCTCGCTCAGGGAATGAGACTAAGTTCAGGAGGTCAGCCAGGTTGCGAGACCCCCTGAAGATAGGCATCCATGTATACAAAATGTTGCCAAGGTCTCCAGGTGTCACGGAAGATCTCCTCCCAGTTGTGAGATGCTCTATGTCCCCAAGTTCATTGACTTTGGAAAACCACAAGGATTGACGGTGGGTTCTCGGATCTCCAACATAGCGGGGATGCATGCCTTAGCCGCATTCAATAACTGAATTGCGAGGGAAGCCTGATATTTCTTAATGGGAGGTTCCGAGAGATTCAACAGACATGCCAAAGGGTTCCCTTCCAGGTCGCTGTTGGGTGCTTGACAGTACCAATCATCTCCTGCCAAAAAGGCCTAATTTTGGGACTGTCCCAAAAGAAATGGAGCATCGTGTACTAGGAACTTGAGAAAAAATGCGGTGCAGGGTGGTGGGTACCCTGTACCATCGGGTCAAGATCTTGTAGCCAGTCTCTTGGATTCTAGTGGCCATGGAAGACTTCTGGGCAAAGTGGAGAATTTTGCAATGTGCAATTTTTTTTATTTTTTTTTTTAAAGGTGAACTTATTCTCCAACCAGTTCGGCTCAAATGCAATTTTTGAAATTTTTCGCATACATGTAAATATCTCAATTTCTCTTATCGTCCATGGACTGACACAGCTGGATACTGTAAACGTGTGGGTATATGTCCCTGCTCGCAGGAGAAGATCTAGGCAGAATGTTAGATGTTAAAACATTCTAGAACAAACCAGAGCTGAACAGCCCCGCCCAGGGGGGCGGTCCCTCCGGACATTACCCTCCCACCTGCAGCTAGCAGACCTCAGTTTTTTTCTGCCTAGCAGAAGGAGAAGACGTGGCTCTCTCAGGAGCCAGTCTCCTGGAAGATTTTACTTTTAAATTTTATTCCTTTGGGAATTTTATTTTTGAGACCTTCAATCAACTGTCGGCTGGGCAACAGGTTGGGTACACTAGTATCCTCGTAGTCTTCCCTGTCCGACCATCGAGCGTGCTGATCCTCGCTTGGGTGCATGTGACTCAGTTCACGACATACCCCATGACTACAGGGGTGGCCGGGTTGCTTTCATGCTCCTGCGGTCCTCTCAAGATTGAACAGTACTTGACTGATTGTATCTCTCACGGTGGACCGGACCGACAGCTACGCAGTATGACTCTGTGATAGGTCTGTCTGAAACAAGCCAGTGGGTCCCTGAAAGGGACGGGCAAGTAGTCTCTCCTACTGCAGGTGAGTACATGCTGGCTTTGTTTCTGTGTGTGGGGGTTTCTCCCTGTCTCCCCCCTGTTATGCTGCTCTCTGCACCCTGTACTGGTGCTGTGCTGTGGGGTGCTTGGGGGTCACTCTGGCCTGGCTGGGTGCTCATGTCTGCAGTTTTTTCTGGTGTGTGAGGTGATTATTGCGTGCGCCATTGGCGCTGTTTGAGGTGGTTATTGCGTGCGCCATTGGGGCTCATTAGGGCTTTGAATTTCACGCTCGGCGGCCATCTTGGGGCTGCGTCTCTGGCGTTTTTTGTAGTTCAATGACTGGGCAAAAGCCTCTGCTTCATCCATCAGTCGTCTAGCAGGTGCACTACAATTGCTTTAGCCTTTAGGGTCTCTGTGCCCGGGGGCGGGTTTGCGCCACCTGTGGAGGCTGAGGTACTAGTCCTCTGACCGAGTTTCTAGGGAAGTTCCGTCAAGTTGCCTTTATTGGCCAACATTTGAGGCACCCTGTACACTGGGGCCTCCCTTCTCCGATACATTGCGGAGTCTCTTTGGGATTTTCATACATCTCGCTGCAAGACGGTCCTGTCGGCCGTGTGCATTGCAGGCGAAGGGTCCTTGCATCCGGAGGTGTTTCCACCTTCTTTACCGGAGGTGGGGCACCGGAAGTGGACCTTATGGCCTCTCTACTCACTCGCAAGGTGGCAAGATCGTGGTCAGGTCCAGGGACCCCTGGGCGGACGCGTTGGAAGCCCGTGGGGGCAGTATCGCCTGATATATGCTTACCCTCCGCTACTGTTGTTGCCTCGCCGGCTTCGCAGAGTAGGGGCTGAGGCCATTCCAGTGCTCCGGAACGGTGACATTGGTACGCCGATCTACTTCGGCTAGTCACAGACATTCCTGGCGATGGCCTATTGGGGTGGACCTTCTGTCTCATGATCCCATACTTCATCCTGCTTTACAGTCCTTGGCATTAATGGCATGGCTGTTTAAAGCCAGGTGCTGAAGGACCGAGTTCTCTCGTATTCGGTCATCTCTTCTATGTTGTTGACACGAATCTTCCTCCAGAAAGATATCTCACCGTACCTGGAAGGCTTACATCGCTATGTGCGAAGAACTTGAGTGGCATCCTCGGATGTATTCCGTTCCCAGGATTTTGCTGTTCTTACAGCGTGGTGTGACCCAAAAGCTGGCCTTGCATACCTTTTTTTTGAGGGTCGGATTTCGGCCCGGGCTGTCTTTTTCAACGACCGCTACCTGGCCATTCCTTGATTAGCACCTTTTTGTGCAGGGGGTTCGCCATGTGATCCCCCCTGTCAAGCCTCCTCTCCCTACTTGGGATCTGATTTTGATGCATCTCGGTTCTCCAAGAACATCCCTTTGAGAATATCAGAGAGATTCCTCTCTTGACCTTGTCCCGGAAATTGGCCTTAGTGGCCATTGCTTCGGTTAGACGGGTGTCTGAGTTGGCGGCCTTGTCCGGCAAGTCGCCTTACTTGGTCCTCCATAAGGATATGTTGGTGTTGTGCCCACGACCATCCTTGTTTTCTAAGGATGGTCTCGGCCTTTCACCCTAAGAAGGACATTGTTCTAACGTCCTTGTGTCCTCGCCCATCGCATCCCTGAGAGTTTTCGCTTCATACATTAAGATGGGTACAAGCCTTACGAGTGTACCTGTCTGCTACTGTTTCCATTCGGAAATCTGTGTCTGGTCCAAAACAGGGCCGAGCGGTGTCGTCTGCCACCGTCTTTAGGTGGATCAGGCAGACCGTCATACAGGCCTATGCCCTTAAGGGGCGGGCGCCTCCCTTTCCGGTTGCGGCGAATTCCACCAAGGCAATTGGTGCTTCCTGGGCCTTCCGACATCAAGTGTTGGTTGCACAAGTATGCAAGGCGACGACCTGGTCGTCCGTTCATACCTTTTCAAGATTTTATAAGGTTGATGTGGCTGCATCTTCGGATGCTCCCTTTGGCCGCAAAGCATTGCAGGCTGCTGTTTAATGTCGCAACTCCTCCGTTGAGGAGCTTTGCTTGTTTGGGGTGAAGTTTTGGTTGTTCCTTTACTACTGCTCCCACCCTTCTGATACTGCTTTGGGACGTCCCACACGTTTACAGTATCCAGCTGTGTCAGTCCATGGACGATAAGAGAAAATAGGATTTTTGTACTCGCCGTAAAATCCATTTCTCTGACGTCCATGGACTGACACGGCACCCACCCTTCCTTTTAAGGTTTGTACTGCTTTGTTACGAACTGAGGTCTGCTAGCTGCAGGTGGGAGGGTAATGTCTGGAGGCACCGCCCCCCTGGGTGGGGCTGTTCAGCTCTGGTTTGTTCTAGAATGTTTTAACATCTAACATTCTGCCTAGATCTTCTCCTGCGAGCAGGGACATATACCCACACGTTTACAGTATCCAGCTGTGTCAGTCCATGGACGTCAGAGAAATGGATTTTACGGTGAGTACAAAAATCCTATTTTTTGGCAATAAAATTACTTAAACCCCCAGAACATTATATATTTTCTGGAAGCACCTTGAGGCGATTTAGTTTTTATTTGTAGCGCTATACAAGTTATTCACTCACTCGAAGCATCTTGTGATTAAATGTTCACTTTTTGGACATACAGATTAACTTAATTTTTGTTTTTTAAATCAATTTTTTTTATTTAAGGATTTTTTTTCTTTACAAATACATAATGACATAGAGACAAACTGTTGCACAAAATAGGAGAACTAAAAATAGAAGAAAAAGAAAAAAAATGTAAACGAGTATCAACAAAAATACAACACTAAGCCCACAAGTTGCTGCTAAGTAGATATATCACCTGTACACCTCCTATCATCATACTTGGCAAACTAATAGATATTGTACTTATTGCTATTTGTAGAATGTTCTCACCAAAGAGTAATACACAGGCCCATTGCATCTATCCAACTACACTATATTGCAGTAAACTTGTGTAGAGCATTGTGAGAGCGGTACGCAATGTTTCTGAAACAAAAAATATATATATTCACTTTGGATTTGCACTCATCTACCGATGGCAGAGTAGAGGATACCCATCATGAAGCAATCGGTTCATTGTGCAATAAAAAGAGGTCTTAAAGTGGTTGTACACCCTGTACAACCACTTTTACCTACAGGTAAGCCTAGATTAAGGCTTACCTGTAGGTGCAGGAAACCTCTCCTAAACCTCCACGGTTTAGTATAAATTTACAATTGAGACGAGCACCGATGTCTACGGCACATGCACACTTTAGGAACGGCGACCGTGCCGTTTCTAAAGGAGGTTATGCCGTGACTGGCGGCTCCCGCGCGCATGCGCGTTAGTGACTTCACGCGACTCCGGTCAGTCACAGAGCCGTAGTTTGCAGCCCCAGAAGGAAGAGGGGTGAAGAATGGATGCTTTCTGCACAGGGGACAGCCGTGACATAGCAGGCTTCGGTTTCAGGTAAGTGACACATAATGGGCTACGATGCAATGCATCGTAGCCCACGATGCTTTACCTTTGCAGGGGAATAAAGAGGAAGCATAACCCATTAGGGTTTACTTACTCTTTAAAACTGCAACAATTAACTTTGAGTCTGATGTATTGGAATTGCGATTGTCATTTTGGCCAGAATCGTGCAGCTCTAATAGCCGATATCAGGTGGTGATATTCTGTAGATTTAAAGTTCTTCTCCTCCTTTTTTTTTTTTTTTTTTACTGACACAAGGAATGTAAACATCCCTTATGACAGTAATAAGCAATGGCCGGTACTCTTTATGGAAGGATCTGTGTTCTATAAGACCCCAAACCCCCTCCTTTTGGATTTGAAAGTATTAAAAATGGCAAGATCTGTGTTTTTGAATACTTTCAATCTGGAAGTGATGTCATGACATTGCTTCCGGGTTACTAGATCCGAAACCCGAACAAAGCAGATTCCGATTTCACCCCAGTTACAACCCCTTGAAGCAATATCGGTAAGTTTGTGACGAAAATTAAAAATACACTAGGCCGAATACCGACACGGCACCGATACCGAAAGTGACTGACTGTTTTTAAAAAATATTTTTATACAGGAGATGGTCAGAGACTGGGGACATGGTACAGGAGATGGTCAGAGACTGGGGACATGGTACAGGAGATGGTCAGAGACTGGGGACATGGTACAGGAGATGGTTAGAGACTGAGGACACATTACAGAAGATCAATGCAGCCTGCCTGTGCCCAGCAACCTACCAGTGCCTGTCATGCTGCCTGCCTGTGCCTCACCAGTGCATATAAACATACACATATAAAACACACATGCACACACAAACATGCACACAAACACACACACATATATGTGCACACACCCAAAGATGCAGAGACACAGACACACACATAAACACATGCATACAAACCTATATAGACAGCCTTTTTAAAAATCAGCAGCTGCAACACTGTACCTTCACTCTCCATGACGGATACTGCACTGTAGGGGGAGGCAGAGAACACAGCACACACTGCTAGACACCTCTCCTTTGCTTTCACTTTCAGAGTAAACACAGCCTGACCGATTTACACATCGGCTGAGAATCGGGGAGCCCAGTTCCATATGCAGCCACTGCTCGGGGGGGGGGTACACGGAGACCCCATGGGCCGCCTGCAGCATGGGCGAGGAGGAGAGAGTAAGGACGGACGCTCCAGAAAGACACCACTGTGATGGGTGGCACCAGAGGCGGGGCCCAGCAGGTCCCGCCCCATTTTCGGCGCCATTATCGGCGTGAATTCTCTTTCGGCAAATTGGCGAAAAGGCCATTTTCTGCCGATATGTTTCAGGCAGCCGAAATTTCGGTGCATCCCTACTTGTGACCGATACCAATTCTTTAAAAGAAAGTGAATATGGACCACACCGATAATCGGACAAACCCCAGTGCTTAGTTTAATATTTCTTAAGAACCAGTGGGGGGAGATGCCTGGTTTCTGTTGGCAGTGGCTCCATATCTCAGCACATTTTTATTTATTTTTCCTTTAACTGACTGGCTGTGAAAGGGGACACTGAGGATGTTGATGCTTGTATTAGTTTTAATCTGGTCTTTGCTAAACATCCACCCAGTAAATCCATCAAAGTACTGGATATTCTATCATAGAGGTAGGAGGACATTAGCTTTACCTTGCAGGAGCTCATTCAAGCAACTCCATTAACCTTTTTATGTAGCTGTGAATGAGATCTATAAAAAGTAGACACACCTTAGGGGATGGTCTGTGCTAGGGATTATACACATACTCTACTAGTAGAACAACATTTCCTCTAGCATGCTTGTGGACAGGCTACTGTGCATTCTTGAGACAGGAGCAGGTTTTTATTTCACTTTCTCGCTCGTGTCATGTGAGCAAGAAATGTGGGGCTGTGTCATCTTAAGTTGCCCATGAGCAAAAAGAAAAAAGAGCAACTTCTGTTTTTTTCATTCTTCCCTTTTCTGAACATGAACAAGCATGAAAGATTCATTAGTCAAGCAGACCCATGAAAATATGCATACTGGATGACAAGTTGCTCCAAGCCACTTTATTCTGTTATCACTGGAAAAGCTTGCTTTGGAAGGGAAATGACCTTTGAAATTTTGAAGAACCTGGCTGCCTACTAGTGGGAGTTGGTATCCTGTTCTGCCACCTTCATTGTGTCTGAGGGATTTATCACAATCAAGCCAGAAGTTTTTGCAACAGTGTTCTACACATGTGATTGGACCAGGGCACCATGGAATATCAAACGTCTTTGATAAGGAAAGTCAGCTCAGCCTCTGCTGTCAAATCTGTTCTTAATGTGGCTGATAACCTTCAGCTTACTTTGAGTCCAGAGCCCACTGCAGAAGAAATCAGACTAAACGGTGCTGAGCAGACCTGCCCCCAGTTAATTAATGGGTATGTATTATGCATTCGCACCTGATCGAGCGTATGCAAGCCTTTTACATGTGTATTCAAGCTTAAGAGTGCTTTCACACTGAAACGCCCGGGCGCAAGCGGTATAGCATCGCCATTTTTAGCGTTGCTTTACCGTCATTTTTTCGGCCGCTAGCGAGACGCTTTTAACCCCCGCTAGCGACTGAAAAAGGGTTAAAAGCGCCCTAAAACGCTGCAAAGAAGCTGCTGGCAGGACTTTTTTTGACACCCTGCCAGCGCAGCGCCCCAGTGTGAAAGCACTCAGGCTTTCACACTGGGATTGCAGTTGAGGCTTTTTTTACAGGCGCTATTTTTAGCGCTAAAGCGCTTGAAAAATGCCCCCAGTGTGAAAGGGGTCTCAATGTTGTTGCTTTAGTCAAGCACTAAGGAGAGGACATTAGGGGTGGATAACTGTTCTTTGGCCTGCAGACAAGCAAAAAACTGCTCATAAAATGCTCATGTTGCATGTGTTTCAGCCCTTCCCATTGAAGTCTTTGTGGCCATAATTGCTCCAATCTGCCAAAGAAAAGCTCATGTACTTTTTTCAGAAATGGGTGTTTTGCTACAGGCGACAAAATGCTCAGATGTGAACAAGGGCAATTGAAATGAATTGGATTTTGTTTGAGCATCTTGGAGCTCCAAGCAGAAAATGACTTAGATGTGAATTGGGTGTTATGGTTTTGAGAGACTGGAGCTCCTCTTTAAGGCTCCCTTCAGATACGAGCAATTTAGAATCGTGGACAGAATCGGCATGTTGCCTGCAATTCCAAATCGTGGCAAAACGTGGTGTGATTTTTCTGCGGTTGTCGTGTTGCAAAACATGGATGTAAAATTGCTCCTGGAGGGTGTAAAATCCCTCTTTTGGCGTGACAGTCGTGCAAATTAATGTGCTGCCCTATGCACAAAACACATTTCCGTGCGGGAATTGTGAACCGGAAAGCAAGTTTGCGCTGTGTGTAGTGTTTAATAGTGCCTAACTGGCCACAGACATTGCACTCTGTATTGACTGTACTGTACTTTTCAGTGTACCAACCTATTACATAGTGTGAGGGTATACATAATGGTTTATAGATTTATATGATTGTTTAGGTAGAGACTCGTACTACACAGTTGTGTATAAATCCCCATGAGACTGTAACATCAGATTGTAATGTCTGTGGCTGCTGTACCTGGTAACTTGTCACTATTTTCATTGTGATTAGTGACATCCGCCATAGCTGATTTTCATAATGGACTTCTTAGTGGTTTAATGATTTATGCAAGGTTTTCATTGTACGGATTTTTTTTTTCTTAACACATGGTGTGGTGAGGCATGAGTCATAGCTGGGCGTCAGGGACATAACTATTCTCTTTAGATCAGTAAACTTACCAGTCATTATTCTTAAGTAGAAGGCTTTGTCCTTTGATAGGTTTACAGTGAACACCTTTTGGAATTTTTTTTCTCACCTGTTGCAATTCATCCAGCTAACTAAAATTGTGTGTACTTTTCCTCCCTGCTACAGGGCCCCATGCAACGAGAGCTTCTGACTATTATATTGGCAGAAATCTGACCTGTTTTCTTCTGACATACTGCTTGTATGTACATTAGTATGTATGTTGGGCTGAGATTCTCATAAGGTTCACCTCATAGTGTCTATGGATCTGAAATGGCCGTGTGCTCAAGTTCTGTATATGCATGAGACCAGAAGTCTAATTTTCTCTATACGTAGTATTTTATTTTTCCCAAGGCTTGCATCCATTTGGGATGAAGAATTAATCACTTATATAGATACAGGGTCACATTTGCAAAATAGTTCAGATGTAAAAAGAATTGACTGTATATACCGTACTTGCTTTTTCGGCATCCTGTGTAGTAAGAACCTGCCACTTCTCTGCTCCCCAGTTGCTGCAATGTCTTCTATACTTCGGGTGTGTAGAATAATTTCTCCTGTCTGGCCACTGTTGTTCCTTTAGCTGGCTTGTATGTCACTACGAGATATATGAGCCAGTAGAAGATTCCATAACATCCAGAGGGGGGAACAAGTATTGGACTCATCTGGTGGCCCAATGCTTTAGCGGTTGTGGGCAGACAAATGTTGTGGGCATATATACTGCGGCAGGGCGGCCTGCCTGTGCAAAATAAATTACCAGTACGTGATTTTGTGCATGGTGTGCAGGGGGTGCCGCTCCCGTTGTGATTGGACACAGCAGGAGCTAATCAGCGAATCTGGTGGCCACGATGGCAACCACGACTTGCCAATTGTCCTGTGGAGGCACAGAGCAGCGCTGTGCCTATCAGGGAGCAAAAGAGATCTTGTGTTTCAGCTAAGCTGTAACACGATCTCTTTTCCTTAGGTGTATCCGTCCCCCAGACCCGTTAGAAAGCACCTCCTAGCCACACAATTAACCCTTTGATCGACCCTGGTGTTAACCCATTCCCTGCAGTGTCATTTATACTGTGACAGTGCATTTTTTTAGCACTGATCACAGTATTGGTGTCACTTGTCCCCAAAAAGTTTCAGTGTCCAATTTGTCTGCCACAATGTCGCAGTTCCACTAAAAATCGCTGATAGCCACCATTTACTAGTAAAAACAATAAAAAAAAATAAAAAGTCCCTAAAGATATCCCATAGTTTGTAGACTATAACTATAGCTTTTGTTATACAACTATAACAAACCAATCAATATACGCTTATTGGGATTTTTTTTAACCAAAAATATGTAGCAGAGCACACATTGGCCTAAATTGATAAAGAAATTAATTTTATTTTTTTTAATTGGGAATGTTTTAGAGCAGAAAGTAAAAAATATATGTTGTTTTTTTATTGATGGCGCAAAAAATAAAAACCGCAGAGGTGATCAAATACCACCAGAATAAAACTCTATTTGTGGGGGAAAAAAGGACATCAATTGTATTTGGGTACAGCGTCGCATGACTGTGCAAATTTCAGTTAAATCAATGCAGTGCTGTATTTGAAAAAAAAATGGCCTGGTCAGGAAGTGGTCAAAACCAGAGCTGAAGTGGTTAACTGACAATTTCACAGTCATGTGACGCTGTACCCAAAATTTTAATTTGTCCTTTTTTCCATCCAATAGAACTTTCTTTGTTTTGGTGGTATTTGATCACCTCCTGCGGTTTCTATTTTTTGTGCTGTAAAAAAAAACAAAAACAAAAAAACTGACAATTTTGAAAAAAAAATATTTTTTTTTTCTTTATGCTATCAAACAATAAAAATTGAAATAAATCTAAGCCAGAAAGTATAACTTCTCTCTTTTGGGTTCCAGGTAAACGGTAAAAGCGACATGTAATTTTGCCAAATTTGTAGTTGTGTTTAGTATTATACATATGGGAATCCACAATGACATGTGTGGGATACATCCTACACGGTCTCTTAATGCGCTCTTGTAATTTTGTGCAGACAAGGTTGGGTGGAGGATGTCTGGAAGTAATTTATGAACAGTCCTAATTAACCTGTTTGCCTTTGTTCACTGAATTAGATCACTTCACCTTCATTTATTTGTTTGCCATTGTGAGGCAGCGACACGTGTTACACTTTCCTGGTTACGACTGAATGCAGGATTGTGCCGATGGTTAGTTATGCAGTTATTCTGGTTTTAGAAATGTAGCAGTTTCGAAATTTGAATACCGTACTTACAAAGGTAGTCATAGTTGTTATTTTCTATGGAATTCATTACTCCCATAATTTTATTGTGATTTTTTTTAGCTCAGTTGCTCAATCATGGAGTTTGAGCAGTGTTTCATGTAGTGATCAGCTCCCCAGCGACAATCCCGTTCTAAAAACAAAATATGCGGCACTATTTTTGTCAAACTATATGTGATCATATTACAAATAAAATTAGTGTTCCTACAGTGCATGTAGTATAGTTATAGTTGGTCTGGTTGAAGAAAAAATCCATCCAGTTCAACCAAAATAACAAATATGTAATTTAACATAAAGGTAAAAAAAATAAGCGTTTACATCATTCTAAATTAGTTAATAAATAATCACAAAACACAAATCTCCCATGAAGTGACAGTGAAACTTCTGTGTTCTCCTCCTTTGTGAGAACAGTCCTCCCAGTAAATACACAGCACTGCAGGCTTACTGGTGGCGAATGACCCCCAAAATATTGAGTGGTCATATGCAGCTTAGTAACACAAGTATGCTCTCCTTCAGCCTCGGTCAGACTCCTCTACCTTTCACATGTAACCATATCTCCCAAAGATCGGAAGTTATGAAGGAGAAACCAAAATACTCCAGTAGTGTAAACCAGTTAAAACCATTTTATTCAAAAAAGATTAAAAACACTTGCATGTGGCAACGTACCATAGTGTTAATCTAAACCAGGGGTCTCCAAACTTTTTTAACACAAGGGCCACATTGTAGATTTTACAAGTATTCGGGGGCCGAAAACGTCTGTACGTCTGTGTCCCCATCAGTCTCCCCATATCTGTGTTCTCCATCAGAGTCTCCCCATTATATCGGTGTCCCCAGCATAGCTGTCCCCATTACCGGTGTCCCCAGCATAGCTGTCCCCATTACCGGTGTCCCCAGCATAGCTGTCCCCATTACCAGTGTCCCCAGCATAGCTGTCCCCATTACCAGTGTCCCCAGCATAGTCTCCTGTACATGTGTGTGCGCAGATTTATGCCCATTTGACGCTTGCCTGTACAAGCCGACTTCTTCACTGTAGGAGCCGACTTCAGCTCTCCTCCACCTCCAGCCCACTGCTACACACGCAGGCTGTAAGGTGGAAGGGTTCCTAATGTAAACGAATATGTGGAAAGAATGGACTTTATAGGCACTACTATAGAAAAATATATAATTTTTAATAATATCATAAAAAATACATAAATAGAACACAAATAATTGAAAAAAATATTAAAAGAAAATGGTAACCCGTGGGTCACAACCACAGGGGAACACTTAAAGATAATAGTCGCTGGATGCGGGGATGAACGTGCTGAAATGCCCACGCTGGACTTATTGAGAGGTGTTTCCCAGGTAGGTATCCACCGGGTTCCTGAAGAAATTTAAGAGATGCTCAACATGTTTCACGATTTTGATAGGATCGCTTCTTCAGGAGCTTCTAAATTCCAATAGAGAGACATATAAATTATAGTACATAAAGAGGATATATATATGGTATGATATAGTACAGATTTATATGATACATATGACTGTCAATGGCTGCAACCCATGACGCTCACCAAATAAACGTGTTGTTTTCAAAAAAGTCGAATACGGTTGCTTCACCACCCAGCAAATCCTCTAGGGGAATCAACCACCTGCAGGTGGCTGACCATACCCAAACACTCCTTGGCTGTTGGATCCGATCAGAGGAAGTGAGTGTGATGGGGGATACGGGGATGCACCAGGAAACTAAAATATACCAAGCATATATAGATAATAGGGCTGGTTAATAATAAATGAAGGTGCCTTTCGATAGAGATAATATATGAGAAGTAAAACAACTTGCATATACGAAAGGTTCAATAATATGCGAGCACCGGGGATGTTTATATATCTGCTGGAAGCCCAATTAGTAAATAAGGGTGATAGATCTCTAAAAAAAAATACATGCAAAAGACATCATTTAGAAAAAGGTAACCTGTTTTGAATGCCACCTTGATGGCATTGTAAAAATTGTATACAGGCCATACCTTAAGCAAGGTGTAGCTGCATTAGAACAGTTTGGCTTGGAACCAGCATATACAGGAAGGTTATCCCAGATATTGCACGGATGTCCCAGTCAAGGAGTCATTTCGCTGCAATTAAGAACATGGGAATAATACATATTAAATTTGAAACCTTGGTAGATGGATCCCAAAAATTTGCACACATGCTGGTGCCCTGCAGTAATCAACCATTTCAAACAGATAAGCAGTACCTTGCAGGTAGAGAGGCCTATCAGGTAATCCGAGCTGAAGGCAGACCAAAAGAACAACTACTGGTCTGCTGGCAACGCCAATATGCAGCGGATCTAGAAGAAAAATTACAGGGACTAATTAGTGCTAAATGCTGGTTTGGCACATTAACAGTTGCTGTCAGCCAGACAAAAAGAGCAAATGTGCTGCGCCGAACCTACCTTGATGCTGAAGGCTATCGCATACAGGATGACTTCCCCTTGTTGATTTGGAACGTATTGCGAGCAACCGCACTCCCCAAACCACGCTGCAGAGTGAATGGTTTGTCTCGCTTTTTTGTACATCCCGCTCGCGTGTGAGTCAGAAGCGTCTGACGTCATGCGGGCCGGCTAAGACGCGTCTCACGTCCCTGCCTGTGATGGCGCCTGCGCACTGCCGGACTGCTGGCAGGTCCCGGGCGCAGGTAAGGGCGGAAGCGCGACTAGGGCACATCATGTGATGTGTCCTGAATCGCCATTGGATGATTGGAAATCCCTCCTGCTGATGGAATAAGGGGGAGGGAGCCAGTTCCCCAATGGCTTGGGTGGCCGCGTATCCCCTACACTCCCTCCAAAAGAGAAAGTCAACAAAGCCTGGATGGATTACTGAATGGAAGGGAGGAGCGAGCTGCGGGAAAATGAAGCAAGTGATTCGACATGAAGAAATACTGTGCATGCAAATAAACATGCTTTGGAGAGCCAATGGTAATGGCTTAACCTCCATAAAATATGAATAAACATTGAATATTAACTATTGAATTAACAATAATGATACACATATAATAACAAAACTGATACACAGTGCACAGTTATAAAAACTTGTGCAATAATCCCATTTCAAATATCAAAATCGCAAAACATGTTAAATTTCTTCAGGAACCCGGTGTATACCTACCTGGGAAACGCCTCTCAAGAAGTCCAGCGTGGGCATTTCAGCACGTTCATCCCTGCATCCAGTGACTATTATCTTTGAGTGTTCCCCTGTGGTTGTGACCCACGGGTTACCATTTTCTTTTAATATTTTTTTCAATTATTTGTGTTCTATTATTTATGTATTTTTTATGATATTAAAAATTATATATTTTTCTATAGTAGTGCCTATAAAGTCCATTCTTTCCACATTATACTTCTACTATTAACCAGGATGTGGCACTTTAGTTATCAAGGGTGATAGATTACCACCCGAGGGCACAAGTAATCTAGTCTTTAACTTGCCTAATGTAAACAGCGGGCGGGAACCCGGGAGGTGCTACCCTCATGACGTCGCCTCCTAGCTGCGAATCCTCAGCACAGCAGCCAATCCTCTGGCAGCATGGGAGGGTGTGCGGGGAGCGGCTTTTTGTCCCGGACCTGCCAGACATATACTGTCGATAACAGTAGCTGCTTTTAAAAGCCGGCAGATCGGCAGTGCTGTATTGGCAGAGTCTGGGCAAGCTGGGGGTCGGACAAAACACACCCCGAGGGCCGGATGTGGCTTGCGAGCCGGAGTTTGGAGACCCCTGATCTAAACAATCCATGGCAAGTGTAATATGTGATGACCTCAGCCTGTGTGGCTCCGCCGCAATGCGTTTTGTCAAATGGTGACGTCTTCAGGGGTTCTTTGCTTTTTCTGGGTGTTTAAAGTTTTTAGCGTGGCTCTGCTTCTATACACATTTCTTTTGTGTTCACTATTTGTAGCAGAGCATGGCCATGGCAGACAAGTTATTTTGTAGCAGCGTATAATTGCTGCTTCAAATTGTGAATGCCAGCAATTGGCAGTAATTAGTAGTTAGCAGTTTTAATCTCTAAAGTCGCTGGTGATTTGACCCTAAAAAATAAATTGCCGCTGCTACAATTTAAACCAGAGCCACAGCATTGGGTAGTATTCAGTACATTTTTGTAGCAATTTGCTTTGTCTTGCCAAGCGAATAACAGATGAAAAACAGTATTAAAGTTTTATTACAAAGAAAAGTGATTATCCCATATTAAAGATTATAGAAAAAGTACAGTTATTCTCTAATATGCATATGAAATACCATTTGATCTAGAAAAAAAATTATATCCTTGAAGCCAATTCTGTGATGAGTACTTTGCATGTCGTATGTGTGTGTTTTTTTTAAAAATATCTATGAACTGCATTTAAAATATTTTTATATCCTCTTGAGGTCCAGTGACATAAGCTACATACGTGTTCACTTTGTGTGTGTTTTTATATAGTGGAATTCTTGAACTTTTGCTGGAGACAGTGTTATCACCACATAGTTAATTTTGGTGAAAAGGTATCTGAGTTCTTGGAGTTATGCAACACATGGGCTCCGACTACTATATCACTGGATGTTTTATGTCATTAGAGACTGTTTTCAATCAGATAACCACTCTCTGGTAGATGCAGCAAGATAACACAATCAGCAACAAACAGTATGAAATGGCAGGAGTAAGAGGAAACTTAACCTGCATATGAAATTGGCAGATGTGGCTGCCCTTACATGATTACTGTATATTTACAAACTTTATACAGAACAAGATTATTTATGTTCTGCATGATTTCTCAGCAAAGCATACAACACTATCACCAGCAATAGTGTAGGTCAGGTGTATTATAGAGTATAGATTGCTGCCCCAGAATTCATCAGAATGAGTTGACTATTCCGTCATTCAGCCTTTGTTTAGGTGAAGCCGATTAGTTTGTATAAAAAGTTTCTGCTAAGTCATTTACACCCCATTCACACTTGTGTGACTTGTCATACGACTTTGGACATCAAAGCCACCTGACAAGTCCTACCCCATGGTTTCCATTGATTACCATTCATATATGTGTGACTTAAAGTTTCAGCAACTTCAAAGTGATTCATGCACTACTTTGGTCCAACTTTTATTCAACTTGAGGGCCATAGACTCTGTTAACCCTCAAAATTTGCATGGAAGTCGTACCCATCCAAAGTTGCATCAAATTTGCACTCCAAAGTCACCCAACTTAGGAGTCGCACAAGTTTAAATGGAGCCTTCTGCAGAGAGACATCTGTACGATAGAAACCGTATATAAAATGGCTTTACAACCCATAAAATTTCATGTTCCTCCCCTAAACGTACCGGTCCCCTAGCCGAACTATTATTTTCTCACATAAAATGCATCAGCTTTTAAGGGCTCATTCACACCATTTGAGTTGGGATATGCGGGGCAGCGTTGCCCAGTACAGTGTCAATCCGAAGACAAGCCAGCTTACCTTGTTTCCCATTGTGTCAGTTGATACCACTGCGTAGTAATGGTGTGCACTGAAAATAGGTTTTGCATGCAGTACTTCTTTCAGTTCATCGGGTGGAAGCGGAAACCACCACATACCAACGCTGTTGTGTGAAAAGAACTTAAAGTGTAAGTAAACCCTTCGATTTGATAGTTACAAAAAACAGTTAACATTCCCGGCATGCCGGAAATGCTAGCTGTCACCTTTGCTTGTGCTCTCAACCAAACTGTCAAAGCATCCAATGGCTGGTTTCATAACGGATCACATGTACAGCATCATGGCAGTTGCAGTTTAAACAGAGGCCAAGATGGCCGCTTCTTTGGCTAAAAACGATAGAAGGGTTTACTTCCACTTTAATGAAATGTCACTTGTGATGTTTCAATAAAGTTCTAACAAAAACTGCGTTCTGCGTCAAGAGTGACACTGTTTCATCTAGCACCCATTGTGCGCAAGCAGCATGCTGCTGGTGTACGTGGACCCTAAGGGGTAAACCTAAGGAAATGTAATTTTAAAAGTGGTTTACCAAACCTTGTATGTGCAACCTGTATTGGGTTCATTTTTCAGGGTAAGAACCAGGGTGGATTTGTTTTAAATCCAGTTGAATCGATTTAAATCACTAGTAAAAAGGCTTGATTTAAATCATAATTTTTAAAGGGCAACTGTCATCTCTGTCCCGCAGCGGCTCCACCTCTGACCCGCTGTTGACTCAACGACAGTCCCATTCACTTTAATAAAAAATGAAAAAAGGAAGGTTTGGGACTTTATATGAGGCAAGGACCAGGATTAGTCCATGCCTCCATCCCTATATACTGGAAAAAAGGGGGAAGGTTGGGACTTTAAATGAAGCAGCGCAGTCATTAGTGAGTGGTCAAAACATAGTAGGTTTATTAACCAAAATTTAATACAAACAACCAATAAATAATCGCACAGTATAATTCCATATATGTACAAAAGGAACATGATTACATGACAGTGGAAGGGATCTGCCTACACAAGCTGAGAACTTCCTATTGTATCAAAATTAAAACTGGTGATCATATAAAAAGATGCATGTAAAACATGTTGGTGACTTGATCAGTTTAGAACATTGC
Source organism: Rana muscosa (assembly GCA_029206835.1). NCBI lineage: Eukaryota > Metazoa > Chordata > Amphibia > Anura > Ranidae > Rana > Rana muscosa. The sequence goes on along the minus strand of CM055116.1, from coordinate 1,111,381,458 downwards.
AATTACAAGGCTCTACGCGTTTCATGAAGCATAGATATTCACTCATCAGGAGCAGCAATGTCCGTATCTAAAAAGAATGCAAAAAATGATCATAACCTGGGAAATGGAACAAGCACCAAAAAAAGAAAAAAAAAGCCCATAGGGGCAATACTCACATCCAACATGTGGAAATGCAGCAAAGAGAGCTGGAGACTCCCCATGAAGGGTACATCCTTTTCAGGAGCTATGGCAGCGTGAGGCGTAGAGGGGCCTCCACATGGCCGCACTAAGGCAGGAATAATTGATGGTCTCAAGTGTGTGATTATGGGTATTAACAGCATTGTCTTGAGAGACTTCTGAAAAGAGTATAAATGATAACCATTACCATTTGAGCTCAGTGATCTGTAGTTTGACAGAGCAATGGGACTTAGCAATAAAGGCTGAGTATTACCTCGTAATGGAGCATAAGAGGGACCATGGTATAGTAGAGATGGTTGGACTTGCTGTGCAGAGTTCCAATATGCCAAATGTGCTGACCGCAGTGCGACCTATAAGGGCCCATGCGCCAAAGACCTGCCATCCGTCACGTTAGCGTGCCCATTGTGGGGAAGGCGCAAACATCAGGGCGACAAGCCGCACAGTGTTTGGCGCCAAAGGATAATCCGCACCGGCCGCAAATGGATTGCACCAAGCGGCGTCGCTGCGTCAAATGACGTCATACGTGGTCCGTGTGCAGCGTGACGCCGATGCACAGCACGAAGGAAGCCATCCGCCCCACTTTGACAGCTGGCAGTGACACAACAAGGTGAGGGACGTGGCGGCAGCAGGTGAGTGGATGCCCGCTAACAGGCGCTGCCATGATGGATCTGAAATGACAGGTGCTCCTTTAAATGTAAGGACTTATTCTTGCTGGTAGTTAGAATCTTTAATACAGTGGAAGCTCGGATTGCGAGTAACGCGGTTAACGAGCGTTTCACAATACGAGCACTGTATTTAAAAAAAATCGTAACTCGGTTTGCGAGTGTTGTCGTCTCGCAAAACAAGCACGATTCAGGCCAAAGCGGTGTGTAGTAGCGCGTTCGGCTCTGCTCTGCCCCGTAACCCCCCCCCCCCCCCTCAGGCCAAACATCGCTGATTGCACGGAAAGGCCCGAGGACAGCATGGCTGACCTCGGCAAGTCTCAAACAGTCTTTCTGAGGTTTGCCGAGGTGTCCTCTGACCTTTTTGGCCGTTTCTGAGGCTCTCCGGCACCCCCACCCCTGGCCGCATGCTGTATTGCATGCCATTGAAGTCAATGAGGAAAGAATTATTTTCGTTTCCATTGACTTCAATGGGGAAACTTGCTTTGATATGCGAGGACTTTGGATTATGAGCATTCTCCTGGAACGGATTATGCTTGTAATCCATGGTTCCCACTGTATTTGCAAACTAAGTGAAGGTTTCCTCCTAAAATAATAATAAGCCTGTCAGGCTGGTAAAACGGCGAACCGATTCAATCATACAGTTTGTAATGTACATAGATTTGCAAACAAAGGGATAAAGGAATATTCCTGAACTTTGTTTTTTCTCATGATTACTGTGAAATTGTGTGAATGAATTAATGCAGTGCATGTCATCTCAGGCTTATTCTACCTAACCAAGCTCCATTTCATACTGAATAAACTAAATTATTAATGTCTTAACCACTTGAGACCCACGCTATAAACGAAAGCTGTCTGCAGCGCGGCTCTCAAGTGCTGAGTGGACGTCCTGCCTCTTTCACTTCCCCTGCACACCGCCGTGTCACGTGTTGCCGATGCGCGTGCCTGGAGGCCACGATGTCCACCAGGTACACGCGATTGCCTGTTAGTGCCGGTTCACACCATAGCGGCGCGACGCGGCTCGACTCCTGGGGGCGACCTCGGCGGCGCGATCTCAAGATGACTTGAGACCCCCGCCGAGGCGATTTGCAGAAGACTTCTGTATAGAAGTCTATGCAGGTCGCCTGTTGTTGCCCCCAAAAGTAGTACAGGAACCTTTTTCTAAGTCGGAGCGACCTGAGTCGCTCTTACTTAGGACGGTTCCATTGTACAGCATTGGACGCGACTTGTCAGGCGACCGAGTCGCCTGACGAGTCGCCCTGGTGTGAACCGGCTCTTACAGAGGCAGGATGTGGATCTCTGTGTGTAAACACAGAGATCCACGTCCTGTCAGGGAGAGAGGAGACCGATGCTGTGTCCCTTGTACATAGGGACACAGATCGATCACCTCCCCCACACAGTAAGAATCACTCACAGGGAACATATTTAACCCCTTGATCGTCCCCTAGTGTTAACCCCTTCCCTGCCAGTCACATTTATACAGTAATCAATGCATTTTTATAGCACTGATCGCTGTATAAATGTGAATGGTCCCAAAATAGTGTCAAAAGTGTCCGATATGTCCGCCGCAATATTGCAGGCCTGACAAAAATCGCAGATAACCGCCATTACTAGTAAAAAAAACAATATATAATAAAAATGTCATAAATCTATCCCCTATTTTGTAGGCGCTATAACTTTTGCCCAAGCCAATCACTATACGCTTATTGCAATTTTCTTTACCAAAAATATGTAGAAGAATACGCATTGGCCTAAACTGAGAAAAAAAAATGTTTTTTAAAAAATAAAATAAAAATGGGATATTATAGCAAAAAGTAAAAAAATATTGTTTTTTTCAAAATTTTATTTTTTTATTTTTTTGTTTATAGCGCAAAAAATAAAAACCGCAGAGGTTTATCAAATACCACCAAAAGAAAGCTCTATTTGTGGGAAAAAAATTATAAAATATCATTTGGGTACAGCGTTGTATGACTGCGCAATTGTCATTCAAAGTGCGTCCGCGCTGAAAATTTGTCAGGGTACGAAGGGGGTTTAAGTGCCTAGTAAGCAAGTGGTTAAACTATCAGATTTTTACTCCAAAAGCATTTTATTAAAATACATTTTGTAAAAATCAAATCCTATTTAAATCAAAAATTTTTTTTTTTTTTTTTATATCCTTTGATTTTTATTCCCCCTGGTAAGATTTTTTTTTTTTTGCCACAAATGTAGTGTCACAGCTTGGAATGAAAGGGTTGTAAAGCTTCATGTTTTTTCACCTTAATGCATCCTATGCATTAAGGTGAAAAAAACACCTTGCACTCTCCGGCCCCCCAGCCCCCCCGTTTTACTTACCTGAGCCCCGAACTCCCGTGGGCGCGATCCCGCGTCGCTTTCCAAACGGCTTTTCGGCTCTTAATTGGTTAGATTGATAGCAGTGCAGCATTTGGCTCCCGCTGCTGTCAATCAAATCCAATGACACGGCGCGCCGGGGGCGGGGCCGAGTCATACACTCTACAGCTATGGCCCCCGACTGTATCGCACGGGAGCGCACCCTCAAGGTTACCCCCTCAGGAGAGAGCTTCCCAGAGGGGGTTAGCTCTTGCGGGGAGGAGCCGCCGTGGGACCCCAGAAGAGGACGATTGGGGCCACTCTGTGCAAAACGAACTGCACAGTGGAGGTAAGTATGACATGTTTGTGTGTTGTGTTTTTTTAAACTGAGCCTATAGTACCGCTTGAAGACATTTTTTGTGATTTTCATTTCACCGTACAAGAGATCTTTTACAAACTACAAGTTACATTGTCTCGCCATGTAAGGGAGATGCAGAGAGGAAGAGATGTTTGTAGTCCATATTAGGAGAGCAGCATAGGGTGACAACAAATGCTTTCCATAAATAGAGTGCAATAAGCGAGCATAGCCACCCCAGGTCAGGAAGTCTGTTAGCAGGCTTACCAAGTGGAAATAAAGGGCAAAGAAGCCTGAAAAAGGAAAACCAGTTCAGCCACATGATGTAAGGGCTGGCAATTTTTTTTATATGCAATTTAAGCCCTCTTGCTACCATAGTGGATTTTCTTGTTAGGCAGGCCATACAGGTTGCCAATTTCTGGACAGAGGACAGGCCAGTTGACACTTCTACTATAAAGTCATGCTGTTGTCATAGATTCATTTGAATGGACTGATGTACCCGTGAAGAATGTGGGAAAATTAAGTCCCAGACCCTGTTTTAAAAAAGTATCGCACAGATGAGGGTGTTTTGCTGATGCATTAGGAAATAATTGCACCCTGCATGTCTGCTAAAGAGCAGCACGTTTTGCCTGTGGGTTGGGAACACGTGCGAGGTAGGCACAAATTCTTGACCCACACATGATTAAACCCAGGCTTGCGCGATGATACTATTGTATAGTCATGACTATAATCGGCAAGTAAAGTTTTTTTTTTTGGTTATTTTTATTGAACCTTTCCTCTATTCTTTTTAGAAATGAAGACTTAAAACAGATGTTGGAAAGCAGCAAAGATTCATCCAAACTGGAGGCGATGAAAAGAATTATCGGGGTATGGCTCTCTTTCGCTTCATTCTGACAGATCTGAACCCTATGGATGTGAACATTATGCTGATTAACCACTTCAGCCCGGAAAGGATTTGCCCCCTTAATGACAGGCCATTTTTAGCGATACAGCACTGTGCCGCTTTAAGTAACAATTGCGCGGTCGCGCGATGCTGTACCCAAACAAATTGAAGTGCCCCCCCCCCCACAAATAAAGCTTTCTTTTGGTGGTATTTGATCACCTCTGTTTTTTTTTTTTTTTTTTGCGCTATAAACCGAGTGACCATTTTAAAATACATATCCAAAAAAAAACAAAAAAAAAAAAACGTATATACCCAAATATAAGCCGAGGCACCTAATTTTATCACAAAAAACTGTGAAAACGTATTGACTCGAGTACAAGCCTAGGGTGGGAAATGCAGCAGCTACTGTAAGTGGAAAAGAGGGTCAACAATGCCCATTTTCAGCCTCACTGTGCCCACCTGTCTCATCAGTGCCCATCTGCAGCCTCATGTACCTTTTGATCTCCTGCTGTGTCATGCAACTGCAGTCGGCGGTGTTCTGTCTAAAGTTCCAAATTATCAAATTCTCCAACCGGGTGTACTGCGCATGCGCGTCAACGAGAACGTCTTTCTGCTGCACGTCATCAACCCATCAAATACACCAACTCCACTAGCCACCGCGCCTGCGCGGCCTTTGTTTAATGCACGATAATCCCCTATCACACACCAAGAAATACGCTTTTGTGGATGCGCTCACGCATGCGCAGTACACCCGGCAACGGCCGCCGACTACAGTTAAGACAGCATGACACAGCGGGAGACTCGAGCATAAGCCGAGGGCTTTTTCAGCATAAAAAATGTGCTGAAAAAGTCTGTTTATACTCGAGTATATACGGTATATAAACACAATTATTCATGAGTTTAGGGCGATATATAGTCTTGCACATATTTTTGGTAAGAAAAAAATCACAATAGGCATAATATTGATTGGTTTGCGCAAAACGTATCGCGTCTACAAACTATAGAATAGATTTAGGGACTTTTTTTCATTTTGTTACTCGTAATGGCGGCGATCAGCTAAAAATTGCAGGATTGCGGTAGACAAATCGGAGACTTTTGACAATTTTTTGGGACCATTGACATTTATACAGCAATCAGTGCTATAAATGGCCACTGATTACTGTGTAAATGTCACTGGCAGGGAAGGGGTTAACACTAGGGGGGCAATCAAGGGGTTAAATGTGTTCCCTAGGTGTGTTCTAACTGTAGGGTGGATGGGCTTGCTGGAACATGATGGAGATCACTGTTCCTGATCACTGGGAACAGTAGATCCCTGTCATGTCTCCTTGTTCCCCGTTCTGCCACTGTAGTTGGATATCGCGGGTCGCCGGCAGAAGCCAGCGTGCCCCACCGCCATCTGAGCCGCTGTACAGCTACACCATTTTGCGCAAGAGAGCCGAACTGCCGCCGTATAACTACGGCGGCTGGTCAGCAAGCGGTTAAAGTGGTTGTAAAGTCAGAAAGTTTTTCATCTTTATGCATTGTATAAAAAAAAAAACCTGTGTGCAACGGCGGCCCCCCTTAGCCCCACAATACTTACCTGAGCCCATCTCAATTCAGCGATGTTCCAGGAGTGTCTCGGCTGCCCAGGTCTCTCCCTCCTCATTGGCTAAAACTGCAGTGCGGCATCATTGGCTCATGCTGCTGTCAGTCAGTGAGCCAACGAGGAGAGAGAGGGGGCGAGGCCGAACCGCAGCTCCGTGTCTGAATGGACACACAGAGCCTCGGCTCAGGTCACCCATAGCAAGCTGCTTGCTGTGGGGGCACTCAGCAGAGGGAGGGCCCGGGAGTGTCGGCAAGGAACCCGAGAACAGGAGGATCTGGGCTGCTCTGTGCAAAACCGCTGCACAGAACAGGCAAGTATAACGTGTTTATTAGTTTTAAATATAAAAAGAAAAAAAGAGACTTTAGTATCACTTTGAATGGTGTGTTTAAATACCATTTTCCATTTTTAGCACTTTTTTTTAATTTATTTTTTAACTGCATTTCCTGTTTTAATCTCTTGGCAAAAGCAAGGGAAATGCTTATGATTCTTTTCTATATGGTTCGCACTTCTAAACTAATTAAGCACGTCCTGTAATCAGTCTATTTGGTCAACCGATAATAACATAAGAAACTTGCGTTCTGGGATTCTATGGCAGCCATTCTATAGAGAGATATGGTCACATGACCTAAAGGATTTGATTGGCTAATTTGAATTCAAGTCCGTCCCCTTTTGTACAGATAATGTGTCTAAATTACTGGGTTGTCAAGGAATTCTGTAGCCATTTTTTCCATCACATGTAAAAAAAAAAAATTCCTTGTCTTTATATATTATGAGGGGAAAGGGGTTGTTGGCCAGCGATAGCTATAACAGTGTCCCAGTACACCAGGGATATGCAATTAGCGGCCCTCCAGCAGTTGCAAAATTACAAGTCCCATCATGCCTCTGCCTTTGAGTTTCATGCTTGATGTCTTGCTATGCTTCATGGGACTTGTAGTTCTGAAACAGCTGGAGGTCCGCTAATTGCATATCCCTGCAGTACACAATCACTCTGGCTTTAGGGCGCAGGGCTTGCTGTTTGGCTAACTGGATGTTATTTAACCACTTCAGCCCGGACCATTTTGGCTGGTTAAAGACCAGGCCCCTTTTTGCGATTCGGCACTGCGTCACTTTAACTGACAATTGTGCGACGTGGCTCCCAAACAAAATTTACATCCTTTTTTCCCCACAAATAGAGCTTTCTTTTGGTGGTATTTGATCTACGGTTTTAATTTTTTGCACTATAAACAAAAATAGAGCGACAATTTTGAAAAAATGCTATATTTTTTACTTTTTGCTATAATAAATATCCCCAAAAATATATATATGTATAAAAAAAAAATGTTGCCCTCAGTTTAGGCCGATACGTATTCTTCTACATATTTTTGATAAAAAAAATCGCAATAAGCGTTTGATTGGTTTGCACAAAAGTTATAGCTTCTACAAAATAGGGGACTGTTTTATGGCATTTTAATTAATATTTTTTTTTTTACTAGTTATGGTGGCGACCAGCGATTTTTTTTTTTTTTTTTTTTTTTTTCATCGTGACTGCGACATTATGGCGGACACATCGGACACTTTTTACACCATTTATGAACCATTGTCATTTTTACATCGATCAGTGCTATAAAAATGCACTGATTACTGTGAAAATGACACTGGCAGTGAAGGTGTTAACCTGTTAAATGTGAAAATCAGATGTGTTCTGTCACATTAGCAAGCATGTAAGGCAGGGCTTGACAAATTTGCTTGGAATCTAGGAGCCAGCTAAAAAAGTTAGGAGCCAGGAACGCGCCCTGTCCCGCCGAGCTCGCGCGTAGAAGCGAACGCATACGTGAGTAGCGCCCGCATATGAAAGCGGTGTTCAAACCACACGTGAGGTATCGCCGCGATCGGTAGAGCGAGAGCAATAATTCTAGCCCTAGACCTCCTCTGTAACTCAAAACATGCAAACTGTAGAATTTTTTTAAACGTCGCCTATGGAGATTTTAAAGGGTAAAAGTTAGTCGCCATTCCGCGAGCGGACGCAATTTTGAAGCGTGACATGTTGGGTATCAATTTACTCAGCGTAACATTATCTTTCACAATATAAAAAAAAATTGGGCTAACTTTACTGTTGTCTTATTTTTTTATTAAAAAAAAAGTGTATTTTTTTCCAAAAAAGTGCGCTTGTAAGACCGCTGCGCAAATACGGTGTGACAGAAAGTATTGCAACGACCGCCATTTTATTCTCTAGGGTGTTAGAATAAAAAATATATATAATGTTTGGGGGTTCTAATTAGAGGGAAGGAGATGGCAGGGAAAACAGACAGGGAAACTCCATTAGCATTGCTGGTTGTCATACCAACTGCCACCACAAGATGGCGCTAGTTCACAGAAGGAAGCATAGACCTGCAGAAGGCCGCAAAGCCGCGGCCTCAATTACCGGCTGGCGCGGCCCGACGCGATCCCGCGGAGGGGGGGGGGGGGGCACGGAGACACAGGATACCCCAGCTGTGCTGCCCCAGGCGACAGGTCGCTAATTCTAGTCGCAATGGCGACCTGGCGCCCGGGGTTTGTCGAGCCCTGATGTAAGGTCAGCAGGTTTGCTGCTGCTTTTAAAATTTAACATGTAAACAGTCTGTTGGATTTCCAAATAATGTATTTAAGCTTATAAACTCAATTTTGTGTGGAAAATAACTGTGAAATTTAAAACTCTGTTGGGTGTAACAAGATGTCCGCTTGGCCCCTTCTTACTATCATTACTGTGCAGGAGTGTGAGTGGAGCAAGATGGCGGCGACGAAACGTCATTACAGCGGCGCCGCCGGGTGTACCAAGATGGGCGCCGCTTCGGAGCTAGGCCGAAGCCGCGGCCTTCCTTATGGCCGAGGCTCCGGAGTACTCCGCGGATCGCGTGGTGATCCGATCCGTTGCACCACTAATATTTTTTTTTTTTTAAACTTGTTTTTATTATAATTTTCAAATACACAGATACACAAAAAACAAAGAAAACAAAAAACAAAAACACAGACATTACTCAGGCGCATACAACATCCTCATAAAGCAGGTGAATATCATAAATTATAGCAATACAGGCAGGGCTTCACATTATGTAGTATAGCAAGTGCGGATCAGCTAGGCCTCAAATCACAGCTAAACTCAACCAGCCTCACATATCAGCCAGCAGTTTCCGGTTCTGCCAACCATGCGTGCCATATCTTATCATATTTCAGAAAACACCCCCTATTGACATATGTGTCTTTATAGAGGGGAAGGCTGGTGTTCACCAAGCGTTTCCACTGTAACACTGACGTGGGGGTAGGCTTTTTCCAATGCATGGCAATATTTTTCCTAGCATAAAAGAGCAGAAGACTTACTAAAATACGCCCAGCAGAGGACGGGACGATAGGTTCAATGATTCCCAGGAGACACACCTCTATCTTCAATGGAATGGAGGCCGAGGCCACCTTATTGATTAGGTCTAATACCATGATCCAGTATTGTTGGATCCCGGGGCACTGCCAGAATATGTGCGAGAAGTCGCCTGGGGAGGCGCCGCATCTCCAGCACTCCGACGAGTGTGCAGGGTCTAGCTTGTTGAGCCTATGTGGGGTGAAATAAGCCCTATGTACAATTTTGTACTGTACCACCCTATCACGGATGGATACCAGGGATCTGAAAGGTAGGTCCCAGACATCGTCCCAATCATCTGAGTCTAGAGTAGGGATGTCCCGCAACCAGCTGGACCGCAGCCTGTCAAGGGGCGGGAGAGACACACGGAGCAAATATGAGTACAAATGTGACATGGGCTTTTCTGCACAGTCCAGACCGCAGTGTTCTCTCCAGCTCCGACTGGGCCACGATACAGGAGGAGCACAGGAATTGTGCTGCAAATGCATGGGACAGCTGACCGTATCTAAAGAGGTAATAATCAGGCAGATTAAAGTTGGATGAAAGGTCAGAAAAGGGAAGTAGGACATTATGTGCTACTATGTGTGATAGAGTTTTTACACCATATTTTGTCCACGCATAGGGGTCTGGGAGATTGTAAAGATGTGACAAGCTGGGATTTAACCAGATTGGGGCATTAGGGGAAACTTCTTGTGGTTTACATTTTTCAATGGCCAGGCTGGCCTTCCACGCCCGCAGGGTGGTGAGCATGGACGGGGTCAACAAATAGGGAGCGCGGGGGCCCCGAAAAAGCAGAAATTGGAGGGCTTCCAGCGAGCCCACCACTGTGGCTTCAAGCACCGTGGATGGGTTCGTCTTGTCCGGCTGTAACCACCACGCCGCAGTTACCAGCTGTGCGGCGAGGAAGTATTTATAGCAGTCCGGAAAGGCCATGCCACCCTGCGTTCGTGGTCTCATCAGTGTCGTAAGCTTGTATCTAGGTGGTGACGGCCCCCAGATAAAGGCAGAAAAAATTTGGTTCAGTTTCTGAAAGAAGGACTTTGGGATCCATTGCGGGGATTGACGGAATAGGTATGTAAGCTTAGGGATAATTTTCATTTTTAATAAGTTTATTCACCCCCAGACGGAGAGGGGTAGGTTGCTCCAAGATTTAAATCTGGATTGGGCCTCCAGGAGCACCGGGGTCAGGTTCAGCGAGGCATAGTCAGAAGTCCTGATGGCGACACAAACTCCCAAATATTTAAATGACTCAACCCATCGAAGGGGAGTCCCGGGTAAAGAGGTGGAGGTGGCCTCGCTGTCGATCGGGAATAGAAGGGACTTGGACCAGTTAACCCTGAGCCCAGTGACCGTTGCAAAAGTGTCAAGGACTGATAAAGCCCCTTGCAGTGATGGACCTGCATCATTGAGAAAAAGGAGCATGTCGTCTGCCTACAAGGCTACCCTCTCCTCCAGCTGACCCACTCGGAGACCTTTGATGTGCGGCGAGGTGCGTAAGGCCTCAGCCACCGGTTCTATTGCTAGGGCGAATAAAGCCGGGGAGAGAGGGCAGCCCTGTCTGGTTCCTCTAAAAAGCCTGAATGGGACAGACAACCCTCCACCCAGACGCACCGAGGAGGTGGGACATTTATAAATTATCTGAAGCCAATTAATGAATACTAAGGGGAAGCCCATTCTACGCAGGGTTTCCCACAGGAAGGGCCATTCGACCGTGTCGAAGGCCTTTTCCACATCTAACGATGCCACCGCCCGGGACCCCATGTTAATATGTTGGGTATGTATATTAGTGAAAAGGCGTCGCAGATTAACATCAGTGGATCGCCTGGGCATAAAACCCGTTTGGTCCGGGTCTACCACCGAGGGCAACATGGGATACAACCTAATGGCCAGAAGCTTAGTCAGAATCTTTAAATCTGTGTTCAGGAGCGCTATGGGTCTGTACGAGGCACACGAGGTGGGATCCTTTTTTTTTTTTTTATCTCAAACAAGTTCTTTATTGAGCAGTTGTAAAAACAAAAGACAGAATACATCCTCGCACAGTTCCAGATAACAAACAGTATGACAAATCAGTGTGACTCAGCACACCCAAATACACTTTATTCAACCTTCCCCACCTGCCCTCCCCCAGATCACAGTCATCTCCTGTATACTGGTCCTGAACCAGGTCAGAACAATCGATCATATATCAGATCCAAAGGTGCCAGACTTGGAACACTCAGCCATGGGTCCCATAGTTTGTCATATTTTGTACAAGTCCCTCTGCGTTGGTAGACAAGTTTTTCCATCCTAAGCGTAACCCCCATCTGTGTGATCCACTCCTGTACCGTGGGCGCCGCAGTATCTTTCCAATGTCTCAAAATCATCAGACGGGCCTGGAATAAGGCCCTACTAATAGCCTGCCTGGGGATACCCCCCAACTGGAGGTGATCTAGTATCCCCAGCAGGCAGACCCGAGGGTCCAGTGGTATCTGAGAGTGGAAAGCGCCATTGATAGTGCCAATGACCCGTGTCCAGTACAAGTGAAGCTTCGGGCATCTCCACAGCAAGTGAATGAGATCCCCGTGATCCCTGCAGCACCTGGTGCAGGACGGATCGGGGGTCATCCCCATGCGGGCCAATCTAGCCAGTGTGTAGTGAACCCTCAGAAGAATATAGAGCTGAGACAACCTATGAGCCACGTTCAGGGAGCACGAGGGGACCGCTTGTAAAGCCTCCTCCCACTGCTCTTCCTCGAACGCGCCCACGTCCTGTTCCCACAGGGACACTGCCCTCAAAGGGGCGCCCTGTAGAAAGAGGTTAAGCAACCTGGCATAGCAGCAAGAGATGAACCCCTTATATGTCGTCACCTCAAACAAGTAGTTGAAGACCGACGCCGAGTCCAAGGACCAAACGTCCGTCTCCCTCTGCGCTTCAACTGCGTGCCTAAGCTGGAGATAGTAAAACTGCATGGAGACCGGCAGTCGGAACTCCATCCTTAGCTCCTGAAAAGTCTTTAACCTGCCATCTCTAAATATATGAGTCATATGTGACACCCCATACTGCGCCCACCTCTGTCCATACGGCAATTTGGCAATTTCCCTATAGTATTGGTTTTCCCATATAGGACTGTAGACGGTAAAGCCAGTCACTCCCTGAAGCATCCGGACCTTATTCCAAGTTTTTTGCATGAGTGCATACGTGGGGAAGAGCTTGTTAGATTTACTGTACCTCAGGGCCTCCAGACCATCCGCCACTCCCCCCCTCCCCCCGTCCTGTAACTAAGCAGTTGGACCGAGGGGTCCATCAAATTCAGTGCCAGGTCCTGGCGAGGGGATATAACTCGTGCAATATGCTGCATTTGTGAAGCTAAATAGTACAGCCAGGGATTGGGCAATGCCAATCCCCCGTTTTTCTTTGGAGAGCTGCAATTGTTCAAGCTTGACCCTAGGGGGTTTGGAGAGCCATATAAGTGATCGAAAGATCGAATTAATAATTCTAAACTTTTTCAGAGGGATAACCATGGGGGAATTGTGTAGTACGTACAGCAGCTGCGGCATAAGGATAATTTTTATCAGGTTCACCCTCCCCACCAGTGACAGCCTCAACTTGCTCCACACCTTTACCCGATCGCGACAGCGGTTGATCAGAGGGGTGAGATTAAGGTTAACATATTCGAGCAAGCAAGCTGTGACCTGGATGCCCAAATATTTAAAGGACTTGGCAACAGGGATGTCCTGCAAGGTCGGAGAGGATGCCGAAGGATCCCGATCCAACAACAGGAGGGAGGACTTAGTTCAATTAATAACTAACCCGGAGTATGTACCGAATTGCGGCACTATAGCCATGGCCATAGTCAGTGAAGTGGAGGTATCCCCAAGGAGAAGCATAGTGTCATCTGCATATAACAGGATCTTCTCCTGAAGATCCCCATATCGAAATCCCTGCACTGAGGGACAGTCCCTAATCAAGGCAGCTAACGGCTCAATGGCCAGGGCAAACAGGAGTGGGGAGAGGGGGCAGCCCTGTCGTGTGCCTCTATGTAATTTAAACGTATGCAAAATCCTTCCCCCCTCCCGTATAGCCGCTACCGGTGAAGAGTACAGCAACTGCACCCACTGAATGAACTCAGTCCCAAACCCAAACTTCCTCATTACCGCCCACAGATAGTCCCATTCGACGCTATCAAACGCCTTATGGGCATCTAGGGATAGCAATGCCCGGTCACCTACATTGTCCGCCCGCGATTGAATGTTCAGATAAAGTCTACGCAGATTTATCGCTGTCGATTTTTGGGGCATAAACCCTGACTGATCCGAGTGAATTATAGTAGATATAACCTTATTCAGTCTCACTGCCAGTGCCTTGGCCAGGATCTTAACATCGTTTTGTAAGAGCGAAATGGGCCTGTACGATCCCGGGTCTAAGGGGTCCTTGCCTGGTTTCAGAATTAAAACAATGTTAGCTCTAGTCATGGACTGGGGGAAGGTACCGGTCACCTTTGCTGCATTAAAGACTCTCAGCAGGTGCGGTAGCACCTGCTCTCCATACTGTTTGTACACTTCGGCAGGAAGCCCATCATCTCCCGGTGCCTTCGAGTTGGGAAACATGTTAGTCGCCATCTGCAGCTCACCCAGGGTCAAAGGGGCATCAAGCTCCTCTCTAGCGTAGTCCGTCAAGGTAGGTAGAGGGACATGGTCCAAGTAGTCATCTAAAGACTCTAACGAATACGCACGCTTGGATTCATAAAGGGAAGAGTAAAAATGACCAAGCTCTGTCAAGATTTGGTCTGGGGAGCTAGTCACCACTCCCGAGGGAGCACGTAGTGCTCCAATTGAAGGGGACAGCTGCTGGGAATGGGCAATGGTCGCCAACATGCGGCCTGTGTGCTCCCCCTCCTCATAGAAAGCCGCCTTCTGAAAAAAGTGCTTCCTCTCTGCGCCTGAAGACGTGACCCGGTACAGGGCATCTTGCGCCGACAGCCACGCCTTTCTATTCAGTTCAGACGGGTCCGTGACATAGGTGCCCTCTAGTTCCTTGGCCAACAGTTCCATTCCCTCCCTCCGAGCATGAGTCTTCCTCTTAATAGCCTGTATTTCTGTAATAAATATACCCCTCAAAACAGCTTTAAAGGCCTCCCAATCCCTGGACACATTCTCAGGGGCCTCATGAACACGCCAAAATTTCAAAATTTGGGACTCTATCTGTTCATGAGACGAAAAGAGATTCATCCAAAAGGCGTTCATCTTCCACGGGGCCTTGGCCACTGCGGAAGGGGGACGCACCTCCAAAGACACAATCAGTGGCGAGTGATCCGACACGCTTCTGGGAGCATACTTCATCCCCGAAACGTAACGCCCAGCCGCATAAGAGCATATACATAAATCAATCCTGGACAAAGACGAATTGCCCTTTGAGAAGCATGAAAATTGCTTCACTCCCGGGTTCCTTGCCCTCCATGGGTCCGTACACCCCACCTCCTCTATAAATTTCCTTAGGGCCGTGCAATACTTCCCCCTCCCTCCTCCCCCCGGGGGATGTTTGTCTAACAAAGGGTCCATAAAGCAGTTGAAATCCCCAAAGGCATACAAAGGCACCTCCGGGAACCGCAACTGAAACTCCATTAAGGCTCTCAACACCTGGTTATTGTACGGAGGAGGTATATACACAAAAGCAAGAATACATTTAAAGGTAAACAGCCTGCACATGAGAAAAACATATCTGCCCTCATCATCAACCATAGAGCCGAGCTCTTCAAAATTTATGGAGCTGTGTATCAAAACACTCACACCCCTGGAGTAGGAAGTGTGAGTGGAGTGATACGCTCTGCCCACCCACCGATAGTTCAGGCACGACTTAGAATCAGCAGTAAGATGTGTCTCCTGCAAGGCACAGATGGCAGGCAGGCGTTTCCTCATCAGGGAGGACACCATAGTACGTTTCAGAGGATCCTGTAACCCCCTAATGTTCCAGGACAACACTGTGACAGTCTCCATCAGGGGAAATCAAGCATGTAACCATCAGGGGGAAGACCCCAAATGTCAGGTTGGGAAGACATCCGGGGCGGCATAGACTGCCGGTTAGTAGATAGAACTGGAACTCTGCAAGTCTGAAAATAGAAACTGTCTGCTCTGGAACAAATTCTCGTGTTGCCGTAGCAACCCAGTGCGCACAACGGTGCGGTGAACCACCTTACAGACCCTGTCCGTAGTAGGCCAACAGGCCTTTCAGATATAAGAGCCTTCTTCGCGTGGCCCTCTAGGAAATACAGGTTCTGGGGTGCCAACGGGCACTCCCGATTTGCTTG
Source organism: Rana muscosa (assembly GCA_029206835.1). Lineage (NCBI taxonomy): Eukaryota > Metazoa > Chordata > Amphibia > Anura > Ranidae > Rana > Rana muscosa. The sequence goes on along the minus strand of CM055116.1, from coordinate 1,111,365,839 downwards.
GGACAACAGGTCCCGTGAACAGTCCATGGACACAGCCAACATGGCCGTCCATTTACAGGCAATCCGTGAATTCAGCATTGCCATTAATAAACACTTTTCCGAACTCGCATTAAGTGAAAATAATCAATGTTCGTATCCGGCACTATCCTCAGCCGAGGAAAAGGTAGGGCGGTATCAGCAAGAACTTGTCAGGCCCATCAGTCATCATCCTCGGGGGGTCTTTGGTGAAATGCTCCCGCGTTGGCATCCAGCCTGTCCGAGGCATCTGCAGGGTTTTCAAAAAAGTGTGCTTGGCCCCTCAGGATGACCCTGAGCCTCGCAGGGTAAAGCATGGCATAGGGTGCCTGCAGCTTCTGCAAGCGTTTCTTGATGTCAGCAAAGTGCGCCCGGCTCTTCTGAACTGCAGGGGAAAAGTCAGGGTAGAAGGAGACCCTTGTGCCATTGAATTGAATGTTCTTCTTCTCCCTGGCCAGCCGCAATATAATTTCTCTGTCTCTGTAGTTTAACAGTCTGGCCAGCATCGGGCGAGGATGGTTACCCGGTGGGAGAGGTCTGGTAGGCACTCGGTGGGCCCTCTCAACCGCATAGAGATGAGTGAACGCCTCCTTGCCAAATAGATCTGCCATCCACTGTTCCACAAATTGTGTGGGGTCCCGGCCCTCCACTTTCTCCGGCAGCCCCACTATGCGAACATTATTGCGCCTGAGGCGGTTCTCAAAATCTTCTGCCCTCATATCTATAGCCCTGGCTAGGCGTGCAGTGGATTGGGCATCTCTGGTCAGTTCGGGGAGTCTGTCCTCTATATCACTTATCCTGCTCTCAGCAGCCGTGGTTCTTTCCCTAATTTTTTGAATGTCTTGTCTAATCAGACATACCCCTTCCTCCAGGTTCCCAAAGCGGACTTGCAGGCCATTCACAGAGGCTGTGCATTTATTAACAGCTCTTAGTAAGTCAGCCATAGTAGGCTGTTCACCTCCCTCCTCATCAGGTTCTTCACTGTCCTCCTGCAAGTGAGCTATCATGGTGCCCGCTCCCAGCACTCGCCCCCCCTCCTCCATGTCAGTGTCACTGCATGCTGCTCCCTCTTCCAGGGGCAGCGCTCCTGCCAAGTTCAGGTTCCCTGTCATTTTTTGTGCATAGTACCTCATATCTTTAGGGGGTTCTCCGAGAGGATCCTTGGGTGGTTTCAACTGCTTACTCCCCCCCTCGTTTGTCTTCTCTGCAGCGCGTCCCCTCTGTGCTGATGGCGGGGCGGCGCCATTTTGGGAATCCTGCTTGGATCCTTCTCCTCTCTGTCCTCGGGTCATCATGCCTCTGTGAAGTTCCTAAGTGGCCGCCGGGTGATGAGGGGACTCTCCCAGGTTCGGATGGCGAAAATCCGGGTGTTCTGCGGTGCCGGATACCGGATCAGTGTAGGATCAAAGCGGGAGCTCTGTGAAGATGCGACTGCTCACATGCCGCGCTGGCCACGCCCCCTCCGAGGTGGGATCCTTAGGGGGCTTGTAAATCAACGTCAAATGGGCATGATACATAGAGGTGGGTAGGCTACCGCTAGACAAACATTCAGTGTAGAGCTGTGCCAGTAGGGGGGCCAGTAGGTTCAGATGTGCTTTGTAGAAGTCTATCGGGGGCCCGTCCGGCCCAGGGGCCTTGCCAGGGGGAAAGGAACGGATGGCGTTTTGAACCTCTAGCGCTGTGAAAGGTTGGACCAAAGTCTCTCTTTCGCTGTCGGAGAGCCAGCCAAGCGCCAACGGGTCCAAGAGGGACCGCAGCATCTCTGGCTGGAAATCCGAGGGCAAACCAGAGGAGTAGAGACTAAAGTCATTAAAGGTCTGCAGAATGTCCGATGGGGAGGAGACCGATCCACCCCCCGGGACCTGTAAGGAGGACACCAAAGTGAGAGGCTGGTCGTGCTGGGCCATCATGGCCAGAAGACGGCCATTTCGATCACCCTGTTCAAATGCTCTCTGTCTGCTTT